>JAPVLO010000040.1:5043750-5657187 GCA_027257055.1 Cephalopachus bancanus | reverse complement strand
ATTAACAATAAGAGTCATACCATAGGGTGATGGGTCTAGTCTGAATGTTTGTGTTCCTCCAAAATTCATATATTGAAATACAATCTCCAATGTAGTAGTATTAGAAGTTGGGGCTTTGGGGAGGTCATTAATTCATGAGGACTCTGTCCTTATGAATGGGATTTTTGCCCTCACAAAAGAGACCCGAGGAGCTTGTTTGTCCCTTCTGCCACATGAGGACACATAGGAGTCATCATCCATGAGGAAGGGACTCTCACCAGATACCAAATCCGCTGGTGCCTTGATCGTGGACATACCAGTCTCCAGAATTGTGAGCAGTAAATATCTGTTGTTTACACATTACCCAGTGGACAGTATTTTATTATAGCAGCCCAAATGGACAAAGAGATCCATGCTTCCTTTCCATGCCTCTTCCTGATACCCATGATATAGAAATAAGCCAGAGCAAAGTTAAAAAGGGCACATGAACATGTTGTCAGGTAGAGGGTCGGGACACTCTGCCTTGACACTAGCTCTGGGACTTTGAGCAAGTACAAGAAAAACAACAATGACTGTGCCCGAGGCCTGTGCAGAGGACACAGGAGAGAGGCTTCCAGCACATTATCTGTGTGGTTCATGCTCCAATAAGTGGTTCTTCTGTGACCTTCCTATGTACTTATCTCTGTGCTGGGTTCCCTTCCTAGCTTCTCTCAGTTAAACTACCAGAAGATTCTCCTTTCTCTGCTTGGAGTTTCTTGGAACATTTCATAAGTAGGACTTGGATCCCATAAAACACTACCATGTTGAAAAAAACTCTGTTCATGTCTTGCCCTGGAAGATTCCCTTCACATTCTCCCAGTCACATTGACTTACCAGAAACTGACTCAATGCTGAAGTTGAAGCCAGTGGAAGCAGTGATTCCGGAGACAACTACCTTGTTCCCTGACTTTGAAAGCACAGCGGCTGTGGTTTCTAGGAAAGGTAGGACTCAAGGTAGTGGGAGTGGAAGGAACATTAGGTTCCCTTGGTTGAGACCATTTCATGAAGGAAGTCAGTCAGGGAGTTGCCAGCTCTTCTGATTCCTCTAGTTTGGTGTCGCTTCCTACCTGGGAAAGCAGCTCATTCTGTCATTGAATGCTAACATCTTAAAAGATTTTAAAATTTTGTTTTGTTTTCATTCACTGACTCATTCCAAGGAGCCCGATTCAGTTATTGGTTCTCTTCTCTGCACCAGGCACTGTTCTAGGCACTGAGGATACATTGATGAGCAAAATGGAACAAAGCTTCATACCCTTATTGTTGGGAGCCAACATCTATAGCTACATGGCTGAGGCCTGTAAAGGCCCATCTGGAAGATCGCCTCTGACATAGGATATCAGTTATACCTATAATATTGGCGTGTGATTAGTGACCAGTGTGCATACATGGCAGTAAAACTTATAAGTAAAGTCTCTATACGCCTGATGAAAGGTTATACAGCAGAATGACCTTGTCCTTTCTAAATCTTACTTCTTTCTAGATATTCTTTAACTTCTATTCCTGGTAGACTGGTGAGTCAGCTCTTGTTCCCAAAGGCAGTTCCTCCTAGGATTAGGATTAGAAACTAAATTATCATAATAGTTTTATTGCTCCGCCTTTTATCCGGGCAGGGCATTTTTCTTCAGCTCTTGTTCCCAAAGGTAGTTCCTCCTAGGATTAAGATTAGAAACTGAATTATAATAGTTTTATTGCCCCGTCTTTTAGCCGGGCAGGGCGCTTTTCTTCAGGACGCTTTTCTAGTTTCGTTACATGCCGAAACTGTTTTCAGCCCGTGGCCATTTCATTATCCAAGAGTGTGGCAGACACTATTTGATTTTTAGAATAGACTTGTTCGGATAAAACATTCATTTAAAACGATATAATTTCCATCGGAAAGATTTAAACAGTAATAAGCATTCGTAGAAAACTTTTAGGTTTTGTTTAAGCTTTTTAAGTTTCCTTTTCTCAGATTATGACTTTAGTTCCTGTTCCTGTAGGCCAATTTTAAGATCCTTTGATTAGTATACCGAAACTTTCCCAACGCTGTAGTTTTTGCTTCTAATATGACAATAGGAAATTTTACACGAAGCCATGTATTAATATACTAGGAAAAAAGATTTAAGTTTTGGGTTAAAGTCATAGTTTTATTAGAATAGAATGAGAATTATAGTGTTATGATTCTAAAATCATACGTCAATGATAATTATAAGATTTAATGATAAGGTATTAGCTTAATGAGATATAGCATAGTATTAAAGTCCAAACACTAGATCACGAAACTCATATAAGTCGTGGTAAGGAATAAGTTTTGAATTAATTGTTATAGAATTACAGGCCACTATGTTGAATCGTAATAGGTTAATGGAATAAATAAAAATTAAGTCATTTAGGTAAACTAATAGATTATAGTATAGTGTTAAGTTGATAATATAGGTCGTTAAAAAATATTGGGAGTCAGTGAACTTGGATTGAACCTAGAGTTAACTAAGAAAGTTTTTGTATTAATCAGGGTTTAGAACAAAGAGTATAATATGAATGATTTGTTGAACACTATGGAAGACACTTTTAAACGAACTGTATTTGTGCACCTGTGACCTTGATGTGAGATTTGTAAGGCACGCCTGCTTGGAGCTTGCAAGTCTTGTGATGGTCTTGTGATGCATAGTTTGTAAATCGCAATATACATCATGGAGTGTGTACACCCCCAGCAAGTGATTATCACACTGCTGGAGGGTATGAAAAATGGTATATAAGTTGGAAGGTGTCCGAATAAAATTTGGCTTCAGTCCTGATCAGACTGTTCCCAGAAGAAACTGCCTCTGAGTGGTCTCTTCTCGCCATCAGGATTCTCCGTTGCGGTCCTTACTCACCCTCGGTCAGGGCTGGTCCCCGACACCTTATGGTTTGTATTCTAGCAGGCAAATCACACAAAAAATAGTAGGTAACGTATTAGAATTGCATGTTGGGGAGTATAAATGCAAAGTAAGGGAAGTGAGGGTATAACACTGAAAGAGTTTTCAGGGTGGACTGCCTTGAGAAGGTACCACTTGAGCAAAGATTTGGAAGAGACAAAGAAATGACCCATGAAGCTACTCGAGGGAAAGACATTCAGCCAGAAAGAGTAGCCCATGTAAAAGTTTTGAGGCAGGCCCTAGAAGCCACTGCAATTCCTTGCCATGTGTCCATCTGACAACATGGTGGCTCACTTTTTCAAGGAGAACCTCTGCTAAGAAGGGGGTTTACATAACTTAATATAATCATGGAGGTGACTATGACTTTGCCATATTCTGTCGACAAGAAACAAGTCACAGGTTCTGCTTGCCCTAAGGGAGAGGAGACTGTATGTGGACAGGATTCATTGAGGGTCACCTTAGTATGTATCTGCCACAGAGATACATAATTAAGGATATGTTTATTTTAATTTTTAATAGGAATGATGGGTATATTATATTTCAAAACAGAGTCTGTCGGGTAGAGCTGAGTTTCAAACACCAAATTTAACTTATTTTAATCTCAGAGGGGATAAGTAGCTGCCAAGGTAGAGGTCCGAGATGTAGATCCTCAGAACCACTAAAAGCTGAACTTGATGGTCAAGTAGATGAAGATGGTGATTTGAAGAATTTTCTCAAATACCTGTTTGAATTCCTGACTGTATCAGTTATCTGTTAATGCATAACAAACTTCCCTAAGTATTTTGACTTAAAACGCTCATTAGTATCGCCCATGGGTCTATGGTTTCAGCAGGGTTTCCTCATATGTCTGCAATCAGCTGAAGGCTAGTAGGCAGTTCAGCTTCTGGAGGTTGGCTGGAGCTCCTCTGTTTCCTTCCACATGGTCCCCCATCCTCTAGCCTGGACTTGTTCACAGAAAAGTCACAAGTTTCCAAGAGGGAGAATGAAGGTATGCAATGGCTTTTGAGGTCTAGAATCGCAACTGGCAGCACATTGCTTTCAACCTATTCTATTGGCCTAAGCAAGTTACAAAGTCAGCCCAGATGAAAAGCATGGAGAAAGAGTCCCCTTCTCTTGATGGGAAGATCTGCAAAGTGGCATTAAAAAGTGCTCAGGTATGGAAGGAATGAAGAACTGTCATGGCTATTTTTGTGGTTGACCACAGTGACTCACGTATATGTGCAGGGCTGAGGCTGAGCAACTACAAAGTGTTAAATTCAAATGAATCCACCTGGGGATGCTTCCACACTTCAAATCCCTATGTCATGAACTATAATCTAACTTAGTGTGTAAACTAGCCGAAAGTCTAAGTTAGGAGTATACTTTCATAACAAATAGCTGAGTCTCAATCAGTCACAGCAGGTGGGCTTCAACCAATCACAGGCAGCCATTGTACTTAAATAGGCAAACACTGAGGTGTAACAAAGCCAGCTGTTTCTGTAGCTTACTTCCATTTTCGTCCATAAATGCTACCTGCCATGTCAAGGAGCAGAGCTCTCTGAACCTCTTCTGGTTCTGAAGGCTGTCCAATGATCAGATTGTTCTTTGTTCAATTAAACTCTGATAAATTAAATTTGTCTAAGTTTTTCTTTAAACAAGAATTTGGAGGAGGAGAAAAGTTAGATAATTGAAAAGCAAGTTAAGGTTATACAAAACTATTAAATTAAGCTTACTGAAAGCATTATCATGTGTCTCCTACAGTCTTCTCTAGATCCCTGGGATCAGTCTGGGAAGGAGAATGAAACATAAAGCTTTCACCCACCCATTCTGGCATGGTGGTCTTTAGGGGAAGCCTGTAATGAAGATGTTAGTCTTTAGGGGATAGATGCTTATCAAAGTTTGAGACCTACTGCAGGATGGTGGGGCACTGAGAAAATAATTTACATAGCCAACAGGTTAAAATGGAGGAGCAGGAGAAAATCCGGAGATTCAGCCTCAGGGTTGGAAAATGAATGGTTAGGCAAGATGATATCTGAACAGGCTGAAGACTGGACTTTTGCAAACAGCAAACAATCACCATATAGTTTTTCCCATACGTGGTTTGCAGCATTTTGCTGAGCTAGGAACATCTGTTAAGATTCCAGTGTGATCCTGGATAATAACTTGGTCATGAATTGGTGAGACATATCAGTTCTTCGTAAGAATGTATTAAGTTCTTAACATAGTACCTGACTCCTGGCAAATGATAGCTGTTATGTTGCTATTGTTATTAATAGTTTAGCTACAATTCTGCCTATTGGATGTTTTTGGTTTTCATCTTTCTCACCAAGATGCTCCATCCCCACGAGAAGTGCTGTCAGTCAGGTGAGTGGGCACCCAGCTTGCAGAAACAGCTGGGAGGGGGTGGAACGGAGGTGGTGGACTGAGTTGCAATCTGTATCCTTCCTAAAAATAGCTCTCATGGGGGAAAATTACTAATCACTGCCATTATCCTGCATCTAGTGTTAATAATTCCAGGTAAAGTACACTATATATGGAATGTTACATTCTTAATTTAGGGTGTATTGGGGGATGAGGGGATGCTCATTGTATTAGTCACTATCCAAAGCATTAAAAAGAGCAAGAAGTTTTGGTGTTAAAGAAAACAGCTAGCTTAGGAGGGTTGTGAGACCTAGCTCTCTACCAAACGACAGTTGAGCCCTTGAAGGTTTTATAGGTGTTTGGTGTGCTCTACTATAAGGGGAGGGTAGTGTAAGGGAAGGGAATGGGGTAGTACTGAGATGACTTTCACACTCACATGGAATGGTGCAGTAGCCTCTTAACTGGTCTCCTGCTTTCTCTTTTCTCCCCTCCAGTGCATTCCCTACATGGATTGTGGAGTCAGAGTGATCCTCTTAAAATCACCTGTTGACACTCATCTCAACAGAAGCAAGTTCCCATTACCTTGAGTAAAATCACATTCTTCACTTGGGTCTTCAGAGCATGGTCTGCTGGCACCTGTATTTTCAAATTATGCCAGGTAAAGTACAGTATATGTGGAATGTTATGTTCTTAATTGTCTCTTGCCTTTCTTCCCCTTGTTTACTCAGCTTCCGTCATCATGGTCTCTTTTTAGCTCCTGGAGCAAGGTAAGTATTTTTCTGCACCTGTGATGTCCTCACTCATAATTCGCCTCTTATCCTGTAAGTTTCAGTGTAAATCAACTCCCTAAAGAGGTTTTTCTCTGATCGCCGTTTTAAAAGCAAGAATTCAGCTGGGATCGGTGGCTCAGCCAGTAATCCCGCGCTTTGGGAGGTCGAGGTGAGTGGATTGCCTGAGCCCGCAGGTGCGAGACCCGCCTGGGCAACTTGGTGAGACCTCTTCTCTACAATAAATCAAAAATCAGCCGGGCGTGGTAGCGTGTGCCTGTAATTCCGGCTACTCGGAAGGCTGAGGCGGAAGGACCGCCGGAGCCCAGCAGGTCGAGGCTGTGGGGGCCGGGAGTGGCCGCTGCACTCCAGTCTGGGCGACAGAGTGAGACTCCAATTCAAAAAAAAATAAAAATAAATAAATAAAAAGCAAGAATTCTTATTATTGTAAATCTCCCCAGCCAGTGGACTTTTCCACTTGAATAACAAGCAACCTTTCAATAGATAATTATTTAATTCATTAAATCATGCAGTTCCTCTCTATCTCACTAGAGTGTAAGCTCCAAATTGGAAGAAATCCTATTTATTATCTTGTTATTGCCTAAGAACAGAGATTGTAGTGGTTCTGGCAAGATGGTGATGGGAAAGGTTGGATGGTGAGAGTCTTTGCAAAAGCGAGTGTCCAAGTCGGACCATTGTCTCTGTCCTGGGACCAGGCAGAGACCTGCATTGCCCCCCCAACTCCAGCCAGTCTCCAACCTGGGACCTAGAGGTTACTTCATCAATCTTGGAGAGACAGATGTCTCTCCCCCACTCTAAACAGACAAAGACACGTCCGATCTGAGTGGAGACTTGACATCAGTGGCAGCAAACCGGGTGAGTCTAGATCTGATCCACCCTCCCCCCACAGTAGTACATGGGGCATCTGATCCATGCTGAGAGCAACCCTATCAGTCTGAGCTGAGAGCAGGGGGGAGGGGCTAGAGACCAGAGCAGAAAGGAAGCTGAAGTTATAGGAACTACTTCAGAGTGAGAGTTTAGTTTTTTAGTTTTTTGTTTGTTTGTCTGGTTGTTTGTTCTGTTTGGTTTTTTCTTTGTTTTTTTGTTTAGTTTTAGTTTTTTCCTTTTCTTTCTTTCTTTCTTTCTCATTTTTGTACTAAGAGTGGGATTCATGTCTCTACGAACACACATGAAGAAAGTGGAAAGATCACAAGTTAACAGCCTAACAAATCACCTAAGCAAACTGGAAAAGCAAGACCACCAAAACCCTCACTTCAGCAGAAGAATCCAGATCACCAGAATAAAAGCCCAAATTTAGGACATAGAAGACGATAAGATAATACAAAAAAATCAACGAAACAAAAAGCTGGTTCTTTGAAAGGATAAACAAGATTGATGGACCCCTAACTAGACTGACCAATAACAAGTGGAAAAAAAAAATCTCAAATAAACACAATCAGAAATGGAAAAGATCAAGTCACAACTGACCCTGAAGAAATACAAAAGATTATCAGAGATTGCTATGTACACTTGTATGTAAACAAACTTGAAAACTTAAAGGAAATGGAGGACTTTCTGACATCACACAACCTCCCCAGGTTGAAACAAGAAGAAATTGAGACCCTAAGCAGACCAATAACAATCCAGGAAATTGACTGTCATAAGAAAACTACCTACAAAAAAAAAAAGAAAAAAAAGAAAAAAAAGAAAAAAGAAACAAAAGTCCTGGACCAGATGACTTTCCAGCAGAATTCTACAAAACATACAAGGAGGAACTGATACAAATCCTATAAAAGTATCCCAGGCAATCGAAAAAGATGGAACTCACCCCAAATCATTTTATGAAGCTAACATCACATTGGATACCCAAACCAGGTAAAGATCCAACAAAGAAAGAGAACTACATACAGGCCAATATCTTTTATGAACATAGATGCTAAAATTCTCAACAAGATTCTAGCAAACCGAATCCAACAACACATCTCAAAAATCATCCACCATGACCAAGAAGTAGGCTTCATCCCCAAGATGCAGGGCTGGTTCAACATTCGTAAGACCATAAACATAATTAAATACATCAACATATGTTAAAAACAAAAAACACACGATTATACCATTAGTCACGGAAAAAGCTTTTGATAAAATACAGCACCCCTTCTTGATAAAAACTCTCGAACATCTAGGCATAGATAGAATATGCCTCAAAATAGTAAAAGCCATCTATAAGAAACCCACAGTCAGCATACTGCTAAACAGACAGAAATTGGAACCATTGCCCCTGAAAACTGGAATGAGACAAGGATGCCCACTCTCACTCCTCTTTTTCAAGGTAGTTTTGGAAGTCCTAGCTAGAGCAATCAGACAAGAGAAGGAAATTGGGGGTATTCAAATAGGAAAAGAGGAAGTTAACTTATCCCTCTTTGCAAACGGCATGATCTATACCCCCAAATCCAAGAAAATCTGTTAAAAACCTCCTTACACTGATAAAGGACTTTGGCAAAGTCTCAGCATACAGAATAAATGTGTAAAAGACAGTCACATTTCTATACATCAACAATAAACAAACAGAAACCCAAATAAAAAGCACAATCCCATTCACAATTGCCACACACACACAAACAAAAGTGAAATACCTTGGCATCTTCCTAACCAGAGACATGAAAGACCTTTACAATGAAAACTGCAAAACATTGCTCAAAGAAATCAGAGAGGGTAGGGCTCAGTGGCTCAGCCTGTAATCCCAGCACTTTGGGAAGCTGAGGCTAGTGGACTGCCTGAGCCCGTGGGTTCGAGACCAGCCCAGGCAAATTGGTGAGACCTCATCTCTACAATAAATTTTTAAAGAATTAGCCAGGTGTGGTAGTGTGTACCTGTAGTTCTGGCTACTTGGAAAGCTGAGGTGGAAGGATCGTCGGAGCCCAGTGGGTCGACGCTGGAGTGACGGTGAGAGTGCTACTGAACTCCAGCCTGGGCGATGGAGTGAGACCCCACTTTAAAAAAAAACCAAAGATGACACAAACAAATGGAAAAATATTCCATGCTCATGGATTGGAAGAATCAATATTATTTAGATTCAATCTGTAGAATGCCCATCCTACCCAAGGCAATCTACAGATTTAATGCAATATCCATTAAATTACTAGCAGCATTCTTCTCATACTTGGAAACGACAATATAGGAATTCATATGGAAACATAAACAACCACGAATAATCAAAACAATCCTCAGCAAGCAAACAAACAAAAAAATAAAGCGGGAGGTATCACACTCCCAGACTTTAAACTTTATTATAAAGCTACAATAATCAAAGCAGCCTGGTATTGGTACAAGAACAGGCATGTACACCAATGGAACAGGATAGAGATTCCAGAAGCAAAACCTCAAGTTCTCAACCAACTCATCTTTGACAAAGCCTCCACCATCAACCACTGGGGAGAGGAGAACCTCTTCAGTTGGTGATGGAAAAACTGACTGACCGCATGCAGAAGATTAAAACAAGACTCCTACCTAGCACATACACAAAAATCACCTCTAAATGGATCAAAGACCCAAATATAAAACCTCAAACTATAAGAACCTTAGAAAATGCAGGAGGGATCTTCATGGAAATCGGAACTGGCTACCAATCCTGATCAAAATCCCAAGTGTCCATGCCATAAGAGATAAGATAGACAAGCGGGGCTTCATCAAACTGACAAGCTCCTGCAAAGCCAAAGAAACAGGGAGCAGGGAAACAGCCCATAGACTGGGAAAAAATATTTGCCAATTGTATGTCTGACCAAGGCCAAACACCTAGGATCTACAAGGAACTCAAATGTGCCGAAAAGAAAAAAATAAAGAGCCCCATGACAAAGTGGGCAAAAGATATGAATAGGCACTTCTCAAAAGAAGACATACAAGCAGCCAACACATACATGAAAAAATGCTCAGCCTCACTAGTCATCAAAGAAATGCAAATTAAAACTACACTGAGATACCACCTAACTCCAGTCAGGATGGCCATCATCAATAACTCAAAAAGAGATAACTCCAATCACAGATGTTGGAGAGGATGCAGGGAAAAGGGAGCACTTCTACACTGTTGGTGGGAGTGGAAACTAATATAACCTCTGTGAAAAACAGTTTGGCGATTCCTAAAAGATCTAAAAATCAACCTTTTATATGACCCCACAATCTCCCTACTAGGAATATACCCAGAGGAACTCAAATCACTCTATGAAAAAAAGATACCTGCACATGTATGCTTATTGCAGCATTGTTCACAAGAGCAAAATATGAAACCAATCATGCTGCCTTTGGAAAGAAGACAGGATAAAAGTAATGCAGTGCATATACACTATGGAATATTACACAGTCATAAAGAAGGACAAAATTATGAGCTTTACTGCAGCCTGGATGGACTTAGCATCTATAATACTGAGTGATCTATCACCGAAACAAAGAACTGAGTATCACATGTTCTCACTCGTAAGAGGACCTTGAACAATTATCATAATACTATAAGATTGGCAGTAGTGGGAATCTGCTGGGAAAGGATGGGACACACCTCATCAACATGAGTTGTACCCCACATCTTTAAAATACAAAAATTAAAAAAAAAAAGAACAGGGACTGTAGAGCTAAATCGTAGTTCAAATCCCAATATTGCTAATTACTAGCTGTGAGCCCAGTCTTGGGGAAAGTTACAAAACCTCCCTGAGGTTCAATTTCTTCATTTGTAAAATGGAGAATAGTAGATCTTGGCCTTGTCTGTAGTAAGCTCTCAATTAATATTTGTTGAAAAAACAATACCGGGTGAGACAAAAGAAGGAAATAGAAAAGTATTTATTTTCTAGATTCTTGTAAACAGCAAGCAACCACCATATTGTTTTTCCTCGATATGGCTTGTAGCATTCTGCTGAGCTAGGAACATTGGTTAAAATTCCAGTGCAATCCTGGATAATAACTTGGTCATGAATTGGTGAATGAATTCTCCAGAAGAGTGTATTAAGTTCTTAATACAGCACCCAACTCTCAGCAATCTTAGCTGTTATTCTATTGTTGCTGTTTTTAGTTTAACTGCAGTTTATAACATAGGTAGTAGATGAGCTGATTTCAGTAAGAAAAGCCTTTATGTTACAAACCAGTCCCAAATTCCTAGACATAAAACCAAGGGAATTCAGGAGGAACACAAACACCGAGTCTAGCCACACCCCTGCTTGGCAGGCTTGATAGAGGCATTATCTGTTTTCAAGCTTATCTGAACAACACACAGTCAGGTGGCTCATTTATCTGCTTATCCATTTATCTACTCAGAAAACATTTCTTGATTTCCTTTTTTTGTGCTGGGCACTGTGCAGTCATTAAATAATTATACAACTTGTTCTGGAGGAGCTGATCCCCTATCTGAAAAGAAAGATAAACTGATCTCATAGGATGAACGCAGGAATAGATGTCCAAACAAAGGGACACTAGGACAGAGGCTGGAGTGATTAACCTGCTTGCTGTAACAACTACCGATCATATTGGCTTTTTAGTAACAGTGTGTATGGTGAATGCTGTTGCTTTGCCTGGATTTCTACTTCTAAACTCCTCTAGGGGCGGGTGGGGTGATGAAAACTCAGACCAATCTCTGGGCATCAACTGTGGCTTTACATCAAGGGTAGCCCGAGACAGTCTGCATCCAATGAATGGATGTTGCAAAAGCCAGGCTCCCTCTTCTCACTTTGGGACAACTTTGAAGGGCCATCTTGACTGCAGGTTGCGGTGTCAAAAGCTTAGCTGCTTGGGCCACGTAACCTGTGGGCCATTATGGTATGTGAAGTTTCTGTCATGACAGAGGACGCTGTGTGGAGCTTATGTTACATGACAACAGGACACTTGCGATGTAGGGTTTTGGAGCAAGGTTGTGTCTTCTGCAGCTGAGAACTGCACACTATTTGAAAAGCATCACCTGATAGTGGGACATGAGTTGATTCTGTGGCTACAACTGCCTGTTGTCAACTGGGTTCTCTTAGACCCACCGAGTCATAAGGTAGGGGAGACCCAGGACTGATACACCATAAAACAGAAGTGGGGTCAAACTTGAGTGAGTCCGGAAGGCAGAAGTAAGTTACATGTCGGGTGGCCCACATTGCATGCCGGCATCACTTTTGTTCAGCTCACACCTATTGCCGCCTGGTGTCCCTTGTGATTGGCTGACAGAGAAGGGCATGTATCGAGTTTGGTTCTATAAAGGTGGGTTGACTCTGCACATTGAATAGACATCTCAAGGGTCAATTCCTTTTTTAATTCTTTTTGAGAAAATCTGTTCATGTTGATATCTTTACTTTCTGATAATCTGTATCACAAATCTGGTGGGTCATAATTTAAATGGTTTATCATGTATATTTCATACTCCTTCCCCCATTTTATTCTGTTATGATTGCATCCAAGAATTTATTCAGCTAAAAAAATATGTAGTTCAGCTCTTGGTACAGAACAGCATCTTTGTATGTGTCTCTAGACTTGAAATGGACCCACAATAGACCTTAGATGCGAAAAGTAGGTAGAAGATACAGATGATCCAAATAGACTAATATGTAATACTTCTTTTCTTTCTTTTTTTTTTTTGAGTTGGAGTCTCACTCCGTCACCAAGGCTGGAGTGTAGTGGCATGCTCATGACCACAGCAGTCTCGACCTGCTGAGCTCCGGCGATCCTTCCGCCTCAGCCTTCCAAGTAGCTGGAACTACAGGGGCGCGCTACCACGCCCGGCTAAACATTTCTTTAAAAATGTAATGTACATCATATTTCTTCAAGGCAGTCTTACTCATTCTCTCGGATATTAAGCTGATGCTGTTCATAGAGGAAGTATTTGAATTACTTTCTCACATCTAGGTTGCAAGTTGAATAATGCTACTAGGGGAGGGAACAAGTCCTCATGGTTCCATCAGGCGTTTTCGGTTCGACTGCCTCAGAGGCAGAAGAAGGATTTGTGGTGCCCTCTCAACTCCCCTTTTCAGTGTCCTCACAGGAGAGCAAGCAAGATGATTGGTGAGAATGCTAGTAGCCTGACACTCACTGGTCTTTGTTATCTAGAGTAGGGGCACTGCATGGAAAATGAGAGTAGTCAGGGCATCTCTTGAATGTTGTCAAGTGGCCCTTGAAGGCTTCCTGGGGAGGCCCTACTTTGGTGACCGGAGATTGGAATGCCTCCCAGCACTCTCTCAATAAATCGAGCACACTCATTTTTTTCCCCTCCAGCTATGGAACACCATGTTTTTTTGGCTGATCATCAAATAAAGGCTTCAGTTTGATTTTGTGGTCACATTGTACGAAATACCTATTAGTAAATTTAAAACATCTATACTCAGTTGGGCCAGGGACTCAGACCTTTAAGAGTTGGGTGAACCGGCCGGGATCGGTGGCTCAGCCTGTCATCCCAGCACTTTGGGAGGCCGAGGCTAGTGGATTGCCTGAGCCTGTGGGTTTGAGACCCGCCTGGGCAACTTGGCGAGACCTCGTCTCTACAATAAATCAAAAATTAGCCGGGTGTGGTAGCGTGTGCCTGTAGTTCCGACTGCCTGGAAGACTGAGGCGGAAGGATAGCCGGGGCCCCCAAAGCAGGTTGGGGTTGCGGTGGCCGGGAGCGTGCCACCGCACTCTGGTCTGGGCGACAGAGTGAGACTCCAACTCAAAAAAAAAAAAAAAAAGAGCTGGGAGAACTAAGAATCACTGAAGAAACTGTAGATTGGAATTCCCTTCTTTGGGAAGGCATGTGATGGAGGAATTTTTCTCTTTTATTGTCTGCTGTGGTCTGGTAATTGAATGTCAAGTGAGGTGGGATTCCATCATAAGCACTACTGTTGTATTTATCAAAGAGTAACTGATCATGTCTGAGGATTTCAAAAGAGTAACTTGGTAGAAGTTAGCTAAACTGTAATTTCTTCATCATGTGTAGCTGCCACACTGGCGCCCTGAGATGAAGTAGGTAGAATTGATCACATCCATCCATCCTCCCTGTAGGGTCGCTGTTAATATATGTTTCTGTTGAGATCTTCAAAAACACAATAACAGCTAAATGGTGGAGTTGGTTTAAAATTGCCACATATATTTTCAGCACAGGAAACAGAGTACTTCCGCATGAAGAGCAACCCTAGTTTTTCTTTCTAGGATCTGGAAGCACCACGGATGGGTGGGAGCCCGAACGTGATTGATCAAAGCGGAGAACGATTACAAAGGTACAATTCTGTAAAGGGGATTTGTGGCTGTAAAATTAGTTTACATTCTTCGGGATCCACCAATTCTTATTCAGAGTCCAAACTATCGGGGAAAATATATAAATCCATCAACGAACAATTTCTGGAATGTTTCCTCTGTTTGTTTAGCTTTGAATGTATTTGGGGAGGTGCTGTGAAGGACTTTAACAAGGAAAGGGCTGTGACCAAAAGCCAGAGTCAGTGACTCAAGGGGATTGACTTAGAATTTTTCTTTTTTTCTTTTTTTTTTTTTTGAGTTGGAGTCTCACTCAGTCGCCCAGACTGGAGTGCAGTGACTGCTCCCGGCCACCAAAGCCTCGATCTGCTGGGCTCCAGGGATACTTCTGCCTCAGCCTTCCAAATAGTTGGAACTACAGGCGCGTGCTACCACGCCCGGCTAATTTTTTTTATTCATTGTAGAGATGAGGTCTCGCCAAGTTGCCCAGGTGGGTCTTGAACCCGCGGTCTCAGGCAATTCACTCACTTCGGCCTCTCAAAGTGCAGGATTACAGGCTGAGCCACCGAGCCCGGCTGACTCAGAATTTTTATTTGTGCACTTGCTGGACTGACTTTTTTGGTTTTCTCTGGTCTCATAGAATGAAGAAAATTGATCATGTCTGAGGATTTCAAAGCTGGATCGATGCTTTGTCAGCTATGATGAAAGTATTCTACACTTCAGACTTGCAAGAAACAAATAACTTGACTCTTGTTATTTTGACAGTACCCTGTTCTCCATTTTCTTCCTTTTCTTAACCTCAAGCTAATTTTGGTTTGTTGTTGCCAGAATCAGCACTTGTGCCAGGCTGCTGTTTTTAATCCATCCCACAGGATCAGGAGATGCTGGCAGAGAGTATCTTGACCAGCCTTCCTAATTTTGCATTTAAGGAAATTGAGGTCTCAAGAGATTAGATGGCTAGTTAGCAAAAGAACCAGGATTCACAGTAGGACTTTGGTCTCATCTTGTTCCATACTTTCAGGTGCATCTATGTGTGGTCTTGGCCACTTCTTCATTCATGGCCTTGACCACTCCTTAACTCACAGACTTGACCACAGCCCAACTCATGACTTGATCTCTCCCAGGTCATGGCTTGACCCCTCCCCACCTCATGGCTTGACCCTCCCTGGCTCATGGCTTGACTCCTCCCCAGCTCATGCCTTGACCAATCCCCAGCTCATGACTTGACACCCCCCACCGGCTCATGGCCGACCACTCCCCAGCTCATGGCTTGACTACTCCCTGGCTCATGGCTTGACCCTCCCCAGCTTATGGCTTGACACCTGCCCAGCTCATGGCTGGAACACTCTCCAGATCATGACTTGACCACTCCCTAACTTATGGCTTGACCTTTCCTAGCTCATGGCCCGACCACTCCCCATCTCATGGCTTGACCATTCCCCAGCTCATGCCTTGACACCCCCCACCGGCTCATGGCTGACCACTCCCCAGATCATGGCTTGACCACTCCCTAGCTTATGGCTTGACCTTTCCTAGCTCATGGCTTGACCACACCCCAGCTCATAGCTTAGCTACTCCCCACAGCTCATGGCTTGACCATCGTCCACTCTAGCTGCACAACTCTGACCACTTCCTGCCTTCACGACCCATGCATTAGCTTCTCCTTCTTTTCTTCTCCCTGCCTCTCTTCTTCCTCTCCCTATCCACTTCCTTTCACAAGTATTTATTGAGAGCCAAACCGACTTGGAAGGGAAGAACAATAACATGATGATACAAAGGAAGGTATTGTTAAGAGTTGTTACAAATGCTATGAAGAAAAACGGCTGATGGCATTGAAAAGCCCAGTTAACCTACCACCCCACAGAGAGCCTATAATCAAGTGACATCGCAATCCCTCAGCAATGCCTAGTTGGGGGTAACAACGTCCTCATGGGTCCTCTATCAGTGAACTCCAGGGAATGCATTTTATAAATGAGAGGGAAATTTTGAAGACATATTGTCCTACTTATTAGCTATGTGACCTTGGCTAAGCTCCTCAGTCTTATCTGTTAAACCGGGATAATATCATCTGCCTAATAGGATTGTTGAGGTTCATAAATAAGATTATTCAAGACAAGGGCTTAGCCTGGTGCCTGGAGTGTAGTCAATGTCCTGTAAGTGCTGTGGTAACGGGAAGGGTCTTAGATCCCATGGCCCAGGAGTGGGGTTAGGAGTAGGGTGGCAAGCAGGGAGCAACTTAACGGGAATAGGACTGAATTTCTCAACAAAGCCCATGTGACGAGACTCCTCCCAGAATCAGTGATGCAGGACAGAACGTTCAGAGGCAGGAGAGTGTGACCAGCCAGGGGCTCAGGGAGGAGACTCTCCCTAGACAGATGCAGCCCTGCTGGGCTGTGTCAAGGGCAGAAACAGCATCAAAGAACTGTACTTAGGAGGTGGTGAGGACAGAGTCCTGCAGAGTCCAGCTGTGAGGCAGTGGAGACAGGAAGGGTGGACGGCTTCTGCTAGAAGCATATCTGGGAAAGGAATGAAACAGAAGATCATGGCTTTGGGGCAGTGTGGCACTAAGGATAGAGTGAAGAGGTCACGTTTCAGGTACATTTGGTAGGTCATAAGAGGCACTGGGGAGTTTGGAAACAGGAGTCTCAATCAGGATGGCTTTGCTGGAATTGCTCTAGCAGGATGGCCAACTGGGGCAGGAGAAGGAGAGGGTAGCAGTTGTTATGTTGACTGATCATGGAGTCCACCTGAAGTGCAGAAGGACATGAGGACAGGAGGAGGCAGCCAGTCTAGGAGAAACTCGGGGGACCCAAGGGCCAACAGCTTCAAAGAGCAGGAGAGAGGATGAGCTTCAGAGAGCTGAAAGACTGGAGGCTGTGTCTCAACACAGGAGCAGGCACAAGAGGGGAACAAAGATGCAATGAGTTTTGTGACCCCCAACTCCCCGCATGATGGTCACACATGCCACGTGTTCAATAGATGTTGGCAGCGGGATGAAGGAACCATAGGTGACATAGGTCTCATTATGCCCATTTTGCAGCTGACCAGAGACACTTAGTGCTTTGCTTATGGTCACACGTCTAGAAAGTGGTAGGACAAGACTGGTATTTGGATCCGTAGGGTCCCAGCCCGGGGCTCTTTCCTTTCTGTATGCTGTCACTCTCTCAGGATTTGCTGACCGCACCATGCCCCGACTCAGAGCTAACCTCCTGTCTTCTTGCCAGACTTATGGGTCAGTCATGCAAAGGGAGCTCTTCCTTCAAATTCCATTCTCCACTTGCAAGCTGCAAGGTCTGGGCAGACGTTTTACTTCTTTCAGCCTGGTCACCCCCTCTCAGATGGGAATGGCTCGGCCCTGACATAACTGTATCCCAGACAACCAGCCAGAACACAAGCTCCAGGAGGCGGAGACGTTTATCCGTTTTGTCCGTTGCTCTGTCTCCAGCACCGGCGCCTAGAACAGCGCCGACAGCCTGGTGTTTGGTCACCTTTGCGGAATGAATGGGAGAAGCCCTACCCCACCCGTCAGGCTTGCTGTTTCTCAGTCTGCCCACAAGATGGCAGCAAAGGAAAGTGTGACAAGGACCTTGCAGTTCCCTAAGGGCCTCTGAGGGCTCCCAGGTTGCTGGCTCCTGGCATTAGGAAATCGAGCAGTCTCTGAGCTCCCGGCCTGTGGGCCTGGGTGGAGCCTGGCTATGCATCCTCTTTGGAATGGCCTGGTGCTGTGCAGGTGTGAAGAGACAACACCTTCCACGAGGTACCTTCCGTCTCGTGTCTGAAATCGCTTTCCACGAGGGTCCTGGGGTGGAGAGGAGGTATCAGGATGGGGCGTGGGGTAGATGCTGGGTTTTGAGAAGCCCAAACTCATACAGCAGTTGGTTAGGGATCTTTACCCGACCAGCTCATTTTGGTTTTATTTTATTTTTCAGAGCTGGGGTCTTGCTATTTTGCCCGGGCTGGTCTTGAACGCCCAGGCTCAAGAGACCCTTCTGCCTTGGCTTCCCAAAGTGCTGAAATTACAGGTGTGAGCCACCTCGTGTGGCCCCTACCAGTTCATTTTGAGACAGGCGTGATTATGACGGCTAGTCCCCGTCAGGCATCAGCTCAAATATTTCCTCCATCCAGGGATGACTCCCCCATCTAAAGGTGCCCTGCATTAATCATACTTCTTTGAAGCTCTTATCAGAAGAAATTTTATTTCTCTATTTGGTGAGTTGTTTTTGTGCGCGTGTGGTCTTCCAGTCACGAGGATGCTTGGGACAGAGTCAGTTGTGGTTCTTGTTTTTTTTTTTTTTTGAGTGAGAGTCTTGCTCTGTTGCCCAGGCTGGAGTGCAGTGGCACACTCACGGCCACCCCCGTGTCGACCTGCTGGCCTCCAGCAACCCTCCGGCCTCAGCCTTCCAAGTAGCTGGAACTACAGGCATACGCTGGCTAATTTTTCTTTATTTTATTGCAGAGACGAGGTGTTGCCAAGTTGCCTTGTCTGGTCTTGAACCCGTGGTCTCAGGCCATCCACGCTCCTCGGCCTCCCAAAGCGCTGGGATGACAGGCTGAGCCACCAGTCGTGGTTCTTGATGTGTCTCCAGAGATAGGACAAGGTCTGGCATATAGGAAGGGTGCCGGGACAAGAACTGTGAATGTCGAACAAGTGGTCCCACTTCCTTTATCATTCTCGCTCTTGACACCTTGCACTTCTCACTGCGTGCATCGCACATTTATTTAGGCATGTATGTGTTCCTTGTCTTGCTCCCCACCAAGCCTGCCTTGCTCGGTACTCTGTCCCTAGTTTCCTGCAGTGCGTCCGGCACCCAAGGTGATCAGAAGGAGAGCGGCTAAGGCACACATCCACGAAGGACCAGCTGGGACAAAGCCTGTTCCCCTCTTTCCATCCACCTCTGCTCTTTCCTGCCCATGGCAGATTGCCAGGAACCATCAAAGCACCCTGCACCCTCTGCCCTCCTTCCCTGGGGCCTGATTTCTGAGCGTGCCTGTCCTCTCCCTGTCTTGGGAGCTAGGCAGGCCGGGTCTGGACGGCAGGGGCTCTGACCACAGGGCACATTGAACTGACATAACTCTCCGATGAGCGAGCGACTTTCCCAGTCCCTCCCACCTATGTGGGAAAGCAAGGCTCAGGAGGTCGGACACCTATCCAAGGCATCACAGCTTAGCAAAGTTGGAGGCAGCCTTCGAACCTGGGACTCAACTGCCTCTCTGAGCGCGGATGTGACTTGACGCGGAGACAGAGGAGCTCTGACTTCTGCTGAATCGCAATCCGGTTCTAGAATTTTGGCCTCCAGAGACGAGTCTGGCCATCTCGTCTTGCAGGCGTTTTGGTCAAGGATCTCCGCACTCCCTGTAATTGGTGGTTGTGCGCGCATTTGAACGTGCTCCCGTTCCCTCTCTGCCGCCCTTCCCTGTCTGCCTTTCTCATGCGCTGCGGAAGTGTCTTACCAGTGCCGGCTCCCAGCCTCCCTCTGCTCTCGACAGGCGAGAGCTTTACCCCAGGCTTTCCTGTTTCCTGCTGAGCCTCTTCTGTCCTCCTTCCCCTGGAGCTCAGTCTCCTGGCAGATCCCGGCCTCCCTTCTCGCACGGAGGATTTGAAGCTAATGGCACTTCCTCTGCAGGTTTGGAGAGTCGCCAAGGAGCCCCCATGCCGCTCTGGGCAGCTTCTCTGCCCACCCCTTGCTGCAACACACATAAAAAGATTAAAACGACACCAGCCCGGAGTGCCTCTCACAAGCAGGAGAAAGGCTGTAATCTGAGACAGGCTTGAGCTAAATGGGGCTGTGGGCCTTTAAGCAACAGAGAAAATCAGCCCCCTGGAAAATCAGCCCCCAGGGGCCATCCTGGAAAGCCAAGGTTTTATCTAAAGAGGCTCCTTGGCTCTCAGGGCTGACAGAGAGAGGACACGGGCTGAGGACTCCCAGGTGCCCAGGGTGGGGCTTGGTTGTTTGAACCCTCTTCATGGCTGTCCCCACCCTCCTGCCCAGGACTCCCTCCCCTTGGGAAGACTCTTTGGATTCACTTATCCTCCTATGGGAATGGATGGCTTGGCATGCTTCCATCCCTCCTCCTGCCCCTTCCAGCTCTTTCTCTCTTCAGCAGAAAAGAGAGGCTGCTCTGTAAGTCAGAGGTCAGGATACCCCATGGCCGGGATTACTAGCTGGCAGGGTTACCGCGGTGCAGAGGCCCATTCTCAGCTCTTTTGGTACTCTTTCTATTCCAGTCTATGTGGCAGAATTAGTAAACTGAGTCAGGAGTCCCTCTACCCGCTTCCAGCTACTGTGGATCAACTGTTTCCAAAGAGACTTCAACACGGACACAGGGAGCAGTGAGTTCCTGGTTCCACCACTGGCATCAGGGACATTGCGGCTCAGGGCACCCAAGATCAGCAGGTCAGGCCTCTGCCTCTCCGACGCTGTCAAGGGGCCAGTGGCTTTGGAATCTGGCCAGGGAGATGCATAGGGTCTCCCGTCCTTGTTGTTGCAGTGAGCTGCAACCAGATGGTTGGATGGACACATGGCAGCACAACTGGGCATGCCCAGAAATATTTTAGGAGGTTGGAGTCTCTGGAAAAAGACACGACTCCCCTTTATTTAAACAAGAGGGGCCCAGAGCATTGCATCTTGAGTTTTTAATATGGGCTATATCTCGGTTGTAATTAGCAAATAGAGAAATCACAGACCATTTGTGTTTTATTATAAAGTTGCTTGCAAGTGTAGGAGCACACTCCTGGGGAAAGAATCAGTCGTACTGAGATGCAGCATGCTGTGTTGGGACCAGAAGGGGACATTTGGCACGCTGCTTTTTGATTGTCCACTCAGCTCCACTGTCACCTCTTCTAAGGCCTCCTCTGAGTCACGGAGAAGCTAGCAACGGCATGTCCCAGAATCCCTTCCCCAGGGAACTCTGGGGAACAGTTTTCCAAGTTGTAAGAGGTTCAAGGAATTTGGGGTCTGATCAGGGAAAAATATGTTAACTGTGAGGTGACGGTAGTTTATACAAGATTTGTTGAGGGGTAGGAATAGACCAGAAAGGGGACGGAGATGTCTAAGTGATGTCTCCCAGCAGCACAAAAGGGAGTCTCGGCCATAGAGCTCCGAAGGCCAGAGAACTCTGAAACAGCTTGGGTCTTATCACCACAAGACTCCATCTGACCAGGGCAGATGCTGGATGTAGTTTGACAGGGTAAGAAAAGCAGGCCAACCCTACATAATTAAAAATCTGCTTGTGTGGGCTATCTTAAAAACAAAATGGATGCATACACATTTAAGTTTGACTTCGGTGGGCTTTTGATCGATTGGGTTTCAGCCTTCAGTGGAGAAACAAATAAAACCATGCCCCCTGGAATTGAAGAAGCTGGTGACTGACAGGAATTCTTTTTTATTCTAATTATTCACTTATTTATTCTTTCTCCCAAATTTTTAAAATAATTTTAAAGATGTGGGGTACAATTCAGGATTAGGTATACAAGTGGGCATTGTACAGGTAAAGTTTGGGCCTCCCTTTGGTCCCCACTTTGCTTGAGTTGAGATCAGGCATCCTTATTGATGTTGTGTCCCCCCACTGGCTGGGCAGTATCCCGCTACGGTCAATCCCTTTCTTATAGGTTTATGGAGCTTGTTTTACAGGACAGCAGATAAGGAAACAGCTTGTTGAGGTCCTCTTCACTTGCAAAACAGCAAAGCTGGCTGAAACCAGCTGGAACCAATATGGCTGACGGGCATCTGCTCAGAATAGACTTGTGCGCCTGATGGGTGATCGCTGACATCACAGCCTGAATTTCCACCACATGTTTTATATCAACTCCCCCCAGTCTGCACATGCAACCCAGGAAGAGGCATAACGATGCAAGTGAACATGTCCAAGGGACTTTCCAAACTTCCTCTTTCCCTCCACCCCAATCTGCTGATCCTGAAACCCTCCTTCCGACATCTTTCTCCTGTGCTGCTTTTAGGCTGGTACATGGAGACAGATTTTAGCAACTCTCCTGTCTCCTCGCCTGGCTGCTTTGTGGTCAACTTTTCTCTCTGCAGATAACCAGTGCTTCAATATTTGGCTTTCCATGGCACATGGGCAGATGAACTCTATTTGGTTTGGTAACATAAATAAGCAAGGGGTCAATGTAGGGAGGCCATCTTTTCTTTTTAACGTATATAGCACATGAAAAGGCACTCGTGTGGTTGGAAGATGGAGGAGAAGAAAGAGCCATTTTTCTACAGAGGCAACTGCAGTGCCTTATGTGGACAGGTGTGAGACTGAGAGAAGCCCTCCAGGTGAACTTCAAGAGCAGTGCTCACTGTGGCTCCAGGCTGAGTTTCCAGAGGTACTTTCTGGTCTCCATGGATGACCTCCCTGACCTTCTCTTTCTCAACTTTGCAAAGCCCCTAGGAGTACCTTCTAGATTTAGGTTCTGGCTTCACATCTTTCTGGTGGGACAAACATTCTGAGCTTCTTTGTCCTCCTCTGTAAAATGGGGGGTACTATCCTCCTCTTATGTGTTGTGTGGGAGATATTTACATAGAGGACCCATCACAGTGTCTGGCAAAGAGTAGACATGTGATAAATATTAACTCCGTTCTCTTCCCCTCTGTGCTTCAGAAATATCTGGTGGGTAGGTGAGTCGAGAAGGAAGTAAACAAAGACATGATCGCCAGGGCGTTGGTGCCTTCTTTCATTTGACAATGGCCCAAGGCGGTTCCTTTGTTCAGGATGGATGCCAACAGTCGAGAAGAGGCAAGCGTCATTGGATAAGAGAGCAAAGAAAAGAAGTGTGTGGTTGTGTCAGGAAGTGTGTGGTTGTATTTGTGGCCCTCTCCACAGTTATTATGAGAGGCAGAGAACATAGCAAAGGCATCTCCATAATCTCCCAACTGTCTGAAGCTACTTAGCTTTCCAGAAGCCTTGACAGACTTCTGGTTGAGTAAGTGCCCACAGCACGTTCAATTACTGTTGCAAAGATCCCTGGATGGAAAAGGTCAGAGCTATTGGGGGCATCGCAGAGCCGGCAGGGCAACTCCAGCTGCTGTCTGGTGGTTTTTAAACCATGTTTCAGAAAAAAATAGAGAGATGAAAAAGGGAAGGGAAGGAGAGGAGAGGGTTTGGTAAGACTAATCGGTAGTCTTGGCTAGAGGTCTGCCTTTTCTTCTTCCATATGTACCTTCCTTCAGGTGCTGCTGGGCTCCACTGTGAGTCCCTGAGTCTAGAAGACCTAGTTATGTGTGGGGAAGAGATGAGGGGTAATCATGTTAGCTCCTATTCATGGAGCTTTTGTCCTGTGCAAGACACACAGCTGAATGCTTCTGCACAACTTTTCTCACTAAATCTTCACAAGCTTTTTTTCAGTAAGTGCTATTATCACTTCCACTTCACAGAGGAGGGAATGAAAACCGAGGGCCATCCAGTCACTCGTCCAAGGTCACTCAGCTAGGGAGAGACAGAATTTGGATTCCATCAGCCAGCTGGATTCCTGGTGCTAAGCTGCCCACTAGCCTCTCCCCGTTCAGAGTGGCAGTGGCTTTGGCCTGGGCACCGTGTTAGTTAGACTTTGTTCGTGGCTCCCATTTGCCATGGCCTTGGTATGTATCTTTCTACTGGAGGCTCAGGCTTCACAATCTGGGTGGCATCTATAGGGCCATTGCTGTTGGCCCCTAAACGTTTGTGGAAAAATCAATGGCATGGGGCATGATTGATTAATAGAGGAAAAGGCATGCAAATTTTTTTAATGCATATACACGAAGGCCTTCAGAATGAACACCCAACTTCCCTGTGAATTCTAGAAACTTACATACTCTCTCGAGGTTACAGAAAGAATGTTGGCTTGGCTTCTCATAAAACAGGTCATGGAAAGGGGAGAAAGGAGGGGCAGCATGGGGCTAGGAGAATAAATGGATGGGGGAAACAGAGAATGACTTGCAAATAGTTATCTTTGGAATTTAGATGATCCTTAGAGACAGGCATTATACTTGTAAGAAGGCTTGCTCAGTGTAGTCTAGTTTGCTCTTCTTTTTTGCAGTAGATAATGAGATAACAGGAAGGAGGAAGCAACTTCTCTGCAACTAAGTGGAAACAAGAAGATCAGAGAGACTTTGTGGCAAAAAGCCATATTTTGGAGCGAATTTCCATGCACCCCTTTGAAGCAGGCAATTCAGTGCATGTTAGACACAGATAGCTAAGTTTCTTGTAGGCAATTTAAGTTAAAATAGGATATGCATTCAGATATCTCTCCTATCAGTATACAACCTTCACCCAACTGACCAGACATACCAGACCTGACCACTTTGTCAGCTGGAATGTGGATCGACCAGTGCAATAAATCCCAGAAACAGCATGGAATTACCCCAAACACAGACATGGTGTTCTAAGAAAAGCCCAAATCTAGTTAGACGATAACTGCAATTATCTAGAAGGTCCTTGTGACCCTAGATGGTTGACAGAAAGCTCGTGACCAGATACCTGCAGCCCATCACTCTTAGATCACAGTTTGCTTAATCATACTTGTAAAAATATATAAAGCTTCACATTAAAGGCATGGTTGTGTCCTTTCTCTTAAGGCATCCATGTCCTTTGGGTATGTCTCTAATAAATTTTGTCTTATATTTTGCTTGGGACTCGCTCTGAGATTTTTTTCCTCTGGCTGAGTCAAAAGAACCCAGAAAGAAACACACTGCAACCCACCCACCCTCACCCTGGTGGCCAGGGACTTAATTTCAGTGAGTAAGACTAACTGGGAGGGGACTCTGGTCCATGCTGGGCTCATCTGTCCTCTGAGAAAAGAGCCCCTTCCCCTCTGCTCTAGCCAACTCCTGCCATATGGATGTACAGACTCTATGCTATTCGATTGTCCAGTTGTTTTATTTTATTGATAAGCATGATGCTTTGAAATATGTACACACTGTGAAATGGCTAAATTGAACTAAAAACCATATGCCTTACCTCACTTATTTTTTGTGGTGAGAATACTTAAAATCTACTCTCTTATCAATTTTCAAGGATGAAATACATTACTATTAACTACAGTCACCATATTGTACAATAGATGTCTTGAATGTATCTTTCTTATCTAATTGAAAGTGTGTATTCTTTTTTTTTTTTTTTTTGGGTTGGAGTCTCACTCTGTCACCCAGACTGGAGTGCAGTGGCCGCTCCCGGCCACCGCAGCCTCGACCTGCTGGGCTCTGGCGATCCTTCCGCCTCAGCCTTCTGAGTAGCCGGAATTACAGGCATGCGCTACCACGCCCGGATGATTTGTTGATTTATTGTAGAGATGAGGTCTCGCTGCCCAGGCGGGTCTCGAGCCCGTGGGCTCAGGCAATCCACTCACCTCAGCCTCCCAAAGGCGCGGGATTACAGGCTGAGCCACCGAGCCCGGCTTGAAAGTGTGTATTCTTAAACCAACATCTCCCCAGTCCCTACCCAACTCCTCCCCCACCCGCCCCCCAGCCCCTCAGGCACCATCATTCGACTCTCTGCTTCTTTGAGTTTGATTTTTGAAGAGTCCACATGCAAATGAGATCATGCAGTATTTGTCTTTCTGTGCCTGGCTTATTTTACTTAACATAATGTCCTCATGCTGCTGCAAATGGAATTGTGCACATTTTAAAGAGATGCAAGAAATCTAGATTTTGGTGCAAGATCTTCCAGTGTTTTAAATGGTGAAGACTTACTCCATCAAGAAGAAAAATTGCTCCCCTTTTCTCACAAAAGAATCTCTGGAATGATGACTCACAATCCCATGCAATCATTCATGGAATGATTTGATAAAAGTTTATTCACTGTTTGCTCAATTCTCCTGATCAGGCATGGGCTGGACACTGAAGGGCTAAGAAGGACACGACTGGGAAGACAAACCATGTAACAGGGAATGCCAACCTGGCTGGGCAGGGGCTGGACAAGCAGAACGGTGGCAGTTTTGCAAGAGCCAGGACCTAGCAGTTAGGCTCTTCTCAGTTGTGTTTTGTGAAGGTGGAATGTTTTTGAGGCAATCGTTAATCATAAGATTTGGAGAATTATCATGTTCCCAATGCAAAGAAAAGGTAAGTGTTTGAGATGATGCATATCCCAGTACCCTGATGGGGTCGTTACACCTTGTATACGGATATTGAAATATCAGATATACTCGTCAAAGACGCACAACTATGATACATAATGAAAAAAGATTTGAAGAATTGTGACTCTGCTCAGAAACTTTGATTCAAACCCTTCAATCTTATTGTTATCATAAGGAATTGATGACTCATAAACAAGGGAATGACATGGCTGATAAATGCTTTGGTCTCCCTGGCTGCTGTCTGGATGAAGGCAAGGAAAGACCAGTGAGGAAAACATAAGGAGAAAGATTGAATTAGCATGGTGATTGGGCAAGGGTAGAATTACTGGAGATCAAGAGAAGTCAGGATCAGACAAATAGTTTGCTGTAGATGTGGGGTTGAAGGAGAAACAGACATGGAGGACTTCCTGGTCAGGAGAATTGCTTGTTGGTGTTTTTGCTGATTTAAATTTTGTGTGTTAGTTTGTTTTCACCTTTACTACAAATGGCAGAAAACTCCAAGCATTGGAAGCTTAAACATGATAGTTTTATTATTTCTGTATCTTGCAGAAAGAAATCTGTAGATGGCCCAGGCCTGGCAGCTTGCTCTATGGTCTAGCCTCAATCTTACTATAGTAGTTAAAAAAAATTACAGTTTGTGTTTTCCTCTAAAAGATGAAGCTTAATTCGCCCTTTGAATGTGGCCTGGACTTAGTGACATGTTTCTAAAGAATAGAATGTGGTAAGAGTGATGGTGTGTAGCACTAAGTTATTAAGAAGCATCTTGATTTTTGTCTTTGGGTCTTGCTCCGGGAGAAGCCAGCTGCTGCTTTGTGAGTTCACTCAAGCAGCCCTATGGAGAGGCCACATGGCAGGGAACTGAGGCCTCCTGCCAAAAGCCAGCAAGAAACTGACATCTCCTCTGTGAGAGTTGTCATGGAAGTGGATCTTCTACCCTCCGTCAAGCCTGAGGTGATGGTAACCCCGGGCTGATGTCTTGACTGCAACAACCCTGAGCCAGAACTACCCAGCTAACCCTCTTCTGAATTTCTGACTCATGGAAACTGTGTGATAATAAATATTTCCTGTTTCAAGCCACTCCGTTCTGAGGAAATTTGTTATTCAGTCACAGATAATGAACACATTATCTGGCCCAAGACGGCAGCATCTCCATTCCAGGATGCAGGATGGAGGGAGGAGAGGCAGGTGAGCTCCTAGGAGGTGTAGCTTGACATTTTTCTTGTCTTCCATTCATCAGGACTTACTGGCATGGCCTCACGAACAGCTGCAACAGAGGCTGGGAATGCAGACTCCATTCCATGGGCCTTCGCCACCATGGTAGGTGGGGGAAATGGGAACCAGAAAGCAGCGAGTGGTCTCCACCACAGGTGGTAGTGTTTTGTGTTTTGCCTTTTAAAAAGTGCATTTGTTGACACAAGTGAGAAAGGAGAAAAGCAGAAACTGGACAGGCAGAAAGATTAGGGTGGATCCAGGTAAAAACTTCCACTGCGAGGCCCGCGGACTGGAGTGAGAACACCTATTTCCAGGTCGGTGGACTTCCCCTTTCACGTGCTTCTTCTTGACGGGCTCTTTTCAATCCTCTCCCAGTTGATGCATTTTCAAGCCCACACCATGATGCCTCTTTCTGATTGGTGCTACCATCAACCAATCAGCACACTTTCAAGACTATGTAAAGAGGCCTACTGGGCAACCCTCGCTTGGGACTCCTTCCCCTGCCGGGAGCTTTCATATCTTATAGTGGATTCTGATTGACTCCCTGGCGTCTTCCTTCTGCATTCTTCTTGGGTGTGAGACAAGAACCTGGCACTGATGAGCTTAAAGAGCTGCACATGCTGGACTGGAAGAGCCGAACTCATTGAGGTGAAAGAGCTTCAACAATCCTGGGGTCCTGGCTTGCTAACCCACTGAATGAGGGAGCTGTAAACATTTCTCCTGGTTTGGCTCGCTGACCCTCGAACTAAGAGAATTGTAGCATTTCTTAGGGGGCTCAACGACTGTTGCTATCCCCCTGAGTTCTTGGGTGCCACCGGGTTCCTCTATCTGGATACCACTGTGTCCTCAGCCACCATGGGGATTTCAGGCTGACAGTGCAGCCCCGGGAACAGCAGCGTCCCTTGGGGGCCTGGCTCACCAACTCGTGGGACTAAAAAAAAACTGCATCACAAGGAAAGCATTTCCCAAATATGTTTAATATATGTAAAATTTCATTTCTTGAAATCCGGTGCAAAGGATGTAGTCAAATATTAAAATAAATAATTATGAACAACAACAAAAAAAGAGAATGTATTTCTCATCACGACCTTTTGGAACAACTGGTTCATGTTTACCCAAAGAGATTGAAATGGTCAAATACAAGGATCTTGCCTTCATTTCAAGAGAAGAAATACCCTTTCTTTCCAGAAGATGGCAGTAGAGTAAGCCTTAAATCTGCTTGGGGGATCGCGTCTTGGGTTTGCCTGGAATGTGGTGCCCTGGGCGGTGGGCTTCTGTTTCTGCACTTAACACAGACCCTGGATTGTGGCACCTGTGCTTGGCACATCCACCAGGGCTCCACTGAGAGAAAGAGAACACTTAAGGGGCTTTGCCCCTGACGTGGGGGAAACAGGATAAAGAAAGCCCCTGTAGAAATGATGAAAACATTGCAATGGAGAGAGAAGGGGTTGGGATGGGTGGCAGAGGGGAAGAAGGGTGGGGGTGAGCCTTGGAGTTATGTCCTGGGGAAAGGGCTGTCCCCTCCTGGCGGCCTCTTAAGTGATCCGATTGGTGTGGCCATCCCTGTCTGTACTTCCCATGGCGGTGACTTTGGGAGAAGAGGTGGACAGTCTCAGAATGGAGAGTCCCTTCCTCCTTCTTCCTGCCTGTCCTCATCGTGGTGAGCTGGGCGGGGCATGGGGTTCTCGGAAAGAGGAGATTTGCCTTGTGAAGGAAGAAAGTTCAAGTCAGGGGGACCTCATGAGACGTTCTTTTGGCTGCTGAACCAAACCACCCTTTCCAGCTTTTATCTGTAATAAAGCTAAAATCCGATTCTCTGTCTGTCCTCTGTGTCTTATTTCTTAATTAGCTTCTAACACATCAGGGAAAGATGGGATGGAGCGGTGATGATTGTTTTGGGTCCCCAATAGACTCTAATGTCATCCTCAATTTTGTTTAGGCCAAAAAAAAAAAAAAGAAGAAAAAGAAAAGAAAAAAGGTTTTCTGTTGGAAGAAACTTGGTAGAGAAAAGAGAGTTTTTATGTAGCTATTGCCACAAAAAGCAGTAGGAAGTTGGGAAAGAGATATTGATTGGTGTCAGGCATTATTTAAGCACTCTATTATCTATATTAATATTTGTATCTGTATCTATCACTACATCTATCTACCTATCTATCCGTCATCTATCTTACTTAATTCTCACAACTCTATGAAGCAGATACTACCATTATCCTTGTCATATGAATGAAGAAACAGACACAAAGAAAGATTAGGTAAAATTGCCAAGGTTACACAGTTAGTCAGTGGATTCTAATCCAGTTCACCTGAACCCAAAGCCCATACGCTAGATGACATGGTCTTGTTGGATTCCAGGCATGGAAGCTAAAAGTCAGATAGATATAATGGAAGGAGAAACCAGCCTCTTCACTGCAGGATCTTAATCAGGGATAACACTGTGTGTGTGTGTGTTTGTGTGTGTATGTGTGTGTGCATGCGCGTGTACATGTGCATGAGTGTAATTGTGTTGGTCAGGGATTAGGAGAGGAGGGGGGAAGAGAATAGGAAAAGGTGGTTGTAGAACCAGCAAGTTGTGGCTCGGCTGAGCTAGAATTTAAGACGTTGTTCTCACCCTGGGCAAGCAAAAGCATACTTGAGGAAGAGAAGATGAGTTTCTTTACAGAGGATTGGACATGAGGGCTCATGGGTCATCCAGGACATTTCCTTGAAATCAGTTTGACATTTGATTTTTCACTTCAGGAGAGAGGTCGGGGCTTCATATGTAGATTTGAGGATCGCTAGCAGAGGTGGTGGTTGATGCCATGGCAGAAGTGGGATGGAGCTGGGGATATGTGGAGGGACAAGGCAGCACAAGGCTGGAGGCGAAGCCACGAACCCACACTGAGAATTTTGCGGCCAGCAGGGTGTGATGGGTGTCGTCAGCAGGGAGGTGAGCCTTCCCTGAAGGAGGGTGTGGCTGGCTGGCTCAAATACTCCAGGAAGGTCAGGGGTTATGATTCTATGTATCTCCAGCATGGGTCTTCTCCCGGACTCCAGGCTCTCACATCCAGTTGGCGTTAAGTATCTCAAGCTTACTTGTCCAAAAGCAAACTGTGGTCCTCCCTCAAACCTGCTTATTCTGTTGTCTTCAGCAAGTGGCCCCCTCAAATACTGTGTATCTGGATATTATATATCCAGATGTACCCAGAATCTGACAACTTCTCGCCACTCCACGGCGACCAGCCTAATCCAGGCACAACCATCTCTTTCCAGTGATTGCACCTGCCTTTCGAGGTGTCTCTCTGCTTCCACCCTTGCCCTATTGCTGTTACAACATGACAGGCAGATAGATGCTGAAAAAACACAAGTCCAAATATGTGGTTCTTCGGGCCAAATCCCTGATTGCCCATGTTATTCAGAGGAAAATCCTTCATAACAGAACTGCAAGGCAGCAGTCAGTACCCTGCTGAGGGGACAGCCAAGGGCTAGAGGCTGTGGGGAGATGAGCCCATCAGTCAGAAGCCTGGCTGCCGAGGGATTTGTTTCAAATCTCCGTATTTGCCACTTTCCCCACCTCTCATGCCTTTGGTAAAAACAACTTAACGATCCCAAATACAGGTCACCCAAACAAAAGGAAATTCATTCCTTTCAAGCAGAAGGACACTTATTTCAGCAGAAACTTAGTGTCCAGGGAGACAAGTCCCAGCTTGAGGTACCATCCGAGAACAGTCAGAGTGCCCCTGGCTATGTCTGTACATTCACTGGGGGCCATCTGTCCTGTGGTCTTCAAGTGCTATCAGGAACAGACTCTTCCCTCAGAAGCCGGTGCCCAAGAGAAGGCGTCTCAAGGGTCCATAACTTGGATGACTTCAATAGGTTTTTTGTTTGGTAATTTCTGCAGGGCAGCAAGGTGTCACGCAAAAGGATGGTTAGTCAGTTGTTCCCTGGTGGCTCCAGGCATGTCACACAACTACCTCTTCACTTGCCAACAATCTCTGTCCCCTGGTGGAGTAGGTAGCTAAGGGTGGGACTCCAGTTCCGATGAAAAGCCTGAAGTCAGCTGCTGCCATTCCAGTCATCACTGGTTTTACAAATGAGTCTAGAAGGGAAGGCATTAAGACAACCAACAAGAAAAGTTTTCCAAGGAGCAGTATATCTCTCCTTTTCTTCTTTGGGTTGGGAACCAGGGCTGCTTTCCTGGTTATAAAGAAAGGGTGAGGGTGCCATTATAGTCCTTTAGAATGGTAGAGGCTCAGTGTGCGCGTACGTGTAAGTACATGAGTGTGTGAGCGTGTGATTCTGTGCGTGTGTGTGTGTGTGTGTGTGTGTGTGTGTGTGTGTGTGTGTTGGGGACTGCAGTGACACTAGACCTTTGAAACAGGCCTTGTAGGACTCCATGGCGAGACGGGTGGGGAGAGGTCCTTGAGGAATGTGATGAGGGTTTAAAATGAATGTTTCAGGGATGTTGCAGGTATGTCTCAAAAAATCCTGTTCAAGAAGAGAGGCTTGTCCCTGGTGCAGTAGCTTGTGGTTTTCAGTTCTTCATGCAATGGAGATTAGGATGTAGTGTAATGAGTTGAAAATTTTATCACCCTTATAGCTGAGATCAGAGTTCTTCCCTTGAAGGGAATTGTCTCTGTTTGGGAAAACAGCTTGTTAAATATCTTGGAGTTGAAGGTGGGAAGTTGACTGGAGTTTCAGCAAAAAAACAAACATGAAATGGCCCATCAGTGCTGGCTCCTGGCCATCTCTGTGACCTCATCTTGTTCTATGATCACTTTCTCTAACTCTACCCAGCCACAGGCCATGCATGGTCCCACCACAGGGCCTTTGAACCCACTGTCTGTCCTGCCTGGAAGGTTCTTCATAAGGCATCTGCTGGCTCATTTATTTTACTTCCTTTAAGTCTTGGCTTAAATGTCACCTTCTCTTGATCTTCCCTAACCAGCCTCAAGGAAGTTACACAGCCCTCGTGGGCGGGAGGTACCTGCTCAGAGACTGTTGGATGAATGCAGCAAAGTCCAAGCTGCTTTGCATGAGAAAATGAGGCGAATTTGATCTTGCTTTTGAAAAGCACTTGGTGGAAGACAGAAAGATTAGAGGCAGTGGAGAAGGGAGGTAATGGAGCCAGTGAGACGCTAAAGGGGGCTGGTAGCCTGGAGGTCCACAGGGAGGGGTGGCCAGATGACACGCTACAAAGGGTGGTCCCCAACCCTTCACTTGAAGGTCTTAGTTTACCTCAATTAACCACTCCTCAGTCTCCTCTAAGTTTTCAGGAAAGCCTACTGCATGCATGAACACTTTGTACAAGTGGGATGTGTGTGCACATTGTGTGTGTGAGTGTGTGTGGATGTGAGAGAATGAGTGTGTATGTGTGTGAGAGTATGCATGAAGGTGTAATGTGGTAGTTGCAAATCTGAGAGGGCTTGAGTGGAAGGTTCTTGACCTATTCCAAAGGAGTCACCCAGAGGTCCAGCAGGGCAAGACATTGGCTTATTAGCACTTACAGGGGGCATTGATGGTGGCTGGTCAGAGATACAATAATCTCTGCCTTGGGACAGTACAGCAAACAGTTTTATAATCAAGGAAGTTAATTATTTGAATATCTATATAGGGTTTATAATTGCACTGATTAAGGGTGATGACTATATTATTTTTAGGTTTCTTCGTTACCTGTATTCCATGGCTCATTATTGGGAAGATGTGTATATTCGTCAGAGACCACCCTTGGCCAGAGGCCACTCTCCGAGGGAGGAGGGAAGAAATAAGCCAGGTATAGGGGAAAATAGTATATTTCTTGATGTTCATCTCACAGAAGGTGATGGCTATAAGTGTGCATGAGTATGTGCAAGTGAATGTGAGTGTGAATGTGAATGAGTGTGAGTGTGAGAGAGAGAGTGTGTGTGTGTGTGTGTGTGTGTGTGTGTGTGTGTGTGTATGAATCGAGGAGGGGCTGAGCTTTGCACTAAATCTCAGCAGTGTGGAACAGAGATGGGAACAAGAAGTGGGGGGTTACGGTGAGTGACCGGGAGATTGGCAGTCCTCCCATGGCTTCAGCTGGGATTTGAACCGATCGCATTCAAGTCCATGGGTCTTGAAGGTGAGCCCCAGGTCACAGGGCTGTCTTATTCACAGTGAGTGAAGGAAAAGAGGTCAGAGCAACTGTAGTGGAATAAAAGTAGGACAAGGAATCAGGTTGTCCACATCCGAGCCCTAATTCTACATCTGGCTGTTGGAACTTGGTCAAATATCTCTCCATCTTTGGGCCTGAGCTCCGTTATATGTAAAACCCCAACTTTGGACCATGTATGATCTTTAAGCTCTTTTCAGCTTCAACATTTTGTTTTGAGATAGAGCCTTAAAATTTATTGTTATTAATTTTTGTGATTAATTTTCCCAGTTTCCTGGAAAATTAGGATAACGGTCTGCCTCTCTGAGAGCTGTTATGAAGATCAGTTGCAACTATATTTGGAAATGGACATCGCAAACTGCAATGTATTCTAAAAGTGTTAGTTCTCATTATCATTATGATACTGTCATGACAGGGTCAGTATATTATGGGAAGACTGTGTTTGAAGTCATTATTTCCAAATAGATACAAATTGTATTTGAGTCATGCCTGTCTGTTTCATAAAAGGTAAAGACAGGTGCATGTAATAGGCCTTCTTTGGGTGCTCACCCGAAGAAGGGTGGTGTTATCTTTCCAGGGCAGGAGGGGGAAGGAGGGCGGCTGATAGACAATTAATAATTCAAACAGGCACGTGGTGCTATTCTGCAGGGCACCCTGCCCCCGGCAACCCATCAATAAAATATTGGGTTCAGTTGTTTGGCGCCCACAGCTAATGTGAGAACAGCATTCTCTCTTGGAAATACTGTTTGGCACAGCCGCCAGAGTGTCAGAAAAGCCTTTGGGTCTGGAATAAAAATGTCAGGGAAGGAAATGAGTTTTAACACCCCTTCTCTTACTGCATCCAAAGGGCAGGGTATAGCCCTGAAATCTGGGTCAGCAGCAGTTTACTGCGGCCCTGGGAAAATTCTCTCCCTCCCTATGGGGGTAGCTCCAAGCACAGGTGTTTGTCGGGCAAAGTCTGTCTGTAAGATGCGCACTCCATCCATGGAGTGGTCCAGACCTCTGACTCGGGCCTGAATCAACAAGGGTCGAGTGAAGCCTTCTAGAGCTTTTAAAGTACACCCTCGTTTTACTTTTGCTTAATTATCATTTTTTCCCTCATGAATAAAGTAACGTACCCTTATGGAAAATTTTGCAAATACAGACAAGTAAAAAAGATAAAAAACAAAGAAAAATTGTAGGTGTCCACTCTTTTGATAAAATCACCATGTGTTTAATAACAGCCTCAATAAGCAGCATTTGAGTGCGACGTGAGGCCAAGCTGCTAAGTGCTTTCAGTGCACTCTTGCCTGTTATCTTGGCAGCGGCCTCATGGGGTGCTGTGGATTGACAATCTTGTCTCAGTCCAAAATCCAAAGGACTCTAAAAGCTAAAGTGTGTTTTATAACTAATTTAGAGGCAAACATGACCCAAACAGAAGTGAGTCCCATTTAGAGAGACTTTAGTTATGCTCCTTTGTGTGAATATTCATGTTGTGTTGCAACATTATTAACAGGTTTAATTATTGAGCACTGCCTCAGACCCCTAGGGTGTTTCTTACTTCAAGCGCACCTCAGAAATATTGTGGGGTTGGCTCCAGGCCACTGCAATAAAGCCAACTTGCAATAAAGCAAGTCACAAAACGCTTTTGATTTCTCAGTGTATGTAAAAGTTATGTTTACGCTATACTGTCTGCTATTAAGTTTGCAGTAGCATTATGCCTAAAAATCCAATGTACATACATCAATTTAAAAATACTTTATTGTTCAAAAATGGCTAATGATCATCTGAGCCTTCTGTGAGATGTAATCTTTTTGCTGGTGGAAGAGCTTGTTTCGATGTTGATGACTGCTTGACTTATCAGGGTGGTGATTGGTGAAGGTTGGGGCGGCAGTGGCAATTTCTTAAAATAAGACAACAGCGAAGCTTGCCCCATCAGTTGACTCCCCCTTTCACGAAAGGTGTTTCTCTGTACACGTGATGTTGTTTGGTTGCATTTAACCCACAAAAGTACTCTCAAAGTTGGAATCCAACTTCTCAAGCTCTGCTGCTGCTTTATCAGCTGCATTTATGTAATACCCCAAATCCTTTGCTGTCATTTCAACCATATTTACAGCAACTTCACCAGGAGTAGATTTCACGTCCAGAAATCACTTTCTTTGCTCATACATAAGAAGCAACTCCTCATTCTTTCAAGTTTTATCAAGAGATTTCAGCAATTCAGTCACATTGCCAGGCTCCACTTCAATTCTAGTTCTCTTGATATTTCCACTACATTTGCAGTTACTTCCTCTACTGACCTTGAACCCATTAAAGTTATTCATGAGGTTTGGAATAAACTTCTTCCCAACTGTTAATGCCGATATGCTGATAATTTCACTTCCTCTCATAAATCATGAATGTTCTTTTTTTTTTTGAGTTGGAGTCTCCCTCTGTTGCCCAGGCTGGAGTGCAATGGCACACACGTGGCCACCCCAGCGTTGACCTGCTGGGCTCCAGTGACCCTTCTGCTTCAACCTTCCAAGTAGCCAGAATTACAGGTGCACAATACCATGCCTGGCTAATTTTTTTATTTATTGTAGAGACGAGGTCTCGTCAGGTTGCCTGGACTGGTCTCGAACTGTAGGCTCAGGCAGTCCACTAACCTTGGCCTCCCAAAGTGCTGGGATTACAGGCTGAGCCACTAAGCCCGGTCATGAATGTTCTTAATGGCATCTAGAATGGTGGATTATTTCCAGAAGGCTTTCCATTTATTATGCCCAGATCTGTCAGAGGAGTCACTACCTATGGAAGTTGTAGCTCACAAAATATATTTCTTAAATAGTAAGACTTGAAAGTCAAAATTATTACTTGATTCAGGGACTGCAGAATGGATGTCATGTTAACAGGCATGAAAATGACATTAATCTTATAAATCTTATAATCAGAGATATTGATTGGCTAGGTACATTGTATACTGAGCATAGTATTTTGAAAGAAATCTTTTGTTTTCTGAGTAGTAGGTCTCAACAGTGGGCTAAAATATTCAGTAAACCATGCTATAAACAGACATGCTGTCATCCAGGCTTTGTTGTCTCATTTGTAGAGCTTGGGCAGAATTGAGTTAGCATAATTCTTAAAGGTCTTAGGATTATCAGAATGGTAAGCTTCAGCCTAGGGTCAACAACTGCATTAGCATCTAACAAGAGAGTCACACTGTCATTTCAGGCCTTGAAGCCGTTTGAAGCCTTGGCTTCTCCTCTCAAGCTATAAAACTACTAGATGGGATCCTCTTCAAAGCGAAGGTTGTTTTGTCTGTATAGCAAATCTGTGGTTTAGTGTCGCTAACTTCATCAATGATCGTAGCTAGTTCTTCTGGAGAACTTACTGCAGATCTTTATCGGCACTTGTTGCTTTATCTTGTACTTTTATGTTACGGAGACAACTTCTTTCCTCAAACCTTATGTACCAATCTCTATCAATATTAAACTTTTCTTCTGAAGCTTCCTCACCTCTTTCAGTCTTTATGGAACCAAAAAGAGTCAGGGCCTTGCTCTGGATTAGGCTTTGGCTTAAGGAAGTGTTGTGTCTGGTGTGATCCTCTATCCAGACCCTTAAGTCTTTCCCCATATCAGTAATAAGGTTGTTTTACTTTCATATAATTTATGTGCTCACTGGAGTAGCGCTTTCAATTTCCTTCAGGAATTTTTCCTTTGCATTCATGATTTGGCCAACTGTTGGGTGCCAGAGGCCTAGTGTTGGGCCTATCTTGGCTTCCGACATGCTTTCCTAAGTTTAATTACTTCTGTCTTTTGACTCACATGAGACTCTTCCTTTCATTGAACAGGCAGAGGTCATTGTAGGGTTATTCATTGGCTTAATTTCAACATTGTGTCTCAGGAAATAGAAAGGCCAAAGGAGAGGAAGAGAGAGAGGAGGGGAGAGGTGATCGGTGGAACAGCCAGAACACACACACTTATGGATTAATTTCACCATCGCCTGTGGGCGCCATCCATTGTACACTAACACAATTTCATAGTAACATCAAAGATCACTGATCACCTCTCATCGTGACAGATATCATAATAATGAAAAAGTATGGAGCATCTCCAAACTGTGACACAGAGACATGGAGTGAGCACTTGTTGTCGGATAAATGGCCGCTACAGACTTGCCACAAACTTTCAATTTGTAAAAAATGCGGTATCTGTGAAGCACAGTAAAGGAATGCAATGACACAAGAGATTCCTGTACTTGGTATATTTATCATACTTCTCAAATCTGGAAACTTCGAGATTCGAAGTCATATGGCTTCCTTTTTGATCTCCAGGTGGCAAGTGAAGGATCTGAGATGCATGGCGGTGAAGACCCTTAGCCCAGCATCGAGCAGCTCATAAGAGGTAGGGACGGGACTCAGACCCAGGCCTGCACACCTCAAGACACTGCCTCGGAACTGGGGGAAGAGGATGTAGCTGTTGGGATCAGGATAGGTGGTCCCAGGTTGTCCGATGGTGGCTGCTGCAGCGTCTTTGGCAGCCCCCCCATTCCCATGACCTGTGGCCCACCAGCGGGAAACCTGCTCGGACATCCACTTTCATTTAGTGAATATTATCCGTCCCTTCATAGGGCTCAGCAGTGGTGCTTACAGTCAGGTCTCTTGAGCCAGACCAATGGTCTTTGAGTTCCAGTACCCCTGTTTTCCAGTTGTGAGACCTTGGGTGAGTTGCTCAAGCTTTTCATGCCTCAGTTTCCTCACTTGTAAAATGGAGATGATAACATAATTCTTACTGCCAATGGAGAGCAGCTATACTCACACAGTTTCCAAAGAAAGAAGGAGGAAGGGGTGAAGCTGGCATGATGACATTTCTGAGCTCAAGGTGGTCCACCAGGCTTTGTAGGATGGCAAGTTGGGAGGCAGCAGCTCTCAGACCCAGTCCTTGGATGAATGCTGCAGACACCCTTGCCTCTTCTCCAGGAAGGGCTGTTTTATCTCATGAGAAACTGTGCTTTCCCTACACAGGCTGGTAAATGGTGGGGCATACACTGGATCAGACCCAGAAGATTAAGTCAAGAATAGAGAGCTGTCGAGAAGGCCTCTCTGTCAGGCCTGAGCATGCTTAGACTAAACCCTTCTCTGTGTTTCCCTTTGCATTTCGCCATTTGGGGCACTGTTCCCTCTGCAGGAGTCTGTCCTTACATTTCTTTTTTTTTTCTTTTTAAGTTGGAGTCTCACTCTGTCACCCAGACTGGAGTGCAGTGGCCCCTCCCGGCCACTGCAGCCTCGACCTGCTGGGCTCTGGCGATCCTTCTGCCTCAGCCTTCCGAGTAGCCGGAATTACAGGCGTGTGCTACCACACCCGGCTAATTTTTTGATTTTATTGTAGAGATGAGGTCTTGCCTGCCCAGGCGGGTCTCGAACCTGCGGGCTCAGCAATCCACTCATCTCAGCCTCCCAAAGGCGCGGGATTACGGGCTGAGCCACCGAGCCCAGCTTGTCCTTACATTTCTAAAATCAAACCCCAAAGCTCACAAGCAGAGTTCTGAGGAGGAAAAGATAAGGCTGATATTCTTGGCTGGAATGCTATGTCAGGCTCCCCAGAAATCACTTGACATCTCAAATTCGTTTAGTAATTGAGCTGAATGGACCCCAAAGTAGGTAAACAGAAACATACCTCTAATTTCAGGAAGACTGTGTGCCTTTACTGCTCCCTTCAGATTCACGAAGGCCCAAGAAGAGGTTTGTTTCAACACTACGAGCCAGTGTGTTGGCTGTTTCGCGTCTTTTTGCTGTTAGTATAGAAAGACAGCACGATCTCTGGTGCCAATGAATGGGCTGACTTAGAGGGAAGAGACTCAGTGCTTTGGCACTGGGTGAATTGGAGCAGAGGCCAGATGCCTGCTTGGTGGGGTCCTTGACAATCTGATAGGGGGTGGTCTCAGTACTGCCACTGCAAGTGGTCCCATGTGCTCCCCTGCTTGATGGAGCCTTGAATGAGTCCACACCTCCCATGCCCAGGATGGAGTGTCCACCTTCTCTATCTGTGGTATCTCAAGGCTTGCCATCACTGAGCCAGGAACTTGTCCTGGGTGAAGCTTTCCAGTGGCAACTCTGGTCACCCCCAAGTTGGAGGCATTCACAGGCCTGACGCTTTTCACCTTAGTCTCTGCCCAGTTATCTTGCCTAGAACCCAATTCTGCTTCTCATGCAGGAACTTTATCCTGAGTCCTAGCTCTGGGCTTAGGGACAAAGTCTGTCCGTGGTAGCTTCTCTTTCTGGGGCTGGATCCAGCTCACCATTGCTTGTCTGCTTGCTGGGATCACTGCTGATACTGCCTGTGAGTTGTGATGGGCCCAATGCTCTGGAGTGGACCAAAGCTTAATGACCCCCATCCAGTTTTCCCTGTCTTTTAGATGCTGTGGTTTTACAGCCTGTCTGCCTTTTGGAGGCTAGCGTCTTTGCTGGGGTTGTTTGTCAGGCTTCCATCTATCTGAGCTCAAGTCCCCACCTCCACCTCATGGTTCCAAATCTCAGCATGCACAGAGCATGAATTTGTGTAACCATTCTCAGCAGTTTGGACTGAATGACCCTTGGGACTTCCTGACCTGGGATTCTCCGAGTCTGTGAAGATGGTAATGACCCCCAGCATTGGCAGAGGACTTCACCATTCACTGAGGCTTTTCACATGGCCTCCTGTTCACATTCCATTGGGGTCTCACATGTCTCTTTGATGTGGACATAGTTTTCCAGCGCAAAAGGCATCCCAAACATGGCTCAAAGTTCAAGATCCCCATGAACCTCAATTTCCTCTCTGTGTTTTGTGCCTCTCTCGGGAAGAAGGTTTAACTTCTACCATGGGGATCGCGCCTAAACCCTGAGCATAGGTATTTCCTTGAGGGCTTATCTTCTGTGGATTCCTTACTTGGAGATAAGTTTCTTTTAAGTGGGCTGTTGTTAGGAGTTAAGAATTTAGAGGATGATTGGGATTCCATAATTTTCCTTCCATTACTTAAACCATACATAGCACTTACCAGAACAGCTTGATATTTACAAACAGGGGCTCTGGGCTCAAACACTTGTAGGTTCTTGTGGCGGAGGCAAAGCTACCCATTGCACTTCATTGCTCCTTTTATTTATTTTTATTTATTTTATTTTTTAGTTGGAGTCTCACTCTGTTGCCCAGACTGGAGGGCAGTAGCTGCTCTCGGCCACTGCAGCCTCGACCTGCTGGGCTCCGGCGATCCTTCCGCCTCAGCCCTCCAAGTAGCTGGAACTACAGGTGCAAGCTACCATGCCTGGCTAATTTTTTGATTTGTTGTAGAGATGAGGTCTTGCCAAGTTGCCCAGGCGGGTCTCAAACCCGTGGGCTCAGGCGATCCTCTCACTCCAGCCTCCCAAAGTGCTGGGATTATAGGCTGAGCCAGCAGCCCGGCTCATTGTTCCTTTTAGTAAGGAAACCCAGGAAGAATCCACTCCCTAACTTCCTCTGCCGTGAAGTGAGACAGAACAAGAACACATGTAACTTCCAGGCCTGGTGCCTAAGACCTTCTGGGTGATTCTCTTTCCTGTCCCTTGCTTCTCTTCAGCTGGCTGGATATGCAGGACCAAGAAAAGAGCTCCAATGCCGCAGTGGAAAGAGGTTATGTCTCAAAATCATTGCATGGAAGCCCCCTGCCACACATACAACACAAGGTGAGCAAGACATATATCTTTTTATTATGTTTTAGCCACCAAGATTAGGAATTGTTATAGCAGTCAGCTTTTATCAACCAATTCAGAAGCTAGTTCTACAATCAATTATATGCTCTTGGGAAAATCTCTTCATTTTTCTGAGCTTTCTCATTTGTAGGAAACTGTCCTGGCAGTCTTGCGGTCATGAGAGAACAGGCAGTCTTCCCAGAAGACAGTGTACTTGCCTCCTGGGGCTTACCTACCCACTGACTTTCTCATTGTTCTACAGCATGCTGGGCTTGATGCCACATGAGAGTGTTTGCACTTGCCGTTCCTTTCGCTGGGGTCACTTTCCCCCCAGGCCCTATGAGTTGCCTCTTATTATTTAGGGCTAATCTTCAACATCACACCCTCAGAAGAAGCCTTCCCTGGTGACTCGGTTAAATAAGCATCCCTGTCCTCCCATTTTTTATCCCAACCACTGTCCAATTTAGTTTTCTTTATTGTATCTCTCCCTATGTGAAAGTAGACTATTTATATTTTGATTTTTTTTTTTTTTTTAGTTGGAGTCTCACTCTGTCGCCCAGACTGGAGGGCAGTGGCCACTCCCGGCCACCGCAGCCTCGACCTGCTGGGCTCCGGCGATCCTTCCGCCTCAGCTTTCCAAGTAGCTGGAACTACAGGCGCGCGCTACCATGGCTCATTTTGGTTATTGTAGAGACGAGGTCTCGCCAAGTTGCCCAGGCGGGTCTCAAACCTGCGGGCTCAGGTAATCCACTCACCTCGGCCTCCCAATGGCACGGGATTACAGGCTGAGTCACTGAGCCCGGCTATATTTATAAGAAACTTATCTATTACTAACCAGAATGTTAGCTCTATGAGGGAAGAACTTTTAACCAGGATTTTCCCAGAGCCTAGGCACATTGTAGGTGCTCACAAAATACTGATGGGTGAATGTACAGGTATGGTAAGGATGACACGAAGTCATTATGTAAAAAAATTGGCACTTGGCCTGGCAGACGACAAGTGCTAAAAAAAAAAATAGCAGGTGTGATCGAGTATTTGATTGTATGGAGTCTCTGTTTACATGTTTCTCTTTCCCACTTAATTGTGAGTCTCTAAAAGTCAGAAACAAGGTCTTATTTATCTTTGCTTCCCAACAGACCTTGAACACAAGAGGTGATCAATAAATGTGTGGTTGAAGGGAACTTCAAGTGGTGATCTTGATCTGGTGCATTCAAAGACCAATGAAGCCATCCTTGTTCTAAAAAAAATTAAACCTTTTTATTAGTATATTTATTTTATATATAAAAGAAATACAAAAAAAAAAGAAACACAAAGAAAACGCTTTTATGGCAAATCAGATATGTCGGTGCTTTCTGCTTGGGCTCCAGGCTCCGTCCCGCTGGAGGACAACAAAGTCCGCCGGTTGTAGTGACCTTTGATGATTCCCGTGTTGTTGTTCTCATTGAGTAGCTGCTTCTGCCTTTGCCTGTTGAGGGACTGGACAAGGCCCAGGACAACTGCGGCCAAGGAGTACTGCCCGGGCAGTCTTCTCGGGGGCAGGATGAATGGATTGGGTTGGACTCTCCCCAGGAGAAAGTACGTTTTGATTTTCCCTTCCTGTTCACTGATGCCCTTCACGTAAATTTCCCCTCGGTAGTCAAAGGCAAAGCCCTGGTCCTTCAGGATGAGGTAAGTCTCCTCGGGGACTTGGATCCGGCCGCTGACCCCTGTGCTGTCCATCCGGCTTGCCAGGTTCACAGTTTTCCCCCAAATGTCATACTGCGGTTTCTTAGCGCCGATAACGCCAGCTACCACTGAGCCGTGGCTGATGCCTGCAAGTGAACCAAAGGAGCAAGAGATAAGAGAGAGAAGAGGGACATCGAACTGTCTGGAGCCCCTCCCCAGGATAGCGACCGCTGCGTGTGTGCTTTGGGTGGGGGAACTGGAAGGTCCAGATCCTGTCCCAAGCGCTTGTTCGAACTGGCGTCAGTTCCTTAACCTACTTGGCCCTACTTTTCCAGTCTGTAAAGTGAAAATAACCAAAGGAAGATGGCGAGATGATGTAAGTAAAGCATAGTGTCTGACAACCAGCGAGTGTTCAAATGGAATATAATGATGATCACACGAACATTGATTTCTCTCTGTCTGTGGGATGATCGGAGCACTGACCAGGAGCCAGGACCTTGGGATCTCTTCCTACTTCTGCTGATGCAGTGCTCTGAGAGCCTGGGCAGACTTTTCCTTCTCTGTTTTAGCCCAGGTCCTCAACATCATTCCCTAGGTTCATGGCAATGGCTCCTGCTTCCTCTCTTGTTTTCCCTGCCTCATCCTCCCTTGTCCTCGTGAACCTAGCCTCCACACTGCTGCAGGAGGGAAAGGCTCTAACGGCAGTGCACATCTGCTCAAGTTACAGTTAAACATACTCCAGGGCTCCTATTCCCTCCAGGATAATGCCAACGTTCCTTAGAAGCGCAATCAAGGGCTTCTGCATTCTGGCTGTTGCCTGATTTTCCAGGCTCATTCACCCCCCACCCTCTCCTTCACCACTGCACCATATCCATACTGAGCTGCTGGAGATCCCCCGACCTGCCAGCCACTTCCCACCCTGATGCTTTGATCCTGCCTTTCTTTCTGCTTGGACTATTCCTCCCCTTCAATCCTGTAGTTTACTTGGTAAATGCTTTTAAAGACAGTTTCAATGCCCCCACTCTAGGAAACATAAACTTTTCTTCTAGAAACAGTAGGATTTCACCACAATGTTAATGCGCATGTATGTTTCCTTATAACATAACTTTTTCATTCTGCTAACATTGACTAGCCACTTGCTATGAGCCAGGTACTGTTCTAAGGATCAGGGATATGGTGGGAAAGAAAGAGGTCTAGCCCTGGCCCTCTTGAAGCTACCTTCTACTTGGGAGAGATAGAAAATAACTTTGAAAATGTGATATAATATTAGTGAATCATAGAAGTTAAAAAAAATCATTTTGGAGTCGGGGGCTTTTGCAAGAACTTTTTGAGCAGAGATTTGAAGAAAGTGAGGGGACCAGCCATGTAGATATCTGGGTAAGATCATTCTAGGTAGAGGCAAGAGGAAGAAACACACACACACACACACACACACACACACACACACACACACACACAGACACACACACACACACACAGATATAATTGACTGGAAATTTGAAAATCTGACTCTATAGGATAGGGCTTCCCTGGGAGAATCACAATGAATAGTTAGCTCTTTAAATTTTGCAAAGAACTTTTTAAAGCCGTTTTCCCACTTGATTTTCAGGTTACTACTGTGAGGTAGGGAGGCAGGGGAGTCATAACACCCAGCTTACATAGGAGGAACTGAGACACAGAGAGTTTAAATGACTTTCCCAAAGTCATACAGCTCATTACAGCAGACCCGAGACACAAAGTGAGTTGGGAAGTTACTGTTCTCACCTCTGAGATCAATGAAGCTAGACCAGCAGTGAAATATACCTTGTCAATGGCTTGCCCTGATTTGGGCAGCAGCTTCAGAATTTCCTTAGGATATCTCTTTGCTCGGGCTTAAAGTTCTCCTTCTATTCCTGGTTCAATTGTGCAGTCAATGGTTTCAGAAAGGACACATACGTTGAATGGAAGATGTGGGAACAAGCCCTGAACATCCCACTCGTAGATCAAAACCGTAAAATATAACTTCTTGTCTTCCAAAGAACAAAGACACACAGCGTTCCTTAGATCTGACAAGTCAGATATTGGCATTCTTGACACCCCCCCCCTTTTTTTTGCTAAAAAGCTGCTAAGGGAGAGCCAAATAAAGTAAAATGGCATGTCAGCCAGAGGATGTTGATAAGACAAGGACTGCAGCACAGGCTGTTTTAAACTGCACCCTGGCAGCCAGAATGTCATCGTCTTGGGTTCAGGATATGCTGGGGCTGTTGCTGGTATGGCTGCTGGGCTGTGCGATCCTAGGCTAGTTAATTCCTCCCCTGTTCTGGGCCTGCGTTGACTCATCTCTGAAATGAGAATGTGAACTAGAATAGGGGCTTTCAGACTGCACGTTAGGAGATCATCAAGGCTCCCAGAGATGTGGAAGGAATCGGCAAATAATACAAATTATAAGGGATTATTATTCAATTGCAGTGATTATTGTACTGTTGCTTTGCATAAGGGTGTCTCTAAGCCCAAAGAAGGGTGAGCTTTGTGGTTGAGGAAAGCTCATCCTTGGGGTCAGGATAGTATTTGACATCCTCCAGAGTAGAATTCTGTTTTTGTTCAAAGGCATGATCCAGAAGAAACTGAGAGCAATTCGTTGACCACCAGCATCAAGCAACCCAGAAATCAGAATGAGATGATTAGTCAGATATCTCTCTACTGCATGGGTGAGTATGTTGGAGGAGAGGTTAACCTCGCTGTCGCATGTGCCAAAGATCAGCTTTTTTATATTTCTGTACACAGGCAAGTATCCTACTCTTGCTTCCAGCATCTTGAATGTGAGGAAGATCAGAGAGGGCTGAGCTGACTCTGTCCCTGTCCTTGGCAGGGTCATTGCAAGCCCATTGCATTTTGCAGGAAAAAGCTTCCCTGAGTTGGTGCCCAGGCACAGGCAGGCTTATTGGAGCAAGACCAGCTGGCAGTATGGGGCCCGCCTGCAGCTGTTACTCACCAATCCGGAGTTCAAAGTTGTTGAACGAATGCTTATTGATCTCCTGAATGCTTTCAGTCAGGGCGAGAGAGAAGTCAGCCAGGGCACACAAATGCCCCCACTTGTCTTCACATTGCTGGAGCAAACATGAGAGGAGAAGTCATTCAATATGGTGGACATCATTTCTGCAGCAGGGGCTGTCCTAACCCCACCTGCATATCCTTTAGAAGGAAATAATCATGTGTGTGAGCCCCTGTGCACTCAAGATCTGGGAACTTAGAAACATGGGATCACATGAGACTTGCTGACAAGAGTGTGGTGTGTGTGGGCCATCAAATTCCTTCTTCACACCTACACCTGTCTATTCAGGTTGATGCAGCACGAGCTCCTGAGTATGCTCAATGGTGTGTGTGTGTGTGTGTGTGTGTGTGTGTGTGTGTGTGTGTGTGTGTGTATTCCTATGTTTGTATGGGAAGCATTTCCAATCTAGTAACTGGCTCTATTTTCTTTAAAGTGCTCATAGTATCTGTTTAAGGGAGGTGTAGAGTAAGCCTCTGTGCCTCTCTGAACCTCAGTTTCCAAATATATAAAATGGGGTAAGCAGACTTGCCCTTCCTAACACACTTGAATGAGATTTTGTATGTGAGAGAGCTCTGTGTCCCCATAGAACAGTGGTTAGCAAAGTTTTAGTGAAGACCAGACAGCTAATACTTAAAGCTTTGTGGACCATATGGTCTTGGTTGTGACTCCTCACCAAGGTCATTTTAGCTTGAAAGGAATAGGCAAGATATAAATGAATGGGAATGACTGTGTTCCAATAAAGCATTATTTACAGAAACAGGTGGGGTGCCGGATTTGGCCTGTGCACTGTATTTTTCTGACCCCATTATAAAGTACCACACACATGCACCAAATTACCAACAAGGGTTTCTTCTCAAAGAGTCACTCGGAGTATTTTCACGTTTTTAGTTGGAAAGAAAGTATAGTAAGGGTTAGAAGGAATTAATGGGGTTTTCCATTTCCTCCAGTAACTTGGACTCATATTCATTTAACATTGAGGACTTACTAGATGTAAGACTTTGTGTGGTAGCATGACATTATCTTAGATAATTCATCCATTAACCCTAGAAGGTAGACAGCAGTGTCACTATTTAACACTAGTGCCTGGCACACAGTCAACACTCCAAAAAGCAGGAGCTATTATTATTATCATTTTTATGTATGACTTTTGGAAATAAAAAATAAGAATAAGAAAAAGAGGTTAGTATTGGGGTTTTAATAACACTCACAACTAAAGCTTAATCAGATTATCTCTTGGTTCTGATTTTTGTTCAAGGGAATAGTGAGGTTCAGAACAAGCCCAGAAGTCTCTCAATAAAGCAACAATGTTTTATCCAGCAGACTCCACCTACCTCAGAGGCAAGTGCACATCATGTGACTATTGCAATCCAGGTCATCGAATTTTCTCCCCACCTTTCCCCAAGCCTCTTGGTGACAGAGGCTTCTCCACCTTCAGCAACTCCTGTCCTAGGTTGTGGTTGAGTTCAAAGAGTCCTTTACCTGTTTTTCAGGTGACAGGCCTGACACGGCCATGTAGGTGCTGCCAATGGTCTTGATCTTCTCAATGTCTTGGAATCGGTCTTCTCCGAGCAACTGAAATAGATCCAGGCAATGGCTTTAGTCCTGGTGTTTGTTCTTCCAGCAGGCCAGGGCTCCTGACAACAGGCTCCTGGCTCACAATGGAGATCTCCCTCTGATGGGCTAGCATCCTTTGCTCTCTGAGAATCATGTATTCATCCAGTCACATATATCTATTGAGGACGCGCTATGTGCCTGGCGCTGAGATGGGTGTAATGGGATACTCTTTCAGGAGTGGGTCCGCCCATTCACAGGTAAGTCACACCATGTCCCTGCTCTATGCAAAACCTTCCTGTTCCACTCAAGGTCAAAGCCGGTCATCACTGTGGCCTTTAAGGCTTGCCAAGACCTGTCCCCTCCTATATTGTGCCCTTTGCACACTCCGTCTTTGCCACAACGACCTGAGAGCAAGCTAGGTTTGTTTCTGCCTCAGGACCTCTGCTTCTGCCATTCCCTTGTGGGGTTACTTTTCCCTCAGAAAACTGTGTGGCTCACTCCCTCACCAGTATTAGGTCTTTCTTCCTGGTTCATCTTCTCAGTGTAGTCTTGTTGACTGCCCATCTAAACTTGAACACAACATCTCATCCCCACACACATAGTCTTATCTTCCTTCCCTGTTTTGGCTTCAATCCTTAGCACTTCTCCCTGATATTGCTTATTTATCATCATCTTCCTCACTGGAAAGTAAGATTCCTGAGGCAGGTATTTTTCCCTAATGAGTTGACTACTCAGCACCTAGACACAGTGAGGATGAATGAATGACTGAATAAGAGAATAGGTACTACTGACATTTCCTCTATTTTTAACTGGTGGTTTGGATTTTAGTGCTAAGAAAGGGAAACCCTGATCTCTTTTTTAGCCACTGTGGTAAGTAGAGCAACGCTCCCGACCCAGCCCTCAGCGATGCCCATATCTTAATTCCTGAAACCTATGCATAGGTCACCCTACATGGCGAAAGAGACTTTGCATATTAAGGATCCTGAGATAGGGAGAGTTCCTGGATTATCAGGACAGGCCCTAGCTAATCACAAGGGTCCTTAGAAGTGAAAGAGGGAGGTGGGAGAATTAGAGAAAGAGGCATGATGGTAGAAGCACAAAAGTCTCACAAAGCGACTGCTGACTGCTTTGTAGATGGAGGAAGACAGCAATTGACCAGGGACTGTGGGGGCCTGAAGGAGTCAGAAAAGGCAAGAAACAGGTTCTCCCCAGAGCCTCCAGAAGGAACACAGCCCTGCGGGCACCTTGACTTTAGCTCTGTAGGACCTGTTGTGTACATGTGCGTGGGTGTACACACGTGTATTGTTTAGGTGCATGTATGTCTGCAGGTGTGCATTTGTGTGTAGTTGTGCAGACACATATACATACAGATATGTTGTTTATGTGCATTTATGTGCACACGTGTGCACGTCATGTTTGGAGAGGTTAGGAGGCAGTGACAAAGCAGCGAGGAAAGTAAAGAATAATTTTGAATTACACCACATGCTCTGATTAACTATAACTATTTTATAGTTACTGATTTTATACTGGCTTGGCATTGTGCATCAAGAATTCCCAAGTTCCAAAGACTGCCAAGCTTTAAACTCACATAATTTATTTCATCTGTTGATGGACACTTAGGTTATTTCTGTATCTCGACTATTGTGAATAATGTTGCCATGAACATGGGAGTGCAGACATTTCTTTGGCATATTGATTTAATTTTGGAGGGTGTATTCCCAGCAGTGGGATTGCTAAGTGTCCACCAATGGATAAAGGAAATATGGTGTATATACATAATGGAACACTATTCAGTCATAAAAAAAGGAAAATATTCTGTTGTTTATGACAAGAACCTGGAGGACATTATGCTAAGTGAAATAAGCCAGGCACAGAGAGACAAATGCCATATGATCTCACGCAAATGTAGAATCTACAAGAGTTGAACTCATAGAAGTCAACAGTAAATGGCAGTTGCCAGAGGCTGAGGTGGGGGATGGGTGGAATGGGGACAGGGAGATGTCGGTCACTGGGTAAAAAGTTACAGTTAAGTGAACTAAGATCTGACATTCTATTGCACAGTAGAATGACTATAGTTGATAGTAATGGACTGTACACTTAAAAATAGCCAGAAGGGAGGATTTAAAATAAGACTTAAAAAAATTGCAAATTTATTTGCCCTAAATTAGAAACTACCTAGATGACCATCAGCAAGTGAATGGATAATACTTCTTCACAATGAAAAGAATGAACTCTTGATACATCACAATATGGATACATCTCAAACTAATTACACTAAGTTAAAGAAACCAGGCATTAAAGAGTACCCATTATAATTATTTCATTTCTATAAAATTCTAAAAAATATAGACTAATGCACTATAATAGAAAGCAGACCAATTGTTGTGTGGGAATGAGGGAACCAAAAAGGAGCAGGGGGAAGAAATGGCAAAGACATGAAGAAACTCTTACCGATGATGGATATATTCATGATTTTGACTTTGTTGATGGTTTCATGGATATATACATACGCCAAAAGTTATCAAAACTGCATACTTGAAGTATGTGCAGCTTATCAAATGTCAATTATACCTCACCAAAGATGTTGAAAACAATTGAATAAAATAAAATATGAGGGGGGACCTCCAAAATGGAATTGATTTATAAAAAATAGTGTATTTATTCTTACATGTTTAAACTTCAGTCACCTTCAAAGTACTTTCCAATTGATGCAATATGCCTATCAAGATGCTTTTTTCATTGCTGAAAACAGTTTTGGGGCTGGGTTTGGTGGCTCAGCCTGTAATCCCAGCACTTTGGGAGGCTGAGGTGAGTGGATTGCCTGAGCCCACAGGTTCGAGAACTACGCGGGCAACTTGGTGAGACCATGTCTCTACAATAAATCAAAAATTAGCCAGGCGTAGTAGCGCGTGCCTGTAGTTCTGGCTACTTGAAGGCTGAGGGGGAAGGATCGCCAGAGCTCAGCAGGTTGAGGCTGTGGTGGCTGGGAGCCTACCACTGCACTCCAGTCTGGGCAACAGAGTGTGAGACTTAAAAAAAGAAAAAACAACAACAACAAAAAACCAACCCAAAAAACTCCAGTTTTTGAACTCATCAATTCTGATGCCTTTTAGTGCTTCTGCCATTTTTTATTTTACCTCTTCCACATTGGCAAAATATTTCCCTTTGAAGACTTTGTTAATCTGGGGAAACAAAAAATAAAATCATTTGGGATGAGATTAAGTGATTGGGGAGTGTGGGGTAAGGGAGGTTGTACTGTTTCTGTCAAAAACTGCTGAACACTCAGCATGGTATGCACAAGGGCGCTCCTAAATCACCCATCATGAAATGGGCAAATGTGTTGAAAGAATCTTAAAAACAAAAACAAAAAAAAAAAACATTCCCTGAAGCCAAACGCAGCTTATAACAACACCACTAGCTGGTGAACTGATGCTGATAAATTCTAATGGACTAGCTACCCTTGATGTGTGTGTGTTACTTGGGCAACCTGAAGCATGCACCTGTGCCTGGTCTCTCCTCTGACAAAGTTTCTTGGGCGCCTCTCCTGGCATCCTTAGTTCGCTGTCACTACCACTTTATACTAGATGATTCCTTTTTGGCATGTCAGGAGGAAAGTGGGATATTGGGGGTTGGGAACATTGCCTGTTTCCTCGCATTCCAAGTCTAAGGGCCTGAGATGCATTGATGATTGTTAATATTCCTTAGGGGCACAAAGTGATATGTCGATGACTTTTTGTTTCATTGCAGTTTAACAAACCCTCACCCAGTGTCTATAATCTGTCATGCAACCTCAGCCAGTAAGTATTTTATCCCCATTTTAGGTAGGAGGAAACTGAAACAAAGAGAGGTGTTGATGGATTGCTTAAGATTACCCAGGTAGGAGAAGTTGGGGAGAATTTGAACCCTAATTACTTGACTCCAAAGTCCTACTTGCCTTCCCTGCTACCCCACCTTAAAACTTTGCTTTTCAATGTACGGTCTCCCCAGTATTATGGGAACTTGTTAAATCATGGCCCACCCAGGCCGACTGACTCAGAAACTCTGGGGTGGTGACCAGCAACTTGTGCTTTAACAAGATTTCCTGTTAATTCTGATACACCCTCTAGTATGAGAAGCCCCATTTTAATTGAAGGAAGAGAATGGATTGCCTGGGGTTAATTCATTCATTCATATATTCATCCAGCAGGTAATTATCGACTTATATTTCAGGCACTGAAGCAGGCACCAGGGATACAAGGTCTTTGCCCTCAATAGCCTTGCAGTGTCCTGAGCTGCCCATTTCCACGTGTCACCAACAGCTGCCTGCTGCTTTGAGGGCTAGAGCTAATGTGGATTTGAACTTCTCTTCCAGACTTGAAATTTACACTATACAATTCTGTGGTGTCTTCCTTCTACCTAAGCACTAGATAAGTCATAGCACGCTTCAATCCCCATTCCCAGATTTGATTATTAGAGAGACCCATGAGATGCTTTGACATTGAATTCCCCAATTTTAAATAATTTGGGAGGGTGGAACTTCAAAGCTTCTATCTCCTTGCTGTTAATGTCTACAAACGATCATCTGTGGTAGAGGATATTATCATCTCACACAATCCCATTGTAAAGTAGCCTGTTGTATATTGGGGCCTGCATGTCAAAGTTCACTCTAGACCTCATGAAACACAGCATGTCCCTACCTCTGATTGCATAGGCGATGTTGCTACCTTCTCTATGTCCTGAATATCTACTGTGCTGAGATCTCAACCTGGAGTTTGCATTTGAGGCTTTTAAAGAATCAAGCCGGCTCGGTGGCTCAGCCTATAATCCCAGCACTCTGGGAGGCCGAGGCTAGTGGATTGCCTGAGCCTGAGGGTTCGAGACCAGCCAGGGGAACTTGGTGAGACCGCATCTCTACAATAAATAAAATAAAAAATAAATTAGCCGGGCATGGTAGCTCATGCCTATAGTTCCGTCTAGTTGGAAGACTGAGGTGGAAGGGTTGCCAGAGCCCAGCAGGTTGATGCTGGGGTAGCCAGGAGGGTGCCACTGCACTCCAGCCTGGGCAACAGTGAGACTCCAACTCAAAAAAAAAATTAAGCCTTGCATCTTTGGTAGTGGCAGGGCACAGAGAGATCACAGATTCATAGGACCTAGTTTCAGGTTATCTGTTTTATCCCATCCATGCTGGCTGATAGGGATTCACTCCCTGGGGACCTCAGTTCCTCCCAGGCAGCCCAGGTCATGGTTGAATACCTTCTGAGTGAGGGACACTTTCTCCTTTAATTCATTCTGCTATTGGGCTGAGATCGAAGCTCTGGGCAATACAGAGAAGCCAATCCCTTCTCCATGGGCCAGCCCTTCAAGTAATGGTACTTGGAGGCCGTCCTTACATCGCCTGTGTTTTCCAGCTTTTCTCCAAACTTCCCTCAAATGCACCCTGGATTATGTGCCTTCTGGATCTTCTATAGACCTCAGCTTACACATTTGCGCCCTTTCATAACTTCTTGGGTACAGCATGGGTTCATGAATAGAACATGGCTCTGGGGTTCAACAAAGCTGGGTTGAAGCTTCTCTGTGTTCACACTACAGGCTTTTGGGCTGCAAAGGAAAAACTACATGCTATCTGGCCCAAGACAGGAAAAGCGTGCCCAACCCTGATTTAAGAAATGGTTTGAAACCTAATGGTTTCAAGAAAGGAACTGGCTCCAGCTTCTCTCTTATGTGTCGCGTGCCCAGGAACCATGGCCCAGGTGTTTCCGGGGCTTAAGTACAAAGTGATGGAGAGACTTGGTGATGGAGCCAGGTCACTCCAAGGCAGCACAGGTCACCTCAGTTCTGAGGTGGGACTTGGACAGGAGATGATAGTAATGACACCTGCTTCTACTCACACCCCACCTACTTATATCTGTGTCCCCACACCCTGCCCTGTCTCCAGGTATAGGGAGGAACTCTCAGTGCTCCTGGTAAGAACCAAGCCCCACAGGTGTGCACAAGTTCCAGACCTTGTCACCTAAGGACACTGCTCTGGCATCCTCCTCTCTCCCTGACTCCACCCATCTTGCTCTCTCTACTGGATCACCACAATTGGCATACAAAAGGAGATCCCCCCCCCAAAACCTGGAATTCTCATTTGTAGTACACTCGGAATTTGTTCCTCTGGATTAAATGATCAACCAAAATTTTTGTCTGGAAGTTTTTTTGTTTTGTTTTTTGTGTGTGTGTGTGTGTGTGTGTGTGTGTGTGTGTGTGTTTTGAGTTGGAATCTCACTCTGTTGCCCAGACTGGAGTGCAGTGGCCGCTCCCGGCCACCGCAGCCTCGACCTGCTGGGCTCTGGCGATCTTTTTGCCTCAGCTTTCCAAGTAGCTGGAACTATAGACGCGTGCTACCATGCCCGGCTCATTTTTGATTTACTGTAGAGATGAGTTGCCCAGTTGTGGGCTCAGGCAATTCACTCACCTCAGCCTCCCACAGCACTGAGATTACAGGCTGAGCCACTGAGCCCGGTTTGTCTGGAAGTTTTAAGAAGGTTGTTCCACGATTTGAGGAAGAAACATCCCAAATTGTGGCAAACAGGTGACTGGCTCTTCCATCACGACAACGCACCTGCCCACACTGCACTGAGTGTTCAGCAGTTTCTGACTAAAAACAGCATAACTCCCATGCCCCTCCCTCCCTATTCACCTGATCTTGCCCTGAGTAATTTCCTCCCTCCGCTTCGTGAAAAAAGTCCTAAAAGGAGTCCAGGCGTGGTGGCTCAAGCCTGTAATCCCAGCACTGTGGGAGAATTTTCTAAGTCCAGGGGTTTGAGACCAGCCTGGGCAACTTGGCAAGACCTCATCTCTACAATTAAAAAAAAAATTAGCCAGGCATGGTAGCATGCACCTGTATTTCCAGCTATTTGGAAGGCAGGTTGAGGCTGCGGTGGCCGTGAGCATGCCATTGCACTCCTGCCTGGGTAACAGAGTGAGACTCCAACTCAAAAAAAAAAAAAAACCAAACAAAAACAAAACCAAAAACCTAAAAAGCAAAAACCAAAAACCAAACCAAACCAAAACAAAACCAGGAAACGTTTTTACTGATGTGGAAAAAGTTAAACAAAAAACGGCAGAAACATTAAATGACATCAACATTGACAAGTTCACAAACTGTTTTGGGCAGTGGAAAAAGCATTTTGACAGATGTCTTGCATCAGATGGAGAGTACTTTGAAGGGGACTGAAATTTAAACATGTAAGAATAAGTTCACAATTTTTAATAAATAAATTCCAGTTTTTTGGGGGAGGTCACCCCTCAAACAGCCCGCTGTAATTTTTCTTTTTTTCTTTTTTTTTTTTTTGAGTTGGAGTCTCACTCGGTCGCCCAGACTGGAGCGCAGTGGCCACTCCCGGCCACCGCAGCCTCGACCTGTTGGACTCCGGCGATCCATCTGCCTCAGCCTTCCGAGTAGCTGGAATTACAGGCATGTGCTACCACGCCCGGCTGATTTTTTGATTTATTGTAGAGATGAGGTCTCGCTGCCCAGGCAGGTCTCGAACCCGCAGGCTCAGGCAATCCACTCACCTCAGCCTCCCAAAGGCGTGGGATTACAGGCTGAGCCACCGAGCCCAGCTTTGTTATTCTTCTTATCTTCAAAAAGCCTTTCTTGATACCACTTTCCTTTCTGCTTAACTTTGGCTACACAACTTCTCAGAAAAATTGTCTGCACTGCCTCCAATTTCCTCTTCCCAATTCTTTTCTAAACCCACTCCGGTCTGTCTTCAGCCCAGTCCTGCCACACTGAAACCACTTCTGTCCATGTCACAGAACCCCCCACATCACCATATCCACTGGCCAGTCTTCGGCTTTGCCCTGTGTGGCTGACGAGCAGCACTGGACACCGTTGTCTGGGCCTTACTCTTGTTATACCTTGTTCCCACTGGGCTTCCACTCACTTAGGATTTTGCTTCCATGTCACTGGCAACTCTTCACCAGTCTCCTTTGCTAGCTCTTTCCTTCTTTATCTTATATTGCAGGTGGGCCCCAGGGCTCGGTTGGGCCTTGGGCCTTTTCCATCTAACTCACTTCCTTCTGGTCTTATCCTGTGTCGTGGCCTTAAATACAATTTCTTTGCTGAAAACTCTCAAATGTACACGTTTCCCCTTGACCTTCAGATTCGCCTACACAATTGCCTAAGCGACATCCCCATTCTGGGTCTAACAGGTCTCTCAAATCTGCCAGTCTCAAAGCTGGGCCGTTGGGCCTGTCTACCGACCCCCTGTCTTGGTTGATGGTGTCCCCATTTTTCCAGTTGCTTCACACAAAACTCTCATAACTCAACATGTGATCTGTCAGCGCATCCTTAGCCCCACCTTGAAAGACATCCAGACTCTGACGTCATCTCTTCTCCTCACATCCCTTGTCCAAGCCACCCTCATCCTTTTCCTGTTATTGAAATAAACTTCTTAATTGGCCTCCCTTCTTCCACTCTTGACCCCCTGTTTTTCACACGGAGCTGAAAGGGATCTTGTCAACATGAAAGTCAGGTTGTGTCACCTCTCTGCTGGAAACCCTTCTCAGGATCACCATCACCCTCAGAGCAAAAGCCCAAACCATTGATTGCTATGGTCCCTGAGGTCCAGTAAAATTTGGCACTCTGGTCCTTCTCTCCATTGGCCCCTGGCCTGGCTACATTGGCCTCCTGCTGCTCAAGCAAACTCTTACACCCTCCTTCCCCTGGGCTCTGAGTGTGCACTTACCCTGCCTGCCCCTAACCCTCACCTCCCACGGTACTCTCATGGCTCAATTCTGCTTTCTCATCTGGTTTCTCAGGTATCAGGGAAATGTCCCCTTCTCAATGAGCCTTGTTTTCATGGCCCTCTCTGAAATTGCACTATGGATGTCCAATTATCCCATTCACCCAGGTGGGAGGGGTTCCTTGAGATATGAAACTTTTCGGGCCAACACGAGCAAACTCTTGAGCAACTGATGAATGGGTTCCTCTAATCACACCCCCCAAGTTTCCCTTCCCCTGCTCCCTGGGTTATTTCCTCCCACAGAATATATCACTGTCTACCTTACCACATATTTTACTTGTCATTCTTGCTGATTTTCTTTCTACAATAGAATGCAGGCTTTATAAGAGTGGGATTTATGTCTTTTTATTTCACTGCTATATATCCCACGAGCCCTTAGGCACACAGCAAGCCCTCACTAGATGTTGGTTCAATAAGTCCATAAAGTGCAGCTTCCCTAATACTGACTTTCAGTGTCATTCTCATTAGTGAAGCAAGGGTGAGCCAGTCATAGCCATGTGGATTGCATCTTTGCAGTGCATTTCTAGAGTGGAAGAGTCTTCATTGCAGAGTCATGAGAAGTAGAATGTACTAGTATAGTAGATCATGAGTACAACCCACACTTTTAAATAAGCTTACATTTTATCCCTATCCACCTCCAATAAAGATGTGACTAGTATACTGGGGTGAATAGTGTATCTAAAAAACTCATGTCTGCGTGGACCCTTAGAACCTTATTTGGAAATCAGTTCTTTGCAGAGTAATTTGTTAAGTTGGAAAGAGATCATACTAAATTAAAGAGAGCCCTAAAACCAGACGACTGACGTCTTTATAAGAAGAGGGGAGGACACAGAGATATACACAGGGAGAATGCCATGTGAGGAGGGAGGCAGAAATTGGAATGATGAGGCCAAGGATTATCAGCAATCACCAGAAGTTGGGAGAGACAAGGATGGATTCTTCCCTAGAGCCTTCAGAGGGAGTGTGGCCCTGCTGATACCTTGAACTCAGTCTTCTAGTTTCCAGAACTGAGAGAATACATTTCTGTTGTTTCAAGACGCCAAGCATGTGGTACTTTGTTTAAGAAGCTGGGCTCGGTGACTCAGCCTGTAATCCCGCGACTTTGGGAGGCTGAAGTGAGTGGATTGACTGAGCATGCAGGTTCGACACCCGCCCAGGCAGCGAGACCTCATGTCTACAATAAATCAAAAAATCAGCTGGGCCTGGTAGCGCATGCCTGTAATTCCGGCTACTCAGAAGGCTGAGGCGGAAGGATCACCGGAGCCCAGCAGGTCGAGGCTGCGGTGGCCGAGAGCGGCCACAGCACTCCTGTCTGAGCGACAGTGAGACTCCAACTCAAAAAAAAAAAAAAAAACACAAAAAAAACCACCGAAGCCCAGGAACTAATACACACGATAGAAGAACATTTAATGACCAAGATCATGTATCAAGTGCATTAGTCTGCTCAAGGAGTCATAATACAAGCAGCTTAAACAACAGAAATTCTTTTCTCCACAGTGCTGGTGGCTGGGAAGTCCACATTAAGGTAAAAAGCTGGGGTCGGGCCGCGCCATTCCCGGATCTGCCGGCCGGGATGTGCCTGGCTCCAGGCGTCCTCCGGGCGCCGTCCGCGCTGCGCCCCTCCCCGCGGCCGTGACCACGAGCCGCATCTACCAGGATGGCGCGCTCCGGAACAAGGCGGTGCAGAGCGGGGGCCTCCCCGGGGTCTGGGACCCCGCCGCCCACCGGGTGGGGGGAATGGTGTCCTGCTGGAGGGAAAACTCGTCGATGTATCCCGGCCCAGCATCATGGACGCCCGTGGCAGGAAGGAGCGCTACTATGTACTTGCTGTATATCCAGCCCAGCCGCATCCATCTCCGTAAATTTGACTCCAAGGGAAAAGAAATCCAGCCCAACTTCAGCGCCACCAGGAAGGTGCACGCGGGCTTCCTCATGTCATGCTCTAGGGTAGAGGCCAAGGGGACACCGATAGACTCACACCCGAGACACTGAAGGAGCTGGTCAATAAGCCAGATTTGCTGGCGCTGACCGAGAGCCTCACCCGCCCAGACTGTGGCCTTCTGGGTGCCTGAGTCAGAGATGAGGGCGATGGAGCCTGAGCTGGGGGCCAGGGTATGGCCAAAGACCCGGGGTCACGGCGCCTTTCTGGATTCAGTGGCCAAACTCGAGGCTGGAACAGTGACCAAGTGTAATTTCGCTGGTAATGGGAAGACAGGGGCATCCTGGACAGACAACATCATGGCCCAGAAGTCTTCCCAGGGGGCCGCAGCTGAGACCTGAGAGCTAGGGGAGGGGTCGACTGAGGCTGATGGGGCACAGACGTCTCCAGAACCCACCAGCACCTCCTATAACACTGTTGAGAATTTCCTCCATCAACGTCCACTCTGGAGCTGGTGGAGGCCATCTGCCATGCCTTACCTGGTTCTTCCCTATGGCCACCTTGGACACCCTTTGAACAAGCTCTGCTAACACCAGATCTGAGACCATGGCACTGGCAGTGGGCCCCATGCTGGGCTCATGAGGACCCCTCCCTGGATGCGGGTCTAGCCTTCCTAGACATTTCATGACAACCCTTGCCCTGGATGTCTAAGGCGGGTGGTGGGCAAGTCCCCAGGGCCATCTGAGAGGACCTGGACCAGGTGTTGGTGCAGAACTGAGGACTACTCTTGTCTAAATGCAGATGGCTCAGAGGGCAAGTCAGCAGGGCATTTTCCCTGGTCTGGTTGTCTCCTGCGTTCCTTCCATAACTGCCCCTCCTCAACACGCTGTGCTTGCCTGCTTCAAGCTTCCTGGTCCCTGCCCTTCTTTTCCCCACAGAGTTGCCAGTTCTTTATTCTTCTGCTGATACCATTCCTCCAGGGTTCCTATCATCTGACCTTTCTGGCTGCTCTCCTGGGACGCTGTTCCTGGAAGGCCAACAGTGTTCACAGGTGTGGCTATCTGGTACACATCTCTGACTCACTCTGCCGGGCCATGTTTTCTTTTTGTGTGTGGGTAGGGTCTTGCTCTGTTCAGGCTGGAGTGCAGTGGCATGGTCTCGGCTCACTGCCTCAACCTCCCGGGCTTGATGATCCTCTTGCCTCAGCCTCCCGAGTAACTTGGATTGCAGGGATGAGCCACTGTGCCTGGCTTTCTCTTCTGTCTTAATAAAGCAAGTCTCGGCCGGGTGCAGTGGCTTATGCCTGTGGTCCCAGCACTTTGGGAGACCGAGGTGGAAGGATTGCTTGAGCCCAGGAGTTTGAGATCAGCTTGGGGAGCACAGTGAGACCTGGTCTCAACAAAAAAATATTAGCCAGACATGGTGGTGCATGCCTGTAGTCCCTGATACTCAGGAGGCTGAGGCAGAAGGATCACTGCAGGTGCATGCTACCACGCCTGGCTAATTTCAGGCCACATTTTCGAGGCCTTTTTTGTTGTTATTTTATACCTAGAGAACTTTTTATAAATGAGTAAATCTTCAGAAAAGAAAAAAAAGAAAGAAAAATAAAGGCAAAATGCTGGTTCATTTGGTTCCTTTTGTGAGGAAAAGGAGGTGAGGGCTCTTTTCCTGGCTTGCAGACAGCCACCTTCTCTCTGTGTCCCCACATAACCTTTCTTGTGAGTGGGTGTGGGTGGGGAAGGAGAGAGGAATCTCTGGCCCCTCTTCTTATAAGGACACTAATCCTATCAAATCAGGTCCCCACCCCTATGATTTCATTTAACCTTAATTACCCTCTTATGAGCCTTATTTCCAAAAACAGTCATATTGGGGGGGGTTGTTAGAGCTTCAGCATATGAATTTTGGGGAAGGGATACTATTCAGTCCATAGCACCAAGCATGATCTAAAGGGCTCTATAATCTTTGCATTTAATTTACATTGACTCTACTTTATCTCATTTTGTAGATGAGGAAATAGAGGCACACAAAGGGTTAACTAACATGTTTAAGGATGTGGGGGGAGAAAATGGATAAATTACATAACTTCAAAGTCCTTATGGATAACCATTAGATTAACAATCCCAGAGTGGCTTATATATTTTTAAAAAACACAAAGCATAAGTCAAACATTTAAAATTATTGCAAAGTTGTCTGCAAGAGGCAATGTCTGCAGATGTTGGGGCACAGAGCTAGAGGCTCTGCCTCCATGGGCCACTTGCTCTTCTGAGCAGCACTTTGAGGCTAGTATTTTCAGGTCTATTTTACAGATCAATAAGTAGGGCTTCAGTGTGGTAAAATAAGGTGTCCTGAGGTCCCAAGTGAGAAAGGAGAGGCAGGACCAGTCACACAATTTGCAGGACCCAGTGCAAAATAAAAACATAGAGCCCCTTTTTCAAAAGTTAAGACTTACAGGACTTAACAGCAGAACACACAACTGAGTGCAGGTCCCTGTGACTGCCCAGACTGGCCCTGAGTGGAAGAGGTGAGTTCAAATTCAAACCTCCCTGGCTGCCAAGTCCAAGTTCTGGCCTTTTATTTCCCACTGCTGGCAGGTATTTAGATGCAATTTCTGGTTCTCTAGTTCCTTCCTCCCTTTAAGACTGTACTCTCCTCAGGGTCTCATGTGTTCCTGGAGGTGGACAGACAGGCAGATGGAGCGGATGAGGTGGGTTTTCTTTAGAATCTCTTGTTACAAGCATCCTCCCATAATTAATCAGGAGTTAAAGGACTTGAAAAATTCCTGCTTGAGCAAAGAAACTCTTCTGGGAATATGGAAAACATAGGCAGGTGCACTTGCGATTTGCTTGGTTGTGTGTGTGTGTGTGTGTGTGTGTGTGTGTGTGTGTGTGTGTGTAGTTTGATGCACAGTGGAGGCAGCCTTTGTTCATCACTTTTGTTTCTTGAGCTAAAGTGAAGTCCCTCTTTTGCCCTTGCTGAGCTTCTGAAATCTGTGCCCAAGGTATTCGGGTCTTCAGCCTCAGATCATGTCTGACATTTGCCCTCAGACACTACCAAACAGATCTGGTCATTTAGCAGCCTTTTGGCTGTTACTATTTCAGCTCAAGGATCTTGGGATGCCTCCAGCTACCCACCTCCCTCCCTCTGCCTCCGCACGACTGCACTCCCCAGTTTCTGCTGGCTGTGGGCTGATCTGACGTGGCCCTGTGGAGAGGGGGATCTCTTCTTTCTTCTCTTCATAACTACTTGGCCAAGGGCCATTTTCAGGTCCGGGTAAAGCTGCCTCCTCCTCAGAAGTCGATTGGAGGCAGCAGGAGGCTTCGTTACTTCATTTGCTATCCATGCTGCAAATCCATCTACTCTACAGCTGAAGGTGTCTGCGGGCACAGTGTGGTCCCTGGTCAGCCCCTTCGTTAGTTCCCTAGTGCAAGCAGGGAAGTGGGAAGCGAAAGGACTCTAGGGTTTGCCAAGGAAGGGACTGCGGGCTGAGGGGACCCTGCACTGGATCATTGCAAACACAGTCTTGGGAAGTGTGATCTGTGCAAAGTTCAGCTTTCCTCTGAGCCAAGAAAGAATTCTGCAGGAATCTCAAGTTCCTGTGGTAATTAGATCAGCATGAAGAGGATTAAAGTGAACATCAGGCGTCTGGCTGGAGCTCAGCCAGGCAGAATCTATAGGGCTTCTCTTGACTAAAAAAAAAAAGGCATGTGTGGGTGACCCAAGGACTCACACCAGCAATGCTGAGCGTGCCTGGTTAGTATTTAGGGAATGTTTTTATTTTTCCTGTTGACTACATTCTCGTCCAGCCTTTTTTTCCCCCACCTCCTCCCCTTTCCTCCTCTTTTCTTCCTCCTCCTCATCTCTGCCTCTCTCGCCTCCTCCTTATCTCCTTCTCTTTCTCTTCCTCTTATTGGTCCTCTTCCTCCTGGTTCTTAAGCCTGGGTTCCAAAGAACTTTCCTGGGCAGACACCCATTTCTACCATGAGGGGGCGTTGCCCTCCTCCTCTGCTTTTGGAAGATGCTAGGGTTTCTATCATGTGGTGCATGGAGATGCAAATTTAGTTCAAATTTACTTTATTCACTAAAGTTTAAAAATGTGCGAGTAAGCACTTTTGGAAGATGGCTTGCAATAAAGTGTAAAACACAACAAAGCCTATTGTTTAAGGCGATGCAGTCAATGCTGTTGGTGCCCTAGCCCAAGCCCCTTTGTGGGGCCATCGTCCAGAATGTCATGAGTACTGTCTACTGACAGTGCATCACTGCACCCTTTTTTGGAGGATTGCCTGGGGTTAGTGGGAAGCCCTTTGCTGGAATTGCGTGGGGATTAGGTACCCCCTCTAGCCAATAATGACTGACCCATGCAGGTGTCCAAAAGCATGGGCCTCTTGCCTCTGTGTGAGACAGTTGTACCATTTATCCACCTGAGTTCCCTGAGGGATCAGCCTGAGATTAGACTTCAGTTGAACCCACATCTTTGTTGGGCTTCTTTCCTGACATTTTCTCAATGAGTCACTTGCTTCCCATCTCAGGTTTCAGCAACTGGATGAACACTGCTGTCCTTCATCAAGATGGGGTCTGGGGGCAGTGGGGAGAAGGCCCACCCGGTCAAGTTCACTAATGGAACTGAAGTGCAGCATGGGTATTTTTTCCTTGTGTAATGTGTTCTTTAGACTCACAGAGCCTGGAAGAAGAAACTGCTATCTGGACTATGTTCATATTTGTGTTCAGTTCTCCGATCAAATACTAATTGATGGTGTTTATCTTTGATACTTTGAGCAGAGAAAGACATGTCCCCATCAGTGTCTACTCTCTGTGATGACAGTTTCTGAGTAGCATTGGCCTTGGACAGGCCTCCAACAAGTCTTGGTGTTATCATTTGCTAGTTATATGATATTGAGTTAAGTTACTTACCCTCTTTGAGGCTTATTCCCCAAATGGAAAAAAAACCCAATTTATCTCAGGTGATAACTGTGATAATTAAACCAGATAATGCATGTCTGTGTTTATAATGCAGGCTGGGATTCCGTAAGTGCCACATATAAACGGTCATTCCTACAATGAAGAACATGATGCTATGACAACAATGCTGCCCATTTGTGACCATCAGTTTCTCAGGCTGAGATTTACCTCATCGAAGTCAGCAATGATCTCATTCAGCAGACGCAAGCATTCCACTCCCTGGTTATTCATTTCAGTCTGTGAGTAAAAGTCTGCAAATCCTGGGATGGAGGCAAACATCACCCCAACAGCATCGTAAGATTGAGAATACAGCTCCTGGACAGAGACACACAGAAAAGGAGTAAGAGACAATCCTCTGAGGTCAGGTTTTTTGGCATCCATGCCTGTGCATGCAGGAGATGGAAAATGGGGCTTAGACACCATGATGTCAACACTGTAAGTCTTAGTCCATTTGGGCTGCTATAATAAAACATTGTAGACTGGGTTGCCTATGAACAACATAAATTTATTCCTCGTGGTTCTAGAGTCAGGACATTCAAGATCAAGATCAAGATTTGCTGTGTGGTGAGAATCCACTTTCTGGTTCACAGATGGTGCCTTCCAACTGTGTCCTCACATGGTGGAAACAGCAGGGCAGCTCTCTGAGGGCTCTTTTATAAGAGGACTAATCCCATTCCTGAGGGGTCCCCACCCTCAATCTCCACCAAAATCTCCACCTCCTAATACCATCATCTTGGGAGTTAGGATTTCAACATATGAATTTTGGAGTGACATAAACATTCACTCCATTGCACAGTGGTCAAAAATCATCACCACATGGGTTGGGACCAGCAAAAATGTGTGGTCTCCAGCCTCAGTAAGGCCCTGATTTCTGACTACCCATTCATTTTGTCCTTGGTCAGCTTCTGTTTCTGTTCTCAATGGCGAATCCAAACCCTCACCAATGTGATGATCTTATCTCCTACTACATTGAGAAAACTGTGGCTCTCAACAGTAACCTACCTTTGTTTCAACCTTATTCCCATCCTTATACCCTTGCCTAAGTTCATATTCATTGTCATGCCTTTTTCCTTCAACTCCAGATGATGTGTTTTCCTTCTCCTGTTGAAAGTCATTGCTTCTATGCTCCCAGCCCTTCTGTAACATCTTCTGTAACTTAATTCCTCAGTGATCCTTTTCTTTCTTATTTCTGTCTCCTATCCTCCTCTCCTGGATCCTTCTCATCCTCTAAGAGTCACTTCTAAGAAAAGGGACAAAGTGACTGGAATCCTGCAGACACTTGTAACTACCACTAATCTCTTTTCTTCCTTGTTTCCAAACTTCTAAAACTAGCTTTCTTTGTTGTCTGTTCCCACGTGCTTAATGTCCATTCACATCTCAGGCTGAAATGAAATGAGTCGAGAACAGGCCAGCCTGCCAGTCACAGTGGAAAGATCAGTGTATACATGTCAGTTCATGTCTTATTGGACACCTCTGCAGATGGGTATATTTATTGATCACTCCCAAGATCTCATTTCTCTTGACTTTGTATGCTTTAGTGACATCCCTTGCTTTTCTCATACCTGACCCCTTCAGGAATGCCCTTTTTTTGTTGGCTTACCTTCCACCTTAGATGTTGCTTATTGTCATGGTTCTGACATGATCCACTGAATGGATCCAATTTTACACACTGAACTGGTTCATCTCATTCACCCCCAGTCTTTCCAATACCATGTGCTGACAGTTTCTAAATTCCCATCTTCAGGTTAGTTCTCCTTCTTGGACTTCAAACTGCCATGTTCCATGCTGGGTTGTCCTCACACTCCTCTAATTACAAATGCAATACACCAAATGCATCTTCTCTCCTGCTAAACTTACACCTGCTCCTTTGTTCTCTAACTCAGTTGGTGGCACCGGCATTGCCACATCATCAAAGTGGTGATGACAGACCCAGAGTCATCGAGCCTCCTTCCCCATCACGTCCATATTCAGTAAATTACTAAGTCCTGCTGGGTTTTTGTCTTCTAAACATTTTTTTCTAACCCACCCACCATTTAAAAAAAAAAATCAGGCTCTTTCCATTTTTTTCCCCTCAACCACTACTATGAGAGCCTCTTTACAGGGTTTCCTGACTCCAGACTTGTCCCATTCAAAGGCATCTTCCATGTGGCAGCCAGAGTGACATTTTTTTTTTTGAGTTGGAGTCTCACTCTGTGGCCCAGACTGGAGTGCAGTGGCTGTTCCCGGCCACCGCAGCCTCGACCTGCTGGGTTTCGGTGATCCTTCTGCCTCAGCCTTCCAAGTAGCTGGAACTACAGGCGTGTGCTACCACACCCGGTTAATTTTTTGATTTATTGTCATAATGAGGTCATGCCAAGTTGCCCAGGCAGGTCTTGAATCCGCGGGCTCAGACAATCTACTCACCTCGCCTCCCAAAGCGCGGGATTACAGGCTGAGCCACCGAGCCCGGCTCAGAGTGACATTTTAAAGATATAACATTGACCTCGCCTCTCCCATTCTTAAAACTCTCCAGTGGCCCACCACTGCCCTCAGCATAAAGCTCAAACATTGAAGCACAACACCCATGTATGCCCTCGCCTCACCTATCTCTTCAGCCTCAGTGTCTGCAGTTTTCCATGTTGGACTCTGTGCTCTAGAAGCATCTGTACAGCGTGGGCACACCGTGGCCGATGCCACAGGGACCCTGCCTGCATTCTCTCACCCAAAGTTCAGTGGCCAGCACTTGTGTTTCTCCGCATGGGGTTATCTCTGGTCACTAGAAGGCACTCTGCCCATATGTGAGCCACAAGCAGAAAGCCCCGGGAAACCAACGACTGGTGGGAATTGGTTGGATAGTACTTTAACCCTTTGGCCAGATGATTTACCCTAATTTCCCAGTGGGGTTAAGCTCCAGTTTCCCACAGAAGTCACTAATCTGATAATGTATCACTTATCAGTTGCCCTCCTTTTCACTTTTGTACCAACCCATGATTCTTGGGACCACTACCGAGTAAATGACTTGCACTCAACTCCTTGTCTCAAGGTTTGCTTCCGGAAGAAGCCAAACAAAGACACAAACACTGTTCTAGTGCATGCTTAAATGCTTTTATTTCTACTCTTTTCTACTCTCTGTCCCTAGCTGGGAAATGTCCTCCCTCCCCTGCAGTTAACCTCCTTTACCAGACTAACTCTTGTCTTCACTGACTGCTCAGAGACCATGTCTCCCATGACCTTCCCAGACTCACAGGGGGGTTTAGTGGTGCTTGGTGTTCTCACAGCACTTTGAGCAATTCTATAATATACCCCTTGCTACCCGCATTATTGTCTTAATCTCCCTTTGAGTGTGGATTCCCATGAGGGCAAAAACCACATGCCACTCATCTTACTGCATTCAAACCATGCAGTTAGTATTTCTGGATGCCTGCAATGTAATGCGTACTCTATACAGAGTCTGGCCCAAAGTAAATGCTCTACACAGTTTGTTGAATGAATGAATCCCTGGGCTTTGTAGAAAGCATGAAGGCTTACGAATACCTCTCATACACTTAATGATTTAATCCTTGCAATGATCCCGTGAAATAGGATTATTATCCCCACTTTGCAGATATAAAAAAATGAGACAGAGAGGAATTAAGTCATTTTGGATCACACACTAGTAGTGGATGAGACAGGGTAGAGGACTTCCAGGGCCTTTTCCGCTCTACACACCTGAGTGTTCCTCTTCTAGCTGCCATGCCCTAGGTCAGAGAAAGATGGTGTCACTGATTCATGATCAGTTGGTCTTGATCTTTAAGTGTGGATGAATCTGAACTGATGCCTTCTCACAGGCAGCTGGTGACTGGCTGGGTTGGACTGGGTACAGTGGGTGGAGTGCCGACTGCAGCCAAGGAGCAGAACAATGGTTAAGAGCTTTTCAAGGTGGATTCCTGTTCACCTTGGCCTTGAACAATGCAGTGATGCCATGAAGGAGTCTGACTGCTGTATGAGTTAGAGAACCTGCATGAGTAAACTTACAGAACCGCATCCTTCTAATGACTGTGATGGTGGGGTAGGGGGAGTCTCTGTATGCTCTATGACCTATAGTATTAGTCTTGTAGGCCTGCCATAGTAAAGTACCACAGATTAAACGACAGACACTAATTTTCTCGCAGTTCTGGAGGCTAGATGTCTGAGATTGGGATGCCAGCAGAGTTGTCTTCTGAGGCCTGTCTCCTTGGCTTGCAGATGGCTGTCTTCCCCCATGTCCTCATGTGGTCTTCCCTTACATTCTAACCTTCCCTTTCTATAAGGATGCCCGTCGTATTGGGTTAGGCTAGCCTAATGTCCTCATTTTAACTTAATTGCCTCTTTGAAGACCCTGTATCCAAATACAGTTAAATTCTGAGGTTCTTGGGATTAGGACTTCAACAGACACATTTTGGAGAGAAATAATTCAGCCCATTATACCTATATTTTATTTTCTGCTTAAAAATAGAGAAAATAAGCCAGGCTCGGTGGCTCAGCCTGTAATCGCACGCCTTGGGAGGCTGAGGTGAGTGGATTGCCTGAACCCGAGGGTTCGAGACCCACCTGGGCAACTTGCTGAGACCTCATCTCTACAATAAATAAAAAAATTGGCCAGGCATGGTAGCGTGCGCCTGGAGTTCCAGCTACTTGGAAGGCTGAGGCGGAAAGATCGCCGGAGACCAGCAGGCGAGGCTACGGTGGCCAGGAGCGGCCACTGCACTCCAGTCTGGGCGACTGAGTGAGATTCCAACTCAAAAAAAAAAAAATAGAGAAAATAATAGCCTCTGAAATCCATTCTGTAGTTACATAGCCCAAGTCCCCTCCCATGTCAGTTTATTGACCTGTGGAATAAATGCCTTCCAGATATAAAGTGGCAAGTCACCAGGGGTTTCCTTTTACATGTTTGTCTACTTGAATGTTCTAATGAATCCTAGCTCCTCCCCCACTCTTCTTTGTTTTATTTCCCAGCTTTGTCAACATTTGAAATGCTCTGATTGCTTAAATAATATAATAATGATAAAAATATCAGTTATTTTCATTGAGCACTTACTATGTGCCAAGCACAGTGCAGAACACTGCACATGCATCTTCTCATTCAATGCTCATGACAACCCCGTGAGGCAGATATGACTAAGATCCTTATTGCACCTATAGGGAAACTGAGGCATGTAGAGGTTGAGTACTTTACCCAAGTCCCACAGCTGTTATTAGAGCTGAAATTTACACCCAGTCTGACAACAGAGTCCATGCTGCTGCTAATCATAAAAATAATAATAGTAACAGCACCATAATAACAAGGATAAGCTGGAATCGGTTTCACTGGAACTGGAAACTGGTTCTGGTTCATCTATTTGAATGGGTGGTTGCTTGACACTGGAGGGACCTGCAGCATAAAAGAGCACTGAGCTTGAAGAAATATGACCTGAGTTCAGATCTTGACTCTGTTGCATCCTGTTGGCAGTTGGAGGGGTGGGGATTGGTGGGCTGGGATTCCCCCCTCCTCTCTACCAGATGTTAGCTGATGGAAGAGCGACCACAAGGGATTGATAGTCAGTTGAAGACTAACTGCTTAAACACAGGCTTTCCGGTGATGACGGGTTGGACAATGCGGCTTGGATTTGAGGCCAAAATGGGAATCTCTTGCTCCCTCCCATGGCACAGTGTTGCACTTCCCCACCAAGTGGCAGGCAGGAAACCTGGAGAATGGTGGGTCTACATCTTCTTGGAGGGCAGGAAGGGAAACCTGTACTACTGGGTTTGCTTCATGGGAGGAGAAAGCTTGTTCATCTTGGGCACAAACAACTCCATGAGGCGATAAAGAAAGACTTGAGAAACTCATGAACCTTGAGCAAAGGGGCCCCACTCGTGACTTGTGGTTCAGTGACTCTGGCTTTACTTAACGTGATGAAATAAAATACCATAAGAAAGGTAGAAGCTCCCTCCTCAGAACTTCTCCATCGCCTGGAAGGTCTTCCAGGGAGTTCTTTCCTCAGTTGTTCAAGGCAGGAATGTGGGAAGAGAGGCAAGGATGACTCCACAGATATGGCCACATGACTTTAGGCAAGTAAGGTGAATCCTATGCCCTTGGGTCCCGCGGGTGCTGACTGTTGTTCTGCCTTTGCTGTGATGGTACTGAGATGCTCAGGTTGTCCACTGACAATGACAATGGCTGCTTTCACTGGTTCCAGTAACTACATGTCCATTTGAGCCTGAGCTTGGTAACAACTTCCCACGATGGCTGACCCCAAGAGGCTTTACCATCCCTTCGTTATCCCTGTTGCTTTAGATAGCGTCCCAACAGAAAAGAGGTGGCACATTAAAAATTAAGATAGTTCAGGAAAGGTTAACTCACAAAGGACTTAATTAGGAAGAGGAGGGCAGAAAGTAGGGAAACCCTAAGGAATCCCTCAGGAGCCCAGGGCTAGTGGCAGTAGAGTGACATCCTTCTGGGCTCAAAGGGATGGCAAGAGCCCACAAGGAATGAGTTGGTTTAACATTGCAGGCCTCACCCCCCCCAAGGAGAGCTGTTCTCTTCTGTGGAAGCTTACAGCAAACCTCAGTGGATCTTAAGAGAATAAATATCATGATATCACTCTCCTCATGAAGCCTCAGTCTCCTACTCAGCAGCTTACATTGGCGATCTTTGACTGGGTGCCAGAGAGCACGGGAGGTCATTGACGTAGCCCGTGCAGGTCACTCTCTCTGCTCCCCCAAGCAGAGCAGGGAGGAGATGGGAGGGCATTTGAAGGGCCACGTGAAGGAGATGCAGCCCCCCTGCCCACACTCTCGGAGATGGCCCCTCATTCAACTCACTCCAGTCTCAACAGCTTTGAATGTGCCATCTGTGTCTTGCTATTTTGGGTTTAAAGGAGATAAAAACACTTTGTAAACTGGGGAAGGAGTGATGAATATAGGAAAGCTATTATTGTTTTATTGTCGTCTTCTGCTTGGGTGGAGGTACAGGTGTGGGATTTGTGTAGGATTTTGAGTATATACATATGTCCCTTTCATACCCCTGGATGCTAACATAAAGACTTTGATCCCCTCTTTGCCTGGGGGAATCATCGTCTTGTTCTTCACCTGCTCAGGCTTTTCTGATTCCAAGTCCTGGGTTTCTTATACCAAGTTAAGTGACCTTTCTGCCGGGAGAAAGGATGTCTGACACCTTTTGACATATATCCTTCATGTCACTTGGGTCTTTGATGTCACTTCCTTAGAGAGACCTTTCATGACCTCTGCTATAGTCTGAATGTGTCCCCTAAAATTCATATATTGTTGAAACTTAATTGCCAAGGTGATAGTATTAAGAGGTGGCATCTCTAGAAGGTAGTTGAACAATGAGGATAGAGCTCTCACGGATGGGGTTAGCACCTTTATAAAAGGGCCAGAGGGAGCGGGCTCCTTTTTTTCTTCTCTTCCACCATGTGCTGACATGGCGTTCAAAGTGTCATCTTGGAAGCAGAGACTGGGGTCCTCACCAGACAGTGAACCTGCCAGCATCTTGTACTTGGACTTCCTATCCTCCAAAACTGTGAGGAAATGCATTTCTGTTCCTTACAAATTCTCAGTTTCAAGCATTTTGTTATAGTGGCAGAAACGGACTAAGATACCTGTGTAAATACTCTTTCAATGCTCTATTCCATTATTCAGTGTTTTCTAGTCTCTTAAATTTACCACTGTATGACACTCTGTTGTATATTTATTTCTTTGCTTTACTGTCTGTCTTCTTATGAAAACACATGACGCAAGGTGGCAAGGACTTTGTGATTTTGTTCACTGTTTTAACCCCAGTATCTAGCACAGCACCTGTTGGCCCTCAATAAATACTTGATGAAGGAATGAATGAATGAAGAGATGGAAAAGGGACTGGCTGTGACTGGGAAAGAGTAGTGATGGGTCATATATATCAGATGGCTCATATATATCAGAACTGCACCCACAGCACATTTGAGTTCAGCTCTGGCCTTTTCTTACTGATGCTTTTCTTACTGATGCTTCAGCGGGCTACACTTAATGCATTCTTATCCAATTCAGCTCTCGCCCCAATGCGGCAAAGTCAGTATGCTTTTCCCCACTGATTAGTTGAGGAAATGGACTCAAAGTGGTTGAGAATCCTGTAGTCAGTACCACAGCGAGTGAGTGGCAGAGATGGAATTTGTGCTGTGTGGACTCTGAAACACCTGGGACAGCTGCCTTTGCCAGTGTTTTCTCGACAGCTCCCAGTAAAGCCATGATGAGCCAGTGGGCATTCTGAGACTCAGCGCTAGCCTGCTCTACACTGATGAGCTGCCCAGGCCTGGACCTCCAGCCGGCTTTATCAGCAAGAATGTTCCTGTGCTATATTCTTTTTTTTTTTTTTTTGAGTTGGAGTCTCACTCTGTCGCCCAGACTGGAGTGCAGTGGCCGCTCCCGGCCACCGCAGTCTCAACCTGCTGGGCTCCGGCGATCCTTCTGCCTCAGCCTTCCGAGTAGCTGGAGTTACACGCATGCGCTACCACGCCCGGCTGATTTTTTGATTTATTGTAGAGATAAGGTCTCGCCTGCCCAGGCGGTTCTCGAACCTGCGGGCTCGGGCAATCCACTCACCTCAGCCTCCCAAAGGCGTGGGATTACAGGCTGAGCCACCGAGCCCAGCTTCCTGTGCTATATTCTAAACTAAAAGCCCAGCAGAAGAGCAGAAGCTGCCAGAACCTCCTTGTGGGTAACACAGCTGTGGACAGGATGCTTCCAGGGGTGGGGTCCCGCTCATGGCCCTGTGTTTGAATGGCCTGCGGCTTTGTTTGTCTCTGCTCCCTTCACTGTATGCACTGTCAGTGAGGTGGAGGAGAAAACACGTTGGCTTTGGTGTTACACATACTTTGGTTTGAATTTGAGCTCACTACTCACTCACTAGCTTTGTGACCTCGGGTACATTTATTTCATTCTCTGAGCCTCAGTTTCTTTATCTATGAAACAAGGATAGCAATTCATCCTTTCTTATTGCATATAGAGTAAAATCCAAGCTCCTTCGTTGCTCTTTAAGACTTGCCCAGTTACCTCTGTTCTGGTCTCGATTATTTTACTTAAAAGATTAGAAAGCTTTTGGTCTTTCCATTTCTCCTTCTCAGCAAATATCCTGTAGTATTTCTTCTCTATGCCTTTGAGCATTTGGGTTTTCCTGCCAGGAACACGTTCCCTCTGCTTCCTTGCCTCATTAACCAATGAGTCTCAGGAGGGCAGGTACAATGTGAGCCATTTTACAGATGAGGACTCAGAAGACTTAACTGCCCCAGATCACACAGCTAGTAAATGGCAGAGCTGGGATTTCAACACAACACTCCCTTAGCTCAGGCTTTTCCCACTAGGTCACATGGCCTTTCTTGGAGTGTCTTAAGAGGGGCTAGGATTTAAGAAGGGAGCGGAAGGAGAGGTTGAGCTTGCAGCAGTGACGCCAGTGGTGGCTCTGACCATGCCCCTGGCTGCTGTGATCTGGGACACGCACGCAAGTTACACCTGACTTGCTGGCTGGCGGCTGTGCGTTCTGTTCCTGAGTATGGCCTATGGGATCATCGTCTGAAGAGCCAGGGCCGTGTTGATGCAAACAAGCCTGCTGGGGTCTGTGCACCAAGTGACTATTCTAGATCAGCTGAAGGTTAGCCAAGAATGCATTGCCACCCCAGAAACAGAGCTCATGGGAGGAAAAGGCAATGCCTTGGGCATGGCTGTAGCCCCATGAAACTCACAGATGTCCCCAGGCAGATTTTTTTTTTCCAAGGTTTGTATCATAGTTCAGATCTATAGCAAGAAGAGAAGCTAAAAATGCCTTTGCCTCTTGCAGTAACAGAGAATGGAACTGGGAATGTTAGCAGGCCACAGCAGTCCTGCCCCTGCCCCATCACGCCTTCACATATTGCACAACTCTGTCTCTCTCTCTCTCTCTTTCTGACACACACACACACACACACACACACACACACACACACACACACACACCCCCCTAGTCTTGCCCAACTTCAGGGATGGTATAAGTAGCAACATCATAAGCAGAGAGGGTGGCACCAAAGAAAGAAATGTGAGGACCTGAGTCCTTCTTATAGCGCTGCATAAAGACAGCTTGATGTCATGGACTTCTCAAGGTCCCAGTATCCTCAACAATAATGTGGGGCTGATGGGGCTCTCCTAAGGTCATGAACAGAAGGAAAGATAATTTTCGTCAGCTGCCTATCTCAGTGTCTAGCAAGCAGTACATGTTCAATAAACGGTATTTTATCATAATGTGAAAATTCACTAGGCCATGTGAACATGTTCAGTGTTTAACCTCAAATAACCCTGACAACACTCTTTATTAGAAATGTCTTATAGGTATGATTAAGGGTGAAGCTGCTTTCTATTTTGCTCAGTGAGGGTTTGGTCTGGAGTCTTGGCATGCATCCTGGTTGGTTTCTTTCCTTTAGGGATGAAATCAATGTGTCCTTGTTCTTCCCCACTGGTCCCAAATACCTCGTTGTTTTGGCACCTTGATTGAGAAGCAGCTTTTCTCTTTCTCCTCTTTGGATTTTACCTGAGAGGATTCATCTTTTCCATCTGGTAGTCATGGTTGATGAGCTCTGACATTCTCTCTGCTTTTGTGGCTTTGTCAAGATGCTCTTTCAACAAAGCCTCCCTCCTTAGGAAACCTTGAGGGAAGCAAACCTGAACCCAATTCCAGAGAACTCCATCTGCTGAGGAGAGTGGGGTGGTGTTTTGATCTGCGTCTGAGGGAACCTAAAGGACCTGAGTATGCCAGAAACTGATTATTCGAGTAGCTGATTACTCATTACCTTGACTTTTCTTCCACTGGCTTTTCTTCGGTGGCTTGGATGGAGAATGGACCCCATAGTACTCTCCCATTTCTACCCTCTAGGGTCCTAAGGGTCACAAACCCATATGTCTTTAGGACTCTCCAGGTAACATGAATGAGAGAGTACAGATGTGTAAATTGGAGCACCCATTCTATGCTCAAAGTCATCATAATCACAAATTAAAAATGGAATCCAACCAACTAACCACTGTCCCAGTCAACTGGCTTACTGGTGGTATTTGTCTTCCAGTTTGTAACCTTTGTTCCAAGGGGTTTTCCCTTCCTGTTTAGCTCATTTTGAAAATCTAGGAAGGGCTGCTTTAGTCCTGCTTCCCAGAAAACCCATATGGCCTTTGCAGCATCCTTAGCAAGGGGTCAACTCTCACCACCTGAAGGCTGCAGCAAGGGAACACACTATTCCATTTAATGCACAAACCTTTAGTGAGCAGTGGGGCCCTGAGCTGATGTGGTCTCTGTCTTGTGGATCTCCCAGTCTCACGGGGATAAGAAGACCTGGAGCCTCTATCCTTATAAAGCTCATCTTGTTGTCACAAAGCTCAAAGATGTCCTCTGTGGCCCATCCACAGTCCTAGCTAGGGCTTCCCTTGGGAGTTTCACAGAGTAAAGTCAAGCTTGCTCAGGTTCAGGCATTCAGAAGCACCTTCAGTGCCATCTTAAGCTACTTTCTCTTGAAGGTTAGAGAGTGAACCAAATCATTTGATTCTGTTGTTTCCACCTCCCACATCTGCTCCATTCATTCTACCTCGTGAAGACATCTGGGACTTCCTTCCCTCCGTCTCCACTGCCACCATTCTGGGCCTTCTCACTAGGTTTATTTGGGCTATTTCAGGGTTGCCAGCCCAGTTTCTGGTCCTCAGACTCTCCTACCCACCCTCTACTGGCAGCCAATTGATTAGGCTGTCCTTGAAACTTGCCGGGTCTCCTACTCCACATAAAGGTGAGGCCTGGCAACCGGGTCCTGGTCAGGGTTTCTCTTTCAGACCACTTGCCATACTACCCTTCATCTTTGTTGTGGGTGGAAATCAGACTGGGACTTTATTTGGAAATAGATAAATTTGGACCTTACAGACGTAATTAAGATGGAGTCATACTGGAGGAGAGTGGATCCTACACTTATGACTGGTGTCCTTAAAAGAAGAGGAGAGGACACATGTGCTTTTAAGAAGGGCCCAGTAAAGACGAAGGCAGAACTTTGAATGATGTGGCCACAGCCAAGGAACACCTGGGGCCACCAGAAGCTGAAAGAGGCAAGGATTCTCCCTTAGATCCTCCAGAGGGAGCATGAGACTGTCACCCTTTTTTTTGAGGTGGACAGAGATATCAACCGCCCATTTTTTTCTGCCTCAGCCTCCTGAGTAGCTGAGACTACAGGTGCACACCATCATGCCCGGCTGATTTTTTTTATTTTTTGTAGCGCTGAGGTCTTTCTATGTTGCCCAGACTGGTCTTGAACTCCTGGGCTCAAGAATCTTTCCACCTTTGCCTCCCAAAGGGCTGGAAATACAAGCATGAGCCACTGTGCTTGGTCAGACTTTAACACCTTGATTTCAAACTTTGAATTTCCTGCACTGTTTCTTTAGGCATAATGTAACTTAAAAAATAGTTTTAAGTAAAAAGAGCATTTCTGAACATCTGCTACATGCTAGGCAATGTGCTAAGAAGACATATATACACACAGATATGCATATGTAGATATAGGTAAATGGCTATACATATAAATATACACACATATATACATAAACATACATATATATTTTTATCATTCTTAATTGTGGTAAAATGCATATAATATACAACTTACCATCTTAACCACTTTTAAGTGTACAGTTCGGTGGTATTAAGTATAGTCACATTGTTTTGCAACCATCTTCACCATCTATCTCTAGAACCCTTCACCTTGTAAAACTGAAATTCTGTACCCATGAAACAATAACTCCCCATTCTCTCCTCCCTCCAGCCCCTGATAACCACCATTCTACTTTTTGTCTCTATGAATTTGGTTCTCTAAGAACTTCATAGAAGTAGAACCTCATAGAAGTATTTGGATTTTTGTGACTGGCTCATTTCACGCAGCAAAATGTCTTCAAGATTCCTCCCTGCTGTGGTATGTGTCAGAACTGCCTTCCTTTTTAAGGCTGAATAATATTCCCCCATATGTTTATATCACATTTTGTTCATCCATTCATCCATCAATGGCTACTTGGGGTTGCCTCCACCTTTAGGCTATTGTAAATAATGCTTCTAGGTATACATGTCCCTCTGAGTCCTTTCTTTCAATTCTTTTTTTCAATTCTTTTGAAGTGAAATCGTTGGACATCTATATTTAAATAGATGCACACACATACAAAACTTTAAAATGTCAGTTTACTCTTGCAATGGAAACTTTATTATATCCATCTCACAGGAAGTACTTGAGGTTGGGAGACCACTGGTAGATTTCACAGGGCTAGGCAGCTTGGGTTGCGTGCCGCATGGTAGGCATGGTCTCCATTCTTACAATGACAGTGAAAGTTTTCCAGAGCCTGGGATCAATGTGAACAATGCCCATCACCCACTGCCACTCCTTCTTGCTGCCTAGACCTGCCCGGCTCACCTCATTGTCCCGATCTTTCTCCAGGAAATGGCGTGCCACATGGCTGGGCAAGATATTCCGGAGCATGTTCTCATTGTGTTCCCTCAGCTCCTTCATCTCATTGATCTCCTCTTTGGCCTGTACTCGCCAAAGAAAGTCCAGGCGGGCTGTGTACTCCAGCTGCAGTTCATGTGAGAAACAGAAGAAACAGGTAAACTTTCAGGGTACAGGCTTCAGAAACACACACAGCTGGAAGATGGGAAAGGCTTCTCTGGAAGTCTTCACAAAGGAAACAGCCTGATCTGAATATTTTGGGAAGCACTTGGCGAGAAGCCAAGCGATGAGAGGATAAATAGATCTCACAGGGATGTATACCCGCCCTTCTTAGCATTATTGTACCTGTGGTTTCATGTTTGTTTGTGTAATAATCAGATAATGCCTGTGTTCTCTACTAGATTGTAGGTGTTATATGGTCACGGATCCCTTTACTTGTTCAACATTACATCCTTACTGTTATGGACTAGATGTGAGTGTTCCCTCCAATTCATACATTGAAGCCCTAATCCCAATGTCACAGTAATTGGGACCTCTGGGAGGTAATCAGGGTGAGACAGGTCATTAAGGTGGGGCCCTCTGATGAGATTATTCCCCTTGTAAGAAGAGATCAAAGAGAGAGTGCTTGTTCCCTTGCCACATGCACACACTAAAAAATGGCCATGTAGGACACAGCAGGGAGGTAGCCATCTACAAGCCAGAGGGAGAGCCCGCATCAGAAATCAAACCCTGTTAGACTTTGATCTTTGATGTTCCAGCCTCTAGAACTGTGAGAAAATAAATTTCTGTTGTTTAAACCCTCCCAGTCTATTGTATTTGGTTACAACAGCTCAAGCCTACTGATAATACACTTGCCATGTAGTAACATGTCTAGCACAGGGCAGGTCAATAAGTATTTGCTGGCTCAACAAATAGATTGCAATAATAAAACTAGCTAACGCTTAGGTGGTGTTTGTTATGTACCAAACTGTGCTGTAAGAAATAAACATATCAAATCCTTTAATCCATACAACAGCCCCAATAGGAAGGAAACTCAATCCTTTTTTTACAGATGAGAAAATAAACATGGTTAAGTAACTTGACCAAGATCACCCATGAACTAGTGAGGAAGCCAGGATTTGAACTTAATTCCCAATCAGACTTCAGAGTCTGAGTTCTTAACCCTAAGAACAAGGAAGAAATGGAAATGAATGAGTTAATTAATGGGAGGATCTGGATTTAGTTGCCAGGTAGACACGGCTTAGAGTTCTAGTTCCATATTCAAACACTGTAACCCTGGACTAATGACTTCATCTGAGTTTTCTCATCTCTGAACTTGAAGTGAGAAACAGTGACCACCCAGGGCTGGAAGAGGAATTATTTAGGAGAGCCTAGAAAAAGCACACAGCACATAGTAAGGATGCTAGACACATGAGTGCCCTCTTGATCAGCTTGCCTTCACATTGGAGGATGGACAGCATCCTTCCAAAGTAACTCACAGCTGATTTTTACCACAGCTTTGCGGTTATCATTATTTCAAAGTCTTTATCTGTTGAAATGAACAATATGCTGCATTGGTAAGCCCATGGTTAGCTGCCCTGAATTCAAGGGCTTAGAACATGCAGCTGGTTTCTTTGTCTTATTTTAAACTCTCAGGGAAGGCTAAAAGTATAAAAAGATATAGTAAAGATTATTAATTCAGTATAATTTTTTTAAAAGCAAGATTTATGGATAGGAAAGAAAAGCTCCCAGAGCAGGAGGGGCCCCAAAGGGGTTGCCCAATTTTTAATAACAAAAGGTGGAAATAACTCAAATGCTCATGTTGTTGGCTAAGTAAACAATAGTACATATATACAATCGAACACGATGCAGTTATACAGAGAAATGTAGACTATCTCTTTATTCTTGGAAGGACTGGTCATCAAGGGGGATAAAAGTGTGTACAGCAGGCTACCATTGATTTAAGAAAGGGAGCCAGGGAAATAATTACCTCGTCTTCCACACGCACATGCATACTCACATATGTTTTAACTTATTTATTAAAAATGTATCTTTAATGGTTTCTACTTTATGAGATGAGAATGGGAGGGAAGAAAGTATAGGATGAGATAATAGAGACAGAATTTAGACTTCTTTAATTATACTTTATTTGAAATAAATTTGACTTTAGAATCATGGACCGGATGTTAATGTCCCCCTCAAATTCATATATTGAACCCCTAATCCCAATGTGATGGTATTAGGTCCTTAATTATAAAAGTGAATATGTTTAAAAAACTCTGTAAAAGCAAACAAAAACACATGAACCTCTACACAGAGAGGAACTATACCAAATGTCTTTTTACACAAAAGTTTGATGACACAATCCTAGAGGCAAATACCTCAAGGATAAAAGAGCACAAAAGAATCTTAACTGTTTACAATAACCATATTGAAGGTGATAATATTTGCATTATTGTACTTGCAAATCGTAAGATAAAGCAAATGAGTAATTGTGTTGATATCATGAAAACTGGAATTTTTATAAAGAGAAAAAGAGCTACAGGTATAAAATTGATAAGGTAAAGTCAAAAGCCTATGGTCCTTACTATGAAATGAAGAACTCATAATATATGTATATTTTCTGGCTGTGCCCACTATTCAAGTCCTAGAAATAAAAACATAGTAGCAATGAGCACTTCTAGTGTTCAGACTGTGGTTTCTAAATATCAATTCCTACAAAAATAAACCCATTCTTTCCAGAAGTGGCTGAAATTTAGAGCGGAAAACGTAAATGCCTGGAACATTTTTTTGTGTTGGAAAGGAGTCTATCAGAGATTACTGGAGTTATGGCAAAAGGATGTAAACGCAAACTTATCCAGGATGTAACATGTTGGGTTTTAATAAGAATAATGATTGCAATGGACTGAAACACAGAAAATATACTAAAATGCATAAATTCATGATAACACAAGACAAAAACCTCACCGATCATCTCTGAATTATGCTAGGGAACAAATGTATTGGGAAATAATGTAACACTTATCTTTGCTTTATGAGTTGTATTTCCAAGTAGAAAATAGAGAGGAGACAGTTCTCTTTAAAAATATATTTCCATGAATAAGTGATGGAATACTCATAGGTTTAGAATGTCTATAAATAAAAAAGTCTATAAAATAAACAATTATAGGCTGTTATTATCAATAGCTGCTAAATCATCAGAGGGGAGACCAGAAGACATTATATACTCCCTAGTTATAATTCATGAGGCCAAGCAATTAAATATTTTTTGCAGAAATAATTGAGCTTGAATCCCACCAAGCTTCTGGACATTACTATGAATACAAAAATACCAAAGGATGGAAGCATCTGTTAAATAGCCCTAGAAGATGCAATCAACAAATTCTAGACTGGGAGACATTGCAGAGGTCAAATGACACTCACAAAATATAGCAAGAAAAGAAAAAGATGGAGGATAATTCCATTGATTTTCAAAAGATTTAAGAGGCATATCAACCAATTACAGTATATAGACTTTATCTAGATTCCAATTCAAAAAAACTTTAAAAATACAATTATAAGCTAATTAATCAGTGGAAACAGAGGTTTGGTGATATTGATAAATTCCTGTTTCCTTTTTAAAGGTTACTAGTATTGGGATTAGGTCAAAAATCCCCTGTCTTTTAGATTCCACATTAAAATATTTACAGATGAAATAACAGCTTCAAAATTGTTGAGAGGAAAGGACATTGAAAAAAATGAATAGGAATATAGATAAAGAAGACTGGACACGAGTTGATGACTGTTAACTCTGTGAGTTCATGATACTCTTTTATGTGTTTTTTTTTTTGTTTGAAAATTTCGTAGGAAAAACTGCAAAAAAAAATTATGACTGGAGGTAGCAGGTTGTATAAAAGAATGCTAGTCCTGATGTTTTTACCTCATTCAACTTCTTGTATTTCAGTTCCCCTTCTAAAAACTAATGATAATTGCTTCCATAATGTCGAATTCAAGAGATATGGACCATTATATCGATTTATTACATGGATGAAGCGATATAATGTATACAAAAGCATTCTGAAATGTCTAAAATATAGATTTATTAAGTATTCCTATAACTCAGGGCATCTGTGGTAGAAGTCAGATCTCTGTTTTAAATTTTTTCCCCTCCAGATTCAAGAGCATCAATTTTTGGTTTATCTGTTGCAAGACAGTATTTTCTTATCCACAACTGTTTTTAAATGAAACATCCCTTCTCCCTCCTTAAAATACATGCCTTGCTTGAAGCATGAGATTTTTTCTCTACCTATGTAAGTGCCCTCATCTAACTAAATTCAACTCAGAATCATGAGTAGAAAAATCTAAAGGGCTGGAGTTAACGTAGGCAAGAATTTTCCAGGTGCAAGACAAGAAGACAGTTTGCTTTTTGACCTGGTGACTGCAGAGAACTGCTCTCAAGGCATGTCCATAAAGAGGTGATCCAGTCCATGGGCAGTCCAGTCTCTTGGTAAAGCAAATCTCATAAAGGCAGGAGCCTCAAAGTATTAAACCTTTATAGAAGGAAGGTTCTCCTCTTCATTTTACTCAAGATTTCTCATGCCTCCTCTATGCTTGGTACTGGGCATGGGAAGATGAATGGGACAGTTCATGCCCTTGGTTCACTCATGGTTGACTTCCGGTAGGAAGACCCCGAAAGGGAAGAGATCACTTCACTACAGCGTGGCTAGTGCAGACATGGAGAGAAAAGTGGAGCAGACAGAACATAGTGGCCCTGATGTCTTAAAAGTAAAAATTCTTCAGCATTTGCCTGGGAAACGTCAACTGAATTGGCAGTGCCCTCCCTTTTGTGATGTCTACACTCCATGAAGGAACTGGCTATATGAAAAGACTGCTGAGGGGGCAAATATATATTGTTTATATATTTTGTGCCAGGGTCTTCACCTAGTAATGACAGCTCTTGCTTAAAAGCAGAGACTATTCTGAATATATTTTTTTTCAAATATTAAAAATGTATTAGGTATTTAGATTACTTCAAAACTTTCAAGTCTATAAATATATCAGAATTAGCATCTCTGTGCGGATAACACTTTCTTAATTTTTGATACTTTTGTAGGAATAAATTTTAAGAATTACCATAACATGGCTCTAAATTTAAAAGTAGAGGTGTCAGATGGAGAAAGTTAGAAAAGTCTCAACTGGAGAGGGATAAACACCTAAGTTAAATTACCTAGGATGACTGACAATGTTACCATAAAAATTCTAACACAATTCTGAAAATGATCATAATGGCTTGGTGTTCTGAATATTTTATATGCATATTTACATTTCGCATCAATATTTAAATAAATAAATATCTATATGATACACATATAGAGTTGGAGTCTCACTCTGTCGCCCAGACTGGAGTGCAGTGGCCGCTCCCGGCCACCGCAGCCTCGACCTGCTGGGCTCTGGCGATCCTTCTGCCTCAGCCTTCCAGAGTAGCTGGAATTACAGGCACGTGCTACCATGCCCGGCTGATTTTTTGACTTTTATTGTAGAGATGAGGTCTCGCCTGTCCAGGTGGGTCTCGAACCCGCGGACTCAGGCAATCCACTCACCTCAGCCTCCCAATGGCGTGGGATTACAGGCTGAGCCACCGAGCCTGGCATTTAAATATATTTTATATTTTATTCCAGCTCACTTATCACACAATAGCTTCATTACACTATCATCTCTATTTCAGGTGAGGTAATTGAAGGGGCAGTAAGGTGAAGTCAGTTTCCTAAGGTCTCTATCACTCTGGAGATGTATAATTACAACGCTCCCACCGGATGCCCTTGTATACCAGGCATTAGTGGGCACCATTCAGCCTTTATTAAACACAGAGCACCTCTGAGTCACAAAGGGAAACTGATGGAGGCAGGTAGCAAGCCCAGCAGTGGGCAGGCTTGATCCAGGACTAACAGGACCCAGAAGGATGCTCTAGATAGAAGATACCTGAAGTGATGCAATCCTGCAGGAAGCCACTGCTAACACAAGGAGGCAGTGGCACGTGGAGGAAACAGAATGGAACTTGGAGTTAGGATTTAGATTCCTGTTCAGAGGTTCACTTTGAACAAAGAGCATCTTTACTCCAAGCTGTGACTCTTAACCTCTCCACTATATATACATGACCTCATTCAGCTGTTCTCAAAGTCTTGACAGATAACAATTGTCCTTTTCACTACACAGGTAAAGAAATGACAGCGCTGGGAGGTTAAGTCTCTCAAGGTCACTCATTCTCAAAGTCGAGCTGCTGGAACTTGAGCAAGAGTATTTGGTTCCAAGGCTTGGATCTTTCTGCACCATACAGTGCCAGGTGCTTGTCGTTATCAGACCCGTAAGTAAGTGACCGGAGACAGGACCTCACAATCTCTGTCCCCGTATAGAGGTGTGGTTTCCTCTGTTATAAATGGAGATGCCAAGACAAAGCCCAAACCTCCGGGGCTGCAAGTGAATCAGGCACCAGGTGGGAGGCACCCGACTGTTTTCTCTCTCTGTTCAACGTTCAGAATGTTCACCTACCTCGGAGGAGGAAGTGTTTAGCATATCGCTTCCACATATGTACAAAATGAAATTTCCCAATTATTCAGTTATATAACCACCTCCGTCACTCTGGAGATGTATAATTACACATGCTCCCACCGGACGCTTCTGCGTACCAGGCATCAATGGGCATCATTCAGCCTTTATTAAACACAGAGCACCTCTGAGTCACAAAGGGAAACTGAAGGAGGCAGGTAGCAAGCCCAGCAGTGGGCAGGCTTGATCCAGGATTAACAGGACCCTGAAGATGCTATAGATAGAAGATACCTGAAGTGATGCGATCCTGCAGGAAGCCACTGCTAACACAGGGAGGCAGTGGCACGTGGAAGAAACAGAATGGAACTAGGAGTCAGGATTTAGATTCCTGTTTCAGTCTGATTTTTCTTACAGACTTGGTGACCTCAGGGGACTTAAATCTCTGCTCGTGTCCTGGGATCAGATGGATAACAATGTTTGGTCTGTTTGTGTCACAGGTTTATTTTTAAAATAAGAGATTAATATCTGACAATTTTTAAGCACTTATATAAATATGTGCAAGACCCTGGGATACATATATTACAATCATATTCTCATAAAATACTATAATAATTCTAAGGAAGAATCTGTTATTATTACACCATTTTACAGGTGAGGAAGCTACGACTCAGAAAGTTAACTGGTGAAGGTCACTTATCTACTGAGTGGCAGAGCTGGGGTCTAAATCCTATCTGCCCAATTCCAAAGCCTATACATATAACTGATATGGTAATGGGATATGATTACATAATTTCAAAGCACTTTGACAGTTAGAAATATGAGGGGCACCCCAAATCCCTGGAATTTATTTATTAAAAATTGTATATTTATTCTTTCGTGTTTAAACTTCAGTCACCTTCAAAATACTCTCCGTTTGATGCAATATACCTATCAAGATGCCTTTTCCACTACTCAAAACAGTTTTTGAACTCATCAGTTTTGATGGCTTGTAGGGCTTGTCATTTTTGGTTTCACCTCTTCCACATTAGCAAAACATTTCCCTTTGAGGACGTTTTTCATCCCGGGAAACAAACAAACAAAAAATTGCCCTGGACGAGATTGGGTAAATAGAGAGGGTGAGTTCAAGGGCCATATCATTTGTAGTCAAAAACCGCTGAAACTCAGGGTAGTGTGGGCAGACTTGTTGTCACGGTGGAAGAACCCATCACCTGTTTGCCACAACTTGAGACGTTTCTTCCACAAATTGTGATACAACCTTCTCAAGACTTCCAGATAAAAACTTTGGTTGACTGATCCAGAGGAACAAATTCTGAGTGTACTACAAGGGTCCCACCCTCCAAAAGATAATTCAGTGTTTGGGGAGGTCCCCCTTCTAAAAGGGATAAGTATTTGATGTCTTTTAAACCCAGTAGCTGAGATACTCACTAGGCACTTACATACTCTCACTTTACAAACGATTTTAGTGCAATTAGGTTATCCGCTTTCCCAGGACAAATGGAGAATGGGATACACTGAATTCAAATGTTAGAAAGGCACCTTTTGAGGAAGGGGATACTGACAGGCCCAAAGCAGTTCCTTAAGCTGACAGAGGAGACCGAAACATCCTTATCACGGAATGAAGACCTTCACCCCGAACTTGTCCTCTTAGCTATTTCTGAGGATTTCTCACTTGTCAGTGTAAAACCTGTGTAATGAAGTGGACGATGTTTTCTGTAGGATGGCTTTGTCTGATTCTGTCTTCATAGGCTTCAAGTGGATTGTCATTTGTATGTGAGACTGAGGAGTTCTCCCCTATAAATGGAAGGTATATCAAGGCGTGGAAGACAAGACACCAGTCCTCGCAGACAGATGGAAAGACCTAAATGAGGAATTTTAGAAATGGCTAGACTGGGTCATTTGTCTTATTGTTTCACCATACATTTAGCTAAAATGTAAACACAAACCAAAGCCATACTGCAGGACTGAATGCCTGGGTCATTGTGTTGGTATGCAGACGACTTCTACGACGTCTTTGTTCTGCACCAGCCCCGTGAAGGAGAAAGGGTGGGCTTTGGGGACATCTGGATTTGAATTCTAGTTCTCTCACTTTCTAGCTGAGTTGCCATACTTTCGTCATCTGTAAAATATGAATAATAATAATTCCCTCTCCAGGTTGTTCACAGGATTAAATGAGATAGTGGAACAAAACAGTTAGGCACATAGCAGGAACTCAATAAATATAAACTCTTTCCTCATTTGCCAAGTTTTTATATTACATTTGCCAAGTTTTTCCTTGGCTCTATTTTAATGTTCCCCTTTATTACAGATAACTTTGTATATGTATTTCTAGGTTCTTGGGGCTTTGGTTGTTTCATCTCTGGTTTCCTAGGGTTCGTTACCTCCCGTTGCCATGGTGATTTTCCAGCGATACGTTTCTATTTCTGCTCTGGCTGACAGTCTCCTTGTTTTGCTTTTCTACTTTTCTGGTTATTCTTTTTGAAGTGCACACAGACCAGAAAAAGATGGTCTGGGATCTGGAGCAGATCAGTGAGGTTGGTAGGGTCTGGTTTCTACCGGGGGAGAGGGTGTGTGTGTGTGTGTGTGTGTGTGTGTGTGTGTGTGTGTGAAAATCTCCCCCGGATAATGAACACTCATGGGTTGGAGTTCACCTGAAGAAGTACTACTGGTCTTTGAGGGCAGGAGACACCTCTTGGGTGAAGCCTGTCTTGATGCTCCCGTGCAAAATAATTTCCTTTTTAAAAGTCTTTAGCCAAGTCTGTTCTAGACACAGCAGCATTTTGGCATTCTTTCCTGCTCTCCTCCAGGAAACTGCACCAGGGATGGGGTTTTATGCAGTTCTGCCCACCGTGCCTATTCCAGATCCTGGTAAAGATTAGGGACTCGTAGGAAGGGGACTCAATAAGGCAGACATTTTTATCTTATCAGGACCAATCAGTAACGAAGCTTCTCTTATACACACACCAGGCAGCACACACAATGCTGCACCCAGTAAACTCAACTGATGACTGTGTAGCCTTATTTATGATACATTACTTCTTTTAGGGTTGAGGTAACTGAAATAAACAACTTGTCCAAGGTCATGCATTGCTGAGAGGAAGAGCTGGGATTAGAACCCAGGCTTTGCTGACCCTCAAACCTGAATGAATATTTACCTAATATAGCACAAAACTTTTTTTTTTGAGTTGGAGTCTCACTCTGTTGCCCAGGCTGGAGTGCAGTGGCACACTCACGGCCACCCCAGCATTGACCTGTTGGGCTCTGGCGATCTTTCCACCTCAGCCTTCCAAGCAGCCGGAGCTACAGGAGCGCGCTACCACGCTTGGCTAATTCTTTGATTTATTATAGAGACGATGTCTCGCCAAGTTGCCCCGGCTGGTCTCGAGCCCACGGGCTCAGGCAATTCACTTGCCTCGGCTGCCCAAAGTGCTAGGATTACAGGGTGAGCTATGGAGCCCGGCCTAGCACAAAACTTTTATAGTAATCATTTTATCCAGACAATAGAATTGGGAGGGATCTCAGTTTGCCTCAGGCAGAAATAGAAAGCTCCTTTTTTATTAGGACTACGGTCTTTTTGAAAGAGATATGCACCAAAACCACACTGCTTAGCAAATTGTCTTCCCTAGCTTAGTTTTCCATTAGGTGGTTTTTATTAGAAATTGACTCATTAACAATCACAACTTGCTGCAAGCAGCTGTCATTTGCTGCAGGGAACAGTGGAGGCTCTTTGGGCCAGTTTTATGACAACAGAAGATGCCAGGCAACTGAGTGCAGCTAGAACAAAATGTTAGATTACCTGCTGTCCATGGTAGAACACAGCGAGGAGGAACATGGCCATCAGCAGCAGTGATGCCTCTTTGGTTCCCAGGAAATCTCTGTTGGAAGACAGAAGAGCAAAATGGCAGCATGGCTCTTAATAACCACTGGAGAACTTAAAAAAGACTCATTAGAAAACTGAGTTTCAGAAAGGAGCGGTTTAAAAAGAAAAACATACATGTGTTTAGGCACCCCCTCTGCAATAGAGGCTATTTTAAAGGTTTGCAAATCAGCCAGTTCAGAGATCTTTTGACCTCAAGGGCATGAGGTCACTCAGGATACACCTGGTGAAGGAGATTCTAGTCTAGTGTCTAGAATAGGCAGTTACATTAATGATAATGTCTGCTATTTTCAGAGCTCTTTTTCTAGATTTCAAAGAACTTTTACACTTTCTCATCACAAAAATCCATGTGAAGACAAGTATCTCTCCTCCCTACTTTAAAGATATTATCCTATTTAAGAGACCAGTATGTAATACTTGCTATGTGACAGTCTTTATTCTAAGTGCTTTCATGCTTAGATTATTACATTAATTCTAAGAGTTAAATGCTGTTTTAATTCCTATATCAGTCCTTTTAATCCTTGTATCAATTCTAAAAGTTGGGGACTGTTGCTGCACCCATTTTAATTCTTATACCTTTGATAGAGCTTTTATTTCTGTTGTGCAATCTCTTTCTGGAGTGAACCCCAACTCAATGAGCCGTCCAAAGGCGGGGGCAAAGGCTGGGGTGCATTTACCCTGTGCTGTCCTGAGCTCTCTAGGAGACCACCCTGAAAGGCAGCTGACAATGGGTCAGCTGTAAGCATGTATTTAAACACATATGACTTTCAGCCTTCAAAGGAATTCAGTAGAATGCCAGGGAATCCCTTGTTTGATTCTGGATGTTTTCTCTCTTTCATTTTGGCCCAGCACGAAGCCTTTCTCAAGACAAGCTGAGCCAGGAGACAAAGGGATTGCCTTTGGGGAAGCAACATTGGACTAGGAAATAAACTGTCCCCTTGACAGGCTTTCATTGGCTAATGAAGAAAACTCAAAATGAAAATACTCAAGTACAAATCACCTCTCTGGGTTTCTCAACTAGCCTTATATCACTTAATATTCTATGACCCCAGGTTTCTCCATCTCAAGCAACAACACCTCATCCATCCACCCAGGTGCTTGAGTCAAGAACAAAAACAAAATTAGGAGTCGGTCCTCACTGTCCTTCCCCATTCTGTCCTTTCTAACCACCAAAATATATACCCAGTCCATCCACTTCTCTCCATGTCCTCTTCCAACCCCAAATCCATGATCTTTGATAGCCTAACGTTACCCTCTCCAGTCTATTTTCTGTACAGTTGCCAGAAGAGATTTTACCACCAAAACCAGATCATGTCATTCCCTTGTTTAATCTCCTCCCAATCACAAGCATACATACACTGAGAAATCGAAAATAACTCTGATGTGGCTTAAGGACACAATGGGAGCATCACAGATAAGATGCAGTGTCTGGAGGGAGGAGTCGAGCTAGCAGTTGAGCTAGCAACAGTATGCGGCACCAGGGTCACCTCAACCCTTCCCTTTTCTATTCTTGCGGGAAACCAGCAGGGGCAGCCCAAGGCTCAGGAAAATGAGGGCGTAAACCCAGCTGCCCAAACCAGCTTTTCGTCTAGTTTTATACGGAAAGATCCTCCCAGCTTATACTGGGCCAAGTCTATTCCAACTTGCCAAGATGGGACAGGGATTTGGGAATGGAAATGCACATTCTCTTAGGGAAGTATTGTGTATATAGAGACCAAAAGGACCAAAGGACTCTGTGGGCCAGAACAAGATTCAGAGCCGTGAATTCTTAGCTCCATCTGCCTTTCCTTGGAGATAAGATGCTAATAATAGATGATACTCATTCTTCTGTTGCTATAGCCCCAGAGAAACACATAATTATTGAGCATCTACTGCATGTTAGGCATATGCAGGGAAAGGGAAACAGAGATGAAGAAGGTACATTGTCTTTGCTCTCAAAATATTTTAGTAAGAGAAAGAATAAAATATACACATAATTTTATAATAGGATACACTCTGGAAAGGATACATCCTTGTTGCCATGGGAATACCTGGGAAGAGAAAGTAGCCCAGGCTGGGTGTTCAAGGAAAGTTCAAGCAATAAATCTTAAAGGATGATAAAATTTCAGGATGGGCTCTATAGGAACAAAACATATATTTTGTTTAGCTAATTTGTTTATGAGTCTCTACTATGGGGATAATAAATGTCATATATCATGTTCGCTACCACATGCTGACTCAGTAGGAGAGAGTGCTTGGATCTATTGAGTTGTCCACTATGAGTATTGAAGTGAAAAAGGTCGGACTGTGAGACACTTATGGTCACCCCTGTGGGTGACCATAGGGATGAGGATCTATCCATGCATCCATCGCCACCATTGTGCTTGTTTTGGGGAGACAGGCACATTTCAGCACCACCCTTTCATTCCTTCATGTCATTTGATTCTCTAGCCTCTGAAGTTTGTAGACCCTTGAAAAAAATATTAAAGACATGAGCTTTGTACTCACGCAGTTCTGGGTTTCAACCTCAGCTCTGCTACTGGCCAGTTGCTTGACCTTGGAAAAATCACTAAATGTCTCTGAGCCTCAGTTTATTCCGTTGAGCATGACTCTTAAGAGTGTTTGACTCCATAATTGTGAGGATCAAATGAGCAAATCATGGTGTTGTGTCTGGCACAGTGCCTGGTCCACATTTCTCTTTTGTCACCCTGTGAAGTACCTGGCACATGATATTGCTCATGGCTGCGGTGCTTAAAAAATCACTTGTTCACATGATTCAGTTTGAATGGGAGATATCCTATGTTTTGTCGTCCCTGTGAATTTGCCTCAAACTCCTGCTCTGCCTGGCACTTCTGATATTTTTTTCTTTGTGATATAGAAGACTTTTTCAAGCCCAGAAAGTTATCATTTGAAACACATTTTCAAGAGAAAACATAAATACCTCTTGAATCATTTTGAAAGCAGTGATTGACCAAAAATAGAAAGATGACTAGACAAAATTCAGACGAAAAAGTAAAAGAAAATTATGAACAATCTTGCAGTCGTTAACTGTATCTCATATGGAAAAAATAGCCTGAGCAGAGACTACAGAATAAGCATAGTAAGTTAGCCAGGCTGAGAAGCATCCAAAAAGAATAGTAGTTTGAATTTAGAAGGTGTTTTCTTTTTGGGGGAGTGACTTTATGATTCCTTAAAGAACTTTCAAAGAGAGCCAAATGGCTGAAATCTGTACCATAACACAATATTTTGCTTAATATTGAGTGTCAGTGACTTAAAGCCAAGGGCATTTTGAACTGATTTATCTGTATGAATAAAATCATTGAGTTAATACTACCATCTCCCTATGCTAATAGAAAAGAACACTGTTAAGTGAAAACACATGTAGACGAATGTAATTCTCAGGGTTATAACAATCTTTAGAGATCATCTTATTTGATGTATCATAAAAATAGATATTTAATTTGAGTGTTACTCATTGCAGAAATATTTATGCTAATTATAGTGAATTTAGAAACTAATACAAATTATATATAAGAAAATAAAAATTGCCCTTAAGCCTACCACCCAGAGAAAACAATGGTTAAAGTTTTGGAGTCAACTAATGTTACTTCCTTTTATTCCATTCAAGAATAGTTTTACCAGTTTAGGATAACATGATTCATACCGTTTTGTAAGCTATCTTTGCACCTAGTAAAAATTATGAAAATAATTCCATGTAATTAAATGCTTTATAGTGTGCACTTTGTAGACCCATTCTCTTCTATATTATATGTACAATACATAGTATAATAGCCCTTGAAATCTTTTACTTTAAAGGTAGGAGACTGAAGTCCAGAGAGAAAGTTGTTTTCCCAAGGTTACACAGCTCATTTGTGTCAGAGCCAGAATGAGGACTCACATCTCAGGCACCAAATTCAGACCATTCACTCCCAATCTTTAGTTTAATTACTAATAATTAAACTATATGTATGTAATGTGTAATGACCAAATCAGGTTACTTAGCAAGTCCACCACCTCAAACATTCAACATCTCTTTATGCTTTGAACATTAAAAATCCTTCCTTCCAACAATTAGACAATATACAATAAATCATTGTTATTTTTTTATTTTTATCTTTTTTGAGTTGGAGTCTCACTCTGTCGCCCAGACTGGAGTACAGTGGCTGCTCCCGGCCACCGCAACCTTGACCTGCCAGGCTCCAGTGATCCTTCCGCTTCAGCCTTCCAAGTAACTGGAACTACAGGTGCGTGCTACCATGCCCGGCTAATTTTTTTTTTTTAATTGTGGAGATGAGGTCTCGCCAGGTTGCCCAGGCGGGTCTCAAACCCGCGGGCTCAGGCAATCCACTCACCTCAGCCTCCCAAAGTGCGAGATTACAGGCTGAGCCACCGAGCCCGGTTAATTATTATTAACAATAGTCACCATACAGTTCTGTAGAACACTAGAACTTATTCCCCCCTCCCTATCCTTTTTGACTGCATAACCACAATTCTACTCTCTACTTTATGAGCTCAACTCTTTTTTAGTTCCTGCATTATGAATGAGACCATGTAGTATTCGTCTTTCTGTGCTTGTCTTATTTCACTTAACAGAACGTCCTCCAGGCTATCCGTGCTGCTGCAAATGACAGGATTTCTTTTTTCAAAAGGCTGAATAGTATTTCATTGTGTTTATGTCCTCCATTCTCCTTGTCCATTCGTCGGTTGGTGGACACTCAGGTTGATTCCATATCTTGGCTATTGTCAACAGTGCTTCAATAAACACGGGAGTGCAGACAGTTATTTGAAATACTAATTTTCTTTCTTTCAGGTAAATGTTTAGAAGTGGAATTGCTGGATCATACTGAAGCTCTATTTTCAGTTTTTTTTTTAGGAATTTCTATACTATTTTCCACAATGGCTGTGCTAGTTTTCATTCTCACCAATACTGTATGAGACTTTTTCTTTCTCCGCACTCTCATCAGCATTAGTTTTTTGTCATTTTGACACCAGCCACGATATCTGGGATAAGATGATATCTCGTTGTGGTTTTGATTTCTATTTTCCTGATGATTAGTGATGTTGAGCATTTTTTTTTCATTTACTTGTTGGCCATTTTCGTGTCTTCTTTTGAGACATGTCTATTCAGATCATTTGACCATTTTAAAGTCATTTTCTTTTATTTTTTGCCTTTGAGTTGCTTGAGTTCCTTATATATTCTGGATATTAATTCCTTGTTGGATGAATAGTTTGAAAATACTTTCTCCCCTTATTTAGATTATCTTTTCTCTCTTCTTATTGTTTAATTTTTGTGCAGGTTTTTAGTTTAATACAGTTTCATTTGTCTATATTTTGTTCTGAAGCACTTCCCCTATGTTTTCTTTTGCTTGTTTTATATTTTCTGATTTTATACTTAAGTTTTTAAATCCATTTGGAGTTTTCTTGTATATGGAGAGAGACAGGGGTATAGTTTCATTGTTGATTCTTTATGCAGTCTACAAATCTTTCATAGCTGAGTCTTTATCTCTTTCTTTAACCTCTTCTTCTATTCTTTGTACTACTTACGATAACAGGCTGTGAGCTGGATTGGTACACTACACCATCTCAAGCAGCTTTCTCCTTTGAGAGAAGGCAGGGCCAGGGCAGAACGGGGAGGAGCACAGATCATGAGGGCTGAGTAAGGTCCCAGAGCTGTAGGAAGGACTGATGTGCTGTTCAACACTGAAATGCTGCAGGTGCCCGTTTTCATGACTGAATAATGGACGTAATCTGGATAACTTACCCTAATTATACTTCTGTGGCACTGAATTTGAAAATATAGTAGTTGTCTTGAGAGGCTGGATAAATGAAAAGCTTGCTTAAGCTCGAGTATACTCTGCACTGTGTTTTGTATTCATATTTTGCACTGTGTAACCAAGACTGATGAGATGCACTTGGCCCAGGTGAAGTGGTCTCCATCATAAACCTGGGCAAGCTCCTGCTGAAGGCTGGACCTTAAAAGGATCAGTTTCTTCTTCTAGAAAGTCTGATGTGATCTTTATGCAGACATTCTTTTCTGCAATAGTGTGGTTACCAATGAGGCATTTGAGGATGGAAATCTTGAGTCATTCTTGGGGAATGTGGCTAATCTCTGCTGTTTGTCCTGCCTATACTTTTTAACTTTTAATTTGATGGATTTATCCTGGTGAGGTTTGAGTCTGATCTTTCTCTCCTGCAGACTCATTCAGTATTGGTCAGCACATTGGTTAAGGAGATCCAGCTGCATGGATTAAAGTCATCCTGGGGGACTACTTACCAGGGATCTTCCAGTCACCGTTCTGCATATAGCAATAAACTTGCAGACCTCCCAAGGTTACTTTAACTCTGATATCTACTCTTGTATAAACACGAGGGTAGAACTGAAAGTGGTTTAGTGAAAAGTAGATTAAACCTGGGTGGCATAATAACCTGCATCTCAGAGTTGCCTTTGTCACCTACTCGTCGCCAATGGTTTTTCTACCTTCAAAAAGAGACTGAGTCTCTCTGCCTTTAAAAAGAGGAAGATGACACCTACATCAAAAGTTATCATGGTGTTTAAATTAGATTATAAATTTGAAAGGGATATGTGAACTGTTAAGCATTGTATGTATGTGTGTGTATGTGTGTGTGTGTGTGTGTGTGTGTGTGTGTGTGTGTGTTGTGTGTGTATGTGTGTGTGTGTATATGAGACAGAAAATTGTTATGAAGCTAGCACCAATCTTGGCAATTCTAGTTATTTAGCAGGATTGCATGGACCAATAAATTTTTTCAATAAGACAAATAAATGGGGATCAAATTTATGATTTAGGCAAGAAGAAATCTGTTTCCATGCTACACAGCCTCTAGATTCTGCCAGTGAAAATTTTCTTTATTTCCTTCCAAGTGCTTTTAGATGTGTGCTTTTTCTTGATATTATTTATTCCAACTCATTATCATTTCTGAAAGCCTCATCTGGTAGCACATTTTAAGTCTGAAACATCTTAAATATCCAACACTATTGATATAGCCTTGCAAGGATGAGTTTTGTAACTGTGGCTTTTCTGTAGCCTGGAGATCTTTAAGAAGCCCTTTGCTCATGCTGTTTAACCTCTAGATACCAGAAAGAAGAATGTACTGTCAGGAAATAAGGCATCTGGATGCGTGTGTATGGGGTGTGCTATATGTTCCTTTTGTAAGCATCTACTTTGTAACAATTGGTGCACAGTAGATATTGATAAATTTTGTTGAATTAAGATAAATGTTCTTGATGTTCCACTGGAAGTGGTGAAGTAGGATGAATATCATTGCCATTTTCAAAGTTCAGAGTGGAAAGAACTTGGAGTTTGGAGGGAGACCTTCTCTTAGCATTATGACTTACAGGGTGTGCCAGTTATTGCTAGAACCAACAAAGCTGATGTTCCTAGTAAGCATATATTGTTGCCTCCCCTAGTTGACAATATGCCCACTGATGAGTAGAAGCAAGAGTCAGAACTTGATTCTAGGTTGTCTAACTTCAAGTACAACTCATTAATGCATTCCAGTATTTTTGTCTATGTTTCAAGAGGTCAACAAGGCACAGGTAGTGTGGAAATAGTATATTTTGATTATCAGTTAAGATATACAGCTAACAAAGACTATGAGGGAATACAAATAATACATGTTTTGGAACAAGCTGGAAATCTTGACCAAATGGAATCACATTAAATATGAAGTATGACACTTAAGCCCAAAAGTAAATTGTGCTTGTAGGATGGGGAACACATATTTTAAGGGCAATAGTGAGAAAAAAATCATAAAGGTTATAGATGACAGTTGGCTTACTGTAAATAAATAGTGTCATATAATTCCAAATGAGCTAATGATTCTTTCAGTTACTCATTCAGTTAATATTTCATTCCATAAATTTTTAAATTAGAATACCTATTGACAGATACTCTAACTGCTTTCAAGAACACCGATTCTAATGGAAGAGGAAGCCATGAAAATTAATGATTGCAATTCAGAGTGGTAAATGCAACGATAAAACTTTATGTATGCAGATTAGCAAATGAAGAATGGCCAAAGATGGTTTCACCAAGGAGGGTTCCCTGATTTGGGTCTGGAGAATGATGGGTTGGAATTAGTCCAGGAGATGGACATGTCAGGCAGGGGACATATATGCAGAAGTTTATTTGGAAAACATCATGTGATTTCCCACGGCTCAAGTACTGCCTATAAAAGGTGACCTGTGGAGTTGTAGGAGATAAGATTGAAAATGTCAGTGTGGGTCAGAAGAAAGAGAGCTTTCAAGTCATAAGTAAATAGGTTGAGATTTTAACTTCTTAGAGGTAGTAGGCAGTCCCTAGAAAGTTTTAGAAAGAGTGTGGGTTGACCAGATGGATTTGAGAAGAGTGCATTGAAAGTAGATGCTGGGAGACCAGCTAGGGATTACTGGAAGTACAGAGATGAGGGTCAAGGTCTTTTGAGAATAGCAGCATTTATGACATGGAGGGATCATGTCTAATAACAAATGTTAGCACTTGCCAAGTGCTTATTCTGTGTCAGACCTTGTGCCAAGCTTCTATTAACACATTTGTTTCCTTCTATATTCCTACAACTTAAGGACTATTATTATTTCCACTTTACTGATGATAAAAACAGGCCTTAGAGAAGTTAAATCATTTAAAATGAATTTGATCAGGATTACACACCTGGTTGGTGGCACAACTTGGATTTAAATCCAGGTGGCTTAACTCCTAAACTTGTACTCACAGGGTTATGATACAGTGCTTCCTTACAAGGAATATTGAGTAAGATGAATCTCTAGCAATGGATCAGATGTTGGGGGAGAGGGTGCCTCTCCTGTTTTGAGCTCAGTACCATGAGTTGAGACAGTGGATTGTTGTGAAGGGGTCTGATGAGCAGGTTGGGAGACACCAGTCTGAAGTGTTCAGGACTATCCCAGTGCAAATGCAGCCAGGATGCTGTGTCCAAGGTTCTTCGTGCTTCCCATCTTTACGTTTTCTCTGCTTTTCCCAATTCCTAACACTTAGCAACAGTCAGCAGAAATGCCACTGAATGAATGTGCGCTCCTAAAGTATTGGTTAAATCCCAACAGTACAAGCAACATCCAATGGCCAATACAATACACAGGGACTATTGAATCGTTGATTTATAAACTGCTGAGATGGAAGGCTGGCTGAGCTCTTTCATTTCTTATTAATTTAGTTCTGTTGATATAAAAAAGTGAGGCAAAAAGTGAGGCAATGATTGACCTTGAGTCAGAAAAAAGTTGAAAAAAAAACTTGATTATCAGATGCATGAATTTGAAGTTATGTTTTCTTTCAGAATTCTACTACAATTTTTTAAATGAAGACTTCAAAGCAGAATGTGGATCTCAACTTCTCTCCTAAGAAGGAGAAAAGGAGTAGGAATGAACATATATTGCGTGCCTACTATGTGCCAGGCACCAAAGATCCTTACAACATCCCTAGACAGCACTATAAACTGGATTATCTTCCCCAAAATTCATGTGTTGAAGATCTAACCACTAGTGAAACTGCATTTGGAGATAGGGTATACAAGGAAATAACTAAGGTTAAATGAAGTCATAAGGATGGGCTATAACCTGATAGGGTGATGCCCTTATAAGAAGAGAAAGAGACATGAAAACTTTCTTTTTTTCCACTACATGAGGATTGCGAGAAGGTGGCTGTTTACAAGCCAGGAAGAGACCTGTCACCAGAAACCAAACTGGCTAGAACTTGGATCTAGGACTTTTCAGTCTTTGGATTACTGAAAAACAAATTTCTGTTATTTAAGCCACTCAGTTGGTATTATTTTGGTTATGTCAGCCTGAGCTATTATAGACGGAGTATATATTTTTCACTTCACCTATTATTAGCAAGTTGAGATCCAGAGATGGAAAGTGATTTCCCAATGCAACAGAGTCAGGATTTGAAGCCAACAACCCTGGCTTGTTCCATTAACACTCTGCCTCCCATTGAATGAATACATTATGGAAGCCTTTATTCTTATTTTTAATACAAAGGTGACCTATTTTGTTCATCCATCTCTCTGCCCTCTTTTGTGCTCACTTCTGCGTGACCATGAGATATCTGTTGCCGCTAATCCTCTTTCCTAATTTGAAACTGTTTTGAGTTCCTTTGAATCCTGGGAATAGAGGATACTGTGGAGGTTTTTAAGCGTGACTTAAAGAGGTGCATGCAGTATTTACAAGGGTGGACTTTGGAGCCAGAAAACCCAAGTTTGAATCCAGATCTGTTATTTACTGGCCATATGAACCTGGGTAGTTGTTAATGTCTCTTCAGAGGTCAGCAGAACCCATGCTCTTTAGAATGTTACTGTGAGAATGAAATAGGGTAAAGCACATAAGATGCATGACACACATGTGTAATAGACATGAGTACCTAAAATACACAAAGAATCTTATATCTGGCTATTGGGAATAATGCTGCAATGACATGGAAGAGCAACATAAAAGTGTTCGTCAATGGATAAAGAAAATGTGGTATACAGAGAGTGGTATACTATTAGGCCTTAAAAAAGAAGAAAACCCGCCATTTTGCAACAACGTAGATGAACCTGGGGGACATTATGTTAAGAAAATAAGCCATTTAGAGTTAATTTTTGTGTATGGCGATAGGTAGAGGTCCTGTTTCGATCTGAAAGAGATTGGCAATAGTGGGAAACTGCCAGGGGAGGGAGGGGCACACAACATCAACAAGGGTACCTGCATAATCAACATTTTGTATACTTAACCCTGAATTGTACCCCACGTCTTTAAAATGAAAAAAATTAAAAAAGAGAAAAGAAAATAAGCCAGGCACAGAAAGACACACACTGCTTATTCTCACCTTATATGTGGAATCTAGAATTGCTGAACTCATACAAGCAGAGAATAGAATGGTGGTTACCAGAGGCTTGAGGGTGTATGGCATGAAACTGAGGCAGTTTTGATCAAAGATTACAAAATTTCAGACAGAAGGAAAAAATTCAAGAGCTCTGTTGTGCAGCATGGCAAGTACAGTTAATAATAATGTACTGTATACATGAAAATGACTGAGTAGATTTTATGTGTTCTCACCACAAAAATGTCTGTGAAGTGATGCATATGCTAATTAGCTTGATTTAGCCATTCCACAATGTATGTTTATATCAAAAAATCATGTTGTATGCTATAAACATACACAATTTTTATTTGTTAATTAACAACAAAAAAAATCTTACAAATCCAGGAAGAAAAAGGTGATCCAACAGAAAATGGGAAAAAATGGACCTTGCAATTCATGTAAAAGGAAACTCAAATAGCCAATTAACAAGCACAAAGATGAACAATTTTATTCCTAATCAGGGAAATGCAAAGAAAGCAGTGAGGTAAAATGAGAACTCATAACCAAGCAAACATTTAAAAAATCTAGTGGTGACAGGGTACGGGGAGCCACAGGACCACTGCTTATGAAACGGAAATTGTTTCAGTCATGTTCCAGAGCAATTTAGCAACATTTTATTTTATTTATTTATTTTTTAAGTCAGAGTCTCACTCTGTCACCCAGGCTGGAGTGCAATGGCATGCTCACGGCCACTGCAGCCTCGACCTGCTGGGCTCAGGTGATCCTTCCATCTCAGCCTTCCAAGTAGCGGGAACTACAGGCTCACACCACCACACCTGGCTAAATTTTTTTGGATGTATTGTAGAGATGAGGTCATTCCAAGTTGCCCAGGCTGGTCTCCAACCTCTGTGCTCAGACAATCTTCTCGCCTCTGCCTCCCAAAGTGCTGGGATTACAGGTGTGAGCAATATTTTAAAAAAAGGAAACTGCATATCTGCTACAATTTAGCAAGTGTGCTTTTATATATAAGTCCCCAGGAGACATGTTCTGTGATGATCACCAAAGCATTTTTTATAATAGGAAAAACTGGTAACAGCCTGAATGTCTCTATTACTAGGTCAAAATATACCTTCATGTTATATAACGCGTACAGACAAGAGCTAAAATAAATTATATCCACAAATATCAACCTAGATGGATCTTAAGAAGATAATATTGCATGACAACAAATGCATATTATAAATAATTTATAGATACAGACACAGCTAAATATATGTACATAAAACATGGATGGGAAGGATATATGTTAAGTGCATTAGAAGTTGCCTTTTGGCAATGGAGATGAGAATAACACCAGGGAAGGGAATTTCAACATCTGAAATGCTTTATCCTTTATAAAATGCATATGTAAATATTAATAATTATTAACATTGTTTATTTCCTGGAGTTGGTTCATATATGTCCCTTTTATTAGTTTTGGGCACATTTCCTGAGACTTTTTGGATGATCTTAGCCTTACCTTTCTCTAGGACTGTTTGCCACCATTCTGGCCTCAGCTAGACCTATGTGCTTTCCACATCTGAGGCCAATCAGTCAGGTCTTTATTCAATGTCTGGCTTCTTCCACCACTTTCTGTGTGGGGTCAGCTTACCCCAGTAAGGGTAAGGGAAGGGGCCAAGTAATGTCACTAGGAAGTGCATCCAAAAAGTGAACCGTAGCCAATGGGAGAAGGAAGGGAGAAGTCAGAAGACATATTCCTCTGTTCTCTGTCCTGAGAAAATTTCCCACATCTTACAGCCTATTCAGAGACATCTTAGTGAGTGGATTTTCCAAGGAACCATGCTGCCAGCATAATATGGCGGTCGCTTGCAATTGCCTTCCATTTTTTAATTCGTCACTCCCCTTTTCCTTCCTTACTTGCACTGTCCTGGGGTTGCATTAGCATTGCCTCAGGTTCTTTTCTCTAAGGAATCTAGGTAAGACACTATTTTTTGTATTTTACTATATTTCAAAAAGAACAGTGTTGTCCCTTGATGTCAGGCCCACGGATACCAAAATCCATGGATGCTTAAGTCCCTTATATAAAAATCGGCATAGTATTTGCATATAACCTATATACATCTCCCCTTATACTTTAAATCATCTCTAGTTTACTTATAATAACTAATACAACATAAATGCTATGTAAATAGTTGTTATACAGTACTGTTTTTATTTGTATTATTGTTATCATTTTTAATGATTTTTTGGGGAATAGTTTCAATCTGAAGCTGGTTGAATCCACAACTGCAAACCTGTGGATACAGAGGGCCAACTGTACAATGCAAAGGATAGGGTGCTTAATACATAGTAGCTGCTGTTATTAATATTGCTAAAGCCAAATTATAACCAGATCCTATAAGTGTGAAAGCCACTAAAGTTGAAGAAATTATAAATTATTAGGATTGGAGGAGATCTGAGCTACTATTTGGCGACTATTTAGTCCAAATTTTGATTAATTAATTAGTCTGTAATTCAAATAAATGATACAACTGAAAAGTAGGTGTTTTGCTTAGACTTGTAAGCTGGAGAGTGCCTGAGTCAAGTATAAGTCAATATCCAATCCATCCCCAAGTTTCAATACCCCTACCTCCATCGTTTTCCAATGGTTCTGATTCCCACTGAAAGTTGAGCACTTTTTGAACTCACAAAGGTGGGCACTTACTCTCCACTGTGGTTCAGGTTATCATAACGCAGAAAGAGACCTGCGTAGATGGTCTCGGTCAGCAGGGCATAGATGGCAATCATGATCAGCAGCACTGCCAGCTTCAGGACGGAGTTAAGTCGGAGGAAAACAGCGCAGGTCACCATGGCCAACACCCCAGTGAAGACAAAGTACTGGAAACAGAGAATGCAAGCGGTCAGATTTGACAGGGGCACGAGAGGTTCTCTCTCCTAGTCATAGACGCTGGTGGGCCTTACACCCATGTTTGCTGAGCATCTCTATTTCGAGCTTTCAGGGCCTCCTGAATTTCAACAGGTCCCAAATCAGACTCATCATTTTCCTACCCCCAAACCTAGGCTTCCTATATCCATGAATGGCATCACTATTCACACCATTTCCCAAATCAAAATCCTTGGTTTCACCTTTGTTGCCTTCCTCTTCCCCACACTCCACGTTAGGGTACTCGAAGTCAGTAGATTCTACTTCCTTGATGGATCTCACCTCCAGCCAGTCTTCTCCTTCCACCCTGTCTGACTTCTCACCAACAGCTCTGGGACCAACAGCTCTGTTTTCTGGAAGCTCTGCCTACTGCCCGACTGGTAGGCTCCAATCCCCAAACAACAGACACTATTGTTCTCTACCCAGAATTGCTAAAGCACAGATCTGATCATGCCACTTCCTCCCTGAAGTCCTTTCATAGCTCTCCGCTCCCCCAAATTATGTTCGCTCTTCTGAACAGCAAGACTCACAGTCCGTCAGGTATCAGATTTCCTTTCCCTCCCTAAACCCTTCTCCCATGTCCCCGGGCCCTGTTGCTCAACTCTCATCCATACGACTAGGCCTTACACTTCCAACAAATGTCAGCTCAGGTGTCCTTTCCTCTGAGAAGCCTTCCTGGCTATCTCCGGGTGTTTTGTGGATCCTGCCTCATTCCTCCATGGCGCCCAGCTTAAACCAGAATAGCGTATCACCCTGGATTAGAAGTAACTGTTCAAATTGTACATTTGAAATGGCCCAAGAGTTGGAATATTGGAGTAGCCGCGGGGGTTAGTCGCCCAGTCAGATTTCAGGCTTCTGTGAGAAGCTCCTCAGTCAATTTCCCTTATAGAAGTATCCTCGTGTATCATTCTGGATGGTGAGGTCATATTCTGACTATCTAATGGAGGAAAAAGTCTCTCATTATCAGAGGCCCATTCTGTGGCAATGCTTTGATCTCCGCACACATTTTTGTCTTGTAATATTCAAGATAAATGGTCAGGATGGGAGCCATAATTCCTATTGTGTAGGTTAAGAAACTGAGGCTTATAGAGCATAAGTAAATTTTTCAAGGTATCTGATCATCTGGATATAACCAATTCATGTAAACATCACTTTAGCCAGAATACCGGGCTTGCTGGTTTCTAAATCTTCTAGTTTTGTTATACATGGCTACTTGTAACAATTTGCTGTCTTCACTCTCTTATTACATGGAGAGATAATTTCTGCATGGGCAGGGGTTGTGGGTAAGAATTTCCAAAAATCCCTAAGAAACGACTGAAGATTTGTTAACCGATTTTAAAGCCCCATTAACTCATTCATGCATCCTTTCAACAAATATTGACATCAACAAATGTGGGTAGTTCCCCGACTGAGTTTCCACTGAGGGCAAAGGCTGCATGCATTTGTGGTGCACTGAGTCGACCTGACCATTTCTCTGCCCTTAAAGAGCCCAGTGTCTGGTGCACTATTTATTTTTACCTCTTTCTTTTCTAATAAATCCAATTACGCTCTTGTCTCAAACGGGAAAAATTTTCTTCAGATGTCCTTTAAGATCTTTCTTTGAGAAGATTTTTAGGTAACTCTCTCTGATGCCTCTGTGCAGGAAGCTGTATGTGAAGTAACCAGGAGTCCATTCTCCAGAGGCTATTATCTCCATCCAGAGAAACTTCTAAGATCCTCCATTTTAACAGAGGCCGAGGGAAGAAGAATACATCGGAGAGGTTCTCTTTCATTGCAGCCTGCAACCCAACAAAGGGCGGTGCATGGCTTTGTCAATACAAATTATGAATCATGTATTATGAATTATGAATCAAAAGTCATTGAAATGATTGTGTCACTGATACAAAATATTATGAGGGCCCAGCAGTTAAATGTTTAAAATGTAGTAAGCCTTTATGAGTGCCCGTTGCAATCAAGGCATGATACTAGGCACTGGAAATTTAAGAGGAATGAGAGATGGCCCAGGAGGAAGGGAAGTCGTGCTCTCAAATGTGAAACAGACTAGAAAACACCAACAGCAGGCCTGATGGAAAGTGCTCAACCAGCAATGTGAACAAACACAACTGGGAGTGCGGAGGCATGAACGGGGTACTGTGCATTCTGCAAAGAGGAGGCAAGTCTGGAGAAGGTTGTACAGGAGAGATAGGCTTGAACTGGACCTTGAAGGATGGAGAAGATTTTACATGACAGCAGTTGAAAAGGAAAGCATCCTGGGAAGACAGAATAGCATGAATGCAAAAGGGTAAAGGAGCAAGGTGTCAGGAGGATTAATTCCTCAGGTATTATTAGAGAATCACTGAACTACTCCTAAGAACTAGCAGCACAGGCAGAAAGAAAAACTTCAAATGCACTGTCCTCCTCCTTTCCCTACCAAGGCTCCTGAAGGCATAACAGGGAAATACAACCATACATTTGCACAGTGAGTTGATGGATCTTTCACTTTTGTTGACTCAACCAGTTGTGTTCGCATTAATACAGTCTTGCCATCTCTGCTTCTATCCTCTGTTCCACTGAACAGAATCATCTTCTCCTAAAAAGTTAGGTAGTTTTTAAAATTTAAAGAATAAAGGTGAACTTTCTGGAAGTGCTATGAACCATGGGGCATCAAAGAGAATGAGGCCTCTGGACAATATCAGGGGCATCTCCTCTGTCCCTTTTATACCTTGAGTGACTAGTGGGAGTGGGACCAGGAAATGGGAGAACAACAGGAAGCTGCCAAAGTATTGTGGCTTTGTGAAAAGCTTTGTGAAAATATTTCTCTTTCGCTAGGTCTGGACTCATACATTGCATGTTTCCTATAACTTGGAAAGAAATTGAATCCAATGCAATTACCAAGTTTCTGTCAAACAACTGTTTTTGTGTTCTTTTATGTTACTCCAGGAACTTAGAAGGCTCACAGCTCCTCAATGTCCCTTCAATGGATCTTGGGTAGAACGGGCTCATAGGTTTAGTAAGTGGAGATATGTGCTTTATTCTACAATTTATAAGTATGTGGAGATATGTACTTTATTCTACAATTCTTAAGGGGCCATGATTGGGTTTCATGCTCATAAAGGATTCAGTATATTAGTGCTTTAGAAATAAACTGTGGAATGGAAGGTATGGGGTGGATTGGGATTAATGGAGAAAAGTTGAAGACTTAAAAACAAAGTAGGAGACCTAACCAATAAAGTTAGCAAGAGATAAGAAGTTGGGCAACATTATCTAGTTTTATGTGGATATGAGGAAGAGAGAAAAATCAGAGATGGAGCTAAGATTTCCACCTTGGATTAATCTAGAGACTAAGGGAAAAAAACTACAGAAAAAGTATGGGGGAAAGACAGTGTGTTCTGTTTTAGGCTTCTCAAGCTTTAGGTACGGAAGGAGTGACTCAGGATATTCAGTGAGCAATTTCTAAAGTGCTGATATAATGAATCCTTTAAGAGCATGAAACCCATTCATGGCTTCTTATAACTGTAGGATAAAGTACGTATCTCCATACAAGAGTTTTTGCAATGTGGTTTTGTCTTTCTCCTACTACAACTATGAGTCCTTTATGCCCAGGATCCTTTAAGGGTTCAGAAGACAGATGGGGTCTGGAGATGCACATTTAGCATGTTCAGACACACTTACGGTGTGGAAAAGACCACTCCAGCAGAATACAAGGAAAGACAGAAGATGCAGAGACTAAAATTGAGAGACCACTATGTTTGACAGACTGTGGAAGAAGAGAAATAAGAATACTGATTAGGAGTTGTTGGGAATGTGAAGAGGAGAACTAGAAGACAGTAATGTAAAAATACAGCCCCAAAGAATAAAAAGCTCTATATACAAGTTTTTTCAGAGTCACATTTGAATGGCAACATAGAAAGTATTTCCCAATAATTTTAAACAGAAAAGCAGGGTGTAAAATTATACATACACTTATGATTACAACAATTCAAAATATGTACACAGACATAACATGACATTTGAGTGAATTATTTCCTTTTGCAATGTTCTTTAAATTTATTTTAACATGCAATGTCAAATGAAGCAGGAAGTCGAATGCATTGTTTGGGGTAAGTTCTTGTATTTCCAAGAACTCTGCATTCCATATAATGGGGTTCTTTGTTTTCCCCCCTAGACCCTTTAGCGATAAAAAAATAATAATGCCAAGATCTATGTGAGAAATGTTAGGTACTGGGCAAAGTTTCCAGCAATCCATAATAAAGGAAGCAGACAAGCTGTGCATTCTAAGTATATCACCTTTGCCTTGGGAACCTAAGAGACCCAGTCATGACACATCAGTTTTGACCATTAAAGAAACTGAACACTGCAATGTGCATCAGCACTTTGGTACCCAAGTTAAGAAAAAGAGATCAAAGACATTTTAGTAGATAGAATGAAATGTGGATAGAAGACAGACAAACCTAAAGATGTGGAGGTGTGGAGCAGACCAGTTCCTTACGTTAGACAAACTCCAGGTAAAATGCGGAGATCCACAATGGCTGTGCATCAGAGGTTAAGTTCATGGGAGGTAGATGTAATAATTATAACTGAATAATTATCGGGCACATATTCTGTGCAACTAAACATTTACTGGGCACATGCTCTGTGCCAGGTACTCTATGAAAAACTTTATGTGCTTTATCTTACTTAATTCTTAAAATGATCCAAAGACAAGTATTATTCTTATGCTCATTTTACAGAATAGGGGAAGTATGTTGAACACTTCTCTGCTTCTGAATACTCAAGGTTTTCTCCTCTCCGATGATATACAGTCTTGGGAAATAATAAATAAAGCATTCTGAAGATTGGAATCCCATGATATGGCTAGGTGTGAAGGGGAAGAATATCCATGAAACAGACACTTTACAAACTAGGCATTTGTTATTCCACAACTGCTGACTGTGGATCTACTATGCACCAAGAAATGTGCCAATCTGGAAGGCATCATCATAATCTTAGGATGTTGTCACAATGTACCATAAATTACCTTGGCAATAAGTGCACACTTTCCTCTTAGAAGAGGAAGAAGAAGGATTATTTTGCACAAGGATAACTGAAGAGGGAATTGAATATCTACCCACACAAACCACACAGACTGGACTCCCTGTGTCCACTTGCTTGCTGCCCAAATCCTGTAATTTCACGAACACACAGGATGAGAAGGAAAGAAATTATATCATTTTCAAAAGTCACTTTGGTTTAAAGAAATAATCCACAGTCATTGACTTACACCAGACCTGACTTTTAGCAATTATAATTCTTGGTGAAAGCAGTACAGTGTGTAAAGGTAAGAGACAGCAGCTGCTCTGCTCCTTCCTGGGCCCAGCCTGGACTCTGCATATTGCTGAGGAATCAGAGTGCCATAAACCTGGAGATTAACCTAGAGTGCTGACTACAGGGAGTGGGTCTGACTCTCCAAACTGTCTACTGAATTGTGTTAGGTAGACGGAAGGAGTATTTTGGATATGATTGGTGCTCTGGTACAATATTACTGAGCTTTGGCTCATTTGAAATGCTGGTTTCCATGATTGTGTATATACATATTAACATATATATGTAATATATCTTTTAAAATCTGCTGTGATTCTCATCTTTGTTTTTTAGTATCAACATGCCTCCCCTACCCCAGTCTACATTTAAGATTTTGGCTTTATTACTGGTTTTGAGGAATTTGGTTAATGATGTGCTTTTGTGTGTTTCTTGTGCTTGGGGGTCTCCTGATTTTTTTGACCTATGGATTTATGTTTTCATCAAATTTGCTAAAATATTGGCAATTATTTATTTCTTTTAATAACTTTTCTACCTTCCTTTTTCTTTTTTTTTTTTTTTACAGAGGTGAGAAGGCAGGAGTTTATTAATAAGACAAAAAAGCTCCCAAGCAGAAAGGGACCTGAAAGAGGGTTGCCCTCCCTTTTTATTTATTTATTTTTTAATGCATGGGGGGACCAATTATACATATACCATATTATGCTGCTTTGATTTTAATCCTTTTTAATTTTAATTTTTGAATTTCATCTTGGATACTTTCTATTACTATATCATCAGTTTCACTAATCTTTCTTCTGCAATGTCTAATATTTTCTATTCCCTTTTATCCAGAATGTAGTTATAATTGTTTAATTGCCTTTGTTTGCTAATTTTAACATACATGTCAATTCCAGGTGATTTTCCTTTGGTTTATTGTTTCTCTTATTACCAGTCATATTTTCCCCCTTCATTTGATGTCTGGTAATCTCTGATTAGATACTAGGCATTGTGTCTTTATCTTGTTAAATCCTAGATTGTTTTATGCTTCTATAAATATTGTTGAAAGTTTAGTATTTGTCCTGGAACAAATATTAAAGTATTTGGAGACAGTTTGTCTTTTTCGATCTAACTTTAATATATTTTTAGGAAGAACAAGAATGACATATAGCCTTGAAATAATTATTTTATACTACTGAAGCAAGACCCTTCTGAATACTCTATCCAATGTCCCATGAATTAGAATGTTTTGGACGGGTGCAAAGGGTCATGCTTGTACTCTGAGCACTATGGGAGGCTGAAGTGTGAGGATTGCTTGAGCCTAAGAGTTTGAGACCAGCTTGAGCACAGAGCAATTTCCTCTCTCTGCAAAAATTAGCCAGTGTAATGACTGTGTCTGTAGTCCAGGCTACTCAGGAGGCTAAGGTGGAAGGAACACTTGAGCCCAGGATGTTGAGACTGTGGTGAGTCGGTGATCATCCCATTGCATTCCAGCCTGGGCAACAGAGTGAGAATTTGACATAAGTAAGTAAGTAAGTAAGTAAATAAATAAATAAAAGATTGATAATGTTTTCAGTCTGGCTGATGGGAACAAATTTTCAGCTCTGTGTGAATTCCTGGCACTGATCCTTTTAGATGGTCCCTTTCTCAGCATCAGTTAGTTTCCTTACATGCATGCACCAATTTGGCCATCTACAAATCTCTGGGGTTCTCTCTCTGTGCAACTCTCTTTTCTCTGTGTGTTCTCCAAGCTCTCATCACCTTGATCTCACTGGACTTTTAGCTCTGTGTTCTCAAATTAGGAAATCTATCTGGATTTCCATCCCTGAGCCATGGTGTGAAAACTCCTAAAGCAATAATAAACCTTGGGCAATCATGGGGCTCACTTCATTTGCTTCCTGTCTTCAGGGATTACTGTCCTTCACTGCCTGGTGTTTAGTATCTTAAATGCTGTTGCTTCTTATATTCTGTTTATTTGTTTTCCAGTTACCTCAAGTTGAAAGGTAAATCTTTTTCCTGTTACACTATTGGAATTATGCCTTCTTTCTCCTTAAACATTTTAAAACACAAATTGTGGGCCCTGTCCTGTACTGGGTGCTTTGGGAATCTTGAATAGCTATACAATATTATCATCTCTCCTTAAAGCAGTTTATAAATCTGATAGGGTGAGGAGAATGCTCCTAGTTAGATAAATCCACTACAGAAAGGATGGAGTGTAGTACTTAGATGATGCCATAAGGGTACCTGAGACAGCAGGAAGCAGAGAGACAAGAAGGTGTCAGCCCTGCCAGACCACTGAGCCTACTGAGAACCACACCCAGGTGTGTGAGATAATGACACTCTGGGTTTGTGCAGGTTATGGCACTCACTTCACAAACTGTCTTTCCTGTCTAGACTACTCAAATCATGGCTGGAAGATTGCTGATTTGCAGTAATGGACAGTCTTCACTAGAACTAAATTATGCTTTATGACATATATTATAACAGCCTCATTTTCATATTACATCATCCAGTTCAAGAACATGTTTTTGGACTGGGCATTGTTTCTCATGAGGTGAGGTAGGAATGTCAGGTGTACAGATGAGGAAACTAAGGCTTACAAAAAAAAAGTAATTTTCTTGGAGACACACACTTATAAGTGCTAGGGAACTGGATTAAGCCTTTCAGAAGGTCTGAATGTCCAATTCCTTCTAGCTTGGAAGATAAATTTCTAGTTAGTGAAGTACAGATATATATATATATATATAAAATCTTAGGATGGCAAATGGTGGGTCAGATCAGATGGCTATGGTTACTGGTGAATTTGACCTGTGGCCATGGTTTGATGACTCTTTGGTTGTAGAGAAAATAGTAAAAAAAATCAATTAATATTTATTTTATCTCACCTTTTAACATTTCTGCTTTTTGAGTATGTTTCATCATGTCAATTGGTATTGGTATGTTAGGTACAGAGGTACAGGTATATGTTTACTTACAACATATATTGGCAGTACATACTCAAAACCGTTTTATGGGAAATAGTAAATAAATAACAACTGCATTTAATGAGCAGTTATTTTGTGCCAGGTGTGGCTCTAAACACTTTGCATGGATTATTTCACTTAGTTCTCATAACCATCCAGTGAAGAAGGTCCTGCTTTTATCCTTGTTTTACAGATAAGGAAATTGAGGCACCGGAATACAGCTGTGTGATCAGAAACTTACCCACCACTTAATTAGGACTGGCAAATCTATGAGTGTTGTGTGGTCCTGCATTTGGGAATTCAGGTGTGGGGTCAAGGGTATACAGTGCTGATTCAGAGTCATGGGTGGATATAGGTTAATAGTTCATGCCAGATGCGATGTGAGGAACTAAGTGTTTTCTAACTCATCTAGGCAGGCACCATGAGCACATACTACTTAACCCCACAATAGCCATGTGAAGAAGGTATTATTTTTCCCATTTTACAGATGAGGAAACTGAGGTTCAGAGAGAATAAGAACTGACTCAAGGTTCCACTGCTAGTAAGTGAGAGGGCTTGGTTGGAAATGAAATGAAATCCAGCTTTTGTCTAGCTCTAATTACCCAATTCTTGACCACGTACTGTCCCCCAAAGTTGAGAAACTCCCCAAGCCCTCCAAACCAGGAAGCGCTCTGGGAACTGTTGCCCCACAAGGATATACTAAATCAGGGCTTCACTGGTTTCTAGATAGCGTGAAGTCCCAGGACACATGGTCTAACCCATATAGCCCCTACACCGGACCTAGTCTCATCCTGTCCTGAATATCCCTAAGAAGAGTCTAGTTTCTTCTTTAGGGGTGGGATCAAGCAGATATGATTCGCCTTGCAGCACCATGCCTTGATAACTGAATTAAAAGGAGAAGAAAGGAAGGACAGAAAGAAGGAAGGTTGGGAAGACGTGAGAGAGGAAGGAATAAAGTCAGGTGGGCATGGCACAGGGTGGCCCTGAGCAAGCTGAGCCCTAGTCTTATGATCTATAGCATGGAGATGGTGGCAGCCTCTGCCTCACACATCTGGAGAACTTAATGATACGTGGATCAAGCAGGTGCTCTAACAAACGGTGGAGGGAGGGAAGGCTTGCTCTCCTTGCCAGAATTTTTCTCAGACTAGTTCTCAAGCCACAGAGAGTTTTTTCTCCACCTACATGTTGGAGGGCTATCTTAAAAGATAGGAGTCTACCCAGAGTGCTATGGTGTGGGGCTGGCTGGGGTCTGCTGGGATATCCTACCCGGTTGTTCTTTTTTCTGACCCAGAACTTCTACTCCGATATGTGAAGGTCTGAGACATGATTCATAGATCCTATAACATAATGCCAAGGCCCAGGGACAGACAAGTAGTTCTGGGGCCAAGAGAGGGTGTGACACACATTAAGACCATGGGCCTCCTGACCCGATGGTGCTTTGGGCACTTGCTGTACTGCTTTATGTTCAGTTGTGGTTTTCTGTCTTTGTGATTTATCTTAGTTCCTTCCTTCCTTCCTTCCTTCCTTCCTTCCTTCCTTCCTTCCTTCCTTCCTTCCTTCCTTCTCTCTTTCCCTTCTCAATGCAGCAAACACTGTTTAAGCAAGTGTCTTTCACTGTTTAGCAATAAAGATACCAGCACATTACCTCTAGGATTTTACAAATGAGTTAGGGGAAATGAATGAGAGAGGGAGAGATGAGGGATAGGGGAAAACGGAGAGATGGAGAGGTGGAGAAGGAAGAGAAGGGCGAGACGTAAGAAGGCAGAGAGAAACAGGGAGAGGGCAGATATGAAAATGAGACAGGAGAGGGCAGGGAAGAGGACAGGGAAAGCAGAACATAGGAGAAGGAAAGTATAAAAGAGGAAGGAGGAAGAGACAGAAGAAAGAAAAACAGACCTTGTGAGCACTTTCTAAGGTCCTTTGGCTAGTCCTATTCATTTGGAGCTGGTAGAGATATCTACGACCAACTCTCACCAAGGGGACTCGTAAATAAATACCTCTGGGTAGGAGCAGATATCTGTAAACACAGCTGAGGAATTGAAAGTCAGGTTCTTCAAGGGTATCGACTTGTCAAAATCACACCACAGCTGCGGATTAAAAAAAAAGAACAACAACAAAAAAACAAAAAGACACAGGAACAACAAAGTCAGTGTGAGTGCTGAAAATGAACCAGTGTGCTATCAGTGGCCGGGCTTCAGCAGAAGCCTGGGTAGACCCGGCTTGAGTTAGGAATGAAGTGCCTGATTAGATCTCTTTTATTTAAAGAACAAGTACTGGCTCAGAAAAAAGCTAGGCACGGAACCAGGTTAAGACTGCTCTGTTGGCCTCATCACTTAGGGTCACCGGGTTGTGTTTGTGGAGCTCAGAAGCTAAAGCCGGATGGCAGGAGAAGAGGTCCGGGGTCAGCTCACAACCTGTCGGCAGATGGACCACTGCAAGGACTCGAGGCACATTTTCCAGAAAGACTCTTAGCATGGGGGTGATGGGCATTTCCTAGGACAGAAGTCGCTGCTAGAGATTATGTGGCACTCAGAAAAGAATAGCTACCGTTAACCAAATGCCTCCTCTGTGCCAGACACTTTGAACCCAAAAACCTCACAACCACTTTGTGATGCAGCTGCTATTTTTAATCCCCATTTTACAACGAAAAATATGAAACTCTGAGAAGCAAAGTAACTTGTCCAGGGTCACCAAGCCGGTGACTGGTGGATCTGAGATTTGAACACAGGTCTATCTGACTCCAAAGCCTCTGATCTCCCTATCACACCACTCACTGTGGCACGGTTTGCCCCAGAGGTAACCCTGACCCAGAGTCATTGGGCTTATTTCCAAATCCTGTACCCTAGGAATACCTGATTCGACATCAAGACTTGAGATCCTGGCTATTGCTCCACTGCCTGTGATCAATGATCCTATGTACTTCTGTTTCAGTTGTCATAGTCTATAAAATATCCATTAGATGATAAACCTCATCAGATGATGGTTTTCCCCCCACTTTTATCCTAGAGTCCTTCCCAGGAAGGACAAGCACAGTACTTCAGCAAGGTAAGTAGTACGCCAATTTGGATCACGAATTTCAGGCAATCTGAGCCTCCAAGTCACAGGCCAGCAACTCTGGGAGTCTACAGTTTGGGTTCCTGAATGCGTGGGGAACCTTCCTCAGGCCCGTAGGGCACAGTGATGAATTGAGCCACAAGATGATATCTCAACTAGCCTCTTTCAACCTGCCAAGTTTAAGACCTGGAATCAGATAAATCACCTCAAAAATCTGTCTGCCTGGGTCATGGACAGCACAGACTATTTGCATATGCACATAAAATACCTTTAGCTACCATGGTACCATTCTAGAGAGAAAATGAAACCATGAAAATGTGATCACCAAATTAACACAGTGACAAACATCGTGGCAGTTGGAATTTCATCTGAGTTCTGTGTGTCACATCCAATATGAACTCTCAGAAAGTCACAAGCAAGATACCCAATCTTCCTGAAATGCAGTTTCCTCATTCATTAAATGGGGACAGTAATACCTACCTGTGGCACGCAGTAGGTGCTCAACAAATGGCAGCTGTTTTATTTTCATTCCCCCCACCCTGCCCCAACTCCCAGAGTTACAACTTAGCATATTAGAGTGAGCACGGTTCATGGAGTCAGACAGACCTTATCAACAAGTTATTTCATGTCTCTGAGCCTCAGTTTCCTCAGCCATAAAGTGGGGATCATGAAACTTAATGCAAAGGGTTTTATGTGAGGATTAAATATGAAAGCTATGTAGCGCTCCTCCTTCAGTGCATGGCACATAGCAGGTCGGTAATGGTACTTAATACATAAAGGGGAATTCATTTTTATGATATCATGGCCACTGTATTGGCCACTGACAATACAGAAACAGAAGGGCTTCTGGAGCTCCTTTGGAGCAAATAACCTTTCCTGCTGGGAAATAGACAATCTCCCAACAGTAAAATGCACAGTTCTGTGCAGTAGCCACATCTTTGTTCTCTGGCCCTAGGCTTAGGGTTGCACCAGGCACATAAAGGTGACTGGTACCAAGGAAGGGTAAGGCAAGAAGCTGGAGGCTCCATCAACTCTCGATGCTTGACTGCACACTAGACACCAGAGGGTTGGTGGGTGTGGGATGCTTACAATATTTAGGACGGCACCCAGGAAGTTGATCAAGATGGATGCAAAGATGATGACGTTCCTGGCCAAATAGGTCTCATTAATCCAACAGCAGGTTTTCCGGAGCACAAGGGGCAAACACTTATAATCCTCTGCCGTGGTGATGAGGACCAGAGCCGAGTGCAGCATAATCAGAATGGAGAACTGGATGGTCATTGGCATCACCCTGCAAAGAAACACAGAGCGTTGGCTCATGTGGCATCAATGATCTCATCCCCACTCCCTGAGCAACACTGACATTCACGTTCCTGGTTGCCCTCCTTGTCCCTCTCTTGCACCTAGTCATTCTTCTAAGGTTCTATTTGTTTAATAAAAGGGCTATTAGCAGGAAAGATTTTAAAAAGTACATCCATCTCTAGAATACTGTCTGTCAAGAAACTGTAAAGAACATTGAATATTTGGCTTGGTGCATTGCTCCTGCCCATTTCTCTCTCTCTCTTTTTTATTATTAACTTTTTTATTATTAACTTTTTTTATTATTAACTTTTCTAGGCAACTGCTACCAAGGCAACGTGCTGCTGGAGTTTTTTATCTCAGTACTCTGGTATGGGACGAACCCATGTGTTCTTTCCCCTTCAAGGCGGGTTTCATGAAACTTTCCATCTCTGTCTTCCCTGATGCCAAGAACTGGACTTGGCGTTGGGTCCAAGTTACTCAGTTTGGTTAGTGATAACTATGGTTTGCAGGAAGTATACCAAATGCTATCTGAGACATGAGTGAAGAGAACTCATCCTTGTCCAAGGCTTCAACATCACTCCCAAGTCTGTGTCAAGATCTCACTGAAGCCCTGCCCCATGGTAGACTGTGTCTACTCGATGCCTCTGCTGGTGTCAGGAAGTTTCCGGCCACTCTGTGATCTAAAACTCTACCTCTTGAGGCTTTTTATGATGGTTTTTTCTCCTCCTTGACCTATTTATTACCACGCATGTTGCTTCTTCTTGGGAATTCATTGCTTGGTCTTGATTCTGTGTACAGCCATTCATGTCCTACCCTGCCATGGCTGATTTTTCCCACCTCTGTATCAGCCAGCAAGCTGATGCCAGTGTTGTAGGGTATCTTGATAGAAGTAATGATAGATTTTATATTTGCTTCTTCTATAAACCGAAGTTCATCCCTGGCTTTAATATCTTCTGTTGGCTGATACTCAATAAATAGGTGTTTAGTGAATAAAGATGGGTCCACCTTCCCCTTGTAACACTCTTTTACTATCCTCCTATCTGAAAGTTCTTACTTATTATTAATGACACTAGTGCAAACCATGTATTGGGCTGCGACTATGGGTTAGCCACTATTCTGAGCACTTTATATGTAATATCTCATTTTCATTCCTCAGAACAAGCCTGAAAGGATTTTCAATCTCTACCTCATTTTTTTTCAGATGAAGATTTAAGGCTCCAAGGGAAACAACTTCCCAGGAGTCATTCAGTTAGCAAGCGTCAAAGCTAGGCCTTAAAATCCACCCCGTTTTTTTCATTGATATCCTGCCTTGATGATCTATACACAATGGAATATTATGCAGCCATAAAGAAGGACAAGCATATGGACTTCACAGCAACTTGGAGGGATTTAGAGTCTATCATACTCAGTGATCTATCACAGAAACAAAGAACTGAGTACCACATGTTCTCACCCATAAGTGAACCCTGAACATTTACCGTCATACTATAAGAAAGGGACTGGCAGTAGCAGATGCTGCTGGGGACGGAGGCACATAACATCAACAGGGGTGCCTGATCTCAAACTAGGCAAAGTGGGGACCAAAGGGAGGCCTAAACTTTATCTGTACAATGACCACTTGTATGCCTAATCCTGAAATGTACCCCACATCTTTAATATATATATATCTACCCTGTTGCACCACTGTGCTATTCTAATAACTTTGTTAAGATATCTCCCATGTTTTCGGTAATATTTTTTCTTGCTTTTGTAGTTTCATGATATTTGTCTATGCAGCAAGTTTTCTTTCCAGGCACAAAAGCGGGCACCAAGGGTATCAGGGCCAAAGATACATCTCCACCTTCTAGGAGATGATAATCTACAGGGGAATATGGACATACAAATGCTGAATTATGATGTAGTATGCTATGATCTACAAAGAATTATGAACAGCTATCATTTGGGAAATAGGAGAGAATCAAGGGAGACTTCACCGAAGAGGTGACATTCAGGTTAAGCCTTGCAGGTTGAACAGAAAGTTTTTAAGTAGACAAGAGTGGGATCATGGGCAAAGCATCAGAAGAATGAGTGTGGCCAGTGTCTTCAGAGAGTTTCAGTAACCTAGGCAGTGAGAATGTGGGATCAGAGGAGGAAAGACCCAATACATACTGTGCTGGAGAGTTTCATCCTGTAGGCAATGAGCAGATGTTTAAGACATTTTTTTTCGGAGTCAGGCTTTTGCTCCATTGCTCAGGCTGGAGTGCAGCAGCACAATCACAGCTCACCCTTGACCTCTTCTAGGCTCAGGCCATCCTCTTGCCTCAGCTTCCTGTATAGCTGGGACTGTAGGCACATGCCGTCATGCCTAATAATTTTTTGATTTCTTTGTAGAGAAGAGGTCTTCCTACATTGCTGAGGCTGGTCTTAAACTCCTGGGCTCAAGTGATCCTACTGTGTTGGGATTACAGGCATGAGCCACTATATCCAGGCATTTAAGGCTTTTAAGCAGGGAAAAATATGATCAGATCTGTGTGTTTGAAAGACAGCTGTGGTGAGAGATGGAGGAGGAAGTAAAGAGGAAAAGCTTTTAAAAGAATATTTAAATAGTTAGGGCATGAGTTACAAGAGAGGAGTATAGAGCCACAGCGCTGCTAACTGGAAGGTACAGGGAAAGATGTAACCTTAATCTATGTTTTATATTTGTATCTGGGGCAGGAGCATTCAAGACAGGAAAGTCGTGAAGGATGACACGATTGTTTTTTCCTTCTGAACTGGGTAATACGGGAAACAAAACTAGTCCACGCAGGAGATATGTTGTGAATTTGAGTTTGGGCATGTTGAATGTTTGGTACTTGTGGATAGCAAGTTGAACATACCTGAGAGTCTAGGAGGTTAGGGGGACAGTTGTGGAACTCTGGGGTTGGAATGAACAGGTGGTGGTAGAAGATGTGGAAATGGAAGCATTTGCCCAAGGAGTGTGTACACAGCAAGAAGCAGGAAGACCCAAGAGGAAGATGTGGGAGAAGCTAGTGGGTTGGAAGAAGAAAAGTCAGCAAAGGGGATTCAGGAAGTGTGGTCAGATAGGCAGGAGAGCAGACGTGTGCGCATTCAGGGAATAAGAAACTTGCAAGGGAAGAAAAACCACAACCGTGTCAATTCCTCTGCATGGTCAAGCTGCTTGAAGGCTGGAAGGTGACTCCTTCCAAAGCTCCTGCCATTGTTGTTAGAGGTATTTTGTTTTTCGCTTGCACAGTTTAGATTTTATGGAGCACCTTGACAAGAAATCTCTGTGGGAGTTCTAGATAAGAACAGAAGGTTTACGCATCAGTGAGTTCCCAGAGGGTTCTAGGCAGATGGAAACTTCCCCCAAACAGGCTGGAAAAACACTCCCTGACAACACATCATTATTCCTGGGCACCAGGGGAGATAAGTGAAAGAGAATGCAGGTGGATTGCTTTACCGAGAAAGGGGCCAACTCTGAGGCTGAGGCTTGTCAATCACGTGAGGCAGCCATTGAGAATAAGAATGTCTTGTTTCGAAGTGTGGGGCAGAAGCAAACCAGGAGCAGGCAAGTTTGAAAGCTGCTCAGTACGCATCAAAATTATGTGGCCACTTCTGCCATCCAGATGAAGTCTATGGACCTCAGCATGGCATCCAGGGCCTTGCATGGCTGGTCTTGATTCTCTCTCCTGTCTTTTCACTCTCTCTCTCTCTCTCTCTCTCTCTCTCTCTCTCTCTCTCTCTCTCTCTCTCTCTCTCTCGGTCTCTCACTTTCACTTCTCTGCATTCCATGTTCTGGGCAGTGCTGAACTATATGCCTCCTGCCCCCACGATGATGATAATTCCACTTAACCTGGGGCACGCCCTGCAAGGCTCAGCCTTCCTTTGAATTCTTCCATGGCACCTGGCATAAGGTTAGTACACAGAAGGTGCTCAAGAAATATCCATTGACTTATGCTTATTCTGTGGAGAGAAGATTCCGTTTCTCTCCTCACCTGCCTTCATAGGGATGAGAACTTCCTACTGCACTCCCGGCCTTTCTCTCTGCCTGCTTGCTGTGTCTTGGCCAAGGAAGGGAGAAGGCTAGCTGTGAATCTGTCTGAGATGTTCCAGGACCTCACCTCATTTTTCCTGGAGGACAGGGGTCACTGTTTTTTTTTTTTTGAGTTGGAGTCTCACTCGGTCACCCAGACTGGAGTGCAGTGGCCACTCCCGGCCACCGCAGCCTCGACCTGCTGGGCTCTGGCGATCCTTCCGCCTCAGCCTTCCGAGTAGCCGGAATTACAGGCATGCGCTACCATGCCCGGCTGATTTTTTGATTTGTTGTAGAGATGAGGTCTCGCTGCCCAGGCGGGTCTCGAACCCGCGGGCTCAGGCAATCCACTCCCCTCAGCCTCCCAAAGGCGCGGGATTACAGGCTGAGCCACTGAGCCCGGCTTGGGGTCACTGTTAAAGATCAGTGTTTATGCACAGTTCAGACACTTGTCTTCTCCCCCTCTTAGATTCACTGGGATGAAAGAGAGGCCAGAGCCACGATATGCTCTGTGGAAGGAGACCTGTTCATCTCTTCTCTTTGGCCGGGCCATTTCTCTTTTGAAGCCAGGAAGCACAGGGCATCTGAACCCCAGATCTGGGCACAGGTGGCGCCTTCTCAGGTCTGCTTCACTCATCTTTGACATTGCCGGGTGTGCCTTGTTTGGTTTTTCCCAGCACTGTTGTGGTGAGATCTCACCCTGGAGTTGAAAGGTGGAGTCCAGAAGCAGGAAGATGCCACAGATTCAAGATGGAGGCCTTGTGGTCTCTTGACTTGAGTCACATTGTATATGCCAGCCTCTATCATGGCTTTGCCTATGTGAATTAGGCATTTATTTGGAAATGTCTAGAAGCGATGCTTTGTTGTCCATTTAGGTATTAGGCCTTTGTGTGTGCTCTCCGGGGGATGCAGGGTCACCAGGGTAGGCTGGGGGGCTGTGTGGGAGGATTTGCACACGGAACTCACCTGAAACCCTGACACAGTTTTAAAGGACTTCTTTCTGGGTTTGCTGAAAAAAGGGAAAGGGAAGTGAATGGTAGGCAAGGAGGTTGCGTGGCAAGATCAATGTCTTGCACATTAGCACCCGTGGTTCCAAAACATAACGAGGAGCGCAGCCTGGGGCAAGGTAGGCGACTCGTCTGAGATTCGTTTTTTAATCCATAAAACTGGGATCTTCAAGTCTGCCTTTTATTTTTTTATTTTATTTTTTGAGTTGGAGTCTCACTCTGTCGCCCAGACTGGAGTGCAGTGGCCGCTCCCGGTCACCGCAGCCTCGACCTGCTGGGCTCCGGCGGTCTTTCCACTTCAGCCTTCCGAGTAGTCGGAATTACAGGCACACGCTACCATGCCCGGCTGAGTTTTTGATTTATTGTAGAGATGAGGTCTCGCCAAGTTGCCTGGGCGGGTCTCGAACCCGCGGGCTCGGGCAATCCATTCACCTCAGCCTTCCAAAGGCGTGGGATTACAGGCTGAGCCACCGAGCCTGGCTAAGTCTGCCTTTTAAAGGGGGCTCTGGTGGTGGCCGTGAAGCATGTCACTGCCCTCTAGCCTGGGCTACAGAGTGAGACTCCAACTCCAAAATAAAAATAAAATAAAATAAAATAAAGGGGGCTCCAAGTTTCAACAGAGTGATAAAGCGGTATAATAAGAACTAAAAAGTTCTCTTTCTCTATTCATGATGAAATTTAGGAAACTAAAGGCACTTTAAAGGTCTATGGGAAGAGTATCGATTACAAGACAGGACTTGCAAGCAAAGGTATTGGCACTGCATATAGATTCCTCTGGAAATCTCTGCAGCAGCTTCTCAGTGCTCATTTCTGCCTTTACACAGAAACGTTATAACATCAGATTGTAAACTTTGTCTAATTATAGAGCTACGCAGGCATCCAGGGGTTTGGAATTTGCTTTTGCATTGTTGGTGCACGTCAGAGGCAAGGAAACCTTTCATTTCTGAAATCGAGTCCCAAAAAGAATGACAAGGGATTTGCAAACAGTTCTATTCAAAACATCTCTAGACGTTAAATTCTAATTACTCTCGGCAGTCTGTCTTTAAAATGGGGTTTGTGTTGATACCATGGTTTGACATTTTCTGGGAAGGCAGGGATGGGTGGCGATGAGTGAAGAGCCTATAGCAGCTCGTGGGGCGATAGGAGACTGAAACTGAGATTATGCCAAAAGAGGGCATGTGCAGGATGCCTTAGAAACTGCAAAGAGCCTGTGAGTGCAACAGTGCATGTGATCCTGGCAGCAATTCTCCAGACAGGTAGTCTTAGCCCTTTCATGAGATGCAAATGCTGTGACCCCCAAACTGGAATTTACCAAAAATGGATATGTTAATTTAATTCTTGCTGCAATCCTGGCAAACGGACAGTATTATTCCTATTTTACAGGTGAGAAAACAGAGGCTTCAGGGAGATTAAACACATACACACAGCTAGTAAGATGCACAGAAAATATGAAGACCCAGTGCCTCTTTCTTTCTTTTCCTTCCTTCCCTTTTTCCTTCCTTCCTTCCCTCCCTCCCTTCCCCTCCCTCCATCTCTTGCTCATTTTTCTCTCCCTGCTTCCCACCCTCCACCCTTCCTTCCCTCTCCATCTCTCATTCTGTCCCTTCGTCTCTCTCTATTTCTTTCTCCATGCATGCAGACTAGATATATTGTCCTGTAACCACAAATGTATTTTCTAGTCTTCAGTTTACCCCTCTTGGAGAGGAACATCTGTGTGCGTGTGAAAATTAAAGGAAAGAGCTCAGGAAGCACTGTCTTCCTTTGCCAGGCAGGGTCATTAATGTTTACTTCAAGGCCTGGGAATTAGCTGTGGTCATATGAGTAGAGGTGGCCACGTCTGCCAAAAAATTCATGACAGAAGAAATGCGAGTGAAAGGCACTCACCATCTGTTTAGTTGCAAAGCGTCAATCAGAAACAAAAGAAATTGGAGAGGGAACAAGCGCATATTAAAGAAAGCTTTTGCTGTGTCCGGTGCAAACGGGCCACTCAATTCCCATTGCATGTGGATTGCCTGGTCAGAGTTCAGCTTTGAAGTTTCTTTCATTGTCAGGTTTCCTCTCTTCACTAAGTAAGTGAAGTTGTGGTGTTGGCTGTCTTTCAGTTCGAATCCTAGAATCAGAGACTCCTTACGACCAGCTACTGGATGAGGTTCCAGGTCTTTTCCCCCTGAAATCAAGGCTGGCTCACCGTCCCCCTGCCCCAAACCCCTGGTCACACCACCTGGGAAGGGAGCCTGCCCGGCCAGCTGGGAAGTGTGAGGCTTGCTTTCCAAACCGGACAATGACCCCTTCTCCTGTTTGGTGCCGAGTCAGACCCTCAGGGTCATCCTGATTTTCTCCCCCTCGTCCCCACTTCCGGTCAGTCACTGGCAACTGGCAACTCTCTGCTCTAAATAGCCTGGAAATTCTTCTTCTCCTGCCCACCCCACTGCTACTCTCTTGTCCCTGTTACTTCTTGCCTGAACTTTTGCAATTGTCTCCCAACGGGTCTTCCCGACTCCAGATCTCACTCCCTCCAATCCACGTCCAGAGTGCTCCTTCTAAACACGAATCTGATCACATCATCTCTTTGATGAAAATGCTTCAATAATTTCTCCTCTGCCAACCAGTCAGCACTCCTCAACAAGGCTCACAGCCTTTCTCCTCTGGAACATTCCATTTCCAATCCCTCCTTTCCCCAACCCTTCTCAGTCCTCTTCCATGACCTGACGAGTTCCTTCAAGGAGGCAGGTGAATGGTCACTGTTTCCTCCTCTAGGAAGCCTTCCCTGATCCCTTTGCCTCATTGCTACTCCTACACAGCCAATCCCACTTGACACTTGCCCTGTCACAATAGTCATTGCCCTATATTACAGCTGTTCAGCGCAACTGGTCAGGGATTCTGTGGACTGTCCTTCAATTGAGATTCGTCTGATGTTTTCCTCATGATTAGATTATGGGTTTGGGAAAGGAAGACTGCAGAGACTACGTGCCATTCTTATAAGACTCCATCAACATGACTTATCACTACTGATATTAACTTTTGTCACCCGGCTGAGATAGTGTTTATTTGGTTTTTCCATTTTACCCCCTGACTCTGGGAGGAAGCCACTTCTAGGACAGCTTACACTTATGAGTGGGGAGTTAAATGTCACCTTTGGCTTTTAGCCCCACTAGACCGTAAGCTTCATGGTGGCAGGGGTGCTGACTATATTTTTCACTGCCCAGCAAAAACAGACACATAAGACACTCAAAAGATGTTTGTTGCCAATGCCAACATGCTCCAGGAGTCGGAGGGAGCATACAACAGATATGATGATGGCCTTCTTGGCTTTCACATTCCCAGAAGGTTTGGATGGGTCTGATAAGACCCCACCGACACAGCTCACCACGCTGAGATCTCTTTTCCTGGAACCCTAGTCCTCATAGGCTCTTGGGTAGTCAAAATCAGTCTTCTCTTCCAGGGCTCTCTGGTACCCTCCTGATTTATTCCTTTCATAGAACATACATATCTACATACATAGCATAGACATATCTGTATGTATAGCATAGACATATCTGCATTTAGTATCTAGATTCATTGCATAAAAGTAGCTGCAAAATAGCATATGCACCTAGACAGATACACACACATACATACACAAGCATATATATAATTTCTTTGTCTCATTCTACCAAATTATAAGGTCCAAGAGAGAAGGAGTTTTTTTGTTTGTTTGTTTGCCTTTTTGCCTTTTTCAAGTTGGGGGGTCTCACTCTGTCACCCAGGTTAGAGTGCAGGGACACGCTTGAGGTTTGCTATAGCCTCAACCTCCTGGGCTCAGTTGATCCTCCCACCTCAGCCTCCTGAGTAGCTGGGACTAGAGGCCTGAGTCACCAGTCCTGGCTGTTTTATAATTTTGTGGAGACGAGGTGTCCCTGTTGCCCAGGATGGTCTCAAACTCCTAGGCTCAAGCAATCCTCCAGTCTTGGCCTCCCAGAGTGTTGGGATTACAGAGGTGAGCCACCACACCAGGCTGTCTTTTTTTCTTTAGAGATGTATTCTCAGTGTCTAGACAGGTCTGTACACCATAAGCATTCAGTGGGTATTGTTGTAAAGATTCCTAGCCCCCATTTGGCAGAATTACTTAGGCCTCTCCTCATCCCAAAGAACTATTTAAAAATTGTAAAATGAAGCATAAAAAAGAAAATCAAACAAAAATCTGGCTTAATTAGTTATTGTAAACTGTCTACCTTTGTAACAACCACCCAATTTCTGAAACAGAACTTTGCAGAGTATACTGAAAGCCTATTCATGACCCCTGGGCCAATCACAATTTTCTTTCCCATTCCCAATTTATCACTTTTTTTCCCCCTCTATAATGTTATCATTCACGTATAGACGCTATAGTTTGGTCTCACCCATTTTTAAAAAATTAAATTGAATTTGTCTTTCAAATCTTAAAATCTATAAATTCTCTTTATCCTTTTATTTTCCATACAACTTATTTATTGGAGACTATGTACCTTTGATCCACCGCATGTCCGGCTGTCTAGATTTTGCTGGTGTGTACTCATTCAATATTTGCTGTCCACTAAAATTCCTGCAAATTGGAAGCTGGATTCAAAGACCTGGTCAAACTTAAGCTTGATCTCTTTGGTAAGTAGTATCGTGCTCTTCCCTCAGGGAGTATGGTTGTATCTCTTTTTTGTGCTGATAGCATCAATTTATCGGAGGTTGGAATATGGTGATATTTTAATTTTACCATCTCTTTAAAATTTATGAGCTGAAATATTTCTATATTTCCCCTGACTTACTATTTGGTTATCTTGTGGTGGAGTTCATACAGGGAAGATGGAAAGAATACTTATTTCTCTCACTTTTTCACCAGTTTTCAACACAATCCGTCAGTCCTCTGTTATCCACCAAAGATTACCAACCTAAAAATATCATTATGAACTCATGAAGTTAAATATAATTGCTGGGCTTTGATTAATTTTTTTTTTGAGTTGTAGTCACACTCTCACCCAGGCTGGTGTGCAGTGGCATGTTCAAGGCTACTGCAAACCTCAACTTGTTGGGCTCAGATGATCTTTATGCCTCAGCCTTCCAAATAGCAGGAACTATAGGTATGCACCACCATGCCTGGCTAATTTTCTTATTTAAAGTAGAGATGAGGTCTCGCCAAGTTGCCCAGGCTCGTCTCAAACCAATGGGCTCAGGCAATCCTCTTGCCTCTGCCTCCCAAAGTGCTGGAATTACAAACGTGAACCACTGTGCCCAAGTGATGAAATGTTTTAATAATTATTCTCACTGAAGCTCAAATTATTCCTTCTTTGGACAGAGAGTGCTTCTTTAATGTGGCTTCTGAGTCCTTTGACGTGTGTCTAATATTGCTTGATGGCTTCCTTGTTTTCTTATAGGATAAGACATTCCAGGTTCATCTTGTGCATTACTGCTCTGAGCCTAACATCAGCCATATATCCAAATTAAAAAAAAAAAAAAAAACAGACATGTTACTTCGAGATCCCAATCTGACTCCTAGGTAGGCTCATAGATACTGAGATAGACATTCCTTCTAGATCTTCCCATAGTTGTATCTCCAGTCCAGGATACCACCTCCCACTTAGTTGCTATGTCTCCTTGGGCTCCTTTTGCTGTGACAGTTTCTCAGACTTCACTTGTTTTAAATGACCTTGAGTTAGAGGAATACTGGTCTGGTGTTTTATAGATGGTCCTCCAACCAGGATTTGTCTGATGTTTCCTTCATGAGTAGATTATGGGTTTAGGGTAGGAAGACTAGGGATTATGTGCCCTTCTTATCAACATGGCTTATCACTCCTGATATTAATTTTTATCACCTGGCTGTGGTAGTGTTTGTCAGGTTTTTCCATATTTTGCCCTTAGTCCATTCTGTACTCAGGAAAGAAGTCTCTTTTAGGATGGCCTACACGTAAGGAGTGAGAGTTAAGCTTCACCTCATTGGAGATGCATTATCTACATAAGACATTGAGATGTTTTCTGTATGGAAGATACATCAATAATTTATTTATTTTAGTACGGACTTGTAGATATTTATTGTATATTTTGGATTATAATTCAATGCTATTCTATTTATTTTGTTGCTCAATTTGTTCCAGCCTTGACTCTTGGAGGCCTTTTCAGTTGGCTCCTGGCTCCTGTGTCTCCTTGCTGTATTCTCCTTTGTGTGTGTGTGTGTGTGTTTTAGCACATTCTTATTTTTTGGCCCTACACAATATCCCAGGCTCATCTTCAGCATAACAGAAGTGCTAATATATATATTATTATATAATATTATATATATAAAATGTACATATACCTTATACATATATATACACACACACACACATTTTTAAGAGAGGTCATCTATGTATTACTTTCTGAAGTACTTTTTCTGATGATAACCACTTTGAGCACCTCTTGTAATTGCACAGGTCAAATGTGACTTGTATTCATCTTTGTTATTGGTATATATTTTTCCCTTCTTAAGATGTGTATACATTTTTTTGGCACCCTCTGTATATAGGGGTTTCAAGTTGTTAACGAATACCTCATGGAACATACCCTTTTTTGTATTTATGGTTTATGAGGGATACTGGCCTATAGTTTTCCTTTATTTCAATGTCTTTCCTGGGTTCCGGTATTAGGGTAATGATGACCTGATAAAATGAATTAGGAACCGCTCTCTCTCCTTCTATTTCTGGAAGAGGTTGTAGAGAATTTGGATTATTTTTCCTTTAAATATTTATGGAATTCGGTAGTTAAATAATCTGGGTCTGGTGTTTTGTTTTTGTAAGTTTTTGAATTATTGATTCAATGTATGTAATAGATATAAGGCCATTCAAGTTATCTTTTCCTTCCGTGAATCTGGATAATTTGTGTATTTCAGCAAAGTGGTCCATTTCTTCCCGGTTGCCAATTTGTGGACATAGATTTATTTGTAGTATTATTTTCTTAACATTTAAATGTCTATAGGATGAGCAGTAAGAACCACTTTTTGTTTAAAGCAACAACATTTTATTGTTTTAAACTAAGAATAAGAAAAAAATATTTAACTTCATTTATATTTTCTCTGATATTCTTCCTTTCTTTATGAAGAACCAAGTTTCTGATCTATATGATTTATTCTTCTGTTTGAAGAACTTCTTTTTTATGATTCTTGCAGGGAAAGTCTGTTAAAAATGCAGTTTTTGTTTTTCTAAGAAAGTCTTTATTTCTCCCTTATGTAGGAAAGATATTGAATTCTAGGCTTATGACTTCAATTAATTAATTTATTTAAAAGATATGGGAGTACAATTCAGGTTAGGTAAACAAATGTTCATTATGCAGATACCCTTGTTGATGAGGTGTTCTCCCCCTCCCTCCCCTGGCAGTTTCCCTCAACTGCCAATCCCACCCCCATCCCCTGACAGTTTCCCACCACTGCCAATCCCTTTCTAATATTATTATGATAATTGTTCAAGGTCAACCCAAGGATGGCTTTACTTTCAACACTTTAAATAATTGACTCCACTCTCTTTTTGCTTCCATGGTTTCTGACAAAAAGTAGGATATAATTCTTACCTTTATTAATTTATAGATAAGGTGGCATCCTTCCCTCTTGCTTCTTTTAAGAATTTCCCTTTGTCTTTGCCTTTGAATATAATATATATATTCTAAAATGCTTATCCTGTTTGCTTATTTAACCAAAGTGTTTAACCTCTCAGGTTTTGTGGTTTGGTGTCAGTCACTAACTTTGAAAAATTCTCAAATATTATTTCAAATGCTTCTTTTGCTTAGTTCTCTTTTCATCTTCTGGTAATTTAATTGTGCATTTGCTTCTTCTTTTGAAATCACCCCCAGTGTTTTTGGATGTTTTGTCCTTTTCCTCTGTTCATCCATTTTTCTCTTTGCATTTCTGTTCATCCATTTTTCTCTTTGCATTTCAGTTTGGAAAGTTTCTATCACCCTATCTTAAAACTTGCGATTTCCATGGGCTTGCTGAGCCTATTGGTGAGATTATTGCAGGCAGTTATTATTTCTATTATAGCGTTTTTTCCTTTTCTTCTTTTAGAGACAGGGTCTCACTCTGTTGCCCAGGCTGGTCTTGAACTCCTGGACTTCAGTGATCCTACTGCCTCAGCCTCCCAAGCAGCTGAAATTATAGCATGGGTGCGTGCCACTGCACCTGGCAGTCTGTTACAGTGCGTTGAATTTTAGCATTTCTTTTTATTTCCTTTTGATTCTTAGAGTTTCCATCTGTCTGTAATGCCCATTTCTCCTGGCATGCTGTCTACTTCTTCTATTAGAACCATTAATGTATTAGGAATAGTTATTTAAAATTCCCTGTCTGATAATTTCAACATCTATGTTATGTCTGAATTCGATTTTGAAAATTGTTTTGTCTCTTCTTTCCTCTTGATGTGCTTTGTAATTTTCTGTTGCAAACTAAGCATATCAGGTAATAGACCTTTACTGTGAGGATTTATGTTAATCTGGCCTGAAGTTGGGCTGTGCTGAATGTTACCTGCAGCTCTATGTTACAGAGGTTTCAAGTTTTCCTAGTGTCTCTGTTTCTCCCTTTCACTTGGGCTCCTCTAAGTACTCTTTTTCAGAAAGAGTTGGAGTCCTTTCAGCTGTTAGTGAAACGATTAGTGGAGTGGATTCTTGTTGGTGTGGTGGTAAGGTGTGGGAAGGAGGCTCTGACAATCCTTTTTCATTTTCTTTTTGACTTAAAAATGTTCTTTCTTTCAGCTTCTGTCTTTCTTAATTCATTATTTGCTGTGCCTATGTGCTGTATATTCCCTTTTAAAAAGTTTTTTTCCCCCTGAACTATATCTTTTTTATTTTAAAGACATGGGTACAATTCAGGTTTAGGTATACAAATGGTCATTGTACAGGTAAAGTTTGGGCCTCACTTTGGCCGCCACTTCACCTGGTTTGAGATCAGGTACCCTTGTTGATGAGGTGTGCCCCCCCTGAAATAGATCTTTATTTTATTTCTATTTCTTCCTGAGCTCTTTTGCCAAATTTGTCAGTTTTTCGAATTTTGATTCAGGTTGTTATTTCATGCTTAAGTAGCATAAAGTGTTTCTGCTCCTTTTGAAAGAGCAGGTTAAAGTTTTGGTATACTTTGTGAGCGTGTCTTTTTGGAGTGCTTTCAAATATATTGATGGCAACCCCATCAATATATTTTGTTACTCATTTGTGTGAAAAAACACTTTCCTGCACTTTTAGAAAGGGTGTAGTACAGGATAGTTTATTTTTTAACTTTCCAGAGCTTTCTCTGGTTATTTTTGTGCAGTCATTCAAAAACATGATAACCAGATTCCCTTCCCAGTTCTACCTAAACCTTCTCTTCTTCTCTGCAGCCCTTACTGTAAGTAATTTTGATTTCTCTCACACAGTTCCTTTCAGGGTTCCAACCTGGGAGGGAGATTTGGACATTTGGTTTTGGAAGTTCATAGTGTCCTGATGGATTCGGTTCTTCAGGCCTTACAACTGCTGTTGGATTGGGCAAACTCCTTCCACTTTCAGTTGCTTTCTCACTTTGGCCCACAGCACTTCCCAGTGAAAATCTGTTGGCTATATTGATGTTCTTTTGTTTCCAGGTGTGACAGATGCCTGGTACTTCTATTTTCTCCCACACAGATGCTGATTTCACACGAATCTTGGGGCTATTGGGAGGTTATCACTACCCATTTTCATTTTGGAATTTATGGGGCTACCAAATAGGTGTATTTTTGTCTTAAATATAGTCCATGTGGATTTTGGTTTTGCTGTCTAGTGGGTCAGATATGTGGGAATTCAGAGAAATTCAGAAATAGGCCACATCTCCTAATGTCCCTTGCTAATCCAGAGAAGGTCAAGCATTGCTATTCCCTGATTGTTAACTTGAACAATCTTTCTTCTACATCATTGTGCTATAACTTTCCTAAAATTCTTCAGGGACTCCTCCCTATCCCCAGGATCAAGTTCCAAAGTTATTAACATAGTTGTGGACATTGAACTTCTGCTAGCTCACCTCTTTTCCAGCTATAGTGCCCATCACCTCATGCACGAATCCTTTGCTATAACTCTCCCATTTATCCACTATACTTTTTTCTTTTTTTGGAGTTGGAGTCTCACTCCGTCACCCAGGCTGGAGTGCAGCAGGACCCTCACGGCCACCCCAGCGCTGACCTGCTGGGCTCCGGTGATCCTTGTGCCTCAGCCTTCCAAGTAGCTGGAACTACAGGCGTGCACTACCAAGCCTGGCTCATTTTTTAATTTATTGTAGAGACGAGGTCTCACCAAGTTACGCAGGCTGGTCTCAAACCAGTGGGCTCAGGCAATACCCTCGCCTTGGCCTCCCAAAGTGCTGAGATGACAGGCTGGGCCACTGAGCCTGGCCTTTACTCACTATTCTACAAACACAGATCTTTCACACCTGTGCTGTTTTCTAAATAAAAATACTCCTCCACATTTTTTCCTTCATCCTATTCAACTCAAAATTACACTTTTTCTGAAAATGTTTCTTTGAGCCCCTTAGAATGAATCATTGATTTTGATGCAAAGTAATTAAATAGTTAAAATCACAGACTCTGTCTCTGGGTTCAAATCTCAGCTCAGATGTTATATAGACGTGACTGGGGATAAATCCTTATTTACATAATGGGAATTAGAATGCTGCCTCACTTGTAGGTTATTTTTAAGGCTTTTTTTTTTTTTGAGTTGGAATCTCACTCTGTTGCCCAGACTGGAGTGCAGTGGCCGCTCCCGGCCACTGCAGTCTCGACCTGCTGGGCTCTGGCGATCCTTTTGCCTCAGCCTTCCAAGTAGCTGGAACTACAGGCGCGCGCTATCACGCCCGGCTAATTTTTGATTTATTGTAGAGATGAGGTCTTGCCAAGTTGCCCAGGCGGGTCTCGAACGTGCGGACTCAAGCAATCCACTCACCTCAGCCTCCCAAGGTGCGGGATTACAGGCTTTTAAAAGAGATAATCCATGCCAAGGGTTTAGTACTTTTCTGGCATGTAATAAGTGCTTCGGTAATTCAAAGCCATTGGTTTTTTTTAAATTGCAAGTTAATATTACTCAATTAAAGACTGAAAATCTAACATCCACTGTTAACTATACTTCAACTCAATCTTTTCTTTTGTATTTTTTTTTGTTTTAAAGTTGTGGGGTGCAAGTCCCCACTAGGATTGCATACATAAGTGGTTTAGGTACAGATGAAGTTTTAGGCCACTCATTGGACCTTAATTTGCCTGGATTAGGATCAGGTACCCTTATTGATATCATGTGCCCCTCCCCCACAGTGTCCTCTTACTGCCAATCCCTTTTTTGTAGTATTATGACAGGTGTTCAGGGTCCACTTATGAGTGAGAACACGTGGTACTCAGATCTTTGTTTCTGTGATAGATCACTGAGTATGATAGACACCAAATCTAACCAAGTTGCTGCAAAGTCCATAATTTTGTCCTTCTTTATGGTTGTGTGATATTCTACTGTGCATATGGACCACTTTTAAAAAATCCAGTCCAGTTTCGATGGGCAGCCCCATGTTTCTGCTCTTGTGAAGAGTGCTGCAATAAACATGTGTGTGCAGGTATCTTTTTTGTAGAATGATTTGAGTTCCTCCAGGTATAGTCCCAGAAGGGGGATTACTCAGTCATACAGAATGTCAATTTTTAGTTTCTTTTAGAAATTGCCACACTGTTGAATTAGTTTGCACTCCCGCCAACAGCGTAGACGCGTTCCCTTCTCTCCGCATCCTCACCAGCGTCTGTTGTTTTTTGTTTTATTAATGATGTTAATGTCCTTGTCTCCCAATAAATGATGTTTTAGAAGGTACAGACCTCCTTTTGCAAAATTATCCCATCCTCAGGGACTAACAAATGGCTTTGCCTAAATTAAACATTTAAAAGTTTGATGTTAGTTTTAGCCACGTGAAAGGAGAAAACTCATGGTAAATTTAGGAACTCACGGTAAATGTAGTGGAGAAAAGAGGCAGGAGGTAGCTTACAGTGGTGGAGAGACGAAAAATCATGGCTATTAGACTAATCCAGAACTAGGTTCGAATCCTGGCTACAGCACCTATAGCCTGGACATTATGTGTTTAATAGGGTATTAAGAACCCAGGCTGGACAGTTAGACTTCCTTGGCTGGATCCAAGCCGTAACATCTTTCAACTGTGAGACCTTGGGTAACTTACTTCAAACACTCTAAACCTCGACTTCTTCCCTTTAATATGGGGATAATCACAGCATCTACCTCATAGGATTGCCATGGCAATTTCGGGAGTTTTTGTAGCTAAAATTAATTTGAAACAGTGATTGGCCAAGGTAAGGTATTTACACTATTATTAAAATACCAATTTTGCTGATCCAGAAAGCTATGATTCTGTATCTATGAACACCTCCTACTAACAAATGAACAAGTGATTGAGGCTCTCAGACTTACTTTCTGTGTTCATGGATATAATGTCAAATAAGAATGGGGCCTATTTTAATTTTGGTTGTAGTTTTTATTAAGATTGGGAAAAAAGACTCTTGCCTTGACCGAGCAGTGAAATTATTATGCAGAGTAAAACATTCAGAATGGATATGAATATTGGCAAATATTTTGGTATGGGTCCTGGACTCAGTTATTTTAAGTCCTGATCCCTTGAAAAGTCAGCTGGTTGGCTCCAGGTGAGGGGCCATTGTCTCACAAAACATTTCACCGTATAAGTTAACTCTTTCGTATTTACCTTGAAGACGGAAGCAAACTTTGTATTGCCGTGATAAATAGAAGAACGATAAACGCACAGACCAAGTTCGACTTGAACACTTCATCCCTCATTTGAGAATACTGCAATTTAAAAAAAAAGGGAGAATGAATTAATTGGTAGCAGAGTTGGGCTTTTGGAAGTACTAACTTTTGGCAGTTTTGAGGGTTGAGAGAAACATCAAGAAAAAACAGGTCAATCAGATCTTTTAAAAAAACATTAAGAGGAATCTGTATCTTAATAAAACCTTCAAAGAGCGTTATTGTCATCTCTCCTGCCAACCGTTCAGTGAGAGCCCAGGAGTAAATCCCATGGAGAGGGCAGGATTTTGCTCCAGCTTATCCAGTCCCTCCCTCCCTCTGCACTGATATAATTTTCACAGAACAGAGGAGCACACATCCATACGTGCAGCAGATCAAATATACATTGACTTTCTTCATGAGTAAACTTAAGTCATTTAAGGATCTTGCTGTTTCTTGTTAGGCTTGGGAACACCGGGAAGTGTTTTTACCAAGGAGTCTTTCTGACTTTTTTTAAAAAATAAAAAAAGACTGTAAATAAATTCACAGAATCTTCAAATGCAAGCAGCCTTAAGAGATCTCAGCAAGTGTAGCCCTTTCATTTCACAGAAGAGAAACTAAGACTGATAGACCAATATGCTTGATGCCCTTCTGTGTCTGCTCAAGACAGCCCTGGGGAATGATGGTAACTTTATTTTGATTATCCAGAGTATGCAGTAATTTCATTGTCCAGCTTTAAAAGCTTCTAGAAGGTCAGCACTGAATGTGTATTTGCCTTACTTCTGCCTAGTCTCTCAAACCATCTTGAAGTCATTAAGCTGAGAAATATTCTACTTTTTTCAGAAAGAGGGAGGGTTTTTAGAACTGAACAAGAACTTAGAAACAGTTTAAACCAAGCCCCTCGTTTTACTTTAATGCCAGGGAGGCCTAGTAACTTGCTTTGATCACAGAGCATGCAGGTCATTTTGAGGTGGGAGAGGGGCACAGAAGCTGAGCGTCCCTTTGAAACTTCGTAATCCTTGCTTTGAATTTCACAGTGACTTTGTACAGGAAGCTGATAAGGAGACCTCTCACAATATCTTAGGCTGTATGCCTACAATACCAAGACAAGGTTTCAGTCAGGTCAGCGAAAGAACAAAACAAGCCCAGTTTGTTGTTGGTATGGTGTTTGCAATCAACAGTTACATAATTTTTATTCTCTTGTTGACTTCTTGGTGTGGTCTGGGATTCAGATTCACACTTACTGCTGAATGTCATGGCTAAGGTTGGGGCAGTAAACTAGCTAGTGAGCTCCGTAGGTGAAGGACAATGATGCTTAGAGACTGCACGTGTATTGCTTTTGTAGGGAAGTGCTTTTGTCCCCCTCTCCAGTATTGAAGTCATTGTCCACTCGCTGACAACCTGCCTGGAATCTGGAGGAGAGCCAGGAACATGGCTCTGAAGAATCACTACCAGCCATCCTCACTCCTGATAAAACCACAGAAAACCCATGTTATTCACGTTTCCAAGAGCGCTGCCTAAGAACAGGGCACAATCGTAGCGGCCCACACATGCCAGCTTGAAAATCAATGAGTTGGCCACAAAGCAGTTAATTCAAAGAAAGATACATGTAATGTCTGAGTTCCTTCTAACAACCAATTACGCAAGATTGAATTCTTCTTTGTAGGCTGACTGAGTAATTTCCCCAAACCAGCTTGGTTATATAGATTTGATAATGGAATTTTAAAAGCAACAATAATAATTTTTAGTATAGATAACTGTTCTCCTCCTCCTTCTCTTCTTCTCCTTTTTCATTTTCTTCTTCATCTGCCATCATCCTTATCGTCATCACAGCATCTTGAAATTGTAATGGCCGTTGTCTTCCCAATTCAGATACCTTTTCCATAATATCCCTGATGTCTAATCAAATGTTTGTTGATAACCATCAGGTGACCTTTTCTACTTTGTTCAGGAAGCGGGTTTCTTTTCTCTGAGCCTAGGCAGGGCATCCTGGGGTTTTAAACACTGTCAGCTTGAGCGCTCCTAATGTCTGAGTTTAGGAGATCACTCCTTTGCTGGCCCTCAGTCACTATGAAAATGTCCTTTCCATTACTGGCCTGCAGTCACTATGAAAATGTCCTTTCCAGCCGGGCTCGGTGGCTCAGCCTGTAATCCCGCGCCTTTGGGAGGCTGAGGTGAGTGGATTGCCTGAGCCTACGGGTTCGAGACCCGCCTGGGCAGGGAGACCTCATCTCTACAATAAATAAAAAAATCAGCCGGGTGTGGTAGCGCATGCCTGTAATTCCGGCTACTCGGAAGGCTGAGGTGGAAGGATTGCTGGAGCCTAGCAGGTCGAGGCTGCGGAGGCCGGAAGCGGCCACTGCTCTCCAGTCTGGGCGACAGAGTGAGACTCCAATTCAAAAAAAAAAAAAAAAAGAAAATGTCCTTTCCTATAGATCTCAAGCCTGAGACTGGGTGACTCCTTCCATGAATGTTTCTTACCGATGACTTAAAAACAAGTCACATAATCGTCTGTACAGGATAAACTTCATAAGGTTTTATAGTTTTTATTTTCTTCAGAAGGCAAGTTGGTTGGAAGCAAAGTAGGAAGACTTACTTTACCTCTCGTTCTGTCAGCATTTTACTGTGAGCAAAGCCAATTTCTTTGAAGCTCACTTTTCTTGTCCATCAAATGGGAAGAAGAATACAATTCACAGGTTTTGCAGTGCTAAAGCATTTTATTATTTTCATGTTTGAACTTTAATGCCTTGCACAGTCACATAAAAGAAGAACCTTATAATATGTGTGAAACTGCTGTCAATCAAATAGCATATACAGGGATTCAGAATGGAGAGCATTGTTACTTTGGAAATGTAAGAACAGAACTATGAAAAGAAAATTCCTAATTGGCTCAGGATGATAGGGTACTGAGAATGAGTGGTGATTCATCCCACTTCCTTTTGACTTGAGGTCTGAACACTCCGGCTCATAGCTATATTAAGTTTGTTGTATGTTCCTGCCTGCCAAAGTCAGAGACTCCTTGTCTCGTCCCTGCTCTGTCCTCACCTGGCCCTACTTATCCTTGTGAGCACGAACAAATCAAGAGTGAGACTACCTGTATTTGAATTCCAGCTCCAAACTTACAAGCTGTGTAGGCTTGGATACATTTACTAAGCCTTCTATGTCTCCGTTTCCTCATCTAGAAGTGGATATAATAATCAAATTTGTCTCATAAGGGATACTTAGAGAATGAAATGAGTAAATATATGCAAATTGCTTAGAGCAATGCCTTGCACATAATAATCCTATATATAAATGTTCCTGCTATTAATCAATTAATTATACTTATTTAATTGCTATACTTTCACCTGTATGAAGTTTGCCTTTTCAACCATAATGTTGCCTTCGACAATGCTGCCTTCCATTCCTCTGTACAGAATTGTACCTTGCACTCAGTGGGGACCTTAAAAGTGCTGTTGTTCTAATATGGCTTACTATATTATAAAGGGTTCTTCTAAAGAGATTATGATCTCAGGTGGGGTCTTTTGATGTGGAAGAAGACCCTGCCCATATCCTTCCCTTGTTTGTAAAATATCTCCCACCACTGGGTGGAACTCTCAGCTTCTTCAGAATCTTTAGGAAAGGTGTTTTTGGAAATGACCTCTGAACATTTATAATTCACTGAGTCCTAGGTCAATGAGAGAATTTGGCAGTCATATATACTTTTTTTTTCGGATGAGAAATTTGGGGATCAGAGATGGGAAAAGGCTTATCATGATCAATTAGTTGGTTGGTGGCAACAGTTTAGACAACAAGCCACATCTCTGAACTGCGGTCAAGCGTTTGTTCTGTTTGACCACAGTCTACGGGCAGGAAATACCTGGGGCAGTACCTGAGCCAACTCGAAATGGGATTCATACCAATCAAAAGAGCATGCCACTTGGAAACAATTACAAACACTTCCTTTAGGAGCTTGAATTCGAATTTGGATTATTTTTCAATCTGCAAAGTTTTGGTTGATTCAGAGAAAGGTCAAAATCTAGGGCAACAGATTTGGATAATAATGACTAATACCTCGTGTGTGGCAGGCACTGTGCCACATGCTTTACATGGATGCTCTCATGTAACGATCACAGCAGCAATTTGAGGAAGATCTTGTTTACCATATCATCACCTTGTAGATAAAGAAACTGAGAATATGTACTGGTGGAGGTGGTGGGCACACTTAAATCCCAGCCTTCTTCACCTCTATACAATTCATCCATGTAAGAAAACCATGGGTACCCCCAACGCTACTGAAACAAAAATAAATAAACAGAAAAATTGATAAAAAATATTAATAATAACTGAGAACTCAACCACACCTTCACAGATCGTAAATAGGGAATCCAAACAATTTGGTTCTAAAGTGCAGGGTCTCACTGACTGCTGCTACCTTGCCATTTTCAGGGTAAGGCCATCTTGTTCCTGGGCATATTTCAGTGATATAATTTATGATGCAAAGAGAGTCAATGGGTTAAAAATTTGAGTCTATGTAAATCTTGCTTAGAATGAAAGTAAAGCACGATTGGGCAAATAATGAACTTTAGAAACACCCTACGAATTAGTTTAATAAAACAGTACTGTTGTATTTTCTTGATTGATGAATGAATCCTCAATGCAATGCAAAATAATAAACCTTTTTTTTTTAACCTTGATGGATGAATTGACAACCGAGTAGAAAACAAAAGACACTGTGAATTTTATTTTATTTTATTTTTAGTTGAAGTCTCACTCTGTTGCCCAGGCTGAAGTGCAGTGGCATGCTCACGGCCACCCTAGCATTGACCTGCTGGGCTCTGGCGATCCTTCGGTCTCAGCCTTCCAAATAGCCAGAACTACAGGTGTGGACTACCATGCCCGGCTAATTTTTGATGTATTGTAGAGACGAGGTCTTGCCAAGTTGCCCGGGCTGGTCTTGAACCATGGGCTCAGGCCATCCACTGGCCTCGGTCTCCCAAAGTGCTGGGAGTTACAGGCTGAGCCACTGAGCCCGGCTTGTGAATTTTATTTAAATGCAACAGAGTAAGAGGAAATTCCCAATCTTCAAATAATTAAAAAAAATTATTTCAAAAATGGAAATTCCTATTTGATTTGATTGAATTTCCTATTTGAAAAATTGAAATTCCTATTTGATTCAACTCCAAGTTGAAACTTGGAGTTTATTCCAAGAAAATGAGGCAGGAAGAACTTGGGTTCCACTTTGCTTGTGTATGGAAATGTTGGCCCTAAATTCTCTTGAAAGGCATCTTCAGAAACAAAATCAGATCCTTGAGGTATATGGGTTCTTAGATACATCACAAACAAGCCAGGAAACCCAAGTCTAATCATGTGGAAAAAAATTTATTCCAGATTTTTTATCCACCGAGCAACAATCAGAGAAATTTGCTTGCAGAGGTGATGAATAGAGCCTCCAATATTCTGTTTCCATAGCTAAAGCAGTTCTGAAAGATCTTCCTAGTTGAGGGTGAGGAAAATCACCGTGTTCTCCAAAAGTCTCCATTTGGAAATAAGCCAAAATGTACTGACATAAAGGTGTACATCTCTACAATTTGTAGAGGATTCGTCTAACTAAAGCAATTATCTAGTTAATTGCCCAAACTATAATTTTACTCTTTTTTATCTGAAATTGTGTGTGAGAGTACCAAATCTCATAGGTAGAGTGGATTTCATTTGCCATCTTGGTCTAACCCTTACTAGTGCCAATTTCACTCAGCGATACGCTCAGGTATGAGCTGTTTGCTTCTGTCTGAATATCTCTAGAGTTGTGGGAAATGAACTCCTCACTTGGAAGCCCATTTAATGTTTGGATAAATTTCATTTGAAGAAAGAGAATTTTCTAGTACATCTTTCATTAGTATAAATTAATATCTTTGTTAAATTAAAGAAGACTCTCACCCAGGATAATCTATTCATTTTGCACTAGCAGCTAAAGAAATTTAACCTCTGTTCTGCTGTTAAAATCATGCATTCTGTAGCATGGCAATGGCCTGGAGCATGCTTAAATTAGGCCATTTGGATAAAAGGCATAGTGCAATACAAGACGATTTTCCCATTTTTTTTAGTTTGAAAGCAACCGTCTTCTTTATCTTGGTCTCTACCTAATAACATCATTATCAGGAGAAAACCTACGAGTGACAGGTGGAATCTCTAACTGACATACATCTTTTCAAGTAAACTAACTTTTGAACAAAGGTGGATTTCATCATGTTTAGTTGACTCATAAAGAAACATGCTCACATGTATCAAAGATGTTGTGCTTCGGAAGTGTGAGACTGGGAGGAAACTTGCCAGGGATAACAGAAGACCTTTAGTGGTAATATTTTTTTTTTTTGAGTTGGAGTCTCACTCTGTCACCCAGACTGGAGTGCAGCGGCTGCTCCCGGCCACCGCAGCCTCGACCTGCTGGGCTCCGGCGATCCTTCTGCCTCAGCCTTCCAAGTAGCGGGAATTACAGGCATGCGCTAATATTGCCCGGCTGATTTTTTTGATTTATTGTAGAGTTGAGGTCTCACTGCCCAGGTGGGTCTCGAACCCATGGGCTCAGGCAATCCAGGTAATACATTTTCTAATGCTATGCTCTTCTTTGTTAGGGGATTAGGCTGACAAATGAGGATTCCAAGCAGAACTCTTACAAAGCTTCCAATATGATCCCACCATTCTTTCAGCTCATCCTCCCCCAGAGCTATCATCCTTGGGAGGAAAGACTCTTCCCTTCTTGAGTGGTCCAGAGCCCCAAGCCGTGGAGAGACCAAGAGAGTAGTAACTATCTGTGAATTCTTTGCTTAGAAGGTTGTAGACGGTGATGATGTCTACGCATAAAGAATCAGAACTGCTTCAATGAGAAAGTCAATGACCACATTACTTTATATTACACCATTATAGGTGAAATATGAAAAGGTACACATGAAGTGGCTCTTGATATCATTTGACTACTTAGCAGGTGGTAGAAATAGTAGCAATTTTACACGGTAATATTAAAAATATAAAGGATTCTAATTAGGTTACTATTTGCATAAGGGATGGATTTCTTCCCTAAGCCTCTTTGAGACCCATCCTTCATACCTGAAGGAGGAGGCCTAGATATTCATAATATTTTGGGATTTACTGGAGCAGCAAAAACTCGAGTAGCTTGATGCTGTTCCAGAATAATTCTTTAAAAATAATTTAAATAATAAGATCATGAAAGTGATTAGAAAGTGTCTGATTTATAATAATAAAACAGAACATCTGAGACCATTTAGTTCACTCTTATGTTCCCACTTCTATTCATCTAAATAAGAAATAGAGTGTTCAACAAATTCTGAATGTCTCCAAGACAAAAATGGGCATCTTTCTCATCACCTAATTCCAGAGTCCAACATCTTAACCCATGAGAAAGTTCATTCATTTGTTTAGCCTTCTTTTCTTCGCCTCAGGTCCCCCTTTATTATTTTATTCTGGTCATTATGACTCCAATAGAAGTTGATGGGAAGAAAAAGGACTTTATGATGTAGACTTTATGATGAATTTTTCCTGAAAATTTTTAACCTTGATTTTCATTATAAAGGACAGAGAAAAACGAATAGACATTCTGAACACAGGTAAGAACCAATTGTACTAAGCCAAAGAATTATCTAAAGATTCTCTTGTGTGGCAAATCCTTGTTTTAATGTGACTACTGACAGAAAAAAAGTAACACAAAATGAATGTTTGAAAATATTCAGCACAGAATTTGGTTCACAGTAAGAACTATTTATGATAGCTATTATTATTATAACATAAAACTGGCAGAATCTGATAGCTTATTTGCGTAAAAAATGAAGCTTGCCACTCTCAGTTTCATTTAATGTGCCTTTGGTCTTTTGAGGAGGTTATCTCTGGCTTAGCCTCTCTCTTAAGTCATCTCCTCATGCAAATAACCCCTTGATTGCTTGAGCTAATTAGTCTTTTTCTGGATACAAAGCTCAGTGTGGTTCACAGAACCATCACTCCTATCCCCACTCCCCTAAGAGAAAAGATATTTCATGTGTTCACATGTTTATTTATTTGATTTTCACGTGTGCATGGATAGCTAGGGTGACAGTTGCTTTTGTTTTAGTTTACCTTTATCAAGGTCCTGGGTGTTGCCAGGAGCATGGGGTGGATTGCTTGAGGATGTGTACACCTATGTGTGTGGTACATGTGAACATGTTTGTGTGTGTGTGTGAGGGTGTTGAACAGAGGATAAAATACATGTCTATGGCTTAAACTTTGCTCTTTTTTTGCCTCTGAGTTATTTATCATATACATTGCTGTCTTACCTCTCCCATGCACCCACTGGCTGCATCCTCAATGAATTCCAAACTGTATGGAAAGTAGGCACTTACGACAAGCTCAGGATCTTTCAAGGTGTATTAGAAATGGTAGAACAACTTGAAAGACACAGTGAACTCTGTCTGAGTTCCAGCTTTTTTGCCTTTACAAGTTTGGACCTTGGAAAAGCTGTTCAAACTTTCTGAGACTCCCTCACCTGTCAAATGGCAGAACTAAGAACTCTACGAAAGGCTATTGTGACGATTAAATAAAATAAGATAACAAACATAAAATACGACAGGGTCAGATATGGGAGCAAGTGATTAAGACATATCAGCAGGTTCTTTGTCACACTGCCACCTCATCTGCAATTCACTGCAACCTCCAAGTCACTTAATAAGTAGTATCTGCAATTCACCTGCCCGGAAACCTTGTGAGGTGACCATTATAATGCACATTTTTAGAAATGGAAGTTCAATGACTGGCCCAAGATCCTCAAGTAAGAGTGTGAATTTCCAAGGAGTGGAAGCCACGGCTTTCTGTCTTCCTACAGCATCTCAGAATGTGATGTTCGATGGAGTGAATGCAAAAGGAGAGGCGAGCCAAGCAGGCTGAGTGCTCTGAACTGTGCCTGACTGACTTCCCAAGAATCGCAAGAAAGAAGGCTCTGAGCTGTGCTGGATGGACTCCCCAGAAATCATGAGAGGCGTGGACAGAAGGACAGTTCTTGCAGGGGCATAAAGAAACCCATGCGTATAGTGACAGCAAATCCTTGGCTGGCTTGTCCTTACAGGAAGAAAGGCATGGCCTTTGGGGATGATCATACACCAACACCAGCCATCCGTAGAGAGTGAGACAATCTTGCATTTTGTTTGGAAGATGATGATGGTAGGGAGTTCATAATAATCAAACCATTTAGAGAAAAGACAAGCGAATAACATTGATGTATTTAAACACAACCCAGGGGCCAAGATGGCTACTATTTGTGCTCCATTGATCCTGGGGCATTGATGGAAACGCCTCTCCCAATAGGCTACAATGCAGCTCTTGATTGGACTTACGAAGGTTGGGACCTTGAATATAAGACACATTGAGATTGGCTCTTCCTATCATTTTTAATAAAGTAGTTTCTTTTATAAAGCTCTAGGAGATGTGTGAGATTTTAATTCAAATGAAAGTTTAGCCTCACCCAGGTTTGGATTAGCAGAGGATTAATTAGAAGGACAAGGGAAAAGAAAGACTATTGATAAATTTCAACATCTATTATATGAATACTGTGTCATCTAATTGTCACAATAACCCCTAGGGACAAATGATCACCATCATGTCAAGCCCCTTGTTCTGTGACTCCCAGCATCAAGTCTATGTTCTTTCCTCTGCCTTTTAACAAAGACTAAACACTTGTAAGCTAAATGAAGTTTTTTTTGTGTGTGTGTGTGTGTGTGTGGGTGTGTGTCCACTTGAGTGACAGAATGATATCGACTTGTCATAAGCTACTAACGATCAGTAAATTAATCAACTGTTCTGTGTCCCCACTTCTGTTTCCAAAGTGGGATTTGAACCACGGTCTGTTTGATTCAAGAACCTGTGCTTCTGACACAATTGTGAGCCTCAAGGATGCCTTTCCTCTAAGTTTGTCAAAGGTGACAGTATCCTGGAATACGTGCCTGGAGACTTTCTGATGTAAGCTGATCTCTGAAGATGTGGAGTGAGTGACCAGCCCAAGTCTCCATGCTCAGCCAAGGACACCGAAAAGTGGTCGACACCTTAGAATAACAGAATCCTCAAAGAGTGTTTCTCAAAATGCAGGTTGCCCTGCAAAATCAGAATCGTGGGACAGAGTGATAAGAAGCTACCTGCATTTTAAACAATATTCCCAGGTGATTTTCAAGTTTGAAAACTATTAGCTTGGGACAAAAAGGGCTTTATTGCATTAGTTTGTCAGGACAAAAGAAACTCGTTTATCAAATGAAAAAAAAGTAAGAATTAAGCAGAAAGATAGCATCACCGAAAGAAGGAAAACTAATCCTCCTTGATAGGGTTTGATTTTGACAATTTACCCGCTCAAATGCCTATATCCAAAGCATAAATACTCAATCAATCTTGAAGTATATATTAAATATATCTTAATCTTATTTAAAAATAAGGAAGTTACCTAATTCTAAGGTGGCAACATTGTTTTTGGAACACTTAGCTTAGTAAACTCATTCCAAAAAACTGTTCCTATGTTATCAAGCACTCCTAGGGCACTAAAGGTTTGAGATTGGCTTCTCTGGCCTGGAAACATCTATAAGTAATTGTAATTAATTGCCTTTTCCACCCTAAGCTTCATTCAGAGCCTTGTCTCCGAAGAGAAATGAGGACCAGAGGCTGAGAACCATCACTTTTTTGCAAGTCCTCTGCAAATGGAAAGGCTGAAGACAAATGACAAAAGAGGTTAAGCTCCTCACCATGTAAGAAGGGCTCACAAATCAGGAAGATAAAATATGCAATGAAGACAAGTGTGCAAATCGCACCATAACAACACTACAGATATGCAAATCACACAAGGAGAAATAGAAAGAACAAAACATACACAGAAAGGCCTTCGACTTCATTCATAATTTAAAAAATAAAAATGACAGGGAGATACTGTTTGTTTCTTATCACATTGGACATTTTTAAAAAGTAGAGGCACAACAATTCTTTTTTTTTTGAGTTGGAGTCTCACTCTGTCGCCCAGACTGGAGTGCAGTGGCCGCTCCCGGCCACCGCAGCCTCGTCCTGCTGGGCTCCGGCGATCCTTCCGCCTCAGCCTTCCGAGTAGCCGGAATTACAGGCGTGCGCTACCACGCCCAGCTGATTTTTTTGATTTTATTGTAGAGATGAGGTCTCGCTGCCCAGGCAGATCTCGAACCCGCGGGCTCAGGCAATCCACTCACCTCAGCCTCCCAAAGGTGCGGGATTACAGGCTGAGCCACAACACTTCTTGAGGACAATTTCAAAAAGCGTATCAAGCATTTTGAAATGTGCAGTCTCTTTAGGATTTTATCCTGAGGAAATAAGTAAGCACAGATGAAGAACTTAACTATAAGAATGGCCACTGCAACATAATTTGTAATTGTAACAGTGAAAAGCTTTTAAAAGGCCCAAAATGAGCCGGGCTCGGTGGCTCAGCCTGTCATCCCGCGCCTTTGGGAGGCTGAGGTGAGTGGATTGCCTGAGCCCGCGGGTTCGAGACCCGCCTGGGCAGCGAGACCTCATCTCTACAATAAATCAAAAAATCAGCCGGGCGTGGTAGCGCATGCCTGTAATTCTGGCTACTTGGAAGGCTGAGGCGGAAGGATCGCCGGAGCCCAGCAGGTCGAGGCTGCGGTGGCCGGGAGCGGCCACTGCACTCCAGTCTGGGCGACAGAGTGAGACTCCGACTCAAAAAAAAAAAAAAAAAAAAAGGCCCAAAATGATGAAACCACTTAATGAAATATTAGGCAGATACTGACATTATTTTGTGACTGAATATTTAATAATGTGGGAAAAGATTCAAGCAAAGACTGCTTAATGCTCGCTGCAAAGCACTATGTACAAAATGGTCTGTTTTTATTTAAAAAATTGCATAGAAAAGTCTATAGAGTCACACTCACGTAAGACCAGAAGGACAGGTGCCAAATGGTCACGGTAGTTATCCTGGGTTGAAAGATCCAAAGAGATTTAATTTTCTTCTTTCTGTCTTGCATTCAGTATAAATTTCGTTAGTGAAAATGCATTATTTTTTAAAGAAGAAAAAAATCCAACATGATCGGTAGCATTTGACGAACGGGTTCTGCTTTATACATCTCTTTTTGTATTTTAAAGATGTGGGGTACGATTCAAATTTAGGTATACAAGTGGTCATTGTGCAGGTAAAGTTTGGGCCTCCCTTTGGTCCCCACTTTGCCTGGTTTGAGATCAGGCACCCTTACTGATGTTATGTCCCCTCCCTTCCCTGGCAGTGTCTCGCTACCGCCAGTCCCTTTCTTACAGTATTATGGTAAGAGTTCAGGGTCCGCTTATGAGCAAGAACATGTGGTACTCAGTTCTTTGTTTCTGTGACAGATCACTGAGGATGATAGACTTTATCACAGGTCTAATTTTTGCTTGCTCTTGAGATCTGTAGGCCCTCTTAGGAAATATTTAGCTTGGCTAAAGACGGGCAAAGGATTCATCTGTGAAATTTGGGAGAAGCTGAAGAAAACCTTGACAACTGGATTAGACTCTCTCCTCCATCCAGGGGGTCTGTTCAGAAAGTCCTCAGGAAGTTGCTGGGAAGCGAAGATGCCGAGAACCCCTAATTCCAGCCTGGCCTGAGGCCAAAGCCTTGTTGACTCTGGGTCACATGACTTGTCACATGCTATCCACACTAGGTGATTTCTGAGAGTGGAAAAGGGAGCTACCATTAATAACATTGGGAAAACAGGTGTTCAGGACTGTCCTGGGCAAATCAGGACGTATGGCCATCATGCTTATAGGAAATTCATAGATTCATGACACTGATTGCTGAAGAATCAGGGGTGTCCAACTTCCTTATTTCACAGATGAGGAAACCAAGGGTTAGAGAAAGGAAAGCGTGTTGGCTAAGCCACATGAGCTGTGAGCACACTGTTCTGAAGTTTAAATCAAAAGACTCACTCCCATGGGGGCAATAGGGAGTGAATCACCTTTAAAATTCCGTGACAGAGAGTATGCATAACTTTTTTCTCTCCAGACACTTCGCTGAAAAGAGTCAGATCAAAACTGACCCATGTCTTTTGGCTTTTAGAACTCACAAAAAATATCCTGAGACCAGTTACAGGGAGCAGTGCAGTCTTCCTCAATCTTTTTTCTTAAGCTGAATCTTCGAAATACGTTATTCATTCAACAAGTATTGCAAGCATTAATCAACACCATGAGTTATATAAAAGTCATAAAATTTGGGGTATACATGTCAATTCTTGTAGGCAAAAGAGATCAGGAAATGTCTGAATGATACTTCTATACGTTTCAATGAAACTTTGTTCATTTCAGTGTTTGAACATTTCAATGTTCTCTAATTCACTTAGAAGCAAGCAGGTTCCCTTATTCATATCTTATTGTTCAAACTGATCATACATTTTTCTTTCCTAAAAAGTTTGCAAAGGTATCATTATGGTTTTCATTTGCATTTTTCCTTTCAGAAAATATGTTTTTGTGGGCCACATTGGTTCCCAAAGAAGCTGAATTGGACAGTGGGAAGAGAAAAGGCTCTGGAGCCATAAATGCTGTATGTATTTCAAAAATTCTAAGATGCACATTTTTAGTTAAAATGTAAAATTTTTGTTAACAGGCACACTTTAACATCTCTGAAATCAGAATGCATCTTATTATCAGAAGAAATCGTAAAACCTCGACTTTTTTCCAGGGAGACATGTGATTACTTCTGCTGGTCACCAGGTGGCACTATTAATCCAGGACCACTTTAAACTAAAGTCTGCTTGAGGTTTTTTTTTTTAGATCACGTTCAGAGTGTGAATTCATGTGGCAAACCTATGCACATTCTATTTTGGAGTTTAAATTCTTCCGGGAGACTTTTCCCTTTATTTAATAAATATCAGGGTATAGGCATGTGGGTTTCCTCATTGCCCTTGTCTACAGGTGATTTTTTTGTTTTTTTTCTGTTCATTCTTACCCTGAGAGTGTAAGCCCAGCTTATTAGCGTTTGTGTGTGTGTGTGTCCTCTTAGACTCTCATGGGGGCTTTTCATTCTGAGTGCTGCATAGGAAAAAAGAGCATCTCATAGTTGATAGTACCTTAGAGTCAGTGAAGAATGGTAGCTGGGTTTTGAGATCTGTGATCTTTACTTAACCTCTTGGATGCTCAGTTTTCTCTCTTGTAAGTGGAATGAATAGTCATGTTTCTCTGAGGATGTAATAAACTGATATATTTCAAGCATCGGATAGTTGTACACTGATACTACTCTCTGATTCTGGAATCATACGGATTTGGAAGACTTTCAAAAAATTTTGAGTGAACTCTAGGGCCCCTTCTTACTTAACCTGTCCCACAAACCCCTTCCCTGTGCTCTCACGATCATCCAAAGTTAAAAAACAAAAAGAGGATGAAGACAGCACAGGGTTGTATTCCTCATACAAGAGCCTGGGAGAGCAAGTCCTGGGGAATGCCAGCCAGAGGCAGTGCAGGGAACAGAGGAGGCAGATTCCAGTTCTTCTGTTGAGAGTTTGACTTCGGGAAGGCTTCACAATTATTTCTCTATGTCTCCTTTCATCAAGTATAAGACGAGGCTCATAATAACATATATTTCATACTACTGTTATTCCATGTATACAAACGGCTTAGAAATAGTGCCTGTTACTTGGTAAACAGCCAGTAGATGCTACTTATTAGATATTTTCTGCCCAGACATAATCCAATCCCTAGAGAGGGTCTCAGAGGGAGAGTCAGTGAGGAATGTCTGTGACAGGAAGGGAGTGAATGTTTGCTCATGTGCCCTACTGCTGTCACAATTGTCGCCACTGGGGAACCCATGCAAGGCACAGCACAAGCAAGGTGGCCCATGGCTGGATCGGCAGTGGACACGTTCGTGCTTATTAAGGGTGCTGCCCTTGGACTCTTCTAGAAAAACCTCTCCTGAACACAGAAATCAACCTCAGACTTGCTGACCCTTCCCAGGTCCATTCCTGCTCCAATACCAGATGGCTGCAGATGAGATTCAATAAAACCCACTAGAAATTGTCTATAGTCTGCAGGGGTGAGGTCACTAGTGAAGCAAGTACATGTTAAGCAAAAATAAACAAAAGGGTTTTGTATAGCTCTGCACACAGGTATTTGCACAGGCTAATTGAGAAGACTCTTTGTAAAGTCACCTTGCGATTCCTCGTTTCTTCAATGCAGTAAACAGGAAAGAAAATGCATTTAGATTTGAGCGTTAAACCCTTAATTATATTACCCTTAATTATATTACGAATAAAAGAAGCCCACCTGCTATTTTGTGTTGTTGTTGAGAGTTGAGTAAGGCAAAATGTTTCTTTTCCTTTTGTTTTGCTAGAACATAGACAATGCACGTTAAATTGGGAAATGCAGGTGAAGGTATTAATTTCGGAGTTTGCAATCTTTAGGTAGTTGTCAAAGAAACTTGTTGGGAATGGTGCATGTGAACAGAATTGTGAATTGCCCAAACTGAAAAAAGCAAATGTCCCAGGCAGCTGAGCAAACTCACACACAAAAAATTGCTCACTGGAGCTTTACGGAGTATTGGATCAAACTCCTGAAATTTGCTTGCAAATTCCCTGCTGTTCTTGCCTGAGGCTTCTGCAGATGCCAAGCACCTCCTGTGCTCAGTCAAGGAAGGTCTGTCAGCTTCCATCAGTGCAAAGGAGCAGCCTGGTTCAGCAGGGGCAACACCCTATCTTCCCAGTCCCCTTCACAGTTCAAATCTGGAGTGTCGTAGGAACGTGGGAAAAAGTCATCAAATATGGGGATAGCTGCCATTTTTGAACACTTCGCCTCATCAAAGCATTGCCCTGGAGCCCCTCAGATTAATCTATGAGGGAGGCACATTCATTATCCTCATCGTACAGAGAGGCACTCTTGCTCAGACAGGTTAATTCACTTATCGAAGGTCACGTAGCCAGGAAGTGGAGGTGGAGTTCAAACGTGATTCTGAATCCACAACCCATCTTCTTTCTACTATGCCTAGAAAGGGGGCCCTGACCCAACAGGCAACTGGAAAAATGGGGTAATAAATGCCTAGAATCTAAGAAAGACAGCGTTTATCGCCAATGCTTGCATTACATCATTGGGGGCGCCCTCATACATTATATTACAACGGTTGTAATAAATGTGAATTCACCTAAAAACAAAGACAAGTGGGTATTCCTGTCACTTGGCTTAATAATCTCAAAGTGGAAGAAACTCTTTTGATGCTTGCTGAGTTACAGAAGTCTTTGTTCTTTTGGTCCTCTTTAAAGAGCAAGCTGAGGCTCTCTGTATCTAACCAGCATCTCCTGTCATGGCCTTCAGTCTACTCATGATTTTCAAAGAGAAAAGGAAAAGACAGTACCAAACCGAACCAAAACAAACGAACGAACACACACCCCGGAACCACAGCCCCTGGGCTCTCTCTCCAGTCCCGTGAACATTTACAACAATTTACTCAGAAAAAGAGCCGCTGTGCAGACCCAGCTCTACCTTGTGCTCCAGGCTGGAGTCTTTAAACATCAGTGAGAATGGCTTGATATGCTCTCTTCTCAACTTATCGCCACTCCGCAAGTCGATGGTATGTTCTATTCTCTTGTTAATTTCCTCAGGCCCAGACTGGACATGCAAAGCTTGTGCAAGATGGTTTGGAAGCAGATTTATTGAATTTCTTGTTAGGGCAGCCAGAGTCTAGGGGGAAAGCACATGCACACACAATAAACCTGCGAGTCCCCTTTGGATCAAAAAGAAATGCAATGTTTTTAGATCATGTTGCCCTGCAAACAGTCACAGCATTCCATGCAGTCGTATTCAGTGAAACCTACAGAAGTTGATCAGATAGCATTTGGTTCAGAGAAACACAACCTGGCACAACATCACATCAAGAGGGACATTTCCCTTTCCTCTGTGTAGGTGCACTGAATTCCTTTGGTTGAGGTATTTGGAGAGTGTTAATAAACACCCTTTCTCTAGCCAGGCACATCCCAGGTATGAGAGAAAGAGAGCCAGAAACATAACCAGAAAGTAAATATATCTTAAAAGCCCACAAAAATGATCACCTCCAACTGGGTAGATTCCACATTTTCATGTGGTCTTTCATTTAATGCTGGTGGAGAGACTTGAGTTCCCATGGCTTGCATTTTTTTTTCTCGCCTTCCTCATCGACACACAGCCAAATGTGCCAGGATTTGCTCCTTAAACTTGATAAAGATTGTTACATGTTAACACTTCTCGAATAGGTCCCTCCTCCTGGCATAGACCATGATATATCTATATGTTTATATAGATATATGTGTGTAATTTTCTTTAGGCAAAAAAAAAAAAAAAAAATGCAAGCAGTTGCAGCCCCCTACCATTTCACAGGGTTAAACAACACAACATAGGGAATGGCACAACCGCTGTGGCTGATCGTTGGATATGGATACAGGGATGCAGAAATTGCATTGGCTTATGACGACACACCAGGTTTGGCAGAGAGGCCTGGTCTCCTGGTGATTCAGCAGCCGTGATAAGATCAACTGGCTGGATCTAGCCAAGTGCAACGCTCACTCACAGCTTCCATTTAAGACAGCTTCTTTGACCAAAAAAAAAAAAAAAAAAAAAAGTGTGAGTTGGGACTGAAGGGATATAGGGACAGAGAAGCCCATCCCATCCCCCCGAGGGATTTCCTTGAGGTGAGGTATCGGAAGTGAGGCATCTGTGGAGTGAATAAGAAAGCGAGAACCTCTTGCCTCTGCCTGCTTCGCTGTCTCTACTTTTTTCTCTGCCAGCCTCTCAGCTTGGCTATGTTTAGAACACAGGCTAGACTGAGACAGGATTATGGAGTCATCAAATGGCAGCCTGTGAGAGGCAGCGGAGGACCCTGAGACCCCCCGGCCAAACCTTCAGATACCCATGAGGCTCAGAGAGACTCGATCGCTCTCAGCTGAAGCAGAGCTACTGACTCCAGGACCACAGCTGGAATCAGGGACCTTAACCTCTGTGAAGTCATTCAGCTCCCTCCATCAGGAGTCTTCCTATGGTGTTAGACCTTTCGTTTTAACTTTCATGAAGATATTCAGTGTATCATACATTCCAAGTCTTTAAAGAATTCTAGAGCAGGGCCCGTCACTGGTAGAATTGACTGAAACCCTCTTCTTCAGTCCCAGGATAAAGGATGGAGTTGCACGTGCCAACATGAGAAAGCAAAGTATATGCTCTTGAGGCACTGAAGCAGGTCATTTCAGCTCTGAGTAGCAAGGAGGCTACTACAGAGAAAACGATAGATGTTAGTGGGAGGTATGTTAGGAGAAGGACTTGAGCAGAGAGAAGGAAGCAGAGACCAATGTTCCAGATAATCGGACAGCAGGATTCATGCAGGGCCGGAGGGCTTAAGCCCTGGGATTAAATGTTATTAGCACAGTGCCCCAGGAAGCAGAGGAAGCTGGACTGTTGGCCACTCGGTGGATTTCCTATTGGCTTATTGGGCGGAAATTCTTTCCACATATTCGTAAAATGATAAAACTAGTTTTCCATCTTGGAGAGGAGGTGGCAAGGGTGCTCAAGCTGCCCTTGTCTGTCCATACCTTATGGCTTCAGGATGCCAGGATGCTCTGGTAAGGGCTTGGAGCTGGAGTCTAACAGCTGGAGATAAAATCCACTACAATATCGATGTACATTCCTAGTTAGGCATGTGTATCTCTGTAAGTTTCATTTTATTACAGTTTTCCTTCTTTGAACTATACTGAGCTTATCCACTCTACCATTCCCTTATGCCTTCAGTGGCTCTAAGACCTTAGGATTTCACAGAGTAGAGACATTTCAAAAAATATTTCGGGGACTGATTTGTTTAAATTACAGTAGTAGCAGCATCAATTGTCACGACTATAGCTTTTAATATGACTATTATTTCATAGAAGAAAGGGCATTTTTTTCTCCAACAGGAATGATATAATCTCAGAATAAAAGACAGTTCTTTACATCAAATACATTTAATTTAATGAACAATTCTCTACTTTGTCCTTCGTTTTCTCATACTGATGTAGACTGGTGAAAATGTTACCAGGGAATGACATTGGTCTGTAGAGGTTATTTGGAAATTAGGAATAGACATTGCTTGGTTGCCTGTGCTGTATAACAGCTGTCCATTTAGAGAAGGATTTCGCTGCCACTGGCCACTTCTGTAGGACAGGGGCCAATGAAACCTCCTCTTTTCAGAACTCCTCTACTTCTTACCACATTTTATTGGCTGTCTCTGTGGTCGCTTCAAGTCAAAGAGAAATTTGGAAGCACCTTTCTTTCATTTATCACTGCTGCCAGGAGAGAGTTCACAGCTGGGAAAGAGATTTCTTCATCAAAATGTCAATGATGCTATGGTGGAGAATTGTTTTCTTGACCCTGCAGTAATTTTTATTCCTTGCAAATGTAGCTGTAGTGTTTTATGCAGGTAGTCAATTCTCAGTGATCTTTTCCTGGCTCATTAGCTCTGTCAATTACATAGGATAATCACGCATGCTGTTTGACCAGCCATCTCTCCAGTATCCACCACACACCTTCAGGTTATATGTGCTCAGGGAGGTCCAGCATTAACTCAAGATGGCAAGCAAACCAACATTAGGGGGGGCTATTGGCAAACCACCTGCTTTCTTTGAACCCCAATGTACTGCCAAGTATACATGTTTTTGGAGGTGACTATGGTTCAGGGTCATCTGATACTCTTCCCTTAGAAATGACCACTAAGGTCCGACCACATATTCACCTTCAGTGGCATGAACACCAACACAAAAAGTCCATACACTGATATCTTCAATAGTGAGGCATTTGTAAGCTGTATTTGGGATACGTATGACTGTCTTATTTGTCTATTTACAGTCATACTGGAATGAACTATTCTTAATAGAATAGAGCTTTCTCTTTTTAAGACTTATAGTACCACTGTGAGCTATACTGCAATCATGTTAAAAAATAGCATAAGCTTGCAAATATGATTTTTCAGTCTTAAATTGACCTCCGAACTGTGAGAGATTCTTTCACATAAACAACTTAAACAATTGCCTAGGGAGTAGGAAAAACAAACAGATAAAATGGAAGGAAATGGAAAAGGTCAAGAAAATAATAGAATATAAAACATAGAATTGAACACATATATTTGAATATATGTATCAGTGTATAAATGAAGCATGTATTGTATTTACACACAATAATAAATGTGTTTATGTATTTATTTAATTGTTGATTTTTGATAGTTGGGAGGTCAGATTGGAACAGCAATGTTATCAATAATATTTATATTTATGTTACAAAAAAATGCTGTCAGCATTATTATAAATGTCATAAGTAAATAATACTATTTACTTTAGGTGATGTGGATATTTGAGAGGTCAGATGGGAGCAGCAGAAATGTCAAAGCTGTGACTGAGATGACCTCTTCTGACAGAGTTTCTTCACAAAAAAGACCTGTTAGCCCCTAGATTTATTCTGAGATCGATACTCTCCTCAGGTGTTTCATTAAGTACGTCCTCCTCCACAGGTGTTTGACAGATCAAAGCACAAATGAGGGCCAGTGTTGCTTCTGAACCAGAATTTCTGAAGGTACGGTCTTGCCTGACAGCCTGGGGGCATTGGTGAAAATTATAATCAAAGGGTCTGGGTAGAGCCTCTTATAACTTGCATTTGAATAGGGTGGAGGAAGTCATGAATCTTCTTAAGCTCATCATTTGGTTTATGACCAGAAGACTTTTCTTTGGAAATTGCTTTTTCTAAATCTATGTTCCCACTGAAACTCGAACTATCACTTCTTGGGTGGACATAAACTTTGGTATTTGTTAACTAGTGTGTCACAGCAAATAAGTTCTTCTTGGTAAGATTTCAAGCTGAAGGTGTACTGTCTAGAAACATTCAGTTTTGTTGAGTCAAAAACGTTTTAGCTCTTACAGATCACATATTCCAATCTCTTTAAAGCATCCCATAGACACTTATGAATCAGCTTACATATTTCTTGTGCTAGAGTGTTCTATTTCATTGTTAGAGCTTTCTAATTCACTTATTCTCAAAAAATGTGTTCCCTCGGATGTGGTGGTTCACATCTGTAATCCCAGCACTTCAGGAGACTGAGATGGGAGGATCGTTTGAGCCCCAGGAGTTTGATACCAGCCTGGACAACATACTGAGACCTCATCTCTACCAAAAAATCAATCAGGCACGGTGGCACATGCCTGTAGTCCCAGCTACTTGGGAGGCTGAGACAGAAGGATCACTAGAACTCAAAAAGTCAAGGCTGTGGTGAATCGTGTGATTGTGCCATTGCACTCCAGCCTGGGTGACAGAGTGATACCCTGACTAAAAATAAATAAATAATGTGTTTTAGAAAGTACAAGGATGGGATATTTCATTACAAAGTGGTTCTGTGGACCAGTCAGTTTGAAAATGGCGAACCGTTATTTGTTTACTGCCATTTATCACTATCTCAACTTTGTCTCTTGGTCTCTTTTGTCATTTGTTTATTTGTTCCCAGTGCCTATGACAATGCCTGATAGTTTATAGTCATTTAGTTCATGTTTATTGAACAAAAAAATTATTATATCCGCCTATTGGTATCTCACAGTGAGATGAAGCCACTAAAAAGATCTGCAGAAATGACTTTTAAACCCTGCTTCTTCCCAACTTTATTGGCCATAAAACCCCCTTTTCTTGAATTGCCTTTACATGTTCCATGAAATACTGTTTGAAAAAACAGTGCTCTAAAGTTCTTTCCTGCTTTTGTTCACAACTTCCACCCACTGGACCTGTTTCTGATCTCCGAATAAGACCTGGTTTTTTTCCTTCATGTGGCTGCCTCCTAGACTCCTGAGTTTTCTTCTCCAGGCAATGGCTTTGATTTCCCCAATCGCTGCACAGATGACAGAGTTTCTACATACACAACGCTTTCTAGTCTGACCATGCCTTCTGTGTACTACTGCGCAGAATATGAGACCCAGTGAAAATGACATCTGACCTGGTGCTGGAACTGAGACACCTGACATAATCTGACCTATTAAATAAATACTCAGTTCATTCTATTTCTTACACTGGAACATGAGCATCTAGGCACACATCTACTACTACTTTATTTATTTATTTATTTATTTATTTATTGAGTTGGAATCTCACTCTGTTGCCCAGACTGGAGTGCAGTGGCGGCTCCCAGCCACCGCATCCTAGACCGGCTGGGCTCTGGCGATCCTTCTGCCTCAGCCTTCCGAGTAGCCGGAATTACAGGCATGCGCTACCACGCCTGGCTGATTTTTTGATTTATTGTAGAGATGAGGTCTCTCTGCCCAGGTGGGTCTCGAACCCATGGGCTCAGGCAATCCACTCACCTCAGCTTCCCAAAGGCGCAGGATTACAGGCTGAGCCACCGAGCCCGGCTTACTGCTACTTTAAAAACCAATTCAGACATCATCTCCTCCGAGAAGCCTACTCTTGAGCCTGTACTTACCACAACAATTACTGTGATTCATTTAATTGCCCAATTATGTGTTTGTTCCTCGAAAGGCTGATCCCCTTGAGGTCAGGCACTGTGTCTTATCTATAATTGGATCTCTAGAACCTGGCATATTTGCTAGGTCCTTAATAAGTATGTGTGGAAGAAATGAATGAAAGGACGGATGGATGATGGATAGATGACAGGTTGAATGTCTTTATAAGAAGATGACCCCTAGGACAATGTTTCTGGCCTTTTGCTACCAAAAGTCCCTTTAAGTTTTTCCTGTTCTCCCCCAAATTGATTCTAAATTTGGAAAAGAATCTGTTTACCAAGCTGTATTAAATACAATGTAGTTTACTTTCTGTGATTCAAGACAATGCCTAGTTTTTGATCAGCAAGAGACAAAAGGCACGACCATGACAGATGGTTTTCCAGCCAAGAGCAAAGCCTTTCAAGGTAGCCTTATGACACTAGTCAGTGTGAGGGTTGCTTCAGATTTGGGAATCCAGAGAACGCCTCTCCCACTACCTCCCAGTGCTGGCTGCCAGAGCACCAGAGACCAGGGACTGGAAACCGGTAACCTTGAGACTTTTCTGGGACCAGCACCTGAACTCATTTCAGTTTGTGTGGTTTCCACGAGCCAGCTTGTGGAAGAAGGTTACCGTCATTAGTGAAAGGGCTTCATCTTTCACTAGCTCCCTTACGAGGCGGACGTGACAGCCTTGAGATTTAGCTATGGGCAGTTGTGACTGAGCTCCTACGGTGTGGGCCAACTCATTGCTGATTTGGCCCTCTAGGGAAAGACCCAGAGGCAATGCCAGGTCAAGCAAGCTCACGGCATAACTGTGGAGTCCCCATCTCCCCTGCTGAAACAGCTTGCCCCTTTCCAAAGACCCTGCTTGTTTCCAGTATCAGGCTAGAATCTGCTCTCACAAGTGGCAGGACTGATGGCTTCTCCAGCAAATTCCTGGACTAGCCTGCCGTCACCCTTATGGCAGCATTTTTCTAACTTGGAGTCCTCCCTAACTCTAGTTCAAACATGCTGCCTGCAGGCTTTGGGTTGTGGAAATGGCAGAGATTTTATCTTTCAGTTCTTATCGTACTTCCTGTGTCCTGCAAGACATGGGAGAAACGCGACACCTGACCAGGAGGACCCCGACAGTACACACTGGAATAATTTTATTCTCTACTGTTTGTTAGAATGCCAATTTAATCCCCAGAAGAGAAGGCTGATACTTTCTTTTTTTTTTTTTGAGTTGGAGTCTCACTCTGTTGCCCAGACTGGAGTGCAGTGGCCGCTCCCGGTCACCGCAGCCTCGACCTGCTGGGCTCCGGCAATCCTTCCGCCTCAGCCTTCCGAGTAGATGGAACTACAGGCGCGCGCTACCACACGCCCGGCTGATTTTTGATTTATTGTAGAGATGAAGTCTTGCCAAGTTGCTCAGGCGGGTCTCAAACCCGCGGGCTCAGGCAATCCACTCACCTCAGCCTCCCAGAGGCGCGGGATTACAGGCTGAGCCACCGAGCCCAGCTGGCTGATACTTTTTTAAAGGTTATTTTGTGGGGTTTTTTTTGACAAGTTATAATCATATACAATTATATGGTACACAATGATTTTAGGATATATGCAGATGGTATAGAACGACTGAATTAAGCTAGCTAATATATCCATCATCTATTCTTTTTTTAGAAAAGGCTCACATCTTGGGAAAGTTTCAGGGTGATGCTACAATGGTTTGTACTCAGGGCCTCTGGAGGAATGCTTGTCATGTTTGAAAAAGGCACAATTATTATCATTATTGTTTTCTCAAATCTGGGGCTAGGAAGCAAGAGATTTCCTTGGATGTGAGATGTAATATTTTTCCGGTAAGATGGTGCTAAGTAGCATTTGAGTGAACGTTGACTTGGGGGACCCTTGGGAGAATGTCCATGAGGGCTCCTGGAACCTGCTATATGACAATGTTTCCTTCTTAGGAAAGTGGAGGGTGCTAGTGAATTGGACTAGCCCCTGTAAGTAAGGTATGTTAGTCAAGATTGTTGCAACTTTTCCTGTCTGTACTAAGAGAAAATGAAACATCACATTTAAATGATCTGCTTGATGCTTTTTTAGTTTTAGGACTCTTGCTTACTTTTTCTTTTCTTTTTTGATCACTTACATCACCATAATATGTTTTCCAGAAAAAGCAAATGAATATTGAATGAGATCTTATTGAAGGAGAAGGACTATGGATTCTGCTTTGGGAAGAGGTTTAAGTAATGTTCACAACAGTCTTGTAGTGGCGTCCCCAGGAAACAATATAACAAGGGTCAGAATGTCCACTCTTTGCTGAAATAATAGTCCAGAGAAAGGGACTGGCGGTAGTGGGAAACTGCCAGGAGAGGTGGGGGTGGGATTGGCAGTTGAGGGAAACTGCCAGGGGAGGGAGGGGCACACCTCATCAACAAGGGTACCTGCATAATGAACGTTTGTATAACTAACCCTGAATTGTACCCCACATCTTTAAAATAAAAACAAAAATTAGTCCAGGTATTTCTGGCAAGCCTGCTGTAGGATTCAGCGTCCCTCATAACCTGGTTTCCAACCTCCAACTATGAGCAAACAATGTCAGTCTAGGGTGCAGGCCATTTGGACAATTGTCATTATCCACCTTTAGGCAGAACTGGTATTTTTCATATATTGTCTGGATGTTGAATTGGATAGGGATGAAAGGATCTGTGAAAACCTTTGACTGACCTTTGTCATTTGGTGTCTTGAGGTTTCAATATATGATGAAGAGAGTACATCAATGACCAAGGAGGAGCCCCTAGTTCTGGCTGATCTCAACGTAGGCAGTTATTGGTTTGTGCCTCATTTGAACTAATAAACTCCCTCTTGACCTTTCAACTAATGATGGTACGCTGGATCGTGAAAATGGTTAATTCCTATTGGGTTTAGGTCCCAGAATATTCAAGCATAGTGCCAGGCTCTCTTCCCAGTGTGCCTCACCTGGCATCAAATGCCTTGTCCTTTGTGTCAGTTCAACCTACTGGCGGGTCGTGGCTTTGGACACAAACACACTGTTCTGGGTCTCTTTGGACGTGGTATGGGCAAGAGGTCAGCTGCAGCTGCACTTCCAGACCCAACACAATTCTACGTCACTGGGTAGAGCTCTCAGGACAAAAAGACCCAGAGTCCACGGAGGGAGTCTTCAGCACTCTGGATTTTGTCCCCAAGCCCTGGTCCAAGGACCCCAGCCAGGCTAACTCAGGTCAAGTGGAGTCTGGCAGTGATTCTGTTCTGCCTGAGAGCTTTGTCTGAGAGTTTTAGCTAATGCTGGATTTTTGACTCTGATATTATTCTTTGAGTTACTCAGAAAGAAGATCCTAATCTTGCTGGGGAAATGTGATTATGTCTGAGTCATTACACGCGTTGGGCCATTTTTAATCAAAAAAAGTTGTTAAACTTTTGCAGAATTGGCTGAAACAGAGCTTGGCATATTCATTTAGACGTGACCACTTTGAAGCCACATGATTTGAGGCAAGTTGTCAATTGATTTCCTAGCTTTCAAAATATCACATCTATAGTAATGTGTGGAACTGACATGCAAACCCTGGCACTGACTTCATCGTAAGGTTAGGGTGGCATAGTGCTGAAAGGAGGTAAGACCTAGGGATGAGCCGGGCTCAGTGGCTCAGCCTGTAATCCCGCGCCTTTGGGAGGCTGAGGTGAGTGGATTGCCTGAGCCTGTGGGTTCGAGACCCGCCTGGGCAACTTGGTGAGACCTCATCTCTACAATAAATCAAAAATTAGCCGGGAATGGTAGTGCACGCCTGTAGTTCCAGCTACTTGGAAGGCTGAGACGGAAGGATCACCGGAGCCCCCAGCAGGTCGAGGCTGCGGTAGCTGGGAGCGGCCACTGCACTCCAATCTGGGCAACAGGGTGAGTCTCCAACTCAAAAAAAAAAAGATCTAGGGATGGAGGCAGGATTCCCGCTTCACATGGTAAGTTGGGGAGAGAGAAACTGAAACATCAGTGGCTTGTTTATAAGGCCACAGAGTAGGCATGAATCAAAGTACTCATAGCAGTGAAAAGCCCAGGCTGAAATGACCTTGGATCAGCAAGGAGAATTTCAGCTTAGAAAACAAATAAACAAACATATATCAGGACCTACGTTATTCAGTTTTCTTGTGAACATCAAAGATGTAGATTTTTCAGAAATGTCAATGCCACGAGGAAAAGAAAGTGGTTATGTGTGTATGTTTACATGTTGTGTGTGTTTTCTTAGCAGAAACTTGGGAAAAATTGAAATATAATTATTATTTAAACTTTTCGCTCTTTTAAGGCTTAGAAGTAACTTAATTTAGGCGGATGAAAGAAGTATTATACCTTGAGATGCTGGTAAGTTGCTCATGTTTGGTGTTTTAAATCTATCTGTATGAGTTTTTTCAGCCTCCTATTATACAATTGACTAATCAAATTTAGTAATCGATGCTTTCCTTAATTTGTTTCCAGAGGAACTATGGATTACTGATCTCCAGGAATTCAGCCTCTCTTACTTCTCCCTAGGGCAAAACTGGAAAATGTACAAACCACTTAGGAAGGGACAAAACTGTTACATCTTTGGGGCCCTGTGCCTTCTTCCTCCTCTTCCCTAAACTTCCCAGCACACATTTTTCTGTTGGAATGGCCTAATCAGTTTAGCTTCTCTGGGTTGCTATTATCCCTAGTGTTTGTTTCTGAGAGTATCACCTAGGACTGGCCTTGTGTTTAAGTTCTCCCAAGATCTAGAATCCTGAGTGGGTGATATCACATACGATGTGTCAAATTCCTTATTTATCTCATAGTGTGAAGCAATTCTTTAGGGGACTCAACGTAATGTAAGTCATAGAGTGGGAAGAGACACTGCCAAACCCAGTGGCTTGTAACCTGAAATTCATGGTAGTAGTTTGGGAATTCTTGAGATGTGAGAGGACCTTGCAAAAAATTTCCATCCATATTGCATGCTTACTGAAGATAAGCCACTGTAATTCCCTTTGGACAGCAGGTGGAGTAAAAATAAGTATATATACAAGTAGCTAGGATGAGGTTCTTCAGGACTACAGCAGTATCAAGCGTCTTTTCTCGGGCTGGAATTCCATCACTTAGGAGTGATAAGACTCATTTGTGTAGAGTGGTAACACAGCTGGGCCATGACACATGTTTCAAATCGCTTTCAAAAATGGGAATACAAATTCACTCACACCAAATGCAATTCTGTTTGGAAAGAAAAACCCTGTTATATATGAATTGCACTGGGTCAAAACAATAAAAAGTTTAAAAAGGCAAAAAAGACAAGGACAATCTTGATGTAGCTCAATGAAGAAATTTTATGAGGAAGAACCTGAGCCTAGTCATTGGCAAAGGAAGCACCAAGATTAATTTAAAATAAATCCCATTTTTTTTTTTTGCTTTCAAATTGAGAAAATAAGTCAAGGTAAAAAACAATCTAGATTTTTGCTTATTCTCTTCCTATCTGTCTTCACAGATTTAAAATATCAGACATCTGGCCGAGTGTAGTGGCTCATGCCTGTAATCCCAGCACTTTGGGAGGCCTAGGCAGGAGGATCACTGGAGGCCAGGAGTTCGAGACCGGACTGGGCAACATAGAAAGACCTCATTTCTACAAAAAATACAAAAATTAGCTGGGAGTGGTGGGATGCACTTGTAGTCCCAGATACTTGGGAGGTTGAGTTGGAAGGATTGCTTGGTCCCAGGGATTTGAACCTACAGCCTACAGTAAGCTATGATGGTGCCACTATGCTCTAGCCGGGGGCACAGAGTGACACCCTGTCTCTAAAAAAAAACTAAATAGCATAAAAATAAAATATCATACATTTGCTTTTAAATATTTAAGATATTATACATTTATTGACTCTTATGCATCAGGACACACTTTTATGACTCCCCAAACAAATAATCTCTGGTGAAGGAAAGAGTACAACTTGTTTGTTTAGAAAAGTTTCAAAAGGTTATTGAACATGGGGTAACAACAGGCTGCATGTTGTATGCTTGACAACTTAAATGCACATTTTTCAGATCTACAATTCTACCTGAGTCTCATGCCTATTTCTGCCTTTATCTCTTCCACCTTAGTCTACCCCAGGAGCTTTAGAGAAACAAGGAAGGATGATTAGTCAAAGCAAATGGATCAATTTGCCTACTTAATCCACTCAATGCTCCCTGGAAGGCTTCAAATCCACTTGTCTTTCTGAACAGAGTGAAAAACCAGACCCCTCTAATGACTCTCCATGGCTGAACTCAGCAGCTATCTTCAGAGTCTGGGCTAAGGACAGCCTGGGGAGTTTCATTGTCAAGGAAAAGCCATGTTACTGGAAGAGTGCTGATTGACTTCAGGGAAATTTCCAAAGTCGTCCATGTTCTTGACTCTAAGCCTTCAGATGTCTCATCCAATGAACATCAAAACTCAATTTGATGATAAAATGGTTAAAAACAAATTATCTGTGGGGAAAAAATTTCCTGTGATTTTCTGCATATTGAGATTGAAATTGGATAATCCTATTCTGTAGCTTATCACAGAGGCAGTTAACTCTGAAAGCACACCTTCTTTTTAAAGACCAATAGTCAATATTGCAGGTGTTTTTAGGGGGAGGAATTGCAGATCAGGGTTCCCTGTGGAGAAAGAGATGCCTGTGCTTTGTTCTTGATTGATGAAACTCAGGCTGAAATGGTGGACTTGCATTTTCCCTCTTCCTGGGGTCTTGTTCCCTCATTCTTGGCTTAAATCCTGCCTTCCTGTAGATCTTAGCTTAAATGTCATGTCTTTGGGAAGATTTTCCCTGATTAACTCCAATCAACTGTCCTGCTACAACGAAAGCCAGGTTCACACTGAGTCTATTGGTCTGTTAGTAACACCACTGAGCTATGAGCTTCCTGAGAGCTTGGACCACTTTCATCTCTCTAACCCCAGCTCCTAACATCTTACCTGGAAAAGTATAGCTTTTTAGTAAGTAGTTGACACATGATTGACTGAATGAATGGGTGAACAAATAAACATCTTTGTGAGACTGACTTTCCCAAGTTTAAAGTAAAATGGGTTTGAATTTAGAAAGTTCTTTTTCTTGTGGGCATTTGTATGCACAAAAAAAGGGACCTATCACTTAGTTCGAATCCGACCTTTTAGGGGAAGAAACAAGATGGAAAGAAACCAAGTCCCAAGGATCACTATTACTCAACAAGAAAACACAATGATCATGTTGAAACCAGGATCTTGAAAATAGGCAAAGTGGGATGATGTGTGTAATGATATCTTCATAAAATCAAAACTCAATTATTGTCCAGAATGCTAAAAAAAAAAAAAAAAAGCATAAATCTCATTACCCTAGTTAGGTGCAATTTTACCTCAAATATTTCTTTTTGTTGTTGTTTTTCACTTTAACTCCTGTTGTTAAATTTGATATTTATGTTTTAAGACAGTGCATTAGGATAAACATAACTGTTATCCTATACCAAGATAACTGCAAACAGTGAGTGTTCCCATGGCTTCCTAGTGAATTATTCATTCTCTGAGCTTTGGAGGGTAGAATTCTAGAGTGTATGTAACTCACCAGTATGGCCACAGTCTCCCAGCATATGTCTGAGTTGGAGTAATTGAATGGAGGAATGTCAGAGCTGGTCATCCAGTCCAGTTCTACCATCTCACACATGAGGACACAGAGTCTGGGAGGGGAGAAATGGCTACCCAAGGTCTCTCCATAATTTGTGGAGAAGTCAGCGCCATGCCTCAGTTCTGCTGAGTTTTTGCTTAAGCCCTCCACTATCATGTGGGGAGATTTTGGGATCTGCAGAGGTTTACCCCAGGATCATAAGACCCCAGCCTATAGGACTAACCAGTCTACTTTGAGAAACCTGAGGGCTAGCATCGGGTCTCCATGAGGGTTTTAATCAGGACGGAGATCATCTAAGAATTCTTTTCTTCCAATGGATACAGAGAACAGGAGCTAAGAAAAGTCCCAGCTGGAGCTGGCAAAGATGTAGTAACTGAAATATGTTCTTTTATCTTGCTTGCCAGCCCAGCCAGCCCCCTCTCTCTCCACATTCTTTTCCTTCTCATCTCAACATTCTCCAATTCAAGTGGGACTAAATAAAATGGTTGCTTGTTTGTTTTACCAAGGTGTGAGAGGCTTCCCAGCTTTGTTTTTTTCCATGTAAATAATCATCATGCTAGGACACTCAGGTAGGATTTCCAAAAATTAGTTGGAAGAGTATCTGGTCATTTCCTGAAATTTCCCCCCAAATTTCTAAACATCCCATACATGTGGCAGGATGAATACATGCACACATACCCATCAGTATGAAAGGGCGACCCAAATATATAACAGGGTGAATACATGCATAGATACACACATACACACCACACACACATCACATATACATCACTGCACGGCACACTGCACACACCACATATATACCACACACCACAAAACATACACGCACCACACACACACTAAACACATCTGTACACATACCCCCCACACCCTACACATGTGCTGCATACATACTACATATGTATAACACACACATACACACACACATCACACCACACATATTCTCACTTACATGCCTATGGATGACAGATCTGAAAACACAGCAGAAGGTAGAGAAACACAGCACAGGTCCTCAAGCCACAAAGAGAGAAGCGGTGTGGCCTGATGGAAAGCACGTGTCTTTAGAATTGGGTTCTAATTACAGCTGCGCTACTTACTGGCTACTGTCCTCCAGGGAATTTGTCAATATCTCTGAATCACAACGATCTCATTTGTGAAACAGGCACATCACACTTACCCCATAAGGTTGGTGTGAGAATCGAATGGAAAGAAGGCGTGCACTCTTCCCAAGACGGTACCTGGGCTTAAGCTCTCTACTCCTGTAGTATCATTGACCTTGTGGACATGCATCGCTATTCTTGGCAATGAAGTTGCTTTCCATGTGTTGTATAACACCTAGAGATTCCATGTATGCTTATCATCCTCAAGGTGCACACATTGACATTGACCTCAAGATAATGATAATGACCAAAGTCAGTCCACTGTGCAGTGTTGATTAAAATATACCACTGAGGTGTCCAATGAGCACTTTTCTCCGTGTGACTCTTCTAAAAGGCCTGGAGGAGTAATGGACACATGCCTGGATTCTGATGCCATAAACCATGGAAAAGGGGTGGATGAGAGGAAGGAGACACCTCCACAATATACGGGGGACAGACCCCAGTCTCCGAAAGGGGACTTGCCTCTCAAAGAGTACCTCTACCACTTTTGGCATACCCCTTGTCATAACAATCAGGTTAAAACGGTTATTGTCCTTCACACAATATATTTTACAGTTACACAGAAGCCTTCACCTTTGGTATCCTCTTGTAAATCTTAAGTCTACAATGCATTTTGTCTAACATGTCCACTCTTGCCCCTCCAGTCTACTCTCCACAGGCAGCCAAAGCAATCTCTTAAAAATCTAAATTAGATCTTGCCACCGCCTCGCTTGTAAACCTTCTATCACGTCTCCTAGAATGAAATACATAAACAAGGACTTACAGGATGGCACTCCCAGCCCCGTCACCTCCAGCTGACAGCCCTTTTCCCTGCTTACTATGCTCTACCACTTAGGCCTTTTTGTTCTTTTTCTAATACACTAAACTCTCTTCCACCTCAAGGGGTTTGTTCTAGCTATATCTTTGCTTTAGCTTTCTCTTCTCCTGATTACTTGCATACAGGGTCCTTTGAGCACTCAACGTGAATCTTCAGAGAGGCCGTCTCTGACAATTCTATCTGCAGTCATTCTGTCTGCTCTCATGTGTCTGTTTCCTTCATAGCACTCACAGGTTTTGGTCAATTGTCTACATTCCTCACTCCCTTGAAATGTAAGCTCCTGGAGCACTCGGATTCATTACTGGATCCTCAACATCTGGTATACTTGAGAAATTTTTGTTTGTTTATTTTGGTTTTGAGACAGGGTCTCACTCTGTTGCCCTGGTTAGATTGCGGTGGCACAGCTCGCTGCAGGTTCTATTGAGCTTCTTGCTCCAGTCTCTGGAGTAGCTGGGATTATAGGAGGCTACCACCGCATCTGGCTAATTTTTACTTTTTAAAAACTTTTTGTAGAGATGGAGTCTCACTATGTTGCCCAGACTGGTTTCAAATTCCTGGCCTCAAGCAGTCTTCCTGTCTCAGCCTCCCAGAGTGCTGGGGTTATGGGCATGAGCCACCACCATGCCTGGCCTTGTATAACTGTTGAATAACTTAATGAACAACAACTCAAGCTCAGATACAGATTTTAGTCAGAGCGCAAACCAGAAGAGAAAAATATACTCTTTATTACCAGGACCCTTTTCTTAAGTCTTTCTTTTATTTCCAATATAATTTTTATGTGGAGATAGTTGATGTCCACATTGATGACTCATCTAACAGCCTAGCCTTGACATTTCTGGATCTCCTCCCCCAAACATGAATATTTTCACTTTTGGTCTACTTCAACTACCTACTTCTACTTTTGTAATCTGAAATTCCAACAATCCACCTGTGATCATAAACTTTTTGCCTTCTAGTTTACTTGCTTTCATTCCACTTGGAGACCCAAGGCATGAGAATTCTCACTGGTAACTGAGCCAGGGTTCAGGAAGCCAAGACAGCAAATCAATGTGCAGAACATCTGCACATCAGGAGTCAGGGATACAAAGTATGGGTGCTCAGGATGTCTAGAAATAACCTGGATACTAGTACTTGATCAAGCCAGCAATTTAAACCCAAATGGATACACATTTAGGGACAGGGAAGACGCACAACATCAAAACCATGGACATATAGGCAGGCAAAGACACGACTTGGAAGACTGACATGAGGAACCAGAAATAATGCTTAGTGACTTATTGCTCCTCCCAGCCATTGACAGAGGAGAGGGAACAGGAATGGAGTTGGAGTTATTCTTGGAAACTCAGAGCCCTCTCTATCAATTACGACAACGTGACTTCTGACTATTACCAATGATAGTCTTCATTCCAATTCCCCAATAGGCAGTTTTCAGTTTTCATCCTGCTGGGCCTCTTGGCTACATTTGACTTTGTGGGTGGCCTCCTCCTTCTGAAAGTGTTATCTTCTCTAAGATTTTATGACATCGCATTCCCTAGTTCTCTTCTGAACACTTTGCTACCTCTCTGTCTCTCAAGTAGTCCTCTTTTTCTTTTACCTTCCATCTGGTATTCCTCAAGGTCTGCCCTGTGCCTTCTCGTCCCTTAATTTTACATAGTCTCTACAGTGATCTCTTTTACTGTCATGGCTTCTTCTAGTACTCATGGCTACCAGATCCATGTCGTTTGCACAGTTCTTTTATGCCTGAGCTTCAGAAGTGTATGTTCAACAGCCTTTTGGATATCTCTCCCTGGATGTCTTCCAGGTTCCTCAAGCTCAACATGTCCCAAACTGAATTCCCAGTCTTCCCTTCCCAACCTCCTTTCATTCTCATATTGCTTATTTCGGTTCTATCAACCACTGAGCCACCCAAGCAAAAAACCTAGAAATCAAAATTAATTGGTTCCTCTCCTTATAACCCACATCTATCATTTTATTCATTCATTCAACAACTTTAATCAAGTCCTGTGATTCACCAGGTATTGCTCTCATTATGGGCTAAACAATGGTAAGTAAAACAGATATAATTCCTATCCCAATGAAGAATATACACTACTGGCTGACTTCGCCTCCAAAGTGTTTTTTAACTGTCCTTTCTCTCTCTCTCTCTCTCTTTTATTTTTTACTAGCAGTAGCTGGTGTGTAATACATGTTCAATTAATCCTTATTGAATGAATGAATACACGAGGATGTAACTATCTGAACATCTGCTGCCTACATAGCACAGAATATGACACAGCAATCTGGTGTCATTAGAAATACGTCTAAGCACACATTATGAATCAATAGAAGCCAAAACATCTGGCCAATTTAGCCAGAAAATCCTCAATGAAGCATTAGTATGTTTTATATGTGTTATGCAAACACTCAGATGGTCAGGGCTTCCGTGGAATTGACTGGGTGTTTTCGCACAGCGTAGGCTCAGCCAGACCAGTCTTGATCTCTCCCAGGGACACATTATTTCTCTGAATTGCACATATGGCTCACTGACTTCTAGAGTTGAGCATAAGTACAAACTCTGAATGCTTGCAACTACTTTCATCAGCTCAGTCATTTCCAAAATGTTATTAGTGCCACGTGGCTATTTATGAATACCAGTAGACATTCACTGGCTCTTCAATCTGAAGACATCAATGCGATTGAAATTATTCATGCTGAAGAATAGCACAGAGGGGTTACAGCCAGGCAAAACTCAGGCATCATAAGGAATATACAGTATGGTTAAACAATAAGAATAATATTGGCTAATAATGATCTCGTCTTTCATAGTAACTATTTGATGACACCAACAAATATCTTTAGGAAATTAGCAAAGAAATAGTTCAAATATTCCTATACAATTTCACCAGATCAACTAGTTATAGAATAAAACCATAGTCTTCCCAATTATAAGTAGCAAGGTCAGGTACAACTGAGAATAGAATAAGGAATTATCTCAATTCCTGCAGTCAGCTTAAATGGAGAGAGGTTTCAAAAATAATAATAAAATAAAATAAGATAACAAAAACAAAGAAAGGGAACTTTAAGCAGAATTACTGAGGTATTTAGGATAAGGCATGCATCTTCTCTTGAAGTCACTGGCATTCAGACTCAAGCTACCAACAGGCAGAAGCAGCAGAGAGGGCTCTGCTGGCTGGCCATGCACCCACTCCAGGAAATATCCTGGATCATTATTTTATATCATAGCAAACTGTGCCATGCACACCAATTCATAGAGGGAAAGAAATAGGCATTGCAATCAGTTATGACTTGTGTGGGTATAATAATTTCTTGGGAAATTAAACACTCACGAAACAAATAGTATAAGATCTAATGGTCAACTCTTGCAGGGCATGCAGGCTAGGTTTAACCTGCAGCTTTTCCCAGGGAAATCTGACCCATGCACTGTTTCATAGCTCCTTCCCATGGATTCCGATAAAAAAACGGAAGACCATCTTGATTCAGAGTACCCCATCAGTCTTTCAAATGCAGAAGAAAGACTTTCAGCATTTTAACCTTTTCTGTTTTACATTTCTTTAAGCACACAGATCTTTCTTATCTACAAGTGAATGAGAAATATTCAGGTCTATTGATTTTAAAAATTAGCCTTTATATGTCTTCAAAAAGCTCCAGACATTATTGGCTGGGTCTGTTTACTTTGGAATACTTTCAGCTTCTTCTTGGCTCAGGCTCATGTCAGAAATTGTCAGATAAGTCTTAAATACTGGCTCCCCCCGCCCACCATTTATTTCTTTTCAAAAAAAGCACAGTGGAGCCTTATCATTTAACTTGCCTGACTTCAACTATATGAGCTCTGTCTAAATGGTTAAAGGGAAATCTGTATTAGAGCAGGTGACTTTGCCAAGGCTGTGAACCAGCATTATGGTGAGGACAGAAACTCTTTGTTCACCTTGGTTCTTGACCTTGCCAGCCTCAGTTCTCTAGCGGCTCTCAGAGACAGAGCATCTCATGAGTTTAGCATGATTCTAATATTGGAAGAAAGAATTTTAAACATAATTTTGGTCTTGACGATTTACTCTTTTTGAACTTACATTGTAGCCCCGTCCTTCACACAAGATGCAAATTCACGCTACATAAAAATAGGATTCTGTGGGTGGCTTTGAAATTGTATGCTGCTCTTGAACTCCCTAACTCTGGGCATCACATGATGCTGTTTTCATATTTCCAAATCAGCAGTGTCCTCCTGATTCTGACTCTCAGAGGACAGTACAGACCTGCTGACAGCCAGCTACCTACAAAGGGGCATTCTCTTGCACTTGACCCTCCCTTTAGTTTAATAACAGCAGGCTTATCTTTTCCAATATGAGTTAATTTTTTTGCGGTAAGATTACAATTCAGTTTCACATGACATTTATTATTAGCTAGGTTAGAAAAAACCACCACACAAATGAAAAGGGAGAGGGTGTTAAGAACCCTTTGGCATTTCTGGCATTTCCTGAAATTGCATAGAGGTTAATTCTGACCTGAGGAGATAATGGAGATACGTTTGATCATTTGCAATTATGGTGATCAGTCAAGAAAAGGTTAAAGATAAATCAGTTTTCTCTGCGGCGTCTGGGTTGGAGATGCACGCGAGCATGCATTTGCGGCTAACCAGAAGCAGGCAGAGAGGACTTACATTCTGTTTCCCCACGATGTTATCGAAGGGCAGTTCGGGGCTCCAGGATCCTTCTGTGAACGTCGCCCCACTGTTTCTTCGGTCTGAGGGGCTCACAGATTCCTTGACGATATCTTCAGGCAAGGACAGCAGACTCTCCTCAGGCTGCTTAATTAAATAGGTCTCTATATTATGCTTCCTCAAGAACTCGTTCCTCTCTTTACCATGACCCTCTTCCACGTTATAGTCACCGTTGAGGCAATCCAGTGTGGCTTTGGAAATGTGAATCCTCCTGTGTGTACAAGGCATAGGTCATTACACATTCCTGATGTTGCCTGCAAAGGCTATAGCTGTTTTTTTTGTCCTGTGCAAAGCCAACATCAGGGCTGCACGTGGGGTGCTGTTAGGAACATGTCTTCAAGGACAATACTTGTCCTCCTAAAAGGTGGAAAGAATAAGAGAAAATAGAAGCATGAATCCATGAGTAGGGGCTCAGTGACTTTACCCCAGGGAACACTGCAGCCTTTAATAAAATACAACCTTGCTAAGCCACAACTAAGCAAATCTTTTGGCTTTTCTTAGGACTGTCAGCCTGATCCCAGTACACATTAAGAATAAGTGATGTTTTCAGTGGTGTTGACTATTTTGGAAATACAAGTGATATAAGTATTTCTGATCTTCAGTTGCAATTATTGTCCAAATCACATGCAACAACAGTTCTCTTATCATCTTGGAACTTTTCCTATCATTTCAGTTTTCTTATATTTGTGCCTTGCTTCCTCAACTTGTTTGTAATCTTTTTAAGAACAAGGGCAGGTCTTAAAATTCCTAAAGCTACATTGAGGGTCCTTTGGAAAAACCACTGTAAGTTATAATTTCCCCAAAGCATGTGTATTATAAAAAGCAGAGAACAAAGCTGTGGACACGGCCAGCCTGGCTGCTGGCTACGCTAACTCACAAGTGAAGTGACTCATTGCTGCACAATTGTCAGCCACTGTAGCTCATGACTCAAGTTTCTTTTTTTAGCAAAACACCATATGACATCTGGACCTTCAGGATCAAACTTGATTCTTGGAAACTTTACATGGCAAATTCTTCTGGGGAAGAGTTTTTCCTTTCCTCATAAGTATCTAACTCGAGCAGTCAGACTACGTACAGTACTATACTGTGATCTGCATAGACTGGCAAGGTGGTTATAACATGGATTTTGTTGCTAGATCACTTGGATTCAAACCCTAGCTCTACCATGTGCCAGCTGAGAGACCGTGGACCAATTACTTCACCTGTCTGAGTCCATTTTCTCACCTTTGAAATAAGAAATATAATAGTACCTATCTCACAAGGTCTTGCTGAGTATTATAAGAGTTGATTCATTGTAAGGTCAAAACAGTGCACGGTACACTGTATACACTATAAAAACAAACACTTAAGTTATTAGGAGAATTCTAAAAACTGCCATCACGATCCCATTACTATTATGTATTCCGTGACTCCTCAAAACTTACAGGAGATAGACTAACTTCTGAATACGGCCTCCAAGGCCTTCATTCTCTGGCCCTGTCACTTCAAAGCTCATTTTCTGACACTCCTTCAATATAGCCCCCTATGTTCTCTCAAGTAATTGGCACTTTTCCCAATTCAGTGTGCTATTGCATGCTTGCTAATAGTTTCCTACGCCTGGATTCGGCTCAGAAGTCATTTCCCTAAGCCGACTTTGGTGTTTCTTTGCGTGAATGAATGCTTAATACTTTTATTGCCTGCTGTAATTCCAAAAACAATATATCAAAGGAAGCAAAGAAGTTAAAAAACATTTTAGAGTGGAATTTTAAAATACATTGTACTTTTAGTACTATCTCTGCTCCCTCCTCTCACCATTCTAGCCCATTTTGCTAAATGTCTCCTTTCTGAGAGCATAGCTCACTGAAAAGGACATATAAAGAAATAGAAACCAGCCAGGCTCGGAGGCTCAGCCTGTAATCCCGTGCTTTGGGAGACTGAGGTGAGTGGATTGCCTGAGCCTGTGGGTTCGAGACACACCTGGGTAATTTGGCGAGACCTCATCTCTACAATAAATAAAAAAAAAATTAAGCCAGGTGTGGTAGCGTGTGCCTGTAGTTCCAGTTACTTGGAAGGCTGAGGTGGAAGAATTGCCAGAGCCCAGCAGGTCGAGGTTGCGGTGGCCGGGAGCGTGCCACTGCACTCCAGTCTGGGCGACAGAGTGAGAATCCAACTCAAAAAACCCCAAACCAACCAACCAAACAAACAAAAAACCAGAAACCACAAACCAATCATTTCCTGGTCTTTTAAGGCATGTTCTCCACATCTTCTAAATACATTTCCTCATATATAGTCATTAATTTCAAGTGCAAGATACTAAAAATGTGTGAAAGATGTCTGAGCTTTCTGGAGAAATGTGCTGAATGAGGACAAAATATTCTCAAGATGCATTTTGTTAATATATATGGACTCAATATGTTGTCCTGGGAGAATAACAAATCATTTGACCTTCTATGAAGTAGAAGTCCCAGTGATTTGAGAAACTCCGATCAAGTTCAGAGTTAAGGCTGGAAAGTTACCTTTTCTTCTGGGCACAATGAACCCCCAGAAGGGTTCTGTAAAGTAGGATGGCTGATTTTCTGTAAAATAATTAAGTTAAATACCAACTCCATTTGGCATTTTCTCTGTATTCTACATTTCATTATTCTGCTGTCAATGTGCAGGGAGACTAATATTTGCATATACTAAATCAATATTATGCTTCCAGTAGTGAAAGACATCCTCGCCTTCACTTATTACTGATTCTTGTGTTGAAGTTCTAATCAATATACACTTAAATGTTTTGACAGAAACTGGGATTTAGAATGTTTCTTTTCATCCTTGCTGCTAACTTGAGTTTTGGGGCAAGGCATTTTTAGATGAGCTTCTGTCCAGTGCATTTCCCTTGAAGGAAGTGAGTTGGGTTTTAGACAATGTTCTCCTATACTGAATGTCAAGTAAACCCAACGTTTTCTGATAATGTTTAATGCCAGGACATAATAAAAAATAGTCATGATAATAAATAAGATCTAACAATTGTGTGACACTTATTTTGCATGAATGTTATCTTACAGTCAAAGGTATCACCGTATGCTTGACTCTACAGTTTAGCTCATATGATTTCCATTCTTCCCGTAGCCCTAGATGATAGGCATTTCTTTTTCTCATGATGCAATTGGTCAAACTAGTCCATAAACAATGAGTGTATATTTGGCCCAGAATCATATTAGTAGTTGGTGGCAGTGCTGGATTGAGACACAAGAACTTCTGTTTTCAGGGTCTAAGACCCTGTAGCTATATCATACGGTAACCAATGTAACGACAACCACAATTAATATTTACTGAGCACAAGAGAAAGGACTTTATGAACATTGTATCATTTAACAAAAGCTCAAAAATGGTGGTCCTCAGGGTGATGCCAAGGCCAGTATCACCATCACCTGGAAACTTATTAGAAAGGCAGAGTCTTTGGTCCCACTCCAGATATACTGAATCAGAAACTCTGGGGGTGGAGGCCAGCAACCTATGGTTTAATCAGCTTTCTAGGGGATTCACATGCTGATGTTTGAGAACTGCCACTCTAGAAATCCAAGTTTCAATGAGGTTAAAGAGCAAAATCATAAAAAACACCGGGAATTATAAACCAAAACAACATCAAATCATGGAGAGTTTTAAGGCTGTTTTGGCATGCCTGCATTTCTGCACACTGGCAATATCCCATGGCTAAGCAGAGCTGGACGCTTTATAGAAGACAAAGTGGTTTATAGGCATTATCACATTCGAAACTAAATTTTTGAGGTTGGTAATGTTTTTACTCCAAACTTACAGTGAAGAGACTGGGCAGGGAGATGAAGAAACTTGCCCCAACTTTTATAAGCAGTAAGTTTGAAACTCACGGTTCAAGCTCACGACTCATGGTATCAAAAATAAGGGTGTGAAAAATGATTTAAACGCCGTCACTCTTCTGTTTCTTCATGTGATGATTTCAACTCAGTTACTCTTCCACTTCTTAATTTGATTGAGAACAATAGCTAAATTGGCTTCCACATGTCAAAGCAGTATTTTACAAGCTTTGAAAGCATATTCTGAGGTCTGCAAAGGGAAGCCATTGAGTATATGGATAGCTCCCCACTCAGCTGTGCTTTTAAGACACAGGCTTGGAAATATAGATAGACTGGCTGTCAAGTTTGTTTAAATTTAGCAGTTGGATACTCGTAGGAAAGTCCTAAAGCATTTAAAGATTTAAGACACATCAGGCTTACTTTAGTTCTAAATCTGTGCGGCAAACAGCGGTAGCACACCGCAGGCAATGAAGGATCCCCCCAAGAATAATAATTGGCCTGGGATCTTCCTTGCCCAGTGTACAAAGTGTTTGACACCTTGTCTCAGATAATCCTCAGAGGGGATTTCTGAGGTGACCTGTGCTCATTTAGCAGGCGAGAAAACAAATTCTCATGGAAGAGGGAAATAAATTCACAAGGAAGCTCATCATACGTATTATTATCTCTCATTCTTCAGGGAAGAAAGTGATACTTAGAGAAGTTAGATACTTGTCTGAGATTACACAGACGAGTGATGCAAGCAAAGTTCACCCTGAAAATCACATTCCAAGTGCTGTTCCTGCTATATATAACGTGCTGAAGACAACAGAGTGTACATGAGTGGGGGAATGAATGCATCACGGGAATTCTAGTTTTTCTGATTTCACCTCTTCCACCTCTTTCTTTTCTCTCATGATATCTATTACCTGATAGTCAATACAATTTGCAAAGAATGATGGCAGATACAAGAGAGATCTGTGATTCCAAAGACAGGTCTAGGGGTTAGGGAGAGGAATATATGTAAGTGTACTATCTGCTTTTTCTATCTCTATCTTTATATCTATCTATCTATCTATCTATCTCTACCATCTATCTAGTTATCATCATCTATCATCTATATCTCTCCGTCCGTCCATCCATCCATCCATCCATCCATCCATCCATCCATCCATCCATCCATCATCTCTTAGAAAGAGAGGCTGCAGAAAGTCAGTACAACTCACTGACTCATGTATATCTGATATTGGATCCCTGTTGGGTCTACTCTGTGTAAACAAAATATTGAAACCACTTTTCAAGGCTCAGTTGACCTTTGCAGGCCACTAGCACCTTTGGGGATTCTATATCAACCAATCTTGCCAGCCAAATGTGGAAAGCTGAATTTTCAAGGAAGATCCTGAATTTTCTGAGTTGAACCCAAGGTTATTTTAGAAAGTCAGTGGGTCTTAATCCTGTGTGCCTGTTAGAATCGATGAGAGAACTTAAAATAGATTCTGCATAGATTCTGCTTTAAATGAACTGGCATGGGGTCTGGGCATAAGCAATTTTTAAATGCTCCTTTAATGATTCCAATGGGTAACCAAGTCTAAGAACCAGTACTATGCAGGGCAGAGACCTGAACACTTAACTGTCATCCCATCATTCTTGCTGCTTCTGATGCATTTTAATAGATTTTGGGAACTAGTACTTGTATGATGTTTCTTTTTTTTGTTTGTTTTTGAGTTGGAGTCTCACTCCGTCACCCAGACTGGAGTGCAGTGGCCGCTCCCGGCCACCACAGCCTCGACCTGCTGGGCTCCGGCGATCCTTCTGCCTCAGCCTTCCGGGTAGCTGGAATTACAGGCACACGCTACCACTCCCGGCTGATTTTTGATTTATTGTAGAGATGAGGTCTCGCCAAGTTGCCCAGGCGGGTCTCGAACCCACGGGCTCAGGCAATCCACTCACCTCAGCCTCCTAGGGCGTGGGATTACAGGCTGAGCCACCGAGCCCGGCTATTGTATGACGTTTCAATGTCTGGTCTCCTTCCAAATAATTGCTTCTTAGACTTATACCTCTGAATTCTGCATAGAGAAACCCACGGTCGCAAAGTGAGCAATTGACAAGGGTTAAAAGAAAAAAAAGAGCTTTGTTTTGGCTTACCCAGGGATTCCTCCAGATTCGAGTTTGTTTGCAATGTCCACATCCCAAGACCAGACGTCAAACTGCCACTTCCTCAGTCCCAATACGCCGCACAGCACCGAGCCAGAGTGGATTCCAATCCGCATGTCAACATCATGCTTTGTCCTTGACCTCACATACCTGCCGACATAGGTGAGTAGACATATGCATAAGGTCAGAGTGAGTATCTTTCTGACAGTCCCTTGCCTACTCCGTAAATTCAACTCCTGCCCATTTAAGGATCACCTCCTCTATGAAGCCTTCTGGGTTTCTTTAATAACCAGAAAGATTCGCTTTCTCCTCTGAACACCCCTAGCCTTTTAACTGTCCTTTTATGGGATCTTATAAACCTTATTCCCATACCTTCTATGTAACTTCTGTCTCAGGGACCGGCATCAGCACTTTTTTCCACCCAGTAGTGCACAAACCTGGGATAGGTGATTCACTACACATTCCATATTCAACCAAAATTTTGATTGTTTCCTTTTTGCTTGTCCTTTGAGCAGTCTAGTTCAGGTCACCATCATGCCTCAGTCTGAATTCCTACCTCATCCCGATCTCCTTCCATACTATTCAGGGCTACCAGAGGCTCTTTCTAAACACAATTGTGAATTCACCCCTCCATCACTTTTCTCTGACCTTCTGCTTCTTAGGGTAGTGCTCTCATTCCAGGACTGAGTTGGGTCGTCTTTTGAGATGCAGAAATAAGATGTTAGAACTTCCATTTACAGCTTTTATTATTTATCTTGAAAAGCCTTTAAAAAATATTTTTGTGTATGTATATAAGATATATATTTATAAAGCATATTTAGTTCTGCTAGCCATTAAAACCAGGTATAGAAATAAATTAAATTTTGAATCTGACCTTTACATCATCATATCACAGTTAAGATTCTTTAAAAAAGAATTATGCTCAGACCCATTGCTCTCTCTAGGCAAGGGTGAAAGCAGGAAGATTTGTATACTGTAATTAAATAGAAATAAATGGTTGATGTCATCATTGTCCTTTAAAATCCATATGTCATGTGTATTTTATAGTATGTTTAAAACATATGAATATAATTAATAGAATAGAAAATAAATACATTTTTTTCAGCTATTACATATCTTCATATAGTTTTGCTGATAAAGGTGAGAGAATTAAAATATTCAGATATCACTGGCCTACAAGATAAAATTGAAATTTCCCAGCCTGGCACACAAAATCTATCACACGCCTCCACTATTCCTTTCAATTCTAATGTACACATTGGATACCAGCCATTCAAGCAACAGGTCGTTGTCTAAATTTTGTGTTCCTTCTTCCTTCTCTGGGCCCATGCTGCTTTCTCAGTTTGGAATGTCTGCTGCCTTATTCAATCGAAGAGCTCCTGCTCATCTTTTAGGGTGAAGCTTAGGTGTAACTGTGGCCAAGAAGCCTCCCTGATTTTCCAGTCTGGATTTTGTGAACTTTCTTGTGTTCTAATTGCATCCTGGGTGAATAATAATAATGATGGTAATGTGTTAGAATCACCAGTCTTCTCTAAAATAGTTGAGGGTAAGAACTTTGCCCTGTCTTGTGTCTGACAATAGATGTTTACTGAGTAGGTAGATGGATGGGTGTCCGATACCCTCCGTCAATGTTCCTACGTATATAAGCTCTTTCATCAAGAGAATAAGCCCCTTAAGGACAATATTCCTGTCTGGGGTCATCCTTGTATCTCTCACAGCCTGGATCATCATGCCTTTCAAACAGCCGTACTTAAAAGATGATTCTTTCCTTTCATTAAAGAACAAATGAATAAAGGATTCCATGTATTCAACTGAATCACTGCATTCTCTGCTCATACCAAGTTGCAAGGTAATGCAAAGTTATTTATATAGGACAGTAAATTTAAATTGGGTTGAGAATATGGAAATATTAAAATAAATTAGATATCAGAAAGGTAAGCCACGATCATTAGAATACACATTTGTAACGAAAGGCTGTGGTCATTCTTGACGCTGGTGAAGTTCCTACATTCTGGGTCATTGTTTTGACTTTAACTTTTACATTAAAAAGTATATAGTACCCTACATCCACTGACAATGAAAGGACAACACGGACAATGTGGGAACCATTTGAAGAAAAAACAAATAAACAAACAAAAAACCCAAACAAGAGACGAAAGAGCATACAGCACTTGAGAGGAGCCCGAAAAGCATGTCAGTTTCTGACACACTTTCCCAATGAGCTTCTGTGAGGGAGGTTACTGAGAGTGGCCATCTGTGCTGTCACCAACCATGACCACTACTGTATTACCCAAGTGTATAGTGGGATTGCCCTCCCCACTTGCCTGATGTTATTTTTGACCAATGAGATGTAAGCAGAAGTAATATGTGTCACTTCTGGGCAGCAGCTTTAAGAGTCTTATCTACCAAACTCCTTTTTAGAACTCTTCTCTCCTGCATCCATCAGGATAGGTGTGGTGGCTCACACCTATAATCCCTACACATTGAGAGGTCCAGGCAGGAGGATTGCTTGAGTTCAGGAGTTAGAGACCAGCCTGGGCAGATAAGGAGACCTCATCTCTTTAAAACAAAACAAAACAAAACACACACATAAAATTAGCTGGGCATGGTGGTGTGTATCTGTAGTCCCAGCTACCCAGGAAGCTGAGGAGGGTGGATGGATCCCTGCAGCACTGGAGTTTAAAGCTATAGTGATCCATGATCATGCCATTGCACTCCAGCCTGGGAGAAAGAGTGAGACTCTGACTCAAAAAAAAAAAAAAAAAAAAAATAGCATTTCCTGAATACACCATCAGTCAAAGAAAGAGCTCATGATAGAACCTTCTTTACCAGGCTCCTTGAATTAGGATGAAGTGTACGGTATCCAGTCATCCCCTTAACCCTCCCATAATGAACATAAAATGTGAATGAAAAAGAAATCTTTACTGTTTTAAGCCACTGAGATTTGGGGTTGTTTGATACTTCAGCATAACCAGGACTATACTCGCTTGCACAATCATTCGTCTCCATTTGCATTTTTCTTATTATGTGGTCATCACTGCAGTGTGAAGTTAATATCATGGACTTCAGTGCTAGACTACTGAGCTTGCATTTTGCCCGTTTTACGACCTTTAGGAAGTTATTTTACTTTTCTATAGATGCTTCAATCTCTGCACCTATAAAATATTGACAATAATAATAGCATTATCCAGATGAAGCCAATAAATATTTGTAAAGAGTTTCAAATAGCGCCTGGCAGAGACTAAGAAATACTTGGTTGCCTATCATTTACGAAAAAACTCCAACCCAGGAAAGCAAAAAACGTTTTCCCATGGCCACGGAGCCTGTAAGCAGGACTCTGGGACTCAACAGGTATAGGGACTATACCTATACACATAGGTATAGTCAGTGCTCAAAGCATGCAAAAACTCCATGCTTTTTGCAACACAGGTACAGCTCTTGGTGTGGGATCCGGGGCAAATAGCTTGATCTGACCCTGAGTTTCAATTGTAAAATAAGGCTCTACCTGACTGCTTCACTCACAAAACTGTTGTGAGCCCCAAAGGAGATAACGGATGTTAAAGAGCTTTGCCAATTAATGGTGAGGGACTATTAAACAGCACATGGCGCTAATGCCATTAGGCAATTAACATGACACAGGAAATGCACTGGAGCAATCCTAATGAAGAGACATTTAGATCTTTTGTTTTCCTCTATGATACACAAATCTTAACAAGAAGATAGATTTTTTTTTAATGGCACAGCTTTTTTTTTTTCTTTCTCATTCATTTTATTTTGTCTGGGATTTGACTGAAATAAAAACTAATAATGAAACCATGTCAAAGTAATTAATAATTTACAGATATCGATCCTCTTCGGAAAGGCTACCTCGTGCTTGCAAAGAACCACAAACACACACAATATATTTCAAGATCATTTCTTGGGGAGGGGGGAACCTCTGGGCCTTCTTTGTTTTTAAATTTATTTTAGAGTTGTGGGATACATGTGAGGATCAGCTACATAAGGAAATTGTGTCCAGGTGAGGTTTGGGCTTCTAGTGAGTCCTCTCTCTCCTTGATGGTGGACATGCCAGTCAATGAGTGGCTATGCACCCTTTATTCCCCTTTCCTCTATTCCTTCTTTAGCAGTTTCCAGTGTTTGCTGGTCCCACTTTTGTGCTCACATGCCCAAGGTTTAGGGCCTGCTTATGAGTGAGACCATGTGGTATTCAGGGTTTTTTTTGCTCCTGTAATAGCTCACTTAGAATGATGGTCTCCAGCTGCATCCATGTTGCTGCAAAGGCCATGGTTGTGTACTCTATGGCTGCGTAGTACTGCTCTGGGCATTCTTGAAACCAAAATGGAGGCAGTTCTGCTCTGAGTTAAGACTTGCTCAATTCTTCCTGAGCAGAGTCCCAGGGATGCTTTGCTGTGCATAATCAGCCACAAATTAACAGAAAGCGAGTATATAGCGCCTGCATTACAAACATCTGCACCTTCTCTTTCTGTTTCACACACTCTGAGGTTCCGGAGAGCAGGGATACCACCTGTTATTCCCACTTAGCACAACGCTTCACACATAGGTATAGTCAGTGCTCAAAGCATTCAAGAAACGAATGGACGAAGCTCAATGGCTTTCTGGCCTCACAGGACTGGCGTTGTCCCAAGATGGATCAAAGAGTCCCAGGGGAACCATAGAGGTTACTCAGGATCTGTCAGTTGGGAGGAAGAGGCGACCCTCCAGACCGTCTCCCTTCAAATGGAGCAGGTCCACTCTCTGTTTTTCATGGTAGATTTCCATTTAAAATTTGTCCTAAATAAAAATACACTTAATGATTAATATTTTGCAGCTCCATATAGTGAAAGTCAAGTAATGCACCAATTAGCAAGCGGAAGAAGGAAGACATCTTTTTTCTTTTAATTGAACTATTAAGGGTGAATATTATAGTTGTACAGAATAGAATTTTTGTATAGAATTTGTATAGAATTTTTCTCTTTATTCAAATGTGTTGAAGGGTTCTTTTTAGCTAATGAATCAATCCATAGACATTGCTGAAGGAAAGACAGGGAGAATAACCCAGTAGCAGTCATTGATCCACAAATTAGATTCTCTCTACAGTCAAGTAAATGGATGAATAAAGAGACTAACCTCAGCAGAGGTGCAGTTTGGTCTGTGGAATAAGATATATTCAACTTTAGCCGGGCTCGGTGGCTCAGCCTGTAATCCCGCGCCTTTGGGAGGCTGAGGGGAGTGGATTGCCTGAGCCCGCGGGTTCGAGACCCGCCTGGGCAGCGAGACCTCATCTCTACAATAAATCAAAAAATCAGCCGGGCGTGGTAGCGCATGCCTGTAATTCTGGCTACTCGGAAGGCTGAGGCGGAAGGATTGTCGGAGCCCAGCAGGTCGAGGCTGCGGTGGCCGGGAGCGGCCACTGCACTCCAGTCTGGGCGACAGAGTGAGACTCCGACTCAAAAAAAAAAAAAAAAAAGAAAAAAAAGAAAGAAAGAAGTATTCAACTTCTCAGGTCTTGGATCAGAAACAGGAATTTCAATGCTGAATACCACCTGCTGACTGTAGGAGCTAGAACAGATGACATGTTTCCCTAACTCCACAGAGGCATGGAGTCTGCATTAAAGCAGGCTGGGATGTGAAGTCAGTATCCTCCACCTGCTAGCTGAGGGTCTCAGGCTTTCTGTTTTAGCCTCAGAGTCACAGTTTTCTCAGGTGCAATGGGGAAGAGGACTTGTAGGGCTGTTAGGTGGGTTCATGAAATACTGTACGAGTATATAAACATTTAGCCTGGTGCATATTGAATGCTCAAAAATAGTAACTTCTACTAATTTTCATTAGTGATAACTTTCAATAACACAGGTTAAATCAGACCAATAAAAAATTATGAGCCAGGCTCGGTGGCTCAGCCTGTAATCCCGCGCCTTTGGGAGACTGAGGTGAGTGGATTGCCTGAGCCCACGGGTTCGAGACCCCCTGGGCAACTTGGCAAGACCTCATCTCTACAATAAATCAAAAAATCAGCCAGGTGTGGTAGCGTGCGCCTGTAGTTCCATCTACTCAGAAGGCTGAGGCGGAAGGATAGCCAGAGCCCAGCAGGCCGAGGCTGCGGTGGCCGGGAGCGGCCACTGCACTCCAGTCTGGGCGACAGAGTGAGACTCCGACTCAAAAAAAAAAAAAAAATTATGAATAGGTCACTCTACCTACCTTTTTCTCCCACAACTGTGCCTGGGTCTATTCTAATTACAGAGAAATAGCTTCCACCAACTCATTTAATATATCAACCAGGCAGTTATCAGACCTAAAGTGGCCTAACCAGGACGAACTAACTTGCAGGGTAGTCAGAATTAGTTGGGCCCCAGTTACCTGGAAGAAACAGTGCCCTTATACATTCCAGAAAAAAAAGAAAAGGCAAGGGAGTTGGTTATGGAGATCACAGCTATGGTCACTGTGCAGGGTGTTTTGTGCAGGTGTGGAATCTTTTTTTCACAATAGTGCAGAGCTGAGTGTATTATTACCAGCACCATTTTACAAATGGGAAAACTTCAAGAAGGCCATGACTTCAGGTCGTACAGATATAGGAGTAATAGCTGAAATTTCACCCAAGGTATATGTGATTCTAAACCTATTGGTCTGTTTCTACTACCCTGCATGGTTTCTTTGAAAAGAAGTACAAAAAGAAGTCTGTGAACCACTGGGGTCTGAGCTGACTCAGTCCGATATGAAGTCAACACAGTCTCTACAAATTAATCTTCAAAGCCAGTGGACTCTTACTAAACTCCCCCTGGACATCTCCTGAGATCTCTGAGGGCTGAGGGTACTTCAGGACTCACTGTGGTTGGGGACACCAGCATAGTGTCTTCAACCCTGATCCATTCTGTCTCCTGTACTGGACTACCAACACCCAACTTCCTTACAAGACATAGTGTCCATCTGCTTCTTAAAAAATTTGAAAGCCATTATGCTTATCCTAGCATGGAAGCTGTGATTTCACGAAGTGCTTCCCATTCACATTCTCATTTTGACAGCCACAGAGGTTCTGAGAGGTAGATACCTATATGTATAAATTTTCATTTTACAGAGGCGGGTTCTGAGGCTCTGAATAATTGAGACAGGCCAATTATCTATCTCTTCTCTGTCAGACGTTTTATTACATTCAAAATCTCATTTCCTCCTTAACAACCACCCTAGGTTGCATATGTAGCTTGTTTATTCATTCTTTCAACAAGTGTCTGTTGAAGAACTCTATAGACATTAGCTGTGAACCAAATACACAAATCAATTTCTGCATTCATGGAACTTACATCCAGGTGGTTTATTCCTATTTGACAGTTAAGAAAGCTGGAGCCCAGAGAGGTTAAATCATTCATCCAAGATCACACAGCTGGTAAGTATGCCACACTCCAAGCTGAATGCTGTTTGGACACTTTGCTGCATCTGGCAATCCCTTCAACATTAACCTCTTGCTTCTGGGAGTGAAAAGGTGATGGGGGAGACCTAATATAACCTTCCTATTCAATAGCAAGGTGGGTCTAGTGAGAGAAAAGTGAGAGCGATGATGATTCAGCTACTTGTCACTTGGTGTTCTTGAAGATGAAGAGGAGGCTTGCATGTCTTGGTGCCCTGGAATCTTAGAAGAGAAGTGAGAGACCAGGTCAGGATGGCTGTGAGCCAAGTCAGCTTTGGCTTGTTGAACCAGCTCACAGGAGGGGGCTATTCTGCCTGTTTTAGGACAACTTCTTTCCTGAAATGATGCTAATTCAAGGCTGGGCAGACTAGGGCACTTGCGTGTGTGTGTGTGTGTGTGTGTGTGTGTGTGTGTGTGTGTGTGGTGGGGGAGCACCCATTGACCCTTTTAAAATTCTCTTTCATTTTCTCCCTCCCTTTCATAATTTCCCTAGTGTTCAGTGCACTTCCTTTTCCAAGGTGCCCTCTGTCCTACCTTCCTGGCAGCCTCATAAGCCCACAGCTGGGACCATTCAGCATTTCCTCGCAGGCTGCCTTTAGCCATGTAGGATGGCCTCCTACTAGCCCCACTGCCTCCCTGAAAACCCCAGACATTGTGTTTTGGGGACATAGTTTCTCTTAAACGTAACTGAAATGTTTTGTACAGTCACCACAGTTTGCAAAATATGTTGAGTAATACTCAGAGATAAGAGTTTTTTTCTGATTTTCTGATGTTGTGACTTAGTCAGCTCAGGCTACCATAACGAAACTCCTGAGACTGGGTGGCATACACAAGAGAAATCTATTTCTCACAGTCCTGGAGGCTGAAAGCCTGAGATCCAGATGCCAGCATGGATAGGTTCTGGTGATGGCCCTCTTCCTGGCTTGTAGGTAGAAGGAGAAAGCCAACAAGCATGCTGGTGTCTTATAAGGGATCTAATCCCATCATGAGAGCCTCACCCTCATAAGCTCATTCAAACCTAGTTAGCACCCAAAGGGCCTATCTCCAGACACTATCACATTTGTGGTTAGGGTTTCAACATGCGATTTCTAGGGTGGGGGGGACAAAGTTCAGTCCACAGCAGTGTTATTTATTAGATAAGATAGTAAAACCTATTTTTAAAAAAATTATAAAATATACATTATTATAATAGATAATTCTCAATTTAGTTCATCTTACACATTATTTAATATGTTTTATTCCCTTTCAATAAAAATAAGGATAATTTTAGGATACAAATATGGATGTCGGCTTAGAGTTATGCAAGGAGTGTAGCTTTCAAAATTATTTTAGGCACTATAAAGCAAAATTTTCCAGATCACTATTTTAATGAACTAGGATCAAACTCTTTCAACTGGACCACTTCCAATCCAGAGTTATGGAAAGTGTGTGTTACAAAGTATATTCCACAAAACAAGTCTCCTTAGATGCTCTCTATTGAAACAAAGCTCCATATGACCAATCAGCCTCTCATATTTACAACAGGGGATGATTTCAAGCAAACCCTCATCTAACCCTCTTGCTGATTTCTACCATGACCCAGACACTTAAAGGACCCTGGTTTACATACAGAGGCTTGTGGATACATTATTTAATTCAACTCATATGTGCACACACATAATGTATGTTGTGATTGGCTACAGGCCAGGTGTTGGCACATAGGGAGAGCTTGAATGCAGCTCTGTAACAACAAGAATTTCTTGATATGTAGTGGGGTTTTTCTTTATTGCTGGTGTGGCCTCTCTCCATCCTGTAGAAGACTGAGTGCAGTGCTTGAGGATGGGAATTCCTGTCGTGTTGGTAAATGTTAAGCTGTCCCTCCGGGGGAAAAAGATCCTGATTTGAAGTGTTTGTCAATTTCTGTGGTGTAAATACTCCTATCATGGCTGGTTTCAAGCTTCCAGTTTGAGGTCAACTGGCTTGCATTATTCTTGCACGTTTAACAATGGGTTTTTGTAAACAGGCAGGGGCTGGCCTCACCACATTACTTTTGAGGCTAATGATTTGGTGGATTTCTGTCTCTGTAGGGCAAAGGAGACCACTGCAACTCACTTGGGACTCTGTGTAGACCAGAGGGAGGCATAATAGACCCAATCTACTTCCTGTGTCCTTAATGAAACCTTTGTACCTTGTGCCCTGATTGCTTCTGCTATGACAGTGAGCCAAAATCACCTCAATTATCCTCTGTTTCTCCGAGAAGAAAACGGAGACTCCACATGTAATATTCTTGGAAGTAGAATGTGAACCAAGTTCTCCTGAATTCTAAATCTTAAGCAGCTTTTCCCCATTATATCATGTGGCCTCTTACCAGAAGCATCACTGGGTTAAAACTGAGTGTGAGAACTGTGTTGCACAAATGCAGGGATCAACGAAAAAACATTGTGCCAGGGACACTAGGAGAAGCCTTCTATTTAGGGCCAGAATACACTTATTCAAGGACGTTGATGGAGTACAGCCCCATCAAAGGTGAGGATCCTGTCATTTAAAAGTGAAAGACAGCTCTGGTCATGCTAGACTTCTCTGTTCACAAACATCCAAAGGTCCTGGTCACCCATCTAATTAAGTAAAAATGCTTTTGTTACTTTTTGACAACTGTCTTAACTCCTCCATATTCTAATTCTATGTTGTTGCAGAAGCCTCTGTGATGGTTAATTTTATGTGCCAACTTGGTTAGGCCATGGGCATTTAGATATTTGGTCAAATGCCAGTCTGGATGTTGCTATGAAGGTATTTTTTAGATGCCATGAACATGTAGATCAGTAGACTTGGAGGAAATTAGATTACCTCCACAATGTGGGTGGGTCTTATGTAGTCAGTTGAATATCTTAAGAGAAAAACTGCTGGTGTCTTCTGAGGAAGGTGGTATTCTGATTCCAGATTGTCCTTGGACTCCAGCTGCAATTTCATCTCTTCCCTGGGTCTCCAGCCTTCTAGCCTGCCCTGCAGATTTTGTACTTACTGGCCTCCACAATTGCATGAATCAGTTCCTTAAAATAAATGTCTCTCTATACATACACACATACTCTGTTGGCTCTGATTTTCTGGAGAATTCTAACACAAATGCCTTATCCTTGCTTCCCAAAGCTCCTTGTCTTTGTTGAAATAATGTTTCCTTTTCTCATTTTATCAGTTATGGACAATTGTTTCTGAATATGTGAAAATACAGAAAAAAATAAAGAAAATTAAAACCACCCAATTTCCACTGCAGAGCTTTATGTCTTTTTTTTTGTAAAAATGAATTTTTTAAGAAGTTGCAGTTGCTTTAAATGTGCGTGTGTGCATTCTACTGTGTATACTTTTTAAAACTTGCAAGCCTTTTCTTATGCCGCTGAATATTAATGTAAACCAACCATGATATTTAATGGCTATCCATTCTCCTATTTTGTAGATATGCCAGAATTTCTCTAACCACTTCCATATCTTTGGACATTTATGGAGTCAGATGGTGCTATGGTTTGAATGTGTTGGAAATTTGATCTTCAATGTGGCAGTATTGAAAGTTGGAGTCTTTTTTTTTTTTTTTTTGAGTTGGAGTCTCACTTTGTTGCCCAGACTGGAGTGCAGTGGCCGCTCCAGGCCACCGCAGCCTCGACCTGCTGGGCTCCGGCGATCCTTCTGCCTCAGCCTTCCAAAGTAACCGGAATTACAGGCATGCGCTACCATGCCCGGCTGATTTTTTGATTTATTGTAGAGATGAGGTCTCGCTGCCCAGGCGGGTCTCGAACCCACGGGCTCAGGCAATCCACTCACCTCAGCCTCCCAAAGGCACGGAATTACAGACTGAGTCACCGAGTCCAGCTAAGTTGGAGCCTTTAAGAGGTGTTTGGATCATGAGGGCTCTGCCCTCATGAACAGATCAGCCTATTCATGGGTCAATAGACTAGTGGGTTATCACAGAAGGGGAACTAGTGGTTTTATAAGAAGAAGAAGAGACACTTGGGCCAGCATGTGGGCACACTCAGTTCCCTTGCCGTGAGATACCCTGTGCCTCCTTGGGACCAGCAAGAAGGCTGTCACCAGATGTGGCCCCTTGACCTTGGACTTCCCAGCCTCCAGAATGGTAAGAAGTAAATTCCTTTTCTTTATAAATTACTCAGTTTCAGATAATATGTTATAGGCAATAGAAAATGGACTAATACAGGTAAACACAGCTCAGGAACTATGTTCTGCCACTCATAAACTGTATGTCATTGGTCAGAAGTTTTCTTGAAAATTCTGTAAGAGTTAGTTTCACTGGAAAATTGATCCTTATAAGGCTGTTGGTATTAAGTGATGTAAGCCAGGAAGATTACTTAATATAGTGCCTAGCACATGATGAATATTCTATTGATATTAGCTTTATCAACTATTATTACTAGATATAGTCCATTTTCACCATTACAAATATTTGGGGGAAGTGTACTGAAAACCACTCTAAATGATGTATAAATGATGTGTTTAATGACATTCACAGTAGCATGAGAATAGGATGAGGAAAAGTGGCTTTAGGGAGAAATGAAGAAAGGAAAAAGGCGAGGGAAAGGGAAGAAGGGGTGAGAAGAAGGCAGAGAGAGAAGGAGGGGGCAGAGAGAAAGAAAGAAAGTATAGAAAAGAGAAAGAAAAAGAATGAGAGGCAGGCTTGGACACTCTTGCCTCAAATGAAAACAAGATAATTCTTGTTTATCATTCTTTGTCCTGCCATATTGTTTGGCAGGGCAACCCTGCCACAAGGATTAGCCCTTTGCTCTAATTAACTGTTGGGGACAAGCCAGTTACTACTTGGCATTTTGTGCCATTCCTATGACTTTTTAGCAATTGCACAGAAAAGAACGGGCTCTGCAATTTTCATTAAGATTCATTAAGATCACTTTTGTAGATCATTAATAAAGATATTGCATATAACAGAGCCGGGTGTTAACGCTGGTTAACTTCTAAGCTATTGAAACTCCCCAAAATAGACACAGGGTGTGTGAAGAGAAGCCACCTGGAACCACTTTTCAATCTATGTAATAGAAACTATTATATAAGCCTATTTTAATTAATTTAATTTTATGAACAGACATGCATAAGATGGTATTCAATGCTCCACTGGAGATAAAATTATATTCAATCTCTTTTTGCCATTTATCTAGCTAATACTATGCTTCTAAAATCAAGCATTTTTGGTAAAATGAATCTACTATGAGGCTCTCTTGATCTTATTATCTTGTTATTCTCGGATGCTTACTGACATTTTACTCTCCCAGTATCAGTTCTGCTAACATATTATAGATGTATTTGGGACTTTGTAAAATATATGTTGATTCTTTGAGTATTGATGGCAGATTTCAGGCATCAGTAGCAATTACACAAGTCTGGAATTGGGAGGCAGGATGCCATAATGATTAAGACCAATGGCTTTGGAGTCAGACAGTTTCAGATTGGTGCCCTTATGCTGCCACTAACTATGACTGTATAACCCAGGTTTATGCTATTACATAATCTCTGTTAACTCTAGTTTCCTCATTAGTAGTGTAGGAGCCTATTTCCAGAGCATCAGTTAGTTAGAATGAACCCTTATAGCTGTACTGTTTACTTAACACCGCCGTTCATTCTGATGGGCTACTCTAGACTACTGTGATTAGTATGCTTCAGCCATACTCAGTTATTCAGTATTTGCCTATGACCTATGTCTATCTCCTAGAATTGTTATAAGGACCTAATGAACCAATGCATGTAAAACATTTAACTCAGTGCTTGGTATATCATAAGTGTTCAATAAACCCAAGTGACTATCATTATTTTACTAGTATAGAAGAGAAGCCATGGTAAAGCAATAGGTTTCTGTAGACTGTGTCAAAATTTCCAGTATCCAAACTCAATCCTACTTGCAAGATTCTATGAAAAATATTTCTACAGTGGTAATATGATGTTATCTATTAGAAGTTTCAGAAGAACACTCTGAAGTTGGGATCTTACTATTCCCATTTTACAGAAGAGGCCATGGAGGCTCTAGGTCAAGTTACCCAACCATAGCCTCAGATGTAATAACAAGAAGAGGCAGGAAACAGACGAGGTCTACTGCTGCAGGTCAAGGGTTTCCTTCCTCTGTCCTGTTCACGCAGTATGTTCCCTCTAAGTCACCTGATGGTACAACTGTCACTCTTTCAGGGAATCTTTGGCAAAATTATATCCAGCAACATATTGTAACATTAATAAAATGGAATCCTGTCTGCAATTCTTGGAGTACTGTCAATTGAAAAATAAGTAAATTGTCATGATAAATGTTTGATTAATTAAATGTTCTGTGTCATCTATTGTCTCTTGGGTGACTCTCAGGGTCTCAGTTTTGGTGTATTATCATCCTTTCCTTTATATTTCACAGCTGCTGCTTTATTGCAGATCCTTATTTCTCTCCCCCTGGATTGGTAAGAAAATATCTCCCATCCAGTTTCCTTCCCCTCAGCCTCTGTTTCTTCTCATCCAGTGTCAACAGGAAAGAGAGCTATCCAACACCACAGTCACCTTTCTGACATCCAGATCTGACTGCATCACTTTTCTACTTAAAGAGTCAGGGACTTCTCTTTGCCTGTGGGTTAAAGCCACAGTGTAACTTGCACTAATCCCACTGTTTGAATTTAAAATGGTAGTAATCACCAAGACTTGCTTCAGTGCTTCTCTCTCACACATGAACACATACGTATATCAACACATACATACCACACATCTACACACATTTATATACACTTATGTACAAATATACATGCACATGTGCACACACACACACACACACACACACACACATATACACACACACGACTTTTGCCATGCTTAACAGCTAGAAGGCCTTATTATTCATGCCTTTTTTTCCAGGAAAACAAAACAAAACAAAACTTTGGTTCTTAGTTTTAAAAAAAGGCTACTGTGTAAATACCTCAGTAAAAGACAGAAGACCAATGCTCCCTCACACTTGTACTTTTGACTGCTCGACTCTTGCCTACTTTGTATTTTTAAAAATATTTTTATGTTTAATCTGTATACACTGACAGATACAATTGTAGTATTTACTGTGCATAACAAGATGTTTTGAAGGATATATATACATTGTGCAATGATTGAATGTAGCTAATTAACATATGAATGACTCACTCAGTTATCATTTTTGTGGTGAGAACACATCACATCCGTTTTCTGAGCATTTGTCAAGAACACAATATGTGATTAACTACAGCTACCATGGCGCCAATAGATCCTTTGAACTATTTCTCCTGCGTAGCTGAAATTTTGTATCTTTTGATGAACATCTCCCCAGCCACATCCCAACTACCCCAGCCCTGGGCAACCACCATTCTGCTCTTTACTTCTGTGAGATAAACTTTTTTAGATTCTACATGAGTGAGATTATGTGGTATTTGCTTTTCTATGCTTGGCTTATTTCTTTTCACATAATGACTGTGTTCATCCATGTGCTGCAAATGACAGGCCTTTCTTCTTCTTCTTCTTCTTCTTTTTTTTTTTTTTGAGTTGGAATTTCACTCTGTCTCCCAGGCTGGAGTGCAGTGGTACGCCCATGACCACTGCAGCCTCAACCAGTTGGGCTCAGGTGATTCCTCTGCCTCAGTCTTCCAAGTAGCTGGAACCACAGGCGTGTACCACCACACCCTGTTAATTTCTTGCTTTATTGTAGAGACGAGGTTATGTTGCTCGGGCTGGTCTCAAACCCCTGGGCTCAAGTAATCCTCTTGCCTCCACCTCCCAGAAAGCTGGGATTATAGGCATGAGCCACTGTGTCTGGCCACTTCATTCTTTTTTATGGTTGAGTATTATTCTATTGTGTATGTATACACCACATTTTCTTTATCCATTCATCCACTGATGGACATTTAGGTTGATTTCATATCTTGGCTATTGTGAATAGTGTTGCAATAAACATAAGAGTGAAGGTAGCTCTTCAACATACAGATTTCATTTCCTTTGAATGTATACTCAGTGGTGGGATTACTGGATCATATGGTAGTTCAATTTTTAATTTTCTGAGGTACTGCTACTATTTTCCATAATGAATGTATTAATTTTCATTTTCATCAATAGTGTGCAAAGTTTCCTTTTCATCACATCCTCACCAACAGGTATCTTTTGTTTTTATGATAGTAGTTATTCTAAAAGGTTTCAGGCGATATCACATTGTGGTTTTTATTTGCATTTCTCTGATGATTAGTGATGTTGAGCATTTTTTTTTGGCATACCTGTTGGCAATTTGGATGTCTTTTGAGAAATGTGTGTCCAGGTCCTTTGCATATTGTTAATCAGGTTATTTGTTTTCATGCTATTGAGCTGTTTGAGCTCCTTATATATTTTAGATTTTAATCCCTCATAAGATGTATAGTTTGCAAATATTTTTTCCCATTCTGTAGGTTCTCTTCACTATGTTGATTATTTTCTTTATGTAGTAGTTTTTAAAAAATTTAACGTAATCTCATTTGTCTATTTTTGCTTTTATTAACTGTGCTTTTGGGGTCATATTTAAAAACTCATTGTTTAGACAAATGCCATAAAACTTTCCCTTTATGGTTTTTTTCAAGTAGTTTCATAGTTTCAGAAGTTATATTTGAGTTTTTGATCCATTTTTTAGTTGATTTTTGTGTATAATGTATAATAAGCCTAATTTCATTCTTTTGCATGTGACTATCTAGTTTTCCCAGCACCATTTATTGAAGAGACTGTCTTTTCCCAGTGTATATTCTTGGTTTATTTGCCAAAAATCAGTTGGCTGTAAGTGCTTGGATTTATTTCTGGGCTTTATATTCTGTTCCATTGGCACTTTTGTTCGTTTTTTTCCTTTTTAACACCTGTACTAAGTCTTGTAGTATATTTTGAAGTCATGAAATATGATGCATCCAGCTTTGCTCTTTTTGCTTAAGATTGCTTTGGCTATTTGGGGTCTTTTGTGGTCCCATACAGATATTAGGATTCTTTTCTGTTGCTGTAAAAAATGTAATTGGTATTTTTTTGGGATTGTATTAACTCCTTAGATTACTTTAGATTGTATGGATATGTTAACAATATTAATTATTCCAATTATGAGCATTAGATATTGCTCCATTCATTTGTATCTCCTTGAATTTATGTCATCAACGTTTTCTGGTTTCTAGTGTACAGATCTTTCACCTCCTTGGTTAATTTTAACCAAGTATCTTAAGTATTTTTAATTTTTGCAGCTATTGTAAATGGAATTATTTTCTTGACTTTTTTCAGAGAGTTTGCTGTAAGTATATAGAAATGCTACTTAGTTTGTATGTTAATTTTGTATCCTACACATCTACTGAGTTGTTTATTAATTCTAACAGGTTTTTGGTGGAGCCTTTAGGGTTTTCTATATATAAGATCATGTCATCTGCAAACAGGAACAATTTAGTTTGCTCCTTTCCAATTTGGATGCCTTTTATTTTTGTCTCTTGCCTAACAGGTCTAGCTAGGACCTCCAGAATTACATTGAATGTAAGTGGCAAGAGTGGGTATCCTTGTCTTGTTTAGCTCCTGGAGGAAAAGCTTTCAATTTTTATTTTTTCTTTTTATTTTATTTTATTTTTTGAGATAGAGTCTTACTCTATGGCTTATGCTGGAGTGCAGCAGCACAATCATAGCTCACCACAGCCTTGAATTCCTGAACTCAAAGAATTCTTCCACCTCAGCCTTGAGTAGCTGGGATTACAAGACATCACTCTATCTGGCTTTGGGGAGGGCAATTTGAGGAACTAAAGAAGTCATCTATGGCTAGAGAAGAGGATGCAGTAGTGCTATCATAGCTCACTGTAGCCTTGATCTCCTGGGATCAAGCAATCCCTCTGTCTCAGCCTTCGGAGTGGTTAGGACTATAGGTACTCATCACCACACCTGGGTAATATTTAATTTAATTTTTTTTTTTTTTTTTTGTAGAAACAGGGTCATGCTATGTTGCCCAAGCTGGTCTTGAACACCTGGCCTCAAGTGATCCTCCCGCCTCAGTCTCCCAAAGTGCTGGGATTACAAGTGTGAGACATCGTGCTTGGCCTGTTTTTTTCTTGTTAAGTATGCTAGCCCTGGGTCTGTCATACATGGCCTTTAGTGTTTTGAGGTACATTCCTTTTCTACCTAATTTGTTGAGAGTTTTTATTAAGAAAGATTCTGAAATTTTTTCAGATACTTTTTCAGCATCTATTGAAATGATCACATGAGTTTCTCCATTCTGTCAATGTGATGTATCACATTTATTGACTTATATGTGTTGAACCATCTTTGTAACCCTGGAATGACTCCTACTTGATTATAGTGAATGATCTTTCTAATGTGCTGTTGAATTTGGCTTGATAGTATTTGTTGAGTATTTTTGTATCTGTGTTCATCAAGTATATTCTGTACTTAATTTTTAGTTGGCGTCTCACTCTTATTGCCCAGGTTGGAGTGCATTGGCACACTTACAGCCACTGCAGCCTTGACTGCTGGACTTAGGCAATCCTTCCGCCTCAGCCTTCCAAGTTGCTGGAACTACAGACACACGCCACCACGCCCAGCTAGTTTTTGTGATTTACTGTAGAGATGAGGTCTCACCAAGTTGTCCAGGCTGGTCTTGAACACACAGCCTCAGGCAATTCTCTCGTCTCAGCCTCTTAAATTGCTGGGATTACAGGCTGAGCCACCTTGCCTGGTCTATTCTGTAGTTTTTATTTTGAAATGTCTTTTTCTGGCTTTGGTATCTGGATGATGCCAGTCTCATAAAATGAGTGTGGAAGTATTATCTTCAATTTTTTGGAAAAGTTTGAGAAGAATTGGTGTTACTTCTTCATTAAATGATTGATAGAATTTATCAGTGAATCCATCAGGTCCTAGGCTTTTCTCTGATGGGAGACTTTATATTACCAACTTAATTTCCTCACTTGATAATGGTTTGTTAAGATTTCCTATGTCTTCATAATTCAGTCTGTAATTTAGGTAGGTAGTATGAATCAAATAATCTATTTATTCTAGGTAACCCAATTTACAGGTATATAATTGCTCATCATAGTCTCTTATGATCATATGCATTTTTGTGGTATCAGTGTAATGTATTTTTTTTAATTTCTGATTTTATTTGAGTCTTCTCTCTTTTTTCTTAGCCTAGCTATAGGTTTGTCAATTTTGTTTATTTTTTTAAAAAACCCACCTGTTAGCTTGGTTGATTTTTAAATTACTTTTTCTGATCTTTTTTTTCACATTTATCTCTGTTCTTATCTTTATTATTTACTTCTTTCCTTGCATTGTGGTCACAAAAAATATTTCATATGATTTGAATGTTATTAAATTTGTTAAAGCTTGTTCATTGCCTTTTCCTTGTTTTCCATATCCTTTATTTCTTTATTCTTCTCTTGTTGACTTTTAAGGCTGAGTGATTTTCTGTAGTGGTATATTTTGATTCCTTACTTTTTTTTTCTTTGTGTATACTATGGATTTTTGCTTCATAATTACCATGAGGCTGACAAAATATCTTATAGCTATAACAAGTTATTTTAAGCTGATGACAACTTAACTTTGGCAACATACATACACATAAACCCTATCCTACACTTTTAATCTACTCCCCCCACAACATTTTGCATTTTTTATGTCCTTATTTACCTTTTTAATGTTGAATATTTCTTAGAAAATTATTGTAGCTATCGTTATTTTTAATAAGTTTGTTTTTAGCCTTCAAAATAAGGATATAAGTAATTTACACACCATCTTTACAATATTAGAATATGCTTAATTTTATAATAAGTTTCATACTTTTAGATGTTTTTGAGGTACTCATTAGTGCCCTTTTCCTTCAGCCAGAAGAAATCCCTTCAGAATTTCTTGTATGACAGTTCTGGTGGTGACGAACTCACTCCGCTTTTTTTGTGGCAGGGAAAGTCTTTATCCTTCTTTAATTTCTGAAGGGCAGATTTGCTGGGCGCAATATTTTTGTTTGGCAGATTTTTCATCTTCAGCACTTTGAATACACATATCATCCAATTCTCTCCTAGCCCATAAGGTTTCTGGTGAGAATTCTGATAGACATGTTGGGACTCCCATATAAGGTGTTTTCTTCTTTTTCTTGATGTTTTCAGGATAATCTCTTTGACTTTGATTTTGAAAGTTTTATCATATTATTTCTTTGGTTAGTCTTATTTGGATTGAATCTGATTGGAGATCTTTACTATTTCTACAAAAAGCTTTCTACCTCTTTTTATCTTTTCTTTCTAGAAATACTATGACTTGAATATTTGCTCTTTTTCTGTTGTCCCATAAATTTTATAAGCTGGGCAATCCCCTTGGGTCCCCTCCTGCTGTGAGAGTTTGCTGTCCTCTCAATAAGTCCTGCTTTTCCAAAAGCAAACAAACAAACTCTACAAGCTTTCTTTATTTACTTTTATTCTTATTTCTTTAACTGTATATTTATTGTTTTTTCCTTGAAAACTATGTATTTTTAAATAACCTGTTTTTGCCTTTGCAATTTCTTCTACCTAATCAATTTTGCTGTTGTCTATTGCTTTTTCTTTCCATTCTATTTATTGTATTTTTCTGTTCTAGGTTTCTGTGTGATTTTTTTTTTTTTTTTGAGTTAGAGTCTCACTCTGTCGCCCAGACTGGAGTGCAGTGGCCGCTCCCGGCCACCGCAGCCTCGACCTGCTGGGCTCCGGCGATCCTTCCGCCTCAGCCTTCCAAGTAGCTGGAAGTACAGGCGCGCGCTACCATGCCCAGCTGATTTTTTGATTTATTATAGAGATGAGGTCTCGCCTGCCCAGGCGGGTCTCAAACCTGCGGGCTCAGGCAATCCACTCACCTCAGCCTCCCAAAGGCGCGGGATTACAGGCTGAGCCACCGAGTCCGGCTTCTGTGTGATTTTTTAGTCTGGCTTCTGTGTGATATTTTAAAATCTCTTTATTAGCCGGGCTTGGTGGCTCAGTCTGTAATCCCGCGCCTTTGGGAGGCTGAGGTGAGTGGATTGCCTGAGCCCGCAGGTTCGAGACCCACCTGGGTAGGCGAGACCTCATCTCTACAATAAATCAAAAAATCAGCCGGGCATGGTAGCGCATGCCTGTAATTCCTGCTACTTGGAAGGCTGAGGCGGAAGGATCACCGGAGCCCAGCAGGCGAGGCTGCGGTGGCCGGGAGCGGCCACTGCACTCCAGTCTGGGCGACAGAGTGAGACTCTAACTCAAAAAAAAAAAAACTCTCTATTAAAGTTCTTGTTCTGATTATTTATTGTTTTCCTCATTTCACTGAATTATTTCTCTGCATTTTTTGGCATTTGCTAAGTCCTGGAAACTGCATTTTCTTGACATTTGCTAAGCTTCCTTGAAACAGTTATTTTGAACTCTTTGTCAGGCAGTTAAGCAGGCTCATTTCTTTAGGGTCAGTCACCAGTATCTTATTTTATCTCTTTGGGGATATCATTTTTTCCCTGGTTATTCTTGATCCTTGTAGTTGTGTATCAGTGTGAATTTGAATGAGTAGATTCTTACTACAGTCTTCAAAGATGAATCTGGGAAAGCATGGTAGCAGGTGTGGTGCTGGGGCAGTTGCAGCCAATGTGACACTTCCAGGGGGCCTAAAACCTGGTCCATGAGGTATGGCACGGGGTGAGCCAGAAACTTGGGGCCACTGAGGCCCACCTGCTGCTGAGGGATGTCCAGAGCCCAGGTCTGCCAATGTTAGCCTAGCAGTGGTGTGTGCCTGAGATCAAGTTAGCTGAGAATACCAGTAGCCTGGGTCCTACTTGCCCCCTGGGGCAGATCTAGAGGCTTGCTCTGCATACCAGCCTGGAATATAAGGCCATGACGGTTAGCCTAGTGTTAGGTTTTACTGTGGCAGGCCCAGGGTTGAGGTCCAAGGAAAAGTCCTGTGGTTACATCCTTCTCTTTACCTCAAGTGGATGAGTATCTCTTTCTGCACGGTGCTACCTGGGATTGAGAAGGGTGATGTGGGTTAATGTAAAACCATCCTTCCTACCCTATTCAATGCTTCTTTTCTTCTTATTGTGCTATAGCCAGGTGCTGTGATCTCTCACCTGGTTTCCTGAACTCTTGTGACGGTATTTTCACATGTGGATAGTTTTTCAAATTAATGTTTCTGTCGAGGAACAAATGCCAGAGAGTCCTAATCCACCATCTGGCTTCGTCCTTTTCACTTACTTTGAAGCCTGCAGAGGCAACCAACCTTGGCCTTTACTGATCTGGTCACCCTGCTCTCATGTGTTGTGACTGAAGGAGAATTTTCATCACATGTTTGGACCAATCAGTGAGTATGGGGCCAGGGCCAGTTAGAGTGCCCTGGTTTGGTTCGTCATTTATACAAAATTATAAATCTCAACCAAATAAGGAACTACTGGAGTTGCTGAGTATAGTGACTGAAAGTCCAAATGCCATCATAGCATCAGAACGCTGGCCCCTCACTGACTTTCTGCACTATGGGAATTGGTGCTGGGATCCCAATTCTTTCAGAATATGCCAGAAATAAGGACAGGGAGAAATGCTGAAAAGGGGAAGACAGTAATGGATCCTCAAAAAAGGATCCATTTCTGACAACAGATAAAAAAGGCAACCATAAAATCTGGTGACATCAGTCAATAAATAATATAACTTCATGATATATGCAATATAATATTATGTTTGTTTCCAGACTTTATAGTTGCTATTACACTTTCACATTGGAATAAGCAAATTTGGAACTGAGGAAAAAAATTGCATCTTGTGTATGATTAATTTTTGGACAAAGCTTTGTAACTGGGATTCTCTTCTGCACACATTAAGATGCAAATATTGTCCACCAGCCATTCCTCAGAGTACAATATTTTACAGTAAGAATAGAAACTCTAGAAGTCTAAGCCAATTGCAACCAAGGTTCCTGTTCATTCTTCTGTACCATGCTTTCTTGCCAACTAGATGAATTAATGCTGGACCTCAAGTTACCTACATGATAATCAAGGAACTGTTCTGATATTAATAGACTCTGACTCATACAGCTAAAAAATATGCTACTGAATTGTCTTATCCTAAAAAAAGTAGAAGTAGCAATTAATAAACTAACAAAAGAGTAAGCCCTGAGTCATTCCAATCTATCCAAATTTCACTTTTCACTGTCCAACTCCAAAACTCCAGAAAAGAGGCCTTAAATGGGATAAAATGGTCAGGAAGAATAAGGTTTTCTCCAGGAGAGAAATGACAATGTTCTAACTATCTTAAAGCATTTTGGTTATTGATGGTCCTTTGTTTTTCAATGTTGTCTTTGCAGCATACCCTTTGCTTAAGGCCAAGATACAAACTCCCAGGGAAAGCTTTAGAAAGTGTTGCTACTGATACTTTTTACATGGTTATCAAATCTCAGATTTTCAGAACTGGCAGAGATTACAGAGCTGTCTGACCTGATTTCCTCATGTTGTAGGCAATAAATCCAACTGATCTCCCTAAAAAACACCCATGGGCAAAGACCCCTGGATTAAATGTCTATTATCGTACTTCCAGGGCATAGCACAGTACCTGATGCATGGCAGAACTCAATAAATATTTGTTGACTGACCTACTGATTGGCAGAATAAGTTTACACACACAATTAGCCGTAGAGATCTCTGGTCTTATGGGTATCAGTCCCATTCTTTACTTGATGCCCATTAAAAATGTATCACAACTCATCATAATTTTCAGGGCAAAACTTTCAGGTGTTCAAATGAGCAGCTAAGAAGTATCTTCAGTCTTTTTATCAAAGGTTGACCAAGGGGGAACTCTGGGTTGGAACGCATAGGCTCCTCTGTTCAGACTCCCTAAAGGAGATAACTTTTGTGTCTCTACAGGGGATAGAATAACAGTAGAGGGAATATTTACAGTCTCTTTACCTAACTATATACTTGGTATTAGGGATGGTGAAGAGATAAGTTTCCACCATATGTCACATAGAAAAATACTATAAATTTCTATCTCAGCAGCTCATTTCCTGAACCCTCTACTTGACTTCATGGAAGACTTTCAGAGAAATCCCTTAAGTAAGGCGTGAGAACTATGGAACTGCTATTCAAAGATAATTCTTTCCCACAAGAACAAATGGGATAAAAAGATGTGACAACTGTACATTTATCTTCAGACCTGATAAATGTCTACATACACCTCTCCAAAGGTAGGCGGGTGTCACTATGGGCACATGATTTCTGCTGATGGAAAAGTACTGAAAAGTTTAGAGGATTCCTAGTCTTGCTTCTTCCCACTGGAATGGTAATCTGGAAGTTTGTGCAGAGGCTTGGATACAAACAGAATTCTTCTTGATCCACCTTCATCACCCACCTGGCTAGCCCAGAGCTGGGGCAGTGGCCTAATGCAGGATTAGGAAGCTTAGCCATTAATGCTTAGAATTTTAGAGACAGCATGAGGGAAACAGAAAGTCTCTAGACTATTTTTGTCTCCTGCTTCTCAAGTTCTTTCTCTCTTGAATGGGGGAATAAAACTAGATTCCTGTCCAGACAAATTTTGTTCCTACGACACCTAGAACAACTTTTGCTGGGTCCTTTCTGACTGTCCACCTCCCTGTGTGCAGTCTGGTGAGCTTTGGCCACTCCTTTGTTGCAAGACAATATGCCTGACAAACTGCATGCCTGCATCATTTGGGCAGAGAGGCAGCACAAGACTCCAAATTCACAAACAGCACTCCACTTGAAGAGACTGCTGAGTGACCATCTTGGTTACTTAACTTCCACTTGGAGGTTGTACGTTGATCTGCATTCTTTCAACCAAGGATGGTCTTTCCATGTAGCTTCTGGGAGAAAAGGATTTTCTGTTGTCAGTTTCCTTTGGGAAAATGGAACTGTCAATGGAAATATCTTTTACTGTGATTCAAGTGGGACTTTGTGATGAAGAGTTTGAGGCAATATTTTGAGAAAGCCTTTGCTACACCGACTTTTCTCTGGTATGCTCTGATCTCACTTTAAAGAACTCCCTCTAGTTCTTTCAGTTTTACATCTTGTCTTTCTTGAGTCTGGGCAGCCAACAGACACATGAAAAAGTGCTCAGCCTCACTCATCATCAGAGAAATGCAAATCAAAACCACACTGAGATACCACCTAACCCCAGTAAGAATGGCCATCATTAATAAAACAAGCAACAACAGATGATGGTGAGGACGTGGAGAAAAGGGAATGCTTCTACATTGCTGGTGGGAATGCAAACTAGTGCAATCTCTTTGGAAGAAAGTGATGATTTCTGAAAGAACTAGAAATTGACCTTCCAAATCACCCAGCAATCCCCCCATTGGGAATATACCCAAAGAAACTCAATTCATTCAACCAAAAAGATACTTGCACACGCATGTTTGTTGCAGCTCTATTCACAATAGCAAAAACATAGAACCAACCATGCTGCCCATCAAAGCTGGCCTGGATAAAAAAATGTGGTACATATACACAATGGAATATTATGCAGCCAAAAAGAAGGACAAACATATGAACTTCACAGCAACTTGGATGAATTTAGAGTCGATCATACTCAATGATCTAACACAGAAACAAATAACCATATGCTCTCACTCATAAGCAGACCTTGAACAATGACCATAATACTATAAGAAACGGATTGGCAGTAGTGGGAAACTGCCAGGGGAGGTGGGGTGGGATTGGCAGTTGAGGGAAACTGCCAGGGGAGGGAGGGATACACCTCATCAACAAGGGTACCTGCATAATGAACATTTGTAAACCTAACCCTGAATTGTACCTCACATCTTTAAAATAAAGAACTCTCTCTAAATGCAGTGGTTTTCATGGCAGGCTATACATTTGGCCCGTGGGAGGAGTTTACAAAAGCTGAGATTCTACCCAAGACAAATTAAGTCTGATTTGTGGGAGCTGTCACCCAAGCACTGATATATATAGAAATTGACCTTCCGTGTGTGTGTGTGTGTGTGTGTGTGTGTATACACATATAAATAATATATATAAATGCGTGTGTGTGGGGGCGTGTGTGTGTGTGTGTGTGTGTGTATGTGTGTGAGCACATTTTAGATTGTGTATCCTCTCGTTACTGCCTTTGCTGTGGTGGTGTGAAGATGTGACACTGGGAGGCTCTGCAGCTCGTCTGAAACCCTGACAGTTCTGACAATACTGTCCCAAAACCATACACAGTCTAGCTCCAGAGTCTTCAGCTCCAGTAACTCCTTCCCCCTTGGTCAAGTCTGTTTGTCAGATAGGCTGACTAAAACCAAAAGCACTTGCCACAAACCCATCGAGCCAACCCTGGCGCAGCTCTTTAATGATTTCCTATTGGTCTTGGAATAAACAAAACCACTTAACATGGTGAGAAGGTACAATGGGCCCTGGCTGCTCCCAGCCTACAGTCCACCTATCACAACCCTTTCCACCGCAGCCACCATGGCAACACATCCTGACTTCTGTGCATGTTCTTCATCTTGTCTTCAAAGCTCTTCTCTCTACCTCCAGGATCCTGTTGATGTTTCAGGATGTTTCTTTCAGCAACAGATTAGAACTCTCTAGTCTGGAAAGCCTTCTCCAACATCCTGAATTTAATTATTTCTTTTTCCTTTATTTCCTCCAAGTACCTGGACTTGACTTATCACAGAGCCTATGGTTCTGCATTGATGTTGTCTATGCATCCATGCATCTCTCCCTCTGCACTGAAATCACCCGGAAAGCAAGGACTATCTTCATCTTGTTCCTTGCTGCATCTCCACAAGGACATTTGGGATAAAAATGTGTAGCACACATAATTAAAAGCGAAGTACAGTTAACACGAATGAAGCTAACAGGCCCATTCATTTATATGGGAGAACTAAGAGCTCGGTCTTTCACCAAATGCACAATTTGCTGCAAAGGATAAAAGGGATGATGTGTCTTTCTCGTCATGTATGCCGAAAGCCCAGATCATAAGGAGATCACACATTACCTGATGGTTTTAATCATGCCAAGACCCATTTCGACACAGCAGTGGGCATGGTCTTGGCGTGGCTCAGGAAGTCCGGAAACGCAGTAGTAGCAGTCCCCCAAGATTTTAATACGAAGGCAATGATGCTCCTGGAAGGAACAGAATGGAAAGGAAAGAACTGTGTCAGCAGAAGGATCAGGTCTTCAAAAAGTCTTGGGAGAGAAGCAAACGGGGTGAGGTGGTTTGCACCTTGGTGTCAGGACCACCTACCTTGAAAGTGCATGTTTACTATCCTCTTAGGAAATTAGGAGTGTACCCTAAATGGGAGCTCAAAGGGCCCATATGTAGAGTGTAATCACGAGTAAAAACTGAATTTTGAGCTCAACAGCTACATGGCCATATCCAAGATCTGCCATATGCTAGCTCTACACCTGTACACCCATCCTATTGACAGGTCTGGTGAAAAGTGCTCAAAGTGTTCCAGTCCCCGGAAATGCCTTTCTTCTAAGAACACGTCTGAGAATTAACAGCTTGTCTTTAGCTCCACCATAAGCAGTTAAAAATATAAACCACAGCCGGGCTGGGTAGCTCAGTCTGTAATTCCACGCCTTTGGGAGGCTGAGGTGAGTGGATTGCCTGAGCCCGCGGGTTCGAGACCCGCCTGGGCAGTGAGACCTCATCTCTACAATAAATCAAAAAACCAGCCGGGCGTGGTAGCGCATGCCTGTAATTCCGGCTACTTGGAAGGCTGAGGCAGAAGGATCACCGGAGCCCAGCAGGTCGAGGCTGCAGTGGCCACTGCACTTCAGTCTGGGCAACAGAGTGAGACTCCAACTCAAAAAAAAAAAAAAAAAAAATTATATATATATATATAATTTTATATATATATATATATAAATCACTTAGGGATATCTACTATTTTAAGTTTTCTTGCAACTGGGATATTGGCACCTTGAGAGGAAGGGCTATGCTTTATACATCTTTTTATTCATTTATTCATTCATATGCTTGTTCATTGAACAAAACAAAAACATAAATCAGGAATCTATAATATGGCAAGCATTGTCCCTGACACAAAGACGATTAATAATAGCTCCTATTAAGCATTATAAATTAAGCAGAGTTCATTCTCACGACGATCCTGTGAGGTAGATACGATTTTTATACTCATTTCAGTGGTGAGAAGTAGTATAGTTGTGAGTTTGGTGGATTCTCAATTTGAGGACACAATTCTTCAAAGTTTCAAAGAGCAATACACATCCAGGAAATGGTGTATACTTTTATACTGAGTGGAAAGCAGTTAGATGTAATAGGTTTTTTTTTTTTTTTTGAGTTGGAGTCTTACTCCGTTGCCCAGGCGGGAGTACAGTGGCATGCTCACGGTCACCCCAGTGTCAACCTGCTGGGCTCCGACCATCCTTCTGCCTCAGCCTTCCAAGTAGCCAGAGCTACAGGTGTGCGCTACCATGCCCGGCTAATTTTTGATTTATTGTAAAGATGAGGTCTCGCCAAGTTGCCTAGGTTGTGTAATAGGCTTTAAAGGAAAGAGAACTTGAGGCGGGATAAAAGGGGTGCCATGTGCATTGGCTTAGGAATCACATTGCAGAGGATCAAATCTCAGACAAGCATCCCCTCCTGAAGCCACTGCATGTGGGTTTCAATTCCCTATGTATGACAAGTGCCAAAATCCCCTCCTCATTGTTGCTTGAGTCTTTGGGAAAATTTAGCTTCCGATCTTCAGATGCCTCATCTGTGAAATGGGGACAGAAATAGGACCTACCTTGTGGTGCGATTGTGAGGATTGAGTGAGGTGATGCATGTGCATTAGCTGAGCATGGTGGCTCATGCCTATAGTTCCAGCGACTTGGAAGGTTGAGGCGGAAGGATTGCCTGAACCCAGCAGGTCGAGGCTGCGGTGGCCGTGAGCGTGTCACTACATGCAGAGTGAGACTCCAACTCAAATAAAAAAGAACAGGGTCCAGTGGATGGGGCACTAATTGATGTTGCCTCTCTCTGTGATGATGACTCAGACTCCAGACCTTGCTTCTTCATGTATCTACCTCAGATCACGGACAGGCGACTCTGCTTCTTGGTTTCCTTGGACTGAATGACCTCTGAGATACCTTTGAGATCTGAAGTCTGAGGGGCTTACGGCTCCATGGCTGTGTGGGTGGAGGGGCTTTCCTAGGGAAAGTAGGGTCCCAGAGCAGGAGAAAGAGAGCTGCTGACAGAAAAGGACCCACTGAAAGATCAACAGCACTGTTGATCCCTGTGTGGTGCCAAGCTGTAGGGTGCTGTGCTAGTCTCCTCATCTCATCGGGAGTTGGGCCACTATGTTTGGGGAATAAATGAATGAAATCATTCTCCCAGTTAAATATATATATATATATATCAGTCAGGGAAAAGAGAATCAGAACTGGCTCAGGTGCCTCCCATCAGATTTCTGGGGCCTCACCAACCTTCCCACATGGACACAGATGCAATCTTCAGAACTCTTAGAACATGCACACTCACCCAGGATTATTCTTAGGAACTTGTGGTTCCTGTCTATTGCCTGCTTCAACGCAGCGAATTTTGCAAGAGAGCTGATGATAAGGTGTGACTGAAGGATCAATAAAAGAAGCTCAAGGCCTTCGGTTGTGTTTTTTCAAGACCTCTGGGTGTCTTGAAAAAAACAAGGCTGGGTGCAGAGGCTCATGCCTGTAATCCCAGCACTTTGGAAGGCTGAGGTAGGAGAGTTGCTTGAGCCTAGAAGTTTGAGACCACCCTGAGCAACATAATGAGATCTTGTCTCTACAAAAGATAAAACATATTAGCCAGGCATGGTGGTATGTGACTGTAATGCCAGCTACTTGGGGGGCTGAGAATAGGAGGATAACTTGAAGCCAGGAAATTGAGACTGCAGTGAGCTATGGTGTTACCGATGCATTCCAGCATGGGCAACAAAGTGAGACCCTGCCAAAAAAATCCTCTAGAGTATCATAGCCAGAATGAAACTTAGAGAGTTCTTTGTTCACTGGTCCTAGCAGTGCCCAGATTTGTGGAGCCTATGGGGCTGTTATCTATGTTTAAAATAATCAGATAGGTCTAGGGAATTGTCGTAGGATAAAATTTTGTTTTCTTTTTTGCCGAGGACATATGAAAAACCCATCAACACACACCAAAAACAGCAACTCATTTACGACCTACTTTCCCCATCACTTATAAAAATAAGGACATTTTTAACATCAAAAGAAATAGAAAGACATATCCTCCGAATAAATAAAAGTTCTTTACTTAAATAGATGCAACATTATAAAAACTCACTACATTGCTCCTACCTTTTAAAAAAACCTTATGCCCACAAGGAAGCATGTCTCAATTTTTGTCTCTGAAGGATAATCTGAAAACCAGTGCTCTAATTGCTTATTTCAATTTTTCAGATCAGAATACCGAGTCTGGAAGGTAGGGATTGGTAATTGTATCTGCAAATGGTCTTTTGGGGCCTCAGGCTGGCGTGAGGGACTCATGTTGGTGGGAGCGTGATGTTGTCAAACTCAGGTGCACGGATATGTCTCTCTGTTGGCTATGGGGAGGGATGGCTGAAAGAGGAGAGCAAAAAATGCTTTGGTCTAAGAACCAGACTTCTGCATCCCAGTCAGATGTACCACCTGTCTGACCTTGGATAAGACACTGAAGCCACTGCATGTGGGTTTCAATTCCCCATGTATGACAAGTGCCAAAATAATCTACCTTGTCCTTAACACACAACAGAGTGAGCCTGGCCATCACTTAGCAATGACAATGACAACTGACATCTGGAAGTAGACTGCTCTGTGTTCAACATGCTGCCCCTTATCTTTTCTCTTGGAGCTGCCCAATAAAACCCTGAACATGGCAGGGGAAGTAGAAGAAGTCCCGTCTGTTTTACAGATACAGAAATCTCACTATGAGAAAGATGAAAAACTCCTGAGCTGGCTGAAAGTCACAGTCGGGACTGGATGTCCCATTCACCAACTCCTAATCCACCATCTTTCCATAAAAACAGAGGTGAAAGCATTTTGGAAAAAAGTCTAAGTGTGAAAACGGACTAACAGCTCTTGGGCATATACGATGTACCAGGCAATGTGTTAACTGTAGTGCAAGGATCTCACTTGGTCTTCATGTCCTCTTTCTGAGTCATGAGCTGTTTTATGGATGGAGGCCAGCAGGTTTAAGGAAGGGAAGGCCACACAGCAAGAGGCAGAAGGGGAATTTAAACTCAGGTCTGTCTGGCTGTTGGTCTCCATGCTCTTTCTCTACAAAACTGCAGGAATTATGGCAAAGTCCAGAATGGTAGATCTGACAAAAGTGTGTTTTGGAAGGAGATGATGTGAAACAACTTGTTACTTTTCAGGGGCAGACATCAAACAACGATATGATGGTGTTTGTGTCCAGGGTTTGTTTTTCTTCCAAACAAAAGGCAAAGTTGGTATCCTCCATGAAAATCTGTGGGCTCCAAATAAATGATTTTATATATACACATATATGTATATGTACATATATTACATAGAATGTATTTTTTATATAAACATAAAATATCTATAATAAACATAACAGATAAAAGGTCTGGATTCCTATCAGTCAAGCTCTGTCAATTCAGATACATTTTTCTGATCAAATCCTATGAGCTGTCGGATGATTTGACAGTAATATCCAAATAACTTCTTTCGACCAGAAACTGTCTTGGAAAGTTCAAATTAAGGAAGCCAAGCTGCTCTGGAAAAAGACACTCAAAAAGAAAAATAGAGTGAGAATTCTCTTACATATTTTACTGAGTTCATCTTATTATAATCCTTTCCTCCTATCTTAATGACTTTGATATTTTAAAAAATCTCGGAAAAATTCAAAGAATTTATGAAACTACAATTGTAGACAGCATATGAAACTTAGGGGATCTACACACCAAACTATCAAAGATGGCTGTGTTGTTGAAGGACAGAATTACAGGGATGTATAATTTCTGTGTCATGAACATCTTTGAATTTTATACAATGAGGAAATATTACTTTAATAGAAAAAAACAGTAAAAAATGAAAAGTTTCTCAAACAAAAACATTGGTGTCATGAATATTTAAATATTTAATTTAAAGATCAAACACCTATTTACATAATACTTTAAATATTTAACTTAAAGAGTGATGTTTAAAATCCTGATAAGCTTTATAGTATTTTACTTAATTGTAATGACACAAGTAATATATGAATATAGTATCCTAGTAAAGATGAGACTGTAGATAAGGTTAAAATTCCCTTGGACAGTCTCTTCTGGTCAAACAAGTCCCTGGAAGCTGGTCTCCTCGCCTCTTCCTCAGAGGCTGCTATGAATTCACATAAACAGGTACATGTCTATACCCATGTCCTATTTTTCATGCTCTTTAGACGTAAATTCATCATACTATGTTTATAGATCAGAAACAGGCTTTATTCATGCCTCAATATGTCATGAAATTCTTTCTGTATCAATACAGAAGTCCCATCTCATTCTTGCTAATCCATTGATTAGCATTTCATAGCGTTGGTGGTTTGTTCCTTGTTAGAGATTTAAGGTTGCTTCCAGTTCTGAGAGCAATTTAAGGAAAGGGTAAAGATACAATGATGTCAGTAATGTTGACAACAAATAGTTTCTTTGTTTTAAGACCTGCATAATAGTATATATATTCTATGTTCCTAATTTGGATGGAGAAGGGGTAAGTAGGGACTATTTTAGTGAAAAAAAAAAGATCAAAGCTTGTCAAAGGTGCTATCAAAGGTCAAAAAAGCTTTATACTGAGAAGCTCAAACCACAAGGGCACTGAGGAATTCAATAAAACTAAGAGGAACTTTAATAGAAGACTTTGAAGTTATCCTTACATTTTAATAATGAAGTGAGTCAATGGGTATGGTGTATTCCATTTACACGTGAGATCGGTTCTCTCTGATCTGTACCATAATGAAAATCTATAGCAAAGTATGAAGACAAGACAACCAGAGAGAATTATAGAGCTGCAGAATTTTGATGCTAAAAGACACCATAAAAAGTACAAGTCTAATTGTCTTTTATCTAAAGCAGAGGCTGCCACCCAGCTGGGTTAAGGAACTTGCCTGAGGTTGGGGCAGAAACAGTTAAAGTATTAATAGGTTTTCTTATTGTAAGGTGAGTAGAATTATTTTCACGGGCAGAGTTTCTCAAACTTTTTCAAGGAGGATCCCTTATAGTAGCAGAAACTGAAGTACCTGGAGTGTGGGGGGGGGGATTGGGAAGGGGCAGACTGGGAGTTAGTGAGAACTCATGTCTAGGGAGTATGTATTTGGGGCCAGTACCTGTGCTGAGACACTTCACGTGAATTTATCCTTCATTTCAATTCTACTAGGAGATGGAGACTCAGAGAAGTGGCCTGCCCAAGGTAGGTTCAAGACAAGCCCATTCTCGAATCTCACCTTTGAGCTGTCCTGCTTGAGTTGCAATACCTGTCTTGTCTTCATCCCTTAGCCCAGGATGCCTGCAGCATGGTTTAGGGGTTAAGAACAAGCACCTGACCTGGATTTGAATTACAGATACGTCACTTATTGATGGATCTGCATCGATTATTTTACCTCTTTGAGCCTCAGTCACTTATTGTGTAAAAATGGAAACAATAAATGTAGGTTTGTTGTGAGAACCTTCTACCAGGCAGTTTATGAATGTTTAATGTTCTTATCAAATCAATAATGTTTACTCCATCCTATATCTATACCTAATTTGATATTCTTTAAAAAAAAATCTTTCCATAAGACTCATACCCCAGACAATAGGCTATGGCTTTGGCATCCATGGGTACTCGGCCAGCTGTTTATCCCCAACTTTGCTTCCTCTCCCCCACTGGGTATATTATAACCAGAATGCCCAGGCAATAGAACAAATTCCTTAGAACAAAGCTCTTTAGAACCCATAAACACTAAAAGAATTGCAGTCTTCTCCCTATCCCATGCCCTAACATGTAATTTAAAATTAAAGCATTTCACAGGTAGGCATGGTGTTTCATGCCTGTATTCCCAGCACTTTGGGAGGCTAGGGTGAGAGGATTGCTTGCGCCTAGGAGTTTGAGACTAGCATATGCAACATAGTGAGACCTCATCTCTAGAAATAAATAAAAAAAAAATAGCTGTGTGATGCTGGGAGGTTAAGGCTGCAATAAACCGTGACTGCGCCACTACGTTACAGTCTGAGTGATTTTTAATTAATTTTTAAAAATTTCCTTAAGTTTTTGTATCTTGCACCTGCGGAAATGCTGAATCGTCTCTGAGAGAGTCATGTGTTTTTGATTCAGTCACTGTTGCCCTGTGACCAGCAGGCCCCAGGAGTCCGTAGGGAGGATGCCTGGACACCCGGAAGACGGAGATGGTGTGACTTGATCGGATAATCTCACCTAAGAAGAAATCCCAGAGAAGTAGGAGGAAAAGAAAATAATGACTGGTTCTCAGGGGCTGTGGATATTCAAGGATGTGGCCATAGAATTCTCTCAAGAGGAGTGGGTATGCCTGGACCCCGCTCAGCGGATATTGTACAGGAATGTGATGTTAGAGAACTACAGAAACCTGGTTTTTCTAGGACTTGCTTTCTCTAAGCCAGACCTGATCACCTGTCTGGAGCAAAGGAAAGAGCCTTGGGAAATGAGGAGACACAGCACATCAGCCAAACCTCCAGCTGTGACTTCTCATTTCACTGAGCCTCTTTTGCCAGAGAAGAGGATAGAAGACTCACTTACAAAGATAATCCATACTGCACATAAACCCTACAATTGTCAAGTATGTGACAAAGCCTTTCATCAGTACTCAAATCTTATTCAACATCAACAATACCATGTTGGAGAGAAATCCTACAAATGGGAAGAATGTGGCAAAGTCTTTCGCTCTCAAGAAGGAATTGCTGAACATAAGACCATCCATACTGGAGAAAAAACCCTACAAATGTGCAGAATGTGGCAAAGGCTTTACCCGGTACTCAAAGCTTATTGAACATCAGAATATCCATACTGGAATGAAACCCTATAGATGTGAAGAATGTGGCAAGGCCTTTTGCTCTTATGGAGGATTTGCTATACATATGAGGTTCCATACTGGAGAGAACTACCACAAATGTGAAGAGTGTGGGAAAACCTTTTGCTCTCGTTCACAGCTTATTCGACATAGAGTGATCCATACTGGGGAGAAACCCTACAAATGTGAAGAATGTGGCAAAGCCTTTCATTATCGTTCACACCTTACTCGACATATGGTGATCCATACTGTTGAGAAAGCCAACAAATGTGTAGAATGTGGCAAAATCTTTCGCTCCTAGGAGGACTTGCTGGACAAGTCCATCCTACTGGAGACCATCCATACTGGAGATAAACCCTACAAATGTGAAGAATATGGCAATGCCTTTTTCTTTTATAGAGGATATGCTAGACATAAGACCATTCATAGTGAAGAGAAATGCTATAAATGTGAAGAATGTGGCAAAGCCTTTACTCACTACTTAAGGATTATTGAACATCAGAGAATGTGTACTAGGGAGAAGCCCTACAAATGTGAAGAATGTGGCAAAGTCCCTTTCACTGTTGAGGAGGATTTGCTGGACATAGGACCATCCATACTGAAGAGAAATCCTACAAACGTGAAATATGTGGAAAAGTCTTTCACTCTCATTCACTACTAACTCGACATGTCAAGATCTATACTGCTGAGAAACCCTACAATTGTGAAAAGTGTGGCTAAGCTTTTCATACTCATAAAGGATTTTTCTGTACATAAGCCCATTCACACTGGAGAGTAACCATACAAATGTGATGAATGTGGCAAAGTCTTGCTCTCAATTTGCTATACATATGAGGAGCCATACTGGAGAGAAGCTCTACAAATGTGAAGAATGTGGCAAAACCTTTCACTCTCATAAAGTATTTACTGAACATAAGACTGTCCATACTGGAGAGAAACCCTACAAATATGAAGAATATGGCAAAGTCCTTCACTCTCCCAATTGATTTGCTGGACACATGACACATGACCATCCATACTGGAGAGAAACCTTACAAATGTGATATATGTGGGAAAGTCACTAATTGCTTGACTTGTCAAGATCCATACTGTTGAGAGACGCTACAAATGTGGAAAGTGTGGCTAAGCTTTTCACACTTACAAAGGATTTGCTGAACATAAGACATTGCATGCTGGAGAGAAACCCTACAAATGTGACATGTGGCAAAACCTTTTTCTCTCAAATGATGTGCTATACATATGAGAAGCCATACTGGTAAGAAACTGTACAAATGTGTAGAATGTGGCATCGCCTTTCACTCATAAAGTATTTACTGAACATAAGCCTGTCCATACTGGAGAGAAACACTACCAAATGTGAAGAATGTGGCAAAGCCCTTCAATCTCAATGGATTTGCTGGACACATGATCATCCATACTGGATAGGATGTCTACAAATGTGAAAAGTGTGGTAAGCTTTTGCTCTCATATACAAACTGGTGGACATGTGAGAATCCATACTGAGATGAAACTATATAAATGAGAGGAGTGTGATAAAGGCTTTAGTTTTCATTCAATACTTGGTTGACATATGAATGTTTATGTTTAGGGATTCCCTATCGATGTGCAGAATGGGGTATAACTTTTCACCATTATTTCAAGGTTTCTCAACATCAGAGAATTTATTCTCTAAATTTTCAATATCTGTAATGACTCCAAAATAATCAAGCTATAGACCCTAGAGACATGGTGAGAAATTTGCAGATGTAAAGAGTACTATTATCTTTACTTAAACTACAGGTCATCTGAACGTACAAATGTAAAAAAGTCTAAAGACATGAACTGGTAAAATCTTTGTTTGACATTAGACTGTGCATTGGATAGAACCTACACATTTAAAGAATGTGGACTGGCCTTTGTTCAAAATATATGTCATTGGGAACTTTAGGGTAATCAAACTGAAAACGTTATAGACGCAATTTATATGGAAACTTATTTACTGAAAAGTCAAGTTGAAATAAATGTAAGATATTGAGTGGCATTAGAAGATTTTTGTGTGTGTGTGTTTCTAGGAAAGCATAAGTATATTCCCTGTATACTTTTGGTTGTGCATTGACAGAATTGGAGGATATTGTGAAAAGCAAACAATATTGATGTAACTCAATTCACATGATGCTAAACCTTCATTTGTAGTGCTTATGTAAAAGCATGGGGTCAGTTATGGGTACATTAGAACTATGAAATGTCCTTGTATAGTAGGTCACCAGCGGTTACCTCATGTTTTTCATGGAGGATGAAGAACACTGATGTGTAATCTCCTTTATTTTTAAAATTTATTTATTTATTTATTTTTGAGTTGGAGTCTCACTCTGTCGCCCAGACTGGAGTGCAGTGGCCGCTTCCGGCCACCGTAGCCTTGACCTGCTGGGCTCTGGCGATCCTTCCGCCTCAGCCTTCCAAGTAGCCGGAACTACAGGCGCACGCTACCACGCCTGGCTGATTTTTTGATTTATTGTAGAGATGAAGTCTCGCTGCCCAGGCGGGTCTCGAACCCGCGGGCTCAGGCAATCCACTCACCTCAGCCTCCCAAAGGCGCGGGATTACAGGCTGAGCCACCGAGCCCGGCTGTAATCTCCTTTTAAAAGATCAAAGTGGCTGGGCTCAGTGGCTCAGTCTGTAATCCCGCGCCTTTGGGAGGTTGAGGTGAGTGGATTGCCTGAGCCTGCGGGTTCGAGACCTGCCTGGGCAGCAAGACCTCATCTCTACAATAAATAAGGAAATCAGCCCGGGGGTGGTAGCGTGCGCCTGTAGTTCCGGCTACTTGGAAGGCTGAGGCGGAAGGATCGCCGGGGCCCAAGGTCGAGGCTGCGGTGGCCGGGAGTGGCCACTGCACTCCAGTCTGGGCGACAGAGTGAGACTCCAACTCAAAAAAAAAAAAAAAAAAAAAAAAAAGATCAAAGTGAAGAGGGTTTTTTTGTGGCTCACATTGAGCATTATTGTAAGTTCTGCATGAGGTGAGTGCTCAGGATGACATTATTCCATGGAAATAAATGACAAAGAATCATTGAGAGTTTTATAAATCATTTGTATTACTACTTACATGTTAATGAGAAAATGAGACCAAACTATTAATATCTTGATGTATCTTCATAGTTTCCATACTTACAAGCCATAAGTGTAACTGATATAAATCAGAAATATTTTCATGAACATCAGAACAACTCTTAAAATGTATATATTGTAAGTTTATGTTTGGTAAATAATCAGATTCAGTTTTGGAAACTGAAGAAAGCAGTTCACACATATATCCCACTATCAGAAGAACAGAAATTCTTGAATGTTTGTATTCTGTTTTACCTAGCGAGCATACAGTGAAATTTGAAGGTTTATTTATGTAATTTTGTTTGTTTTAATGAATTGTTTATAAAGTATTAACATTTGTTGTCCACACAAATTGTTATGTTGCCACAATTGTTAATCTATTCTATCTTAGACAAGATTGTAGGTAGATGATGAATATACACTGTTGAGTGACTTATGGAAGGATGTGTCTAGTGAATCTTTTTTTATAGGTTATATTTTATTTTTTTCTTTTTTAGTTATGAGTCATTTTGATTATTGTAATAAAGATTATACAGGAGTATAATTATAAGACCTAAAAAAAAAATTTCCTTAAAATGCTGAACTACACCCTCCAAGATTTGCTTCTTCCTCCCTCTTCAAGCTCATCTCTCATGGGACTCTTCCATACCCTGTATGCTCTAGTAATTTAGAGCTTCTTACAGCTCTACAAATAAGCAGTACATTTTCACACTCCTCTGTCTTTGGACCATGGCTCAGCCTAGAAGGCATGATTTTTTTTGGTCTAATCTGATGTAGAGAAAGCCTCTGCTCTTCCTCAAGACCCAGCCTGCATATGGCTTCTCCTCTGGATGCCACTAGATCATTGCCCCCAAGCATCTGCCTGCTCCTGTCTTTGTTCACCAGGACTTCTGTATTTACTATTGCTTGTCCCACACTGCTGAAATTCTTATGGAATTGTCATTCTCCTTTGCCCAACTCTGAGGTTCCTGAGGGTTTTGTCTTCCCAGAGACTTGCGAAGTGCCTGGCACTTAGTAAGTAATAAATGTTGGTTGAACGACTTGGATTACATTTTACTTTGTTTCCTTTCTCTGGGTCAGTAGGGTATACTGCCACCTGATACCAGAAATCGACTTTGATCACATCTGTCAGTTCTCACTGGGGGGCCACTTTTGTTCATCTCGGTATCTTTGAGTAAAAATATTCAGAAACTTAAGAGGAAGTAAAGTAACTATGTATAACTGACATCAAGCACCCACTGGGGCCACAAAAAAAGGAAATAGTACACATGTTTTCCCCCCAATTCCCAGCCTTCCAGCCCTACTAGGAGGAGACCTCAGCTTCCACCTACTCTTCTACCCATGTCAGCTTCCTATCTAAAATATATCCAGTAGCTACAAATTATAATCCAGCTTCTTGGTCGGTCCCTGCCTACCTTTCTGTGTTCTCTCTACTACTCCCCACCAGGCACTTTCCTCTGCAGCAATCTCTTCTGGTTTTGCCACATACATAGAGTAACATCTTTATTCTTGCTCTCCTCTCTGCATAAAATATCCTTCCCTGATTTATTCACCTGGCTAATCAGGGTATAAATTACGTACAATAAAATTCACCCTTCTGACAAGTGTGTGCAGACAAAATCAAAATATCAAGCGGCTGCAGCCACCCTCCAAGTAACCCCGCCCCATGCTCCTGTGCTATCCAGCCAATCCATTCCCAATCATCCTTGCAACTCCTTATCCGTTTTCTCCCTCTGTAACTGTAGCTTTTATAGGATGGCTTGTAAATGAAGTCACAAGATATCTAGCCTTTTGTATCTGGTTTTTTTCACTTGGCATACTGCATTTGAGAGTCATTGATTTTTCAAGAGTTTGTGGGGTATTCTCTTCTTTTAATTGCTGAGCAGTCTTTTGTTGTATTTGTTTATGTCATTTTAAAGACCCAGCTTAAGAGTCACTTTCACCAGGAAGTCATCTCTGATCCAAGGGTTATGCGTTGCCTCCACGTTCCCATAGCATCTTGGTCTTACTGTCATCATAGAATGAAGCACATTGTGCATTGATCACCTATCAATGTATCCCTGACTGGGCTTAACTCTAGGACAGGAGGAAATGTGTTTTCATCATTCTCATATTCCCAACACGTAGCACCATGTACAACACCTAGTTAGTGCTTAGAGTCAAGTATGAGTGAATAACCCACAGAGTGAGGCAGACTTAAAGAAGGACATTCTGATCCTCTAAAAATGAACTCCCATTTGATGTGTTATTATTTAATTCTCACTACAGCCCTGTGAGGTTGGCACTAACATACACAATTTACAAACCAGGAAATTAAGTCATGCCTATTTGAACCCAAAGCTCACTCTAAATCACAGTGTGATAATGATATTCCTTTGTAACTTGAGTGGCTTTAGGACTACGAATCTGTGTTTTGCTAGCAAATGGTCATCTTTTTCATCTGTTTTTTAGTTGAGCTCTGATTAAGCCAGCTGAAAAAATGAAGGTACTGTCTTGTTGGCTAAAAACAAAGCTCTTAAGTTAGGTTGAACAAAATGGTGGTGGGATGGTCCAGTAGATTACTGGTTTTTGAGAAAAGGCTAATTCATTCCAGATGGCTGAGGTTGGCTGGGATACTGCAGGCAGCCTCCACTGCATGTATGAGCACTGAGGCTGCAGCTGGATGGCACCTGGCCACGTGCTGGGGAAGCAATTATGGGGGTGTGGAAGGCAGATAAAAGGGACTTAGGCTTGATTGTCACTCAACCAGCTGTCTCTCAGTTGAGAACATTAATCTGACAAACCTCCCACCCCAGACCTGTAAATAGCTAACATCAGTCCCCAGAATGTGAGAGGGTCAGGGTCCATGCCTGGAGACAGGATGCGGAATGGCAATGACATTGGGGATGGAGGCTGAATCCTTCTTTCTCCTGATTCCACATGCAGTCCCTCACTCTTGAAAGACTAGGAGGGAATTAAATTCGACTCACGTGGGCCAGTCGATCAAATCTGGCAAAGAGCTCGTTGAGCATCCTGACCAGCTCCTGCGCGGACAAGGTCGTGGAGAGGTTGGTAAATCCTTTAACATCTGCAAAAAGAATACTAAACACAAGGAAGGGGGTGGGGGGAGAGAAAGTGTATTAATATTTTAATTCATCCTGGGAGACACATCAACACCATCCAAATAAATCAACTGTCTCTCTGGTCTGAGATTTCAGCTCTCCCTGCCATGGAAGTCAGGAGGAATGTCTCTGTGTTTAACAAATATCTCAGCAGAGAGGGTCCATTCAGGAGTTCAGAGAGGACAAGAGAACAATGGAAAGCCCTTCTTCCTGTGCAGGGCTGTAGATTATAGGCAATGAGAACAACTCAAAAGAGAATCTGTCACTATGAACCGGTCAACTTGTTGTGGAAGTAAAATGAAACTTCATGAATTAACTCTACATTTTCACAATAAGCAGCAATACAGATGCCATGAACACAGAGCAAAACAGTCACGGAGGGCAGGGGAGAGAACCAAACCTCATCATCTTGAGCTCGATGACAGGCGCTCCATCCTAAATGGCAGGCAAATAAAATTAGGTCTTTCTCAAAAATCATGAGCATAGGTGGGAAAACCTCAGGCAGAATAATTAATTCCCTAAAACTCTCAACTTACTAAGGATTTCAATTAAGTGAGGTCTTACTCCACCCGTGTGGCTTGGCATCGGGAAAGGGAAGTTCTCAAAAGCCTTCTAAATGCCAGGCAGCATATTTATACTCTCTTAGTGTTCCATCCAGTTACTCTGTGGGTTTGGCATAACTTTTTCCATTCTAGACATGAGGAAACTGAAGCCCAGAGAGGCAAGAAGACTTGCCCAGCACTCCACTGGCGGCATATGGCCCAGCCGGATTGCCCACTTGGCTGAACTGCAATGAAGGACGTTACTCCACCTACCTTACCATGACATCTCAGGGACCTCTGAAAGGAAGTATGGGACCCCAGACAGAATACAAGATGTTATCATTTCTCCTGAGGTTTATCTTCTCTGAAACTAGGATGTGTCTTACAATTTATCATGTTAGCAGCATGCCAAACTTTTGCCTCTTTTCTTAGTGTTGCATAAAATAGGGGTGAGTCTTACAATCAGGGTAACTTTATTTCAGTGAAGCAAGCAACTGGACAGAAGATGTGGAATGTGTGTTGGCTTATACAACACCACATACACTTAGTGGTTCTTAAGCTTTGTCTCCACTACAATTCCTTTAAGAATTTGAGATAGGCTATGAATTTTCTCTCCTAAAAAATGCACAAGTATTCAAAATTTTCACCTCATTTCAGGGGTTTTGTGTACCTTCCCCAAGGTACACAAAACCTCATGAATTCATTAGGAATCCTTCAACCCAAGGTGAAAACTTACTGCTTTAGTTAATTATTAATGCCTCATTTTTCCCCCAGCAAATATTGTGTATCTATTATGTGGCCAGCTATGCACTATGCTAGTTGGTTTAAATCATAAACAAGATCAGTGCCTGTCCTCAAGACATTTGGAGTCTGAAGCTGGGAAGGCAAGGAGAAAGATGGTAACAGTGCAGGGTAATGACCTCTATGATGGCAGGACACACTGGAGGTGGCCAGTCACAAGGGCTCCAGGAGTTTCTCGGAGCAAAGTCTCAGCTGAGTTTTTTTTTTTTTTTTCTTTTGAGTTGGAGTCTCACTCTGTCACCCAGACTGGAGTACAGTGGCCACTCCCGGCCACCGCAGCCTCGACCTGCTGGGCTCCGGCAATCCTTCCACCTCAGCCTCCTAAGTAGCCGGAATTACAGGCATGCGCTACCACGCCCAGCTGATTTTTTGATTTATTGTAGAGATGAGGTCTCGCTGCCCAGGCGGGTCTCGAACCCGCGGGCTCAGGCAATCCACTCACCTCAGCCTCCCAAAGGTGTGGGATTATAGGCTGAGCCACTGAGCCCGGCTCAGCTGAGTTTTGAGGGACTAATCAAATGTGATGAGTCAAGTGAGTAGAAGGATGGATGCTCTGAGCAGAGGGAACAGTGCAGTCTAGGTTCTGGTGGAAGAGTGAGTGTCTAGATCAAGGTTCTGCAGGAATTCAAGGGCAGCCAGCCAGAGAGTAGCACTGAGCAAAGAGGTCGGAAAGAGAATATCCAGCAAGGAGAGAGATGAGGTTGGAGATGTGGGCAGGGAAATGATGAAGAAAGAGCTGGTAAGCCAGGCTGAAGAATGTAGACTCTGTCCCGAAAGTGATGGAATGCTAATGAAGGGGCTTATGCATGGGCGTGACGCCATTAGATTTTCAATGTGTAAAGCTTCCTCTGGCAGAGTCACTACACTGCTACTGTCCTCTACAGCTTTGTGGTGGCATAGCATAAGGTTACATGCAGAGATTTGAGTCTAGATAGATCTGCGTTCAAATTCCAGCCCACCACTCATGAATTCTTTGGCCTTGAGTAACGTCCTGAACTTGCCTAAGCCTTTGCTTTGAGACTGGACATAATTGTCATACTTTCCTCATTGGTGGGTAGTGAGTGTTTAGCTCAGTACCTGGCAATTGATTATGCCAGGAATAGTTAAGTGCTTCTTAAGTGTGTTAGCTTTTGTTGCCATTCTTTTACACAATTATGCTTTAATTGAACGGTTGTATTTTAGAGAGAAAGAGAGGAGAAAGGCAACAGAGGCAGGAAAGAATATAACCCTTAATTGGATTATTTGTTATTTGTAGTGAAAGCATTCCTAACTGTTGACACAGCCTGAACCACCACCAGCAGCAAGATTTACATGTATTTTCTGCAGACTTGTTATCACTCTGAGAACTCTACGTATATTCACTCATTTATTCCACATAATTTATGAGGGAGAATCTGTTAGGATCATTTCCATTTTATAGACAAACTAACTGAGGCCTGAGTAACTTGCCCACAGTCATGAAGAGCTAGGATTTGAACCATGCAGCCTGGTTCTGGCATCCATACTCTTTATTGCTAAACAACACTACTTTTGAAGTAAAGGAAAAAAATGTCATTTCTATGGCAGATGGGAAGCAGAAGGGTGACTAACTCATCTAGTTCAACTCGTTCCCTTTTATAGATCCGTACATTCAAAACTATTAGTATCCATCTATGGCAAGAACATTGCATTCAAAAGTTTATTAATTAAATGCCTACTATGCACCAGGTAGTGGAGACACAGTAGTGAGTAGACAGAACCATCACAGACTTGATGGAGCTTACAGTCTATTGAAAGAAAAACTGGATTCCCTGGGAGCCAAGGTCATGAACATGCCAGACATGCTCAGTGTTCCAACGTCATCTCATTTTTCAAGGTTCTTTGAGCCCTCCATTCTTCATGTACCTGTGTCTTTGTGCATGACATGCCTGCTCTAGGGCATAGATTTCTTTTTACCTTTTGCTCCCTACTAAACTCTGGCTGTCTTTCAAGTCTACACTTGTGTGTTAAGAGTCTACTTTGACGGAGGCTATCCCAAGCATAGCCAGTCACCCCCAACTCTAGCCTCCCGCCCCCCACCCCATCATGGCATTTTATGCTCAACAGCACAATCACAGGTAGCCAACTGTGCTCCATCTATTAGCTGAAGAACAGGAAGAAAGTCACCTCTGTAATACACCGGCCCAGCACACAGTAGACCTCAATACATGTTTCCTGAGTCCAACCTACAGAAATATTCAGAATTAAGTCCTCCTTCCTCAGGGGGTGGACATGGCTTCCACTGGCATCTCCTGGGACATTGTTGGAAACAGTCTCAAGTTCCCTCGCCAGACCTGCTGTATTTGAATCTGCTTTAACAAGAGCCCCAAGTGATTTGTGTGTATATTAAAGATTGAGAAGCATTGGTTAAGTCCCAGTTGTACAACAAGGATTTATTGAATAAAAGAGCAGAGGCAGAAACAGGGTCCTGGTTTGTCTCCCATTGCACATTCTGCTACCCTCAGTTGCTGGTCTCAGAGTCATCAGGTCTTTTGATTCCTGGCATAAACCTATAGCCTTCCAAGATGAATATACTGAAAGGACCACAGTAATTTTCAACTCTAATTTGATTATGTAAGTTGTTTATTTGGCTAAAAATAATTCATGTTACCTAACAATCACTCTTCAAATAAAATCCTCAAGGAAGTGTTAGCAGAGTTCAATAGAATTGTTAGAAACATCATTCTTGTATAGCTGCCTCTTCCTAGCTGTGTATTCTTGGGAAAGTTACTTAACTTCTCTGAGCTTCCATTTCCTAAAAGAACAAAGCAAAGATCATTAAAGCTCCCTTGTAGGGCTATTGTAAGAAGCATAGTCCTCAATAAGTGGAGGGCCTATAACTCTTTTTGGATGTTTTTAGGAATCTAGGAGCATTAGTTGCCGTGCAGGAGGATCTAGAAAGCCAACAAGTTCTCTGTCTATTCAGTTTCATTTTGTTTGTATGTAAAACACTGATCTACAGGGCAGATGTAGTGATCACACATGTGGACAGGGCTGGCTGAAAATATCCGGTCAAGAAAGTGAACAAGACTGAGCAAGGAGGATGTTTCTGCTCCTTGAACATGGTTCCCTGGAATGTTTACCATGACACAGGGAGAGAAAAAGACAAACGTGTCTCCTGAACAGACCTCAAAAGCATGTGTCAGCAACAGTGCAAACGTGCATGGCACAAAGCCAGTGGGGCCCACGGGAGCGTGGGAGAGGAACTGTGAGAGAGAAGGTGGCCTGTCCACCCACTCCGTGCTTTCCTCTCCACAGTAAGTCCACTTGTCACCAGGTGAGGCCAGAAAGCCAATGGCACCGTTCCCAGCCCTTTTGCATCTAGATGGGGCCCTGTGATCACATCTCTTAGTGGACTCCGAGCAGAATGAACACATATCATGTATGGGTCAAGGGGGTGAAGAAGCTGGTATGGATGCCCTATGCGTCACCTTCTGATAACTTCACACGGGGAACTTTGAGTCACAAGGGATGCCATAATCCCCAAGTTACCTGTTGACCAGCAATACCAGCAGTGGGCATGAGTGAACAAATGTGATTGAGTTAAAATCATTGAGATTCAGAGGTTATTTGGTAGAGCAGATAGCACTACCCTGATACAAGAAATGTATTAAATATACAAGAAAACAAAAAAACAGGAAAGAGAAACAATTGGGCAGGGGGCCTGGAAGCCCGATGGAGTGGCCAGGTGGAGCTACCAGGTGCCCGCAATGAAGTCTCTGAGGTTGACAGTTGCAATCAACCGGGGAGCCTGAGTTTTTTGTCCATTTCAAACAGCTTTCAAACTGGGAAACTGAGGTCTACAGAGATGAAATGATGCAGCCGAAGTCTGACTAGGGGTGTGGCTCACTGAAGGAATTCTGGGAGGAGAACCCTGTTCTGTCGTCTCCCAGCCCACCCTGGCACACAGAGGTACCCATGCATGGCGCCTCTAACCATATCCTTTACTGATAGAAGGCAATGAATTATTAATATATAAAATATAATGAAGACTCAGAAATGTAGCTGGGCTCGGTGGCTCAGCCTGTAATCCCGCGCCTTGGGAGGTTGAGGTGAGTGGATTGACTGAGCCCGCGGGTTCGAGACCCGCCTGGGCAACTTGGTGAGACCTCATCTCTACAATAAATCAAAAAATTAGCTGGATGTGGTAGCGTGCGCCTGTAGTTCCAGCTACTTGGAAGGCTGAGGCAGAAGGATCGCCGGAGCCCAGCAGGTCAAGGCTGTGGTGGCCGGGAGTGGCCACTGCACTCCAGTCTGGGCAACAGAGTGAGACTCCAACGCAAAAAAAAAAAAAAAAAAAAAAGACTCAGAAATGTACAGCAGACAATTTTTAAGGAAAGGACCATCAAAATAACAAGCAACAATAACAAACAATGGGGAAGAAAGAATGGACCAGGTGGGCTATCTTGAAGAGAGTGACAGGATTGGAAATGATTTCAAAAATGTGCCCACCACCACAGTGGGTTTGCTTTGGGGCAGAGGAAGGGGACAGAGCAGCCGATCAGCTTTGTTCTCTGACTGGAGCTAAGGACAAACCTCCTCCTTCTGTCTCTGGTCTCTTCACACCCAGCAGCCTTGCTGTGTGCAGGAGAGGCTGCCCCTGGTTGAGTTCGATCTCTCCAGAGCTTGGGCATCTCACCCCTATGCTCCGAGACTAGCCTGGGGAGCAGGGGGTGAGGGCTGTGGGTTTCTGTGTCAACTTTTCTCCCCCTAGAAAGGGCTCCCATCATCCAGGAAGCGGAGTCACGTGGGCGGGGAACAAGACTGTAATTTAGTGTGGCACGAACTGCTAGAGGAGGGCCTCCCACATAAGAACTCAGTTCTATGTTTTAAAATAAATGGGCGGTGTCACATATGAATCCAATTTTGCCCTAGAAAGTTACAAATCCCTTGGCTAATATGAGTGGTCAAAATATCAAATGGTATTCGATGAATATCGCCGTGTAAATTCAGTGCGGAAAGTTTTCTTGAGACACTTGCTTGTTGACGCATGTGACCTTCAATAAGCCACAAAGGTACCTTAATAACAAAATATAAGTTCCATGAGGCCAAGGAGTTTGGTATATTTTGTTTACTGTTGAATTCTTTAGGACGCCACAGTGTTAGACACAAAGAAGCACTCGATAATTGCTTGTTAAACAAATGACTGTGAAAAGGAGTTCCATATTTTTTTGGTGATTGATCATCACATTAAACTGAAATACCTCTTGAAAAATAAAATAAAATAAATGGGCGGGGCTGGAGGGGGCAGAAGCAACTTTAGCTGCTCAGGACTACAGGGAGCACTGGACATAAGGTGTGGTGCAGGAGAGAGTCATACCTGTCGTTAATTGAACTTAAGGCTCCTAAGTATGTTGGTGTGGGTGTACAAGCTTGTTTAACCCCCCCGCCCATTTTTTTCTTTTTAAAGGTCTTTTTTTTAGGCTTCCTTTTTCTCTATGGTGGTAGGCAGTTTCATCATATGCCAATATAGTTTTATCTCTGTATACGATTCGTATTTATTTATTTATTTATTGAGTTGGAGTCTCTGTCGCCCAGGCTGGGTTGCCGGTCACCCCAGCGTCGACCTGCTAGGCTCCCAAGTATGTTGGTGTGGGTGTGCAGGCTTGTTTAACCAACCCGCCCTCCATTTTTTTCTTTTTAAAGGTCATAATTTTTTTTTTGGTTTTGCTTCTTTTTTGTCTATGGTGACAGGCACTTTCATAATATGCCAGTATAGTTTTATCTCTGTTAATGATTTGTGTGTGTGTTGTGTGTGTGTGTGTGTGTGTGTGTGTGTATTATATTTATTTAGTTATTTTTTGAGTTGGAGTTTCACTCCGTCTCCCTGGCTGGAGTGCCGTGGTACCCTCACAGCCACCGCAGCCTCGATCTGCTGGGCTCCAGTGATCCTCCTGCCTCAGCCTTCCAAGTAGCCGGAACTACAGGCGTGTGCTACCACACCTGGCTAATTTTTTTGATTTATTGTAGAGATGAGGTCTTGCCGAGTTGCCGGGGCTGGCCGTATATATTTATATATAATATTTATTTATTTATTTATTTATTTATTTATTTATTTATTTATTTATTTATTTATCTTCTTCCAAAATATTCAACCCAATTTCTCCTTTGGATCTTTCTGGACTGGACTTTATTGTCAAACCACTTTGCCACCAGGGAAGGAAGATGGAAAATGAACTATAGCTCTTGACATGTACCAAGGCTCTGCCTTCACTCTTGGCTGATCACTTTGCTCAGAATTCATGTCTTGACTGACTCAGTTTCGAAGAAGGCCAGTGAGCAATATCTCTTCCAGGGATGTTTCCCTGTCTACCTCCTTCCTTCCCATCCTCTGCTTTCCCGTCTCTGGTTTCCCTCGTTTTGCGGTCTCTTGGCATTCTGTGCATGCTTAATACTGGAACCCCACACTGTATTATGGTTAATAGGCACCTGTCTTTCTAGAGTTGGTATTGATGAGCTCTGGTCTGTGGGATCAGTTTCTAGACCCTGGGTACACCTCTTCTTAGAGTTGCAGTTTGACAAAGGGCTGTCTTGCAGACTCAAGCATTTAAATGAGTGTAGTTCCATTCTTGGACAAGACCCTGAGAATGACCTATTCCACTTTGCCTGCCAAAGAGTTGTGATCTATGCTGGACGTCGATTTAAAATGTGTGTCCCCGAATGCCAGGAATAGAACACCTAGAGATGTTGGTAAGTGGGAAAAGTGGCCCTTCCCTAATGTTGGGAAGAAAGAGTGTATGTTTGTCATTTTTAGAGCAGTCAATATATGGATTTTTACCCTATGCTTGGGAAATTTCTATCTTATGATATTAGGGAAGAAAATACAATTCTACTGTGTAAGCTGAATATGCCATATACTTGCTTCCCAGGAACTTCTAGAAAAAGAGTGGGCTCAGCCAATCAGACATACCTGCCCCAGGCTTTAACTTGTAAAGGGGGTGGGGGACAGCAAGAGTAACAGCATCAGTGTCTGGGGGCTGTAGGAAGGATTGCAGAGGTGGCACACTGAGTAGAAGGACAGGGTTGGTAGCCCAGGCAGTGAACTGCTTGAGACAGTGGCAGTGGCCTCCTCCCTGGCCTATGGCTCTGGTTTGAGTTTGGCGATGCCTCTCACTCCTGGTCTTGCTCCATTCTGGCCCATTTCTCCAGCCTGCTTCTCCATTCTTCCCCAATAACTCTGTGATCCACTACGTAATGTTTCAACACACTTCTTTAAAATCAGCCAGGGCTGGATTCTTTTGCTTCAACTAGAAAATATGAAATGACCTACAATACGAGGGAACATCCCCACATGAATCCTGGAATGTATTGATAAAAAATTGTGTATGTATCCCCACATTTTTTTTTTTTTTTTTGAGTTGGAGTCTCACTCTGTTGCCCAGACTAGAGTGCAGCGGCCGCTCCCGGCCACCGCAGCTTCGACCTGCTGGGCTCCGGCGATCCTTCCTCCTCAGCCTTCCAAGTAGCCGGAATTACAGGCGCGCGCTACCATGCCCGGCTGATTTTTTGATTTATTGTACAGATGAGGTCTTGCTGCCCAGGCGGGTCTCGAACCTGCGGGCTCAGGCAATCCACTCACCTCAGCCTCCCAAAGGCGCGGGATTGCAGGCTGAGCCACCGAGCCCGGCTTGTATCCTCACATGTTAAATCTCAGTCCCCTTCACAGTCCTCTCCGTTTGATCCAACACATCTATCAAGATGCTTTTGACAATGCTCAAGATGGTTTTTGATGCTCAAGATGGCTCATCAATTTTGATGCCTTTTGGTGCTTCTGCTGTTTTTGGTTTCACCTCTTCCACATGAGCAAAATGTTTCCCTTTGAGGTATTTTTCATTGGGGAAACAACAACAAAAAAGTTGCCTGAGGTGAGATTGGAAGAATAGGGAGGGTAGGGCACAGGGATCAGGTCGTTTTTGGTCAGAAACAGCTGGACACTCAGTGTGGTATGCCCAGGTGTGCTCAAAAGCACCTATCGTGAAATGGGCAAACGTATTGAAAGACTCTCCAAAAAAAAAAAAAAGAATTCACTTAAACTGAATGCTGTCTCTCACAACAACGCTAGCTGGTCTTCTGATGCCGATGGGTTCCTAGCCCACTTATCTTATCTAGTGAGGGAAGCCTATAGTACAAGGGACCCACCCTCCAAAAGATGATTTCAGTTTTTTGGGGTCCTTCCTGTATGCCTAATCCCTAGCAGATGCTTAACCCTCCATGCCCTGTGATTTGTGTCTGTCTTCACTCACAAGTTCTATCTAAAGCTTTGAAATGTGGCTATTAAAATGCTCATTTCACAGAGAAAGAGCCTGAGATTCAATTAAGTAAATGGCCCAAGGTCACACTCAAGGAAAAGGCAGAAAGGGGATTCTAAAACTGGTCTGCCTCACTATGGAGTCCAAGCTCTGGTTTTCAGTATATTCTAGTTGTCCAGTGCAGTACTGGGCACATAGAGGTCATGGATGAATGGATGGATAGAGGAGTGTGTGGGTGGATGGATGGGTGAGTGAGTGGGTGGATGGATGGCTGACCAAACATATGTTTGCAAAGGAATAAAAGCTGTGGTCCTTTTTTTGTGTTGTTGGTTTTCAAGAAAATAGTGTAATGACATTTTTTGTCCAAAATTTCTTTTAATTGCAAGCTCACTCATTATAAAAAAATGCAGTTAAAAAGAAGTTGTAATATATTCCAAAAATGCAGAAACTCAATATGCTGAATATATAATTAGACAGACTGTATTATACACCATTGATCAAAATCTAAATGAATGAGCCATAGTTAATTTTTTGTTAGGTTTTTCATTTTTTAATTTTTCATAATTATTTGAAAAACAAAAAAGTCACAAATTCTCTTGTCTAAAAGCTAAATTTTTGCCAGTGGTATAATATTTCATTTTATAGTTGTAACAAAAGTGATATGCACATTTCTTTATAATTGTGTAAGGTTGTTTTGTGTTGTCTTAAAGGCACTTATGATAAACACAAAAAGGATAGCCATGTGATCACACCTGAAAACTCCAGATTGCACCCTGGGATTATTTTTTTAATCAAAGTCCAAAAGGCATTTGCCTTTCCCAGGTGAAATGCAAAGACAGACATGCCTACTATGAGGAGCCAGGCAGGAAGTCAACCAGCAAATATAACTGAATGCTGTGACGTCCTTCTCCAGCCTCAATATGAAAATGTAGAATGCTCTGATCCATAATCACTAGTTCACGAATGAATCAACCCAATGAGGAAAACTGCTGACGTTCAGGCAGACAGAAGTCATGGCAGCGCGTTGAGGGCAGCCAGGCACACCTGGGTTACCTGGAGAACCAGGATGGGGGTGTCGTGTTTCTCACCTGACATTCTCGTAGCGATGAATGTAGATCCTATGGAACTGGTGCTGCAGGTGCTCGTCTTCCACGTTGGTCATGTCATTGATCATCTCCAGGACAACAAAGCGGGGGAGTACAGACAGCACGAGTCGCTCCTGGAACAAAGCCATGAAGAGGGACGGTTTTGTTAGTCTGGCCGGTGAATCTCAGACTGGGGGTGGGAGGACCGTGGAGAAGTCACGGGCTCTTGAATAAACTTATCTTGGAATTGCTCATTTCATACAGTTCTGTGAACATGATAAATCTCGACTGAGTACTTCTTATTTGCCAGGCACAGGGCGGGGTGTTGGGTATACGATAGTGAACAGAATGGATGCATTTCTTACTATTGGGAAGCTTACGTCCTCATAAGGAAGACACATTACGTATTACACACCCAAACACATCCGCATACTTCTACAGAATGTGGTACCTGCCATGCAGGTAACAGGTCGTGACAACAGAGCACAGTGGTTGATGACAGTGATTCGAATCAGGGATTAAGAACCAAATACCATGTGTTCTCACTCCTAAGTGGGACCCAAACATTAATCACAACAGCACAAGGGAGGGATCAGCAGTTGAGGGACATGGCCAGGGGAGGGAGGATTGGGGGCGGCATGTAACAACACAAAGGGTACCTGGTCCTAAATCAGGGAAAGTGAGGACCGGTGGGAGGTCCAAGCTTCACCTGTACATATATCACTTATGGACCTAATCCTGACTTGTAGCGCACATCTTTTTTTTTTTTTTTTTGAGTTGGAGTCTCACTCTGTCGCCCAGACTGGAGTGCAGTGGCCGCTCCCGGCCACCGCAGCCTCGCCTGCTGGGCTCCAGTGATCCTTCCACTTCAGCCTTCCAAGTAGCCGGAATTACAGGCATGCGCTACTACGCCCGGCTGATTTTTTGATTTATCGTAGTGATGAGGTCTCGCTGCCCAGGCAGGTCTCGAACCCGTGGGCTCAGGCAATCCACTCACCTCAGCCTCCCAAAGGCACGGGGCTACAGGCTGAGCCACCGAGCCCGGCTGTGCACATCTTTATAATATAATAAAGTTTTTTTTTTAAAGAATGATCTTTCTAAGGAATTGATATTCAAATTGAGACCTGAAAGTTTGAGAGAAGTCAGCTCTGTGCAGTGCAAGAAGAGAAATCCAGAAAGAGGAAATAGCAACTGAAAATGTCCTTTGGCAGAAAAGAGCAGCACTGAGGCTGGAGGGTGATAGAAGCATGTGGTGACAAACCATGGGACTGGAGGTGTAGACAGGCCTTGGAGGCCAGCCCAACATGTTTGCATTTAATTTAAAATACAATTGGAAGCCACTAAATGGCACTAAGCAGAAGAGGGGCAAGTTGATTGACATTTTATTTTATTTTGGGGGGAGTTTTTCTCAACAGTATAATGATGGTTTAATTTCAGAAAGAATCAATAAATACAAATCTCCACATTAATATATAAAGAAAAAATATAATCATTTCAAAGAAGACATTTGTAATAACACTTAACACATATTCATAATTTAATTAGGAATAAAAGGAAGCTTCCTTAACATGATAAAAGGTTACAGCAAATAACATACCGAATAGGAAATGTGGAAAGCATTTCATTTATCTATCTATCTATTTATTTATTTATTTATTTATTTTTTGAGTTGGAGTCTCTCTCTGTTGCCCAGACTGGAGTGCAGTGGCCGCTCCCGGCCACCGCAGCCTCCACCTGCTGGGCTCCGGCGATCCTTCTGCCTCAGCCTTCCAAGAAGCCGGAACTACAGGCGTGTGCTACCATGCCCGGCTAATTTTTTGACTTATTGTAGAGATGAGGTCTCGCCAAGTTGCCCAGGCGGGTCTCGAACCCGCAGGCTCAGGATTCCACTCACCTCAGCCTCCCAAAGGCGCAGGATTACAGGCTGAGCCACCGAGCCTGGCTTATCTATTTATTTTTAAAATAACTTTATTATAGAGATGTGGGGAACAAGTCAGGATTAGATTAGGTACATAAGTAATCTACGTGCAGGTGAAGTTTGGGTCTCCAATTGGTTCTCACTTCCCCTGGTTCAGGGCTGGGAACCTTTGTGATGTAATGTGCCTTCCCTTCCCCTGGCAATATCCTGCAACCGCCGATCCCTCCTTTGTGTGAATGTGACTAATGTTCAGGTCTCACTTATGAGTGAGAACATGTGGTATTCAATTCTTTGCTTCTGTGATAGATCACTAAGTATGATGGTCTCCAGTTTGATCCAATTTGCTGTGAAGTTTGTGGTTCTGTCCTTCTTTATGGCTGTGTAATACTCCATTGTGCATATGTACCACATTTTCTTTATCCAGTCCACTTTCAATGGGAAGTTGGGTTGGTTCCATGTTTCTGCTATTGTGAACAATGCAGCAATAAACATGCATGTGCGGATCACTTTGTGACTTGAAGAATGAATTGTAGGGAGGGGCCAAGGTTGGAGGCAGAAGGACCCCCTGGGGGAGCTCTTGCAGTGGTCTGAGTGAGAAGGGATGGTGGAGATAAACTCCATTGGACTGGTGACCAGCTGAGCAACTAAAATGGCAAAAGATAGAGAGAGGGTGTACCCGACCATGATGGCTAGGTTCAGAGTTTGGTTGATGGGGAACTCAGCTACATTTAGAGAAACAGGGAACACAGACGAGAAACAGGCTTATGAGGCACTCACTCTTTATCAAAGATGAGAGAAAGTAAGACACACACAGCCTGAAGGTGGAGACCTGGCATCCGGCAGAATAATATTCTTTCTTTCATGATCACCGTGGTAGATGAAAGCAAAGTAATGGTTAACTTGCAACATGAACTAAACTCTAAAACGTCCTTGTGATGTGGCAAGCGTCTGGTTTCTGGCACAAGGTTTTACTCTACAGCAGTGTTGAACTGGGTTGAAGACAGCTGTATTCTCATCAGCAGAGTTTCTCATATCTTTTTAGTTATTTGTGTGTCTTAAGCAAAGTCACCATCTAGATTCTTTCACATGTTTCTTGCAAAACCCTGACAATAAGCACACAGAAATAAGTATTTTCATTTAATGGACAGAGTCCAGGAGAGATTAAATTACTTGTATTATTGAGTAGCAGTGGTGCAATTCTTCACCTCGTTACTCCCTGCTGGGATTCTTAGTGACAGGGGAGAAGCCCCGGGTTTTTAGTCTGATGGAGGAGCTTGGATCCGGCCTTCATTACTTGACAGAAATACAGCATTAGGTGAGCTATGTCATCGCTCTGTGCCTTACTTAATTCCCTAATTTGGCAAACAGCAGTAATATCAACTACTTCACAGGGTTGCTTGGAGAATTCAACGCGATAAAATGTGTGAGGGGCCTGGCCTCAATCCCCCCTCCCTCCTCTGACCTCTACTTAACCCTGCCTCTTCTGCAAAAGGCTTTGTGAGTCAAGTTCCCCCTAGCATCATATGATAAAGTGCTTTCCTCTCTTGAAAGCCGTCCCATCATCCCATCGTGGGACTGAGAGGCGTGCTTCCTGCGAGAGCCTCACATCATTGTTCATCCATATTCATTAGTGCTATTTGTCAACTTCCCAGGTACCTGTGGCCCCGTTTAGGCAGTTGCTGCTGGATGAGAGTAGGTACTAATCACAGCTTTGAGGGGCACTGGTGCCCTGCCAGTGGCTAGGGATGTTTAGTAACATCCGCGTCTGTAAAGGTGGTAATAGAGCTGGAATACAAGGTTCGCTGCCCACCAGCCATGTGGTCAGCTTGTGAAAGTGTTTAATTGCAAATCACGATCACACTAGTGTTGCATTAGGGTGATTTCTTAAGGACTGGAGTGTCAGAAAGACGAAAGAACTTACTTTAGAAAGAAAATGGCACAGAGAATAAAAAGGTGGTGATGCAGCTCATAAAATATTCCAAGTGAAGGGGAGAGATGAAAACTGGAGTCATAAGAAAGGCACTTCTCCCGAGGATATAGTTGAGAAGATATTCCTCGCTAAAATTCAAGTTCATGAACATATTTATGAGACCATCCTACAGACTCACTCTGTACTCTGTCCGTCCATCAGAATGGCCTGGTGCTTCATGAAAGTGCAGCTGCTCCAGCCTCACTCAGACAAAACTCAACTAAAATCTGGGGAAACAGTCAGGCGGGTAGAGTTTTTAAAAGCTCCTCAGGTGTTTGGAATACTCAGGTAGGATTGAAAACTGCCGACTTACTCTGCGTCAAGTACTCCTAGGCACATTATTACTCTCATCTTTAACTGCAGTTCTGCAAGATAGGTATTTGCAGAATAAAACAAAAACATGGTTTTAGTAAACGGATCACCTGGCAACATGAACACCTAAATCATAAGCAGCAGAAGGTTGAAACCAAATTCTCTGGACTCCAAAAATAGTTCTACCAGCTCCACTTCCTACAACATGTATTCTAATCACCTCTAACCTGATCCACATGGCTCTTTGGAAAATGGCTGTCAATTAGGGCAGACTTATGGGAGAAGCTTACGGCAGAAGCTTAGAGAAGGAAAGAGCCACATTCACCAAGGAGAGTGGGGGAAGAGTTCCTGGGAAAAGGGTAAGGTTTCAAACATTTTTTATTCATTGTTATATATTCATTTACTCAACAAATATTTATTGAGAAAATACCATATGCAAGGCATAGTTCTAGGCATAGGAAATACGCAGGGAACAAGATAGCCAAGAACCTAGAGGGATGTTTTATCTAGAGACTGGGAGGCTTTTTGGATGCCATTTAAAAATATGCGTTCTTACTAGCTACTGTTTAGGTGGCTGTGAGAGCACTCACAGTGGATTAGACACCGAGTTGGGGAGCATCATATATAACCTCAGGTAATATTCACCATCACTCAGTGGCAGGTGATATCTCATCGTAGATTAATAAATGAGAAAACTGAGACTCAGATAAATAATTTCTCAAAGTCACACAGCAGGGAAGGGTCAGTGTCTGGTCTGTCAGACTCCAGAGTCTGTTGGAATCTTTACCTTCACCTTATCCGAGAAATCTGTTCCTGAAAAAAATCCCTCAAAGTCCAATTCTCAAAAGTTAAAATTTAATTACCATTGAAATTGGAGGGCCGGGCTCGGTGGCTCAGCCTGTAATCCCACGCCTTTGGGAGGCCAAGGTGAGTGAATTGCCTGAGCCCGCGGGTTCGAGACCCGCCTGGGCAACTTGGCGAGACCTCATCTCTACAATAAATCAAAAATGAGCTGGGCGTGGTAGCGCATGCCTGCAGTTCCAGCTACTTGGAAGGCTGAGTGGAAGGATCGTGAAGCCCAGCAGGTCGAGGCTGCGGTGGCCGGGAACAGCCACTGCACTGCAGTCTGGGCGAAAGAGTGAGACTCCAACTCAAAAAAAAAAAAAAAAAAAAGAAAAACAGAAATTGGAGGTGCACGATTATGTCTATAGTTAAACAAAGCATACGTGTGATACTCAGTGATTACTTACTGGAACTCTTAATTCAAACAAATAAAAATAAAGCCGAATAGTATGGGGGATTGGCAGCTGAGGGAAACTGCTAGGGGAGGGAGGGGCATGCCTCATCAACAAGGGGACCTGCATAATCAACGTTTGTATACCTAACCCTGAATTGTCCCCCACATCTTTATAAATAAATAAATAAATTAATAATAATAAAAAAAAAATTTTCTTCACACACAAAAAAGAAATCAATGAAAATATGCCAAGTGATACCTGAGAGTACTGCTACCATATGTTATGCAAATTAAAAACAGGTTTTCATGATAAATTAAGAAACTTTATGACTATAAAGATGACCCAGGGTGGGTCTCCTTTTGGATGCTTATGAGACATGTGGACACCGCATTGAATCTCTTGATGTAAAGAAATGCCTGGTCTCGTGCCAGTTCTAAAAGGGAATGCTTCCAGCTACTGCTTGCTCATATGATGTTGGCTGTGGGTTCTCATTGATGGTTCTTATTATTTGGAGGTATGTTCTTTCTATACTTAGTTGGTTGAGGGTTTTTTATCATGAAGGGATGCTGGATTTTATCAAATGCTTTTTCTGCATCTGTTAAGATGATTTTACGGTTTTTGCTTTTAATTCTGCTTATGTAGTAGGTCACATCTATTGATGTGCGTGTGTTGAAACATCCTTGCATCCTGGGATTAAAGTCCACTTGGTGGTGGTGGATAACCTTTTTAATGTGTTGCCGGTTGCGGTTTGCTAGTAGTTTGTTGAGGATTTTGGGATATTGTTCTACCTATCCAGTACCACGTTCACTATTTGGGTGACAGTTTCCATAGAAGCCCAAATCACACCATCACACAATATATTCATGTAACAAACTGGCACATGACCCATTGAGTGACAAAAGAAACAAATGAACAAAAAACAAACAAACATGCCTGAGAAGCAGGTTATTAAATTCAATTCATCTGGTTACATTCATAGGATCAGACAGTCATATCTCTGGATGCAAAAGTGCAGTTCTGCTTGGTTAACCCTTGTTTTCTTCCCCTGCTCCCAACACACTGTAGGATCATCTTGTAAAGTGGGACAGTCGTGTCTCTCCTCCTTGCCTCCTCTGAGCAGGAGATCACGGGGCATTTGTTGTATTGAACTAAGCAAGCACAGGTCACTATCGTGTGCGCTGCTGTTCTTTCTGCCTCAAATGGCCCTTATCCCTTGTCTTTCCTTCTGGTTAGCACATGGACTCTTCATCATCTTCAAATTTTAGGGCAAATCTCATTTCCTTGGTGAAGGGAATTTGTTACTTCTTCCAATATTATTTCTTTTTACACAGATGTTTCTGAAAGCATTTATTATACCACACGGTACTTGTCTGTTTATGTGCCATTTGGTAAACTCTGAGCTCTTTGAGTTCTTTTTATATCTGAGGCCCAGCATAATGCTTTGCATAAGGAGACCTCAATAAATGCACAAATAATGAATGGGCAAACAAACCCTTGGTCTGAATATGAAACGCCCGTATAAATCAAATGGGCCTCTGAAGAATCACGAACCCCAAACAATAACACTCTACTAGCCTAGGGGGTTTGGAACTCGCCAAATGCTAGGCCAAGATTTTCATTCCTGAACTTCCAAGTCCTGAGATGGCTGTAGAAACAGGTCAAGGGGATGCCACAAAAGCCCCTTCCCATTGTTTTGCCGGAGCCCAGGCTGGAGCCATTTCCAGGATCTGGAGTGGCTCATCCTGAAAGCTAACAAGGGCAGAGAGTCCGAATCTTTTCTTTCGGTTATGACATGTAGGACAAGGGATGCTTAGGGAGCAACATAATCCCTTGGAAGCATCCCTGGTGTTCCACAAGGCCCACAAAAATGTGCGAATAGATCTGTCTATTCATAAGGGATACTTTATATGTAAGTGGGTGGTAAACACAGACGTTTTAAGATATTAAAACAACCCAGTTTAGAAATAATTGTAGATAATTGAATAAATAAAAAAATAATGCATGCGCTCACTTTCTAGAGGTCTTTGCCAATGGTCACCTTATCCTGGAGATGGTCCCTCATACTCGTGTCTAAATGGTCACACACTCCTGGCCTCTTGCTGTGTGCTCTTTTCATGTTTTACTCATTTATTTTTTTCCTTCGTACGTATCATTATTTAATTTTTCTATATATTTTATTTATTTATCTCTTTTTGTCTGTCCATTCGGCTTGGATGTTAGGTCCACAGAGGTGTATATTTTGTATCTTGTGTTCAGAACAGGAGTTCGAGCACCTAAAATTGTGCCTGGCTCATAAGAGGTCCCCAATATATATTTGTTATATGATTTCGGCAAGGAAAAAGCTTATTTAATTGATTCTTGTCTTTTCAATCTGTTGTTCCATGGGCAATATCTACAAAATAGGAGAGTGTGTAATACTCTGCAGTGGAAAATTAAACCTTATTGCATTTGTGGTTTTTTTTTTTTTTTTTTTTTGAGTTGGAGTCTCACTCTGTCGCCCAGACTGGAGTGCAGTGGCCGCTTCCGGCCACCACAGCCTCGACCTGCTGGGCTCCGGCGATCCTTCTGCCTCAGCCTTCCAAGTAGCCGGAATTACAGGCATGCACTACCACGCCCGCCTAATTTTTTGGTTTATTGTAGAGATGAGGTCTCGCTGCCCAGGCGGGTCTCGAACCCGCGGGCTCAGGCAATCCACTCACCTCAGCCTCCCAAAGGCACGGGATTACAGGCTGAGCCACCGAGCCCGGCTGCATTTGTGGTTTTTAAAAATACTTAACTACATTAAAATATAGATTGACATATATTATTGTGCTCTCTATTTGAATAGATTTATGAAAGATTGTATTGAAGCCATCACTTTATCTACCTTTCATTTAGTCATTACAATGTTAATCCGTTGCGAATACAAATGCTCACGATGGTTTTCCTGCTCACAGGCAAAATGAATGGGTGTAGATGCACAATTCACACATTCTTCACTTAACCCTCTCCCTTATTAAAGTTTATCATTGTGTGAAATTTAAAAGGAACTAAAATAGCTATGAAATTATAACTCATAACTCCTGTAACAATTTCCAGTGCCAAGCACTGCCACAGGTAGTCAGAGCGCAACAGTGAACAAACGACACAGGCCGTGATCCCTGCATGGTCTGGTAGATAGTAATCAGATAGTAATCAGATGATCACATAAACAAGGATGCAAATGACATCAGTAATACACATTATTAAAAAAATGTACAGGGTACATTGAGAGTCCAAAGTGGGAGGGTTAATTTAGATGAGCAGTTAATTAATTGAAATGCGTGTGTGTGTGTGCCATGTCCACAAATGGGTGTCTGGGTGTGTGCTGGTGGTTGTGGAATACCATTCAAAAAGAATGGAGAAGTGTGCGCAAAGGCCTGACTGAAGAGGGAGCCGCATGTTTGATAAACCAGAAGAAGGGCCAGGGCTGGTATCCAGCCAGTGGAGTGGTGCGGCGTGAGAGGAGTGAAGACATGCTCCGCCCTGTTGGGTCTTCATCTCAAGAGTTACAAGAGGCAACTAAAGTCTTTGGCTCAGCGATAAGGGACATGATCAGATCTGCATTTTTCAACATCGTCTCGACTGAAATATGGAAAATAATAGATTCAATGAGATGGTTAATGTGGAGACAGAGAAGAATGAAAGCAATTAAATGGTTACTGTAATAGTCCAGGCAATAAGTGGGAACATGGGAGGGATATTTAGGAGACTTGTATGAATTAGGACTGTGAGAAAGGGTGTAAAGGGTACCAAGGAGGATTTCTGGATTTCTGGACATATAAGAGATGGTGCATTAAGTCTAACCAAATGGATTTCCCATGGGCAGGATTAATATTTACTCTGGAATGAAGAAGGAAAATGACTCTTGTGGATGTACTACTTAATTTCCCTGCACTTGGCTATAACAGACATCCCTAATTGACTCCAGCTCGAACTCTAGCTCAGCCTCCAAAAACAGTGCTGGCATGGAATAGAATTAACAAAGAAAATGAAACCTATTTATTAGTCATCTTTGGGCTATCATCACCAGGGAATTCAAGATCAAGGACAATACCTGAACTTGTGCCTCCTGCTTATCTTACTTTAGGCTGCACTGGGTTGAGGAGGAAGGTTGGGCAGCGGAGGGTTTCTGCAGGTCACCTATGCATAGAGGCAGGAAGGACACAACCCAAAAAAGAGCCTAGAGGCAGTCAGAAAGGGGACAGGCAGGGCAACTACCTCATCTGGAGAATAAAAGCAGGGGCGTGGATGGGCCAGCACCAGAAGACACAGTAACCGTACTACATTGATTGAACACAGACACTAAACTCAAGCCGGGGAGGGGTGAGATTTTATTTATGAACAAATCTGGGAAGAGGTGGTGGGCTGGGAGAAAATGAATAGGAACTGGGAAGGCTATGGTTGGTTATACATGACCATACGCTTAGTGCCTTCTTGGATGGCTCAAGTCTGTGCTCCTATGGACAGGCCAGTCTTATAAACTGCCTGACTTGGTTTTACGTTTAACACAGCTCCTGTTTCTGGTCATGCCAATCCTCTGACTTAAACCCTGCTCTTCTTAGGAGAAATTCCAAACCCCTTATAATACCTATTGACCGCTGTTTCGAATTCCGGTCACTCCCTCCCTTCCCTCTAACTCTTGGCTAAAAGCACAATGAAGGTCTTTCACTTCCTTAAAAATCCCCAATTCCTTTCTTGACTTTGGGTCTTCACAAGTCTCTCCCCAGTTTTTCACAGTCCCCATTCACCCTTCAGGGCTCTGCTTTAAAGTCATTGGATGTGATACTTCCTTTGGGAGGTCTAAATACTATCGCCTTATAACACAGAGCTTTCTATCCTTTGACTTCTCTTCTTGTAACACTCACCATACATGTTTAGTTGTCTGCTTCCCCTAAGAAGACTGTAAACAAAGACTTTGAAGACAGTGACTCTGTTTTGTTCACCTCAGAATCCTCAGCAACTTCCCCAATGCTTGAGAGTCGTAGGTGCTAAATAAATATCTCTTAAGCAAACGTGTGAATACGTAGAACGCAGAAGCTCTGTCCAGCTCACGACTACATGCTCTAGAATGGTCAGCACCATTTCTGGTATAAAACATTCAAGAAATATTTGTTAAATAGAGTCTTTAAGTGGCAACACTCATTTGAACCTTAAGTATCATGCCATTAGGGTTTTCCCAGGAGAGTTTGAAAATAAAATTTGAATGGCAAAATTCCCCAGCACCCAGGTTTGCCAGCTTCCAGCCAGTTGTGCTACTGGCAAGTGTCCCTGCTCCTTCCCTTGTAAAGCATTTTCTGCAAGACGATGGGAATTTGCCTGGAGTCTGCTTATAAAAGCCCATTTTTCAACACTTTTGTTTCCCTCAGACTAGTTCACTTCTTGAGAAACATCATTCAAACCCCCTGAAAACACAATTTGAAAGAAAATAGGGAAGTTTGCCCTTTCATACGATTTCCAAGTCCCAAGGAGCAATATATCCTTTTCTGGCTTTGGAGATCAGAAGTACCAGAATCTCTCTTGGAGCAAGACCGTGGCCCTGGGTAGCCTTTGTCCTTCCATTCTGCACATCTTTTTCTCCCTGGGTTTTTCCATTTGCATGAAAAGAGATCCCAGGTTGACCCAAAGCCCATGAGTGACTCCTGTCTGAATTCCCCTCTCATCCCACAGAACACAGTGCACTCGTGTCATGAGAATGGCTTCACAGGCATCCCTTGCTACATACAATACACCCTGAGGGGAAGTTGAGGTGGAAACAGCAAGGGATTCAGGATCTTTACTTTACGCAAATGTTTATAGTGAGGAAGACAAATGAAGCAGGGCAGCCTTGGGGTGCAGGCAGCACTTCTGGGCTCACACACAGCTGCTGTGCTTCCGAAGGGCTTCAGGAAGAACTCGCCACTTTCAGGCTCTCACAAATGGAGAGAACTCACGTTAACCTCTTTCTATCTACTGCAGGCAAAGCAGTGTTCACTGCAGCCAAGGTCCAGGCACTGGGGACAGACTTATTCTGGGGTGATGGGTAATATCTTATTTATATCGATGATACACAAGTAACATGCTAAGTGCTTCACATCCATTGTCTAATGGAAACCGCACATTAATTATAGGAGGGAGTATGTTATTTTCATCCCATTTTACATAGAAATATACTAAAAAAGAGTTTAAGTAAACCAGGCAACCCAAAGTCATGCATTTGGTAAGTGCACAGTGAAGACTCAAGCTCATGCTCTTTTTTCCCCCCTGAAACTTATATTATTAAGCCCCCATTTGATCATTTGTCTACCAAGTCCAGGAATATATGTCTTAGTGCTGGGCATGGAGAGTAAACAGAAAACAAAAACAGACATGGTGCTTGCCTTCTTGTTCTAGAGGCAGTAAACAAACCATGGTAGAGATTAAGGGGAGTTGGGGGCTTCAGTCAAATGGAAAATGGTGAACTTTTCAAGGTGGTGATGCTTAAGCTGGAACTTGAAGGACAGATGGAGCTAGCCCTGTGGAAAGCTAGGGAGATATACTTTAGGCACGGGGGAGCAGCAAGTTCTGAGGCTATGGTACACTGCCTTTCATTAAATTCATTCAACACATTTTTATTGAGATTCTACTGTAGACAAGGTAGTGTGTTAGACACTGTAAATATAGGGGCAACCAAGGCACATATGATCCTAGACCTCATGGGAGACTTAGTGGAGGCCTGATTAGCTAAATGATAAACTATTCCAAACACTAACCTTTGGTTTTTCTTCTGTCTCTACAGAAATGTCTCAAAGTAGTTGTATTTTTTTTGTTAAAGTCACTATTTTAATACATTTTTTAAATTTGCTCATACTCATTTTCCTCTGCTTTCCAATATTTACGGTATTTTCTATGCATGTGAAACAAAACAAAATCCTCCTGACTTTCATGGCTCTTTCCCTTTTTGGGACCCCTCATTTCAATATTCCTCCTAATTATAAAATCGCCACTCTTTAATCTTTTTATCAAGTTTGTCTCTCCTAGATAAACCTTCCACAAGATTTCTAACCCATATCATCAAAAACTCCACTTCTCCAGAGCCCTTTAAGCAAAGCTACAAAGGGTTTAAACCACCCCTAATTACCCATATGGCTCTCTTATTCCAACCTACTAATACACAGGATCCTTTGTCCTTTGACAATCTGGCAATCCAAGGTAGGACCAACACCATGCCCCTGATCAGCTGGAAGCAGCTACAGAAGATAAGACCATCACCCCTATGCCAAAGATTTGGCATTGTTGCTTCGTCGGGGGTGTGGGGGGATGTGAAGGAATATGAGGCCCGATTAGGCCAGCATCAGTTGGCTAAATTATATTGAGGAAGGAAATCTCAGGATGAGATTTTTCAAATGTTACAAAGACACTTACTGATAACAGCAAAAGTTGTAAAAGTTCACTGACCAGCTGTAAAACATTTGCTGTTAGTTCTGTGGTAAACAAAAGGCAGTCAACCACTGCTGTTGATTAACCCTATCTTAAAGAAAAACAACACCACAATCAGCCAGCTTCTTCAAAAACCTCTGGCAATTTCCTTTTGCAAACTTCCCATGTAGCCAATTTCCCCAGTGCCTGGCACCCCACCAGCAGACTCCAATACCCCTCTTGTAAAACATCTCTCCAATCTCTGCCTCTTTCAGATAGCTAACACTCTTTCTGTGCTGCCCTGGTCTGTCATGCCCTTCACAAGCTCTTCCCTTTAATAAATCTACCTTTCTTAATTCATAATTGTTTTGGTCAATTGTTATTACCAACCCACGACTCTGCCCACACTAAGTTTGTCACATGTGGCAACTTACAGTCTTAGTCCCTGACATGAAGAAGGGAGAGGTGAGAGACTGGTATCAGAGAATCCAGCAAAGATGACTGGAAGTAGCTTGAAAGGCATCACAATGGTAAGTTAGGGACAGGCTCACACTTGAAATGCGGGCCAGCAATCTCATGATCAGGATAGGCTGTTCTATTAGCAGCAGGTGAGGCCCTGGGAGGCTATTAGAGCTGTCAGCAAAAAGAAGAAAAAGCTAGGCTTCTACTAAACAGCTTATCCTCTGGACTTGGAGCAAGACAAAATGGCCAGAAAGCTCTATGGAGACTAAACATTGGGTGTTTAGTCTCAGGAATAAGACATGTGCACATCACTAGAAGTACTCCACCTCAATGTCTGAAACCATGCAGTTACTCAGATGAGTCATGCATCCTTTGATCATGCTGAATCTACAGCTGGGATATCTTCTCTAATCAGTCTGCTGAAGTGACATCACCTCCATGAAGGTTTCCCTGAATCCTCCGATGCTATGTAGACCTGCCTCATTTTGACCCATTGAAACCATCTCTGGGCCAGACGTGGTGGCTCAAGTCTGCAATCCTAGCACTTTGGGAGGCTGAGGCAAGGGGATTGCCTGAGCTCAGAGGTCTGAGACCAGCCTGGTCAACTTGGTGAGACCTCATCTCTTGAATGAATGAATGAATGAATAATGAATGAATAAATAGCCGGGCATGGTAGCACACGCCTGTAGTTCCACCTACTTGGAAGACTGAGGTGGAAGGATCGCCTGAGCCCAGCAGGTCAAGACTGCGGTGGCCGTGAGGATGCCACTGCACTCCAGTCTGGGTGGCAGAATGAGACTTAGACTCAAAAAAGAAAAGAAAAAGAAAGAAACCATCACTGTAGCACCTAAGTGTGGTAGAAGCTCCACTGAACCAACTTTCTGGCTTAACTGATTAACTGGAGTCACCCACTCTCTTTAATCTCTCCCCTCACACATGGCAGTGAATCCGGTCACTGCAGGGTAAAAGATTCCTTGCTGGTAGGAAACTCTCTAGATGGCTAAAGTGTCTATTTCAGCTGCAACTCCATGCTGACCAGGGATCACGGAGCTTGTCCCCAAACCCAGCTATGTCAATTGTATCTGTCAACGTACTTACTTGATTTAATTATTTTTTTAAAAAATTTTGAATAATTGTTTGAATGAATGCATCATAGGTATGCTACAGAATTCAATAGCTATTCATTAAAAAAGTAACATTAGAAATAGAAGGAAAATTCTGCAACCTGAAACAAGAAATGTGTGAAAACACTAAAGCCTACATTATACTAGATGATTGATTGAACACTAAGACAAGGATGCTGAATATTGACACTTCCACTGAACACTATACTTGCAGGTATAGTCAGAGAAGAGCTAAATATTAAATAAAATATTAAATAAATAGGAAAAGAGAGGGAGTTAAACAGTCACAAAGATGGAAATAACAGTCACTGAAGACTCCAGTGGCGGGGGAGCGAGATTGGAGTTAGAGTTCAGAAACTATCTACTACCTATAGGACACAATGTTTACTATCTGAGGAATGGGTCACTGAGATCCAACCCCCACCACTACCCAATAAGTCCATGTAACAAATACGCATGTGTACCCCCTGAATCTAAAGTTAAAGAAAAAAAGGAATCAAGTGCTTTGAAAAGAATTTGTAAGACTGGATAGCTAAAACATTGTTACCAAATTGGATGTGCGCAAGACAGCTGTTAAAAGTCACTCTGATAATTTTGCAAGTACTTTGAAATTCTTGCTCCATTTAAAGGAATGAGACATCTTAGCCAATGCTCTTAGGCTAGGTCTCCATAAGAAACAACAGCTCCATAAGAAACAACAGCTCCACATTTTAAAAAAATGTCTTGACTTTATTTCAAAAGACCGGATAATGAATTTATTATTTTATGTTTGTGTTTAAAATAAAATGTTTGGGTATAATTTTTTATAATTCTTCATTTTAGTCTACTTTTTAAATTAATCAAGTAATCACCCATCCTGATTGCTTCAGCTAAAAGGAATCTTGCAATTTCTGTTTGAGTGTCTATCATCCTTTCCTAAAATGTGCAATATTTGAGAGCCACGATAATGTTTTCTCACCTCCAGACCCCAACACAAGCTAACAAAAAGTAAAGAAGGAGTGGCTGTATTTGTCTGGACTCTTTTGGTGAGAAAGATATAGACACTCACCTCCATATAGCTGAAGCACAATTAGACGTTATTGTAAGCATCCTGGGGTGACTCATGGGATCTAAGGGCAAAACTGAGGCTGGAAACTTGGGAACAAAAGGACTACATGATCCAGCTTGCCTCCCTTAAACTTGAGCCTTGACTTCTCCTGAAGGCTGACTTCCTCCTCTCCTCTCACTTCTCAGCCATCAAGACCTATGAGTCCTTACACCTTAGGGGTAATCCCCCCCAAACTGGAATTCTGTTTTGGAGTGCAGGTCCCTTGTAGTATAGCCTTCCCCTGGTAGGTAAGTGTTCTAGGAACCCACTGGCATCAGTGTACCAGTTGGCATTGTTGTGAGAGGCTGTGTTTGGCTTCAGTAAAATTTTTTTTGAGATTATTTCAATGTGACTGCCCATTTTATGGTGGGTGAATTACGTGAAAAACCTGCCCACACCATGCTGAGTGCTCAGCAGTTTTTGACCAAAACTGGCATGATCCCATGCTCCACCCTCCATAATCCCCCAATATCATTCTGAGATAATTTTTTTTTTCCCAGATGAAAGAAGTCCTCCACGGGAAATGTTTTGCCAATGTGAAAGAGGTAAAATGCAAAACGACAGAAGTACTAAAAGCTCTCCCAATCGACGAGTTCAAAAACTCTTTTGAACAGTGGAAAAATGCATCTCGATAGGTGTATTACATCAAGTGGAGAGTACATTGAAAGTGATGGCAGTTTAAACCTGCAAGAATAAATAAACAATTTTTTTAAAAAACAAATTTCGGGTTTTTGGGAGGTCCCCCTCATATGTCTTCAGTCATTTGGAGGAGACTTTTCAGCCTCCATCTCAACAGGTCTGCCTAAGAACTCTGCACAGGTCAAACAATGACTCCTACCTAAGGCACATAGTCGGGGTGCAAGGTCATGATAAAAAGTGTTGTCATTCCTGGGGTGACTGTCAAGAGGCAGGAGGAGGTTGGGTGCACAGGGGAAGAGGGACGTAAATAGGGCAGGAAACAAATAGGCACAATATGACAGCCAATGCATGTATGTGGAAGGAGCAAATGAATAAATGATATGTAATTGACCTGGAACAGCATCACATATCCACCTCTGAGATGAGGGACCCTTCCAGCAAGTGACCACAATGGAAATCACAGGATAGGAGTCATCTGCACAGCCCTGGAGCTAGGCTCTGGATTTGAACCCACCCTCTACTTCTTCCCAGCTCTGACTTGGGGCACCTACTTAACCCCTCTATACCAGCTGCCTCATTTGTGAATTGGGGATGATAACAATAGCATTTATTTCACAGAATTGGTATGGGGTTAAATGAGTTAGCATTTGTAAAAGAATTAGATCACGTCTAGCACATTGCAATGACAGCCCAAATGTTTGTTAAATTCACTGACAGCCACGCTCTATTTTAAGCACTGTTTTTGAACTCTAGTTGTATATTGGTGCTAAAGCTATCAAGCTTTTAGAGATGGGACATCACATAGAAAATATAGGGGAAATGCATAGACCTGACTGTGAACAGACAGTTGTGCTACACAGTGAAAAACCTCCAGTCACGCTTTTAACATTTTTTTTAAATTAAAAATTCTTGTTGTCAAAATCCTGACTCTGGCATTTGAGTTTATATATTAAAGGGTTTTTATGGAATTTTCACTGAGAAGTGTTTCTGAATGCCAAGTGTCAGCACAGCTGTGCAGAAACTGTTGCTTAATTGACTCATAAAAGCATATGCTATAGGCTTACTTCAGACTGATTCAGCAGGGAGGCTGAAAATCTGGATAACACCCATGATTGGTGGTCTAAGACCCTAGGAATTTAGATTCTGCTCAGAAACGCAAAGATAAGTGTTTTGGGGTCAGGCAAGCTTGAGCTGAATCCTGGTTGAGTTCAACAACTCACTTACTCTGTGACTGTGATAACTTGCATGACCCTTGAGGTTTGGTTTCTTCATTCATAGAATGGGAATTATAATACCTATTTCCTAGGATTGTTGTTTAGACTAAATGACAAAGCTACTTCTACAGATGCTGGTACACTATAGGTGCTTACTAAATAACAGCCATCAGATGTGTTTTAGTTCCTCCCAGTGGGCAATTCATAGGCTATGTCCTGCATTACTCTACGGTCATTGTTCGATGACATGGTATGCAATTTTAAGAATGAGTCACAAAATTCAGGTTTCAGGATTCTTTCTTTTTCTTTCTTTCTTCTTTCCTTCTTTCTTTCTTTCTTTCTTTCTTTCTTTCTTTCTTTCTTTCTTTCTTTCTTTTTCTCTTTCCTTCCTTCTTTCTTTCTCTTTCTCTCTCTCCCTCTCCCTCTCCCTCTCTCCTTCTCTCCCCTCTCCCCTCTTTTCAAGGAGTGAAGATTTTCTCAGGTACTTTCATCAGAAGTTCCCAGACACATCAAATTGGAAACCTTGGAACAAAGTTCTTTCTTCATTCATTCATTTTCCTATCATTGTTGATACCAACCATGCCATGACCCTGATGCACAGGGCAGACCGAGGCCACGCCTTTACAGACCACAGCTCAGGTTCTGCAAGTTAGCCATGAGACCTTAGGCAAGTGACTTAGCCACTCCAAGCCTCATTGTCCTCATCTGCAAAATGTTAACAGTAGCTCCCCTGTGAGATTATTGTCAGAACCCAGTGAGATATGTTTGTGAAACATGCTTAGCTGAAGATGCATTCTGTGAGAGTTAGGAGAAGGAAATGGGGAATGTCTTGTACTGGATGGCAGGCAATAAGGGAGTTTCTGGTCTGTAGAGATCTTAAAATAAGAATAAAAGAACTAAAAGTTTTTCTTCTTGTTATTATCACCACTCATTGGCAGTTGTATACAATGTCAGTGAAAATCTTGCTTCTCCCCACTCTCCAGGTGACTGGCAAATAGTCTACACCCTTCCTGGACACCCCCCCCAACCCCTAGCTTTTCTCATGTAGGATAATCTACACTATGGCTGTTGTGGGAAGACAGAGAGATCGTGACACCGAGACTATTATAGGAAGTGACAACTTTATTATGCTGGCGGGCTCGAGGGCTAATGCGTCCAAATCGAGCCCCGCAGAACAGGAGAAGCGGGGTCTTATACCCTTGTTTAGGTAAGGGAGGGGGTCGTGTTGAGTGATTACATATTTCCTTTGGAATCTTACAAGGTTGTACTCAGCAAAATCAGATCTTTCAAAGAACAAATGGTCTCCAGGAACTGCAGGGTTGTAAACCGTCAACTTCAGAAGAGGGGTTTCGGATAAGTCTGTGAATTAGTTACTCTTTTGCATTTCCATGAGAGCCATCAGTCTCTAGCCATTTGGCCTTTTTCAAACAAAACTGTCCTGGTGCCTGGTGAGTCTTTAAAGCTTGCAGCTTGGCTTTCAAAAGGAAATACCTTTAACTGCTACCAACCCCCCCTTTCTGCCACAGGGTTAGTGGGAGACATTCTGTCATCCCAGGTGATTGCCATGGGGCCAACTGCTGATTCCAAAGCAGCTACTCATGTGTTCCTGCATTCATTCACTCAATCATACAAGAAATATATTTGAACATTTGCTGCATTCTGCCACATGGCAATGCCTACCTCTATCATAAGTTTTATCCGAACCAAGGCTTAGTATACCCGGGGTAATCTTTAGTCAAGGTCCTAGTCTATAAAACAACTACTCTAACATTATGAAATAAAAAGAAAAGCACTTACTTTCTTTGGTAATAAAATGATAAACTGAAGGCAATAAGACACTCGGGCAAAATGCTGAGCTCTCTTGAAAGGAACTTAGTCAAATGTGAGGAATAAAGAACACATTTGCTGAGCCTAGAAGACATTAGGATTTGCTACTAAGCAGTCCCTCTTGGAAAAATCTTTCTTTTAAGCACTTCTCAGTACATAAAAATAAAAGTACCATGGTGGAATTGATATAACCAATGAGCAACCTTTTAACATTGCTTAGTTCTGTTATGTTTTTCTTTTTTTTTTTCTCTTTTAATTTTTATTTTGAAATTGCAGGGTACAATTCAGGGTTAGGTATACAAATGTTCATTCGTGCAGGTACCCTTATTGATGGGGTGTGCCCCCACATTCCCCAGGTGGATATCTGTCATGTTTTTCTAGCTATTCATTTCAACTTGCCCTCTAGTCACTAGCCAAGGACAGAACAGGTTTCTCACAGGTAGCTAATGATCATTGTTTTACAACCCCCTCCCCAACTTATTCTGTTAACAAGTTAATCTAATCAGCCCTTTGTGACCTTTATGACACAGACCCCATCACCAAAGCAGTAGTCATGTGACTAACCCACCCATCTGCCTACCATCCATCACCTGACCATCAGTACATGTGCTTACCTGTCCTCTTTGAGAGGATGTGAAAAAGATCACCACCTATTTACCTTAACAATCTGCCCCCAACAAAGGAAGGGTTTGAAAGCATTCAAATTCAAGCAGCCATTCACCATTGCTTTTGTTAAGTTCTGGTCAGGCCATACGTTCACTGAGCTATGGTCAGGCCATGTTTTCTTAAGCTTTGGCCCCCTCTCCTAACCCTAATCTCTCTCTAATTTACTTTCTAAATAAACTGTATTTTCTAATATAACTTCTGTGCAACTCTTTGCAACTTTTGCGTGGCACCTGATCACCCCTTCCTGTTGCAGGTCTGCCCTAACATTTTGGAGACCCTGCTGGGATTTTCTTTTTTTTTTTTTTGAGTTGGAGTCTCACTCGGTCGCCCAGATTGGAGTGCAGTGGCCGCTCCCGGCCACCGCAGCCTCGCCTGCTGGTCTCCGGCGATCCTTCCGCCTCAGCCTTCCGAGTAGCCAGAATTACAGGCATGTGATACCACGCCCGGCTGATTTTTTGATTTATTGTAGAGATGAGGTCTTGCTGCCCAGGCGGGTCTCGAACCCGCGGGCTCAGGCAATCCACTCACCTCAGCCTCCCAAAGGCGCGGGATTACAGGCTGAGCCACTGAGCCCGGCTCCTGCTGGAATTTTTAACTTAGAAATACTTCAGCGTCCTTTTAGAGGATGCTAAGAGGTCTTCTTACAGATGTTTTGCTGCTTCTCTCAGGCACAGAAAGCCCTACTAAGCATCGTGTCATTCACAACAAGTGTAATGGTTAATTTTATGTCAATTTCGCTGGATCATGGCTCCCAGATATTTGGTAAAAGTGTTATTCTGGATGTTTCTGTGAAGGTGATTTGAATAAGATTAATCTTCAAATTGATGGACTTTGAGTAAAGCAGATTGTCCTCCATAACATGGGTGGTCCTTATCCAATTAGTTTAAGGTCTGAATAGAATAAAGAGGTTGACTCCCCCAGGTGGAAGCTGCAGCAGGTGGTATTTGGATTTCAACCGCAATGTTAGCTTTTTCCTGGTCCTCCAGTCTGCGGGCTGTAGGACTTGAACTGCAACTTTTGGATGTGCCAGTCTCCATAATCAAAATGAGCCAGTTCCCCAAAGTAAATCTAGCTCTCCCTTTCTCTCTCTCTCCACATTCTACGAGCCAATTCTTTTTTTTTTTTTTGAGTTGGAGTCTCACTCTGTCGCCCAGACTGGAGTGCAGTGGCCGCTCCCGGCCGCCGCAGCCTCGACCTGCTGGGCTCCGGCGATCCTTCCACCTCAGCCTTCCAAGTAGGCGGAATTACAGGCATGCACTACCACACCCAGCTGATTTTTTGATTTATTGTACAGATGAGGTCTCGCTGCCCAGACGGGTCTCGAACCCACGGGCTCAGGCAATCCACTCACCTCAGCCTCCCAAAGGCGCGGGATTACAGGCTGAGCCACGGATCCCGGCTCACGAGCCAATTCTTAAAGTTAATCTCCCTTTCTTTTCCTCTCTCTCTATACATTCTATGGGTTCTGTTTCTCTGTAGAATCCTGCCTAATACACCTAGTGTGGTTATTATAATTGCTGTAGATGTAACTGTCATCATCATTAACTTCACTTGTAGCTCCAATCACTGGGCCATGTGCAGACCCTGTACTATTAAGTGCACTGAACTTTCCAGATGTGTTCTTGGCCACAGTGATATGCCCAAATGCATTGTAACTTGGGTGTGCAGCCTTTGGGGTTGCCAGAATCCCCAGGGAAGCCACCTCTGACTATGAGCAGCATCTTTAAGTAGCCCTAGCGCAAATATTAAGTTAGAGACCATTGCTTTTTATGTATGACCTCCAACCCTGCCAACAGGGTAAACATAAGGAAACTCAGGCTCAGAAAAGTTTAGGAACTTGCCTAAGGTCACACAGCAAGTGAGTGACAGGATTTTAAGAGAGTCATTCTCTCTGGCAAGTATATTTTAGTGGGTCATCAAAATTGTGGAAGGCAGGGCTGAGACTTGCCTTGAAATCTCTTGATCTCATGTGTTTTCCTCTTAGTTTTTATATCCTAACATATTTTGTCGATTTATCTTATGTTCTCCATTAAATTATACTTATATGGCATTTATTATAGGGTCAATGACATCTTTGTGAGTTTCTGAATAGTGCCTGGCTTAGATATGCATATTCTTTCAATTTAATTGTCCTAAATCCATGCAGCCTTCCTAGACTAGTTTGGATGCCTTCTTCTTAGATGATATTGCCTGGAATTCACCACCTCTGGTGGGAAGTCATTGGAGAGTTTTAAATGTAGAGCTGCCTTTTTTTTTAAAAGGTTACTCTCATTTCTGGTTGAAGAATGGCTTATAGGAAAGCAAGAATAGACACAGGAGGGCAGTTAGGTTATTTTATTGTCCAATGAGGAATGGCAGAGGCTCGGAGCAAGGTGGCAGTGGAGAGAGGGGGATGGATTTTAGATTTATTTTGGATTAGGTGTGACAGATTGAATGTGAGGGATGAAAAGAAGAAAGACATTCTATCTGTGTGAAGGCTTGACACATAGACAGGATTGAATAACATTTAGTTATTGATATATTACAAATATGCTCTTTGAAGTCAAAGTCTAGTGCATCTCATAGTATAGACAGCCCAAGTCTACTGAGTCTCTCTGGTGTGTCGCTGTGCTAGCAAGTGGACATTGTCATGTTAATTACTACATGTTAGTAATAAACTGCTGGTTATAGAGTTAGACATCTCCTTGTATTTGGTATTCTTGCTTAGATTATTTAAAAATAAAAGCTCTGCTCCCAGTTAGAAAAGTGCTGTTGAGAGATCACCTCTTACAACAAGGTTAGGTGTGAGCTAAACAGAAACTGATATGGTATTGCTACCCACAGTTAAAGAACCCATGCAATCTGTAGCTCTGCCTTTTCTTGTTTCTATATCTCTATAATCAGAATTTGAAAAGGGGTTAATTAACATATTATTCATTTATTCAAATAATTATTCATCAAGTATTTGTTCAAGCTCTTCCTCAAAATGATGCACAATACCAAAGAAAAAAATTGGAGACTTTGCAGAATTTTGGGCAGGTAAATCAGGATAACAGGGTGGTGAATTGCAGTGATGTGTGAAAGGTCAAGGACAATGCAAGCCCAGTCAGCGCAGTCTTCCTGGAAGAAGTGATGCATGAGCTGTTTTGGAGAACAAGTAGGTTTCAGCTGCATGGATAAGAGGGAGAATGTTTTGAATTGGAGGAAACAGTATGAGTGAAGCAATAATGGTATGAGAAAGGTAATGTGCTCATGGAGATTCGAACAGTTGGATGTAGAGTTTGGCAAGGGCTAAGTTATAAAGGTGCTTATGTACTAAGCCAGGGAGTATTAACTTCATCTTGAAAGCTGTGGGGATCTATTAAAGGACCTTTTTCCTTATTCGTATTGAAGTATAGTTTACATGGAGAAAAGTGTGCCTATTACAGATGTATAGCTCTGTGAATATTCAAAAGTTAAATATACTCTCATAAACAGAATCCAGACCTAGAAGTGTAAAATGATAAAACTGTAGAAGCCCCTTGTGTCCCCATCCAGTCACTACTCCTACAAAGAGGAGGGAAAGCATTATTTCACTAATAGAACAAATCCAAACAGAGAGAAAATCATTTGTAATTGACAAAACCCTTACCAACTATACTTTTTTTTTTTTTTTAAGTTGGAGTCTCACTCCTTTGCCCAGGCTGGAGTGCAGGGACATGCATGCTCATGGCCACTCCAGCGTTGACCTTCTGGGCTCCAGCGATCCTGCCGCCTCAGCCTTCCGAGTAGCCAGAACTACAGGCGTGCGCTACCATGCCTGGCTAATTTTTGATTGATTTTTTTTGTGTGTGTGTGTGTTGGAGTCTCACTCTGTTGCCCAGACTGGAGTGCAGTGGCCATTCCCGGCCACCGCAGCCTCGACCTGCTGGGCTCCGGCAATCCTTCCGCCTCACTCAGCCTTCCAAGTAGCCGGAATTACAGGCATGCGCTACCACACCCGGCTGATTTTTTTTTTATTTATTGTAGAGATGAGGTCTCACTGCCCAGGCGGGTCTCAAACCCGCAGACTCAGGCAATCCACTCACCTCAGCTTCCCAAAGGCGCGGGATTACAGGCTGAGCCACGGAGCCCGGCTTAGTTTTTGATTTCTTGTAGAGACAAGGTCTCGCCAAGTTGCCCGAGCTGGTTTTGAACCCGCAGGTGCAGGCAATCCACTTACCTCGGCCTCCCAAAGTGCTGGGATTACAGGCTGAGCCACTGAGTCCAGCCTACTAACAATACTCTTATTGGGAACTTACTATGTGTTACGCTCTGGACCCAAATTATCTCATTTAGTCCTCGCAACAACTGATGAGGTAGATCTATTTATTGTCACTGTTCTACACATGTGGACACTGAGACACAGAAGGTAGGTATTTGTCTTAAGATACAGAGCAAGTAAGTGGCAGTGCTTGAATGCGACACAGGCATGAACCCATTAGTGAATTCTATGTACCAGGCTCTGTGCGATGGAGCCTGATTTAGAGTTCATCTTTCTATTGGGGCAATGGGTCACCTGGGGCTAACACTTGAGTCCTAAGGTTTTTCCATGACTCCATATAATCTGTTGTGAAATACCACCCATGACTCATTCATGCATCAGATACACTGTTACTTGGACCACATGTAGCAAGGAACGAGTCAGTGGTGGGCACTGTTCCCCACACAGGGGAAAGCAGTGGACAAACCTCACAGCGTCTTCACTGTGTTTGTGGCTCAGTTGTGAGAGACCAAAATGACTGCAATTAAAATATTAACAGCATAACCACAGAAATCAGCACAGGGCACCATGTATCTCTTGCATATTCCATAGAGATGCCAGCATAATAGCTGAGAAGGCTGAAATGCCTTGAGCTGCTGGGGAGTCGGGATTTCTAGTGCTATCGTTCAGTTATTCTTGTTTTTGAGCTTCATATAATGGAATCGCACTAGCACATTTTCCTTTGTATCTGACACTTCTACTCAACAGCCAGGAAAAAAATGGGTCACTTGTGGTCCTTTGTGTTCTTCGACTTTTCAGCAGTCCCTGAAGACAGTCACCCATGACTTCTCCACTTCTCGTTGGGACACTTTCAGTTTCAGAGCCTAAGATGCTCTACTCTTCTGCTTTCTTTGCTGTAGGGTGTTTAAAAATATATATTATTATATTTTAACCTTTTTAGAAACTTGGCTGGTTCTTTCTCCTCTGGTGACCCCTTTAAATGTTGGGGAAATCCAGAGTTCAAAACTGCAGCTCCTTTCTCTCTTTGTCTACACTACCTCCCTTGGTTACCTCCTCCAGGTAAATGGCTTTATGGTGTATGTCTGTGGAGTCACTTCAGATATTGTGTTTCTATCGCGACTTCTTTTTTTGTATTTATTTGTGCTTTTTTTAATAGTTGGAAAGGGAAGCGTTTTTCTTTTTTTTCATTTTATTTTTGTATTTTTGTAATATTTTATTTTAACGATGTGTGGTACAATTCAGGATTAGGTATACGAGCAGACATCATACAGGTCAGGTTTTGGGCTCCTTTTGGTCCCCACTTTGTCTGGTTTGAGTTCAGGTATGCAACTTCTATTCTCAACTTAAGCTCGTACAACTTGACAGCTGCATGGGGATAAATAATAGGGAATCAACAGTTGCCATGCCCCAAATGCATGCTCTGGCCTCATTTCTCATCATGTATGCCTTTGAGCACCAACCTCTAGCCATGTGGCTCTTTCTGCTCCACGAACGTGACAAGCTTGTTCCCACTTTATTGCCATTATAGTTTAGATATTCCTTCTACTTAGAATGTTCTTCCCTCAGTTCCTTGCTTAGTCTGCCCTTTTCATTCAGGCTTCAGTTCATCAATGCTCCAGTTTGGAGTAGCACTTGAGTGCTCTGTTATCTCACCATTTTTTTTAACCCTAGCATTTATCACTATTAATATAGTCATACTTATTCATTTGTTCATTTGCTTATACTTTATTTCCTTTCACCTCTCCGCAAGTCAATGAAAGTAGGGATCTTATCTGTCGTACCCGGTGGTATCGTTAGTACTTTAAGCAGTATCAAGAGTAGGTGCTCAATAAATATCAGGTGAGCGATTCACACTGCATCTTTAAGAGACCCTCAGGCTGAGGAAAGGTGGATGGATGGGAGGAGGACAGGCCGGAAGAAGGTTGATTAGCTTAGAATGATTGAGAAGACACATCAAACTTTGGTACACACACGGTCATGGTGGTGCTCTAAGAGTGTCTGGTGTCCCTGGGGATAAACACTTGAGAACTGTTGATCCACACGGTAACTTTCTATTAACTGTCATATTCAATTGCATAGAACATCCCTTTCTTCAGCATTTTAGAGCAGAAGTTTCAGTGTATATAGGTCAATATAGATGAATATATGTCCACAGTTTGTTACCATGTGTGTTTTGCTAAATCTTTTTGTTGAATTTATCAATAGGGCTCGATCAATCTGTAATGTACACCTACAGATACACAATGAAACAGATAAAAACTTGGACTTTGATTCATTTGCCTTATAATGATAAAATAATTTTCAAGATAATAATAAAAATAAGTCAGCATTAAAAAATTAAAAAGCCCTAAAGCATCTATTTTGGACTACCTTCCTGAGCCTGAAAATGAGATTACTTAAATTATCAATGTAACCACAGTACTGCAATATTCTTAGGGGCCAGCTCATATTTAAAAACCTGTTTTGTAGTTAAGGAGTAAAAGTGCTTTGTTCATTTAAAATGAAATAATATATATATTGTGTATACACACATATGATTTTTGTTTCTGGCAGGCATCTAGGAAACCACAAGAATAAGGCCCAACAAATTAACCACCATGGTCTTCGCCCTGTGAGAAGAAAGCCATTTTGTACTCAAGTAAGACAGACTAGGTTTTGATCCATTTTCTAGCTGAGTATCTTGTTTTAGTATCAATTTCTTAAACTGTAAAATGGGAACGATCAACAGCCTGCCATGCAGTGTCTCATGTGAAAATGACAGCTAGAAACACTGACAAAAATGGGAGCTCAATAAATGCAATCATGGCTCTTTCTCTCTTTTCCTTCTCCACATTGTTTATCTTTCTATACTTTAAACCTTTGAAAAGGTTACTCTTAGAGCATTCACTTCTGTCCTGTGCCTTTTCTGTAAGTCATAGCTATCTACAATAATGACATTCTCCCTTTTCCTGTGAGGCTACAGGTAGGTGGGGTTTTTCTGTCCAGTATCCCATGGTTTTGAGAAGGAAGTCATGAATGACCCAAACTTACTAAACGTAGCAGATTGCTTGCAAACGTGCACATCATGATTCCTTTTGGGTAGTGCCTCCCGTGTGGATTCTTGACTTGGTGATGTCATGGGCTTTGGTCAATGGACAATGGCAAATGGGACCCAAGCAGAGGCTTGCTAACTGCTTGTACATTGGAGCTTATGTTTTCTCTTGCAATGCTTGGAATCCTGAGACCACCACGTGAATGCACCTGAACCAGCCTGCTGGAAGATGAGAAGCCACATGGTAGAGAATTCGATGCCCTGGTCCACAGTCTTCCAAAATGCCAGACATGTGAGTGAGACTGTCCTGCAGCATCTGGCAACCATCAGAATTGCAAGCTGACTGGACATACCTGAAAGAGCCCGGCAGCAATCTGCTGGATTGATCATACCAGAACTCTTCAGCCAGCCCACAGAATTGTGAGATAAAGAAATGATTTATTTAAGCCACTTCCTTCTGGGGTCATTTGTTACAAAGCAAAAGATGGTTGATACAACAACTTAACAGATATGAAAAAACAGCATGGTAGATAAGGATACATGAATAGAAAGGAGAATGAACATCTACTGAGCACCTATCGTGCGACAATTTTCATATAGTTTATCGCATTTGATCCTCCCAGCTATACAACAGAGGGAAAAAGCTTATTTTATAGCTAAGAAAAATGAATCCTGAGAGACATTATGTATCACTCAAGTACATATCACAAAATGGGATTATTATCTTGTTTTTAGATGAGTATTTGGCCTCAGTAGTGAAGAAATTTGTCCAACAGATCTAACAACTGCAAGTGGTGGATTAAAAAACTTGGTAAGTTTGGCAAAAAAGCCCATGCCTTTTGGGGTACTCTTGATGATGCATGTATACCAAATACTTCCAAAGCTTTCCCTCTGTCTGTAGATAAAGTTGGCACTCCGTCCATCTAAGCACCATTCATTCATTTGGTCCTCCATTTTTCAATGTGTTTTCTACCTCACCTATCTTCTGTGCTTTATAATCAAGTGTGGTGACCTTTTCTGACTTCTGTCTCAGATGAGGGACAGATGTCCTGCTCCTGGGATGCTTCCTCGTGGGGTCCTGGATCCTCAAGAATCAGAATTACTCACAAGCTAACGGCTGCAACCAGAGATACTACAGACTGCCGAGATCCAACTGGGAAGAGGCACAAAGGACTGTGGTGGGCATGGTGACCAACACCTCCACACCCCTTCCAACCACAGTCACTGCAGTGTTTGTTAAACTAAAACTTGTGACACATTTGTGAGTCTGAAATCAAATTCAGTGGATCCTTCACAACAGGCCAAAATAAAAGAGAATATGATAGAGAACAACAGACTCCAATGGCTATAAAGGTAAGTATCGTTTGGTGGATATTTTATCTATTTTATATAAACCTATATGTCTTTTGTACTAGACTAGCAAGGGAAATGAACTTTTCCTGGGAGTTGCAGTTGAAAAAGTAAAAAAAAAAAAACAACCCCCCCCAAAAAAAACCAACCAACCAACCAACCAGCCAACCAACCAACCAACTAAACAAATAAACAAAAACAGGTATTCCTGAGTTGGAGAGGCAGGAAAGCTAATGATTCCATTTCCCCAAATCCTTGCAGCTCTGGATATGAGTTGGGTTTCGCCAATTAGACACATTTCTGCAAGATGTAGAACGAACGTGGAGGCTAGATGGAGGATATTTTTCAGCTAATTCTGCTTTTTGTTCCTGGTAAGATGGTATAGAGCTTTTACATCACAGCCCTCCAGTGTCTAGTCACAAGTTTTGTGACTGTTCAGAAGGCAGCCCTTGTCCATGTTTTGCCAAGGTGAATTTAGAAGGTGCATAGCTCTGGAACTAACTACTGGCTTTCTGATCCCTGATCCCTGTTCTTATAACAATGGTGGCTTTCTGATCCCTGATCCCTGTTCTTATAACAAATGGGAATCTGGTTCACATAGTCTGTAAGAGGATCACCAATCTATCAAGAGAGAACCTCACCCACCTTCAAGGCCAATGGACAAAAACAGTGCAGTCCTCTTGTTTAGCGATGGCAGAGCTGAGAGAAGGAAGGCACTTTATAATTGTATCGATATTCTCAAAAATCCTTTATAAAATGTATTAGGCCCTTGAAAATTATGTACTCCCTGGAAGTCCTCCTGACTATATATTTGTAAATGTCGCACTGTACATCACTCTACCATTCCATTACACACTCAAAGAGCATGCATATTTGACTCTATTTGACCTTTCAATTCAATTTCCTTCAATAAACAGTAAGCATGCTGATACACGCCTAGCTCTGAGTGTGTTGCTGGGTGCTGAATATGATTCTAGCCCTGAAGGACACAGAGCCTGTGGGGAATACAGGTGCAGGAACGTCCCAACCACAAAATAAGCTCTGTTGTAGAAGCAGGAACCTTGAACTCTGGGAAAGCTAATAGTGACACCGGGGGTAGGGAGGCGGTACCTACCTGATGGTTGCCAGTCTTTGAATTAGTCAAGCCACAAGCATTTATTTCAAATAAGTCTCACAGTGATTCAGCAAGGTGGAGCTGGATCAATTTAACAGATAAGCGGAAACATAGTTACATTCCGTGCCAAAGTTTATACAGCTAATGAGGTGTGAAGCTGGTATTCCAAACCAGGTCTGTCTGATTCTACTGTCTGTGTAGCAATTAAGTTGCCTGTGAATACAGTTAATATTCTCTCAGAACATTTTTCAGTGAAATTCTGACATCGAAAGATCAGAAGTTGCAGGTAGACTTGGTCATTAGCTATTGGACAATTCCCAGTGACATTCTCCTTAATTGTAAAAAATTCCTTTCATACTATGCTCATTTCAAAACCCCTTAAAATATATGCTATAATTGTTCATGGGAGCCAGGGATAATGTTATGAAAGCTACCAAAATATTGCTTCAACATGCTAAAGAGGCACATATCTTTTGGATAACTGCAAATGCTGATGTAGAAAAGGCCTCTATGTTATAAGTTTCTTCCCCACCCCCAAATATTTGGATAAACATGCAGGACGTATACATTTTAAAATTGGCATCTATTTCTGAGGAAGGGGATCCACTTAGGTTTTTATAAGACTTTGGTACTGAGGGCGTGTGAGAGAAAGAACATTCCATCTCTTCTAAGGGGGAAGGGACAGTGGCCCTATATAGGTTTTGTGGGTTCTGAAACTTAAATAAGTTGGGGATGGGGCTGGAGAATCCTCTTTAAGAAAAGCTGCAAAAAAATCACAACTGCTACCTTGCTAGGACCCCTCTGAGGGCCTTGGAAGGGCCTTGTGAGTGAGGGGTCTTGAAGTTTAGCCTTCCTTAGCTTTGCATTATGTCTACTTCTGAGGCAAACTATATATCATTATTGGAGATGTTGGGAGATGCTGACACCTTGGAGAACTATCTAATCTGCAGCTGCATATGGCCAGGTAAAGCAAATCATTACCTATTCAAGTATTAATATGCAGCTGTTTCCATAAATACCTGATGATTGCTATGCCATAACACATGCTTAAGAGGCCATTTGAACACCATCTTTGACACAGTAAATTCTTGGTTTCTAATTCAATTGTTATGATTCTGCTGTTTTTTTTAAAGCCATTGATATATATTTTAAACACTCATCCATTGAAGTGTATAAAATATTGACTTTCTGTTTAATCTGGATGTGGAGATAAGCTTTTCACACTTATTCAAGAACATCCTATTTTAATAGAAATTGGAGCCATTAATTTGTAGGTTAAAAGACTGATTAAAATTCAACAATGAAGGCCTTTGCTAGAAGCATTCTCAGGAGACCGTATATCCTCCTCAAATACAACATATAAAATAATTTAAGAATAATGTACATCCAAGTTTATGGTTAAAAAATATATGCACATGCAGTGTGTTTCATCATCAAAACAACCTCTTAAGGCAGGAATTATTAAAATCATTTCACATGGGAAGAAACTGAGGCTCAAAGAGCATCTTGCTTCATGCCAGCTTATTTCATCCTGCAGGACATCAAGGCCCAGCTTCTGCTTCTACGGCATCTCAACTGGCAGAACAGCATGACCGTCAAGGCCAGTGCTCCAAAACACTGTATCAATGCTCCAAACACATGTGTCAATGCAGCTACACCTCCAAACATTGCCTGGAGAAACTGCCCAGGTCAGGTGTTAGCACAGAGGTGACTGCAGCCCCTTCCTCTGTTCCTGTAAAACCCACTGTTTAATGAGTTGAATCATTCCTTTTCACTCTGGTGTTTAACTGTGAGCTTGTGTAAATTTTCTGCTCCTGAGAAGAACAATTATCAATCAAATCCTACTCATTTACACTTGAAAAAGTACACGCCATACTCATTCATTCATGAGTTCTCTTTTATTATTTCGATCATCAAGTGTCAGCTATCCCTCTTAACATAAGGTGGAAACCAACTGTCTTTGATTTTTCTCATCTTTTTACATTCCTAGCATCTCAATTTGTTTTTCCCAATACTTATTTAAAATTCCATTCAGTCTGAGGATTTTGTTTTCTGTGGAATGTATTATTTCATAATTAAAGAAAACCCCCAAAAGAGAGTAGCAATAAATACTGGCAACACCACTACCAATGACAAATCTTACTGGGCACTTACCATGTGGCAAGCTCTGTGCATGAATTATCTGATTGATAATAATTGATGAGATGGAGATGTGTATTGTCACTATTTTACAGATGTGGAAATGGAGGCACTGAGAGGGAAGGTATTGTCCTAAGATACGGAACAAGGAAGTGGCAGCACCTGGATGTGAACCCATTAGTGAATTCTATGCACCAGGCTCTGCTCTATGGAGCCTGATTTAGGATTCATTCTTCTCTTGGGTCCCATAAGTTATCTGGGGCTGACACTCGAGTCATCATCTTTTCCATGACTCCATATAACCTATTGTGAGATATCAGCCAGACACAGTCACACATTAGATAAACTGTTACTTAACACACATGTAGCAAGGAATGAACTAGTGGTGAGCACTGTGTCCTGCATGGTGGAGAGCGGTGGACAAGTTTCACACTGCCATCACCATACTTGCAGTCCAGTTGTGAGGAACTGAAATGACTGCAATAAAATGTTAACAGCATTACCCCAAAAGTCAGTAACAGGCACCATTCGTCTCTTGCATATTCTGAATAGATACCAGTATAATAGATGTGAGAACTGAAATGTTTTGAGCTGCTGGGGAGTCAGGAGATATAAAGATGAAATATTTAAAAACATACGAGAGGTGACTCTTATAGAACTAACACACAAGTTCTGCCGGACAGTGGGAATGGAAAAAGAGAAGTGGATGGAGTGTAGAGTTCAACAAGCACGTCTTCTGTTGGATATGAAAGCTTCTGCGAAATCCAGCATCCAACTGACTAAAGAGGAAAGGGAAATGTTTTTTCAGTGTTCATCAATAATACTAATATATTTGGGGAAAGGGCCTCACGGAAAATGCCCTTTAATTCAGTCACTATTCAATTTCTTTGCTATGGTGTTACTGAATGTTTTAATACTACGGTAGATAGCACAGGGGGAAAAACACAAGTTATACATGAGTCAAGGAACTTGTAATCCAGCAGAGGAAATATAAAACATACCACACATAACTCTAAGACTGAGTTGGAAAGGGTCAAGCATACGAAACTCCAGTTTATTCTGAAAAATTCTATTTAAAACATCTCTTTTATTTCTGGCATCTAACTCAGGGCTTGGTTTTCACTATGTATTCTATTATGCACTAACTTAATTGAAAATGAATAATATGGGTTTTTTTATTTTTACTATTATGAAAGCTCTAAAGAAGGCTCTGAGAGAAACTCTCTGAGAAAAAATGAGTAATGTAAAATTCGGATTGGATTTTGATTTTGATCTATTGTAGAGATGAGGTCTTGCTGCCCAGGCGGGTCTCGAACCCGTGGGCTCAGGCAATCCACTCACCTCAGCCTCCCAAAGGCACGGGATTACAGGCTGAGCCACCGAGCCTGGCTTGGATTGGATTTTAATGCCATCACTGAGTCCTTAATAATGAAGTGAAATCAACAAAGTGCAATGGATGACCCCTGGACCAAGCTGCACCTGAAGCTGTTAGAAATATAACAGGTCTAAAGCTGGTCAGGGAAATTTGGGAAAAATGGCCTTCTGTGGTTATTAGCAGTTTCTTTAACTTGGTGGGCAGGGAAGGAGAAAGTTGGAGCCTTTGAATAGTTGTGAAGTAGTACACAAGCACAAATCCCATGTGAGAAAGTCAAAGGGAGCTTCCTGAAGAACCCACTATCCCCAGTCTGCTCTGGGTCTCCTTTCCTGGGTAGCTTCAGTGTGTGTTGAACTATCTCTTTTCCCTACATTAACAAACTCATCTGATTTCCTCATATATCTCTGCATGTTCCCTTCAATCCCATCATAGTCCTGTCATGACAATTGCACACCTGCCCCCTGGATATTCAGTAATATGAGGCCAATATAAGTTGAGTTTCTTGTCATTTGAGACTAAAAGAGGGTCCCCAATGAAGAAGAGGGCCAGGGCCCTCCTAGGGAAGTAGGGTGTGAGTAAGGCACAGACTATGAAGAGCATCCCATCCTAGCATTATAGTTGGTTATATGAGCTCTGGAGCAAGACTGTGTAGGTCTGAGTACCACCTCTGCAACTAACTAGCTGCCATTTATTTTCTTCTGTATAAAACTGAGCAAAACTATCACCCACCTCATAGGGTTTCTCTGAGGATTAAATGAATGTATGTAAACTACCATAGGCTCTGTGTAGTAAGTGCTACATAAGGATTGACATTGTTGATTCCATCCAGATAACACTTCAGGTGGAGACAGTGGTAAGAAATGGATCAGATTACATTCAAAAGGCAACGGGAAGTTGTATTAGTTTTCTAAAGCTGCTGTAACAAATGACAACAATTGGTGGCTTAAAACAATAGACAGATATCCTCTCACAGTCTTGGAGGTCAGAAATCTGAAATCAAGGTGTCAGTAGGGCTGATTCTCTCTGGAGTACTGATGAAGAAACTGTCCCATGCCACACTCCTGGTTTCTGGTGGCTGCCAGCAGTTCCACGTGCATGGCTTCAATTTCTGCCTCTATCTTCGCATGGAATTCTCCTGTGTGTCTACCCCTTCTGTCTCTGGGTTTCTTTGTCATCTTCTTATAAGAACACTAGTCATGCTGAATTAGGGCCCACCTTAATCCAGTATGAATTCAACTTAACTTGAGTCCATCCGCCAAGATTCTATTTCCAAATAAAGTTACATTCTAAGATTCTGGTGAATATGAATTTTGGTGGGACACCACTCAAGCCAGAAGAGAAGTCATAGAGATGACCTAATCAGATTTAGATTTTAGAAGAATCACTCTGGGTGCAGTATAAAAAGCAAATTACAGGAGTAAGGGGCGGATACAGCAATTCAGGAGAAAAATGGAGAAGTAAGGTTAGAAAGGTGGAGAAAAATATGAAAGATGGTTGAGAAAGGAAACCAATTGCTCATAATTATGACTGACTATCAGGGAGGATGAAGAGATAGGCAGTAAGACCTGGAAGAGCTGCTGGAGGGTGGTGCTAGTCACTAAGATAGGAAATATTGCAAGATCACAAGTTTTGGGGGGAAAGAAAGGTCAATGCTTGTTAAGCAAATGGAGGATAAAAATCATTATTCCACCTTATGCCAGGTTTCTTCTTGCCTTGAGAGTAGAGTTCTCAACCACTGCCTGAGCTTTCTAGACTCTAGTTGCTAATCCAGAGTCGTTTACATTTTTAAAAAGATCAACTTGAAATTTTGGATTTTATCATTTACAGAATGGCATTGCATTGCACTATCCTCTGCCCCCACCCCCAACTGATTCACTAGCTTATCCTACCGAGAGAGGCTCTCAACATGTTCAATACTCATAGCTAGCTGGTCCTTTCTAGACTAGTCCCCAATGTCTGCTCCATCAGTTGTGCCTTACTCGGGCCAAGAGGCGGTAATTGTTTCCATATCTGTTTATGTTAGTTGTATTTGTTATTGCTGTAACCAAATCTAATCGAGAAGGGTGTAAATAACAAAATGTGAGCGTAAAAAAGCAAGCTTTTGATTCTATGAAAAATAAGTTTGAATGCTGTGGAAATACTCAAAGATTTTGTTAAAGAAATATTGCTTTTCAATGAGCTATGGGTAAGACACTTGCAAAAAATTAGAAGAAAAAAATTCTAGAATAGTTTTGCACCAAGATTGTTCAGACAGAGCCTTTATTTCCTTGTTTATGACCAATCCATTTTGAGTGTGATTTATGCAAAATACAGGATGTAGATTTCTGGTCAATGGATCCATATTCAAATTCCACTAAACTAAGCTATTTTAGGCACTGGCCATTAAAAACATTGCGTATTTTTTTCTGTTTTATTCCACTACCACTTATCAAGGCAACAGAGCATGTCTTCTATTCAGCATTTTATAGCTGGGCTGTGTTAGGTTTCCAATTTCAACTTCTTTCATCAAAATTCCCTGAAATAAAAAGCTACCACATGATTCAGTCAGGCTGGATCAAAGGTGTTGGGTGCCATGATGGTGATTGATTTCTTCTTTCTGGACTGCCTCTGGAAATGTTAATTGTATGCAAATGAGCACAAGGTGATGGCCTCTCTTTGAATCAGAGGTAGTATTTAAAATTAGTACTACTCGTGGATGCCACATCTGAGTAAGCACACACATAACAAGAAGATAAAAATGTGTTTACTAGAATCAGAGTATCCTCTACTGTGAAACTCAAAATATGGTCTGGGTAGACCAATGCTTCAAGGATTAATCAGGACCCCAACTCTCATCTACTGAGGCCCTACTGTGTCAGCTAATGAGTTAGGTACCTTCTGTCTATTGCTCAATTTCCTTATAGCAATCTTAAAATGTCAGATTATCATCTTTGACAGATGAATGACCTAAGGTTCAGAAAGCTTAAATGGTGTACCCAAGGTCACCTAGACATGGAGTTAGAACTAGGAATCAAATCCAAGTTTGTTCTTCCCTAAAGCCTTCTCTCCTTCTACCATGCCAGAAAATGCAAATAATGTGCTGGAAAGATTGCAAAGAACCAGGCAGCCAGATGGAATGCAAGAGTTGGCGTCCCACCCACAAAGGGTAAACACCGTCCTTTGAGTGAAGTCAACTGTTACAGGAAGAGCAAAGGCCATTAACACCGGGCTCTGCTCACTGCTCAAAACCTTCCTGGTCATTGGAAGGAACCACAGTACTAACACTGATAGAAGGCAGAATGTGAAACGCCCATGTTAACTAAAAATGTCTGAGTACCAAGGAAAAAGAAATAATTTATGACTAGAAACATCAGAGGAGCCTTCCTGAAGGGGACATCTGAGCATCAGATTGGGGCGTTGGTGAGATTTTCACAGAAATAGCCCTAACATTTGTAGAGTTTTTTACAGTTGAAATAACACTTTTTTCAGGCATTATGTTATTTGTCTCTCAAAACACCCCCATGGGATAGGGCAGGAATTATCATTTCTAATCAAGAGATGAGGAAACTCACAGTCATTTGACAATTTGCTCAGAGTCACACTAGCAAGTTAGAAACAAAAATAAGACAAGCATCTAGGTCACTACTGTCCAGTACAAATAGAATATGAGCCACATATCCATTTAAAAAATTCTTAGTATTCCCATTAAAAAATTGGAAACAGTGGAAATTTATTTTAATAGCATATTCTAGTTAACCAAATAAACCCTAAATAGCATTTAATGTGTAATCAACATGCAATCAGTATGTAAAAAGTTATTAGTGAGATATTTTGCATTTCTTTTTTATATTGTCTTTAAAATCTGGTGTGTATTTTACACTCATAGCACATCTCAATTTAAACCAGGCACATGACAGGTACTCAATATCTACATGGGACTGGTGGCTGCCATTTTGGGCAAAGCAGAGATTTTCTGACTCCTAGCCCAGTGTCTTTCTGCTGTATTAAACTACCTCACAAACATATACGGAGATGGCGGTGAGGCGTTTCATCCAAAGGGAGCAATAGTGGCATGTCATTTAGGGTCCTGGCAGGATGCATCTGGTACCTGGTAAAAGGGGTAATGAAACAGAGTTTAATGAATGGCAAAGTACCCCAAGGCCAGGGAGAGTGAGCAGCCACAAATACCCTGGAAGCCTGGAAAATCCTGTTCTATGAAAGAGAGCTGCCTGGTAAAAGAGCTGTGGCTTCTAGTAGAGAAATGCAGTCACTGGAAATTCACACCCCAGCAGGATAGGAGATGGGGAGATAAATACATTGACCTCTCTGTCCTCCCACCCCTTTTTGTTTCCTTCCAGTGCCCCCTATTGACCAAACCCAACCCAAAGCCAGAGGGTAATGAGCTTGTTGATGCAATCCATCAAGGCCAGCCTAAAGGGACAGAGAATAAGGCAGAGAAGAGGGGTGGGGGCTGGATCTGGAGGGTAGGTAGGAAACAGCATGCCAAGAATCAAAGACACAGACGTGTGGGGCATGTTTGCTGGTCTGGGTGGAGTGTTGGAGGACAAGGAGGGAGGTAGAAAAGTGATATAACTGGAGCGTCAGGCTGGAGCCAGGTGGTGGATAGGCTATAATTCCAGGTAAATGAGACTAGCCTGTGTTCTATGAGCAGTGGCTATAAGGAGCTTTAGTGTGAGGTCTTATATAATCGAAATGGTACTAAGGAGATGATCCTGACAGGTGTCATACTCGTAATACTCTGTGTTGTGGTTTTGAGATGTGAGTTAGCTACCTACCTCACCTCTCAAATGAATCAATTGAGAAATAGATATGGGAGACAGACAGGAATCAATCAAAGCAGCTACTTCATTATTGGCAAAGAAATTGGGACTTGGCTGCAAAGTCAGTGGACACAGGCTTCCTATTCCTTCGTGTTGTGCTAGCCACAGTACCACAGCCAGAGACAGAGCAGCTGGACCACGGAGGAGCTCATTGCAAGGCTGGGATCTCTGTGGGGAGGACAGCAGCCTACGTGCAGAAGTTCACTGTGGGGGAAAAGAGGAGTCACGTTCTTATCCCACATAAAGGCCTGGATAATGCTTACATAATGACTTCTAACACATGAAGCCTACTCTCGGGAGAAACAAGGACCGATGGATACCTGCCTCACCATCTCAAGCTAGAGAGGGGGCAAGATAGGTAAGAGAAAGCTGTAGTTTCAGCTTCATGCCCCAGACTTTTCTATGAAGCCCAATATGTTGATAGGGGTTTTTGTTTCATAGATCGTAGAAAATGGGGGAAAGGAAAAGAAAGATTTTTTTTCTACTAAGAATTTTAGGGTGGCTAGACTTCAAGTGGATAGACCAGTTCACACTGGTTAGAAACTGGTTAGCGTCAGTTAGAGAGTGATTTTGTGGAAGGGCTTAAAACCTACAGTACTAGCAAAGAAAATAGAGGGGTTGTTTATACATATATGCTGGAGCTATCAACAGGAATGGGTACCACAGTTGAGGTGGATGGATCAGGCACAAGAATGTGTCATAGAAAAAAAAGGAGTATTCTGTGAGGGACACTGAGGAAATCATAAGCAGGCAAGCCAGTAAGACCTGTGGACATGCAAGTGAGGCTGTCTTGCAGATGTTAGTTTTGAGAATCTGGAGCTCAGAAAAGAACAAAAAGAACATGGCATTAGAGATGTTGACATGGGAAAAGTCGAGAAGTGATGGTTGAAGTCATGATAAGTCACCAAAAGAGAGCCAGGAGATAAATAAAAGAAGGGCATTCTTTATAATAAAAGAAGAAGGCACCCTTGAAGAATGTTTAAGGGTTAGGAGGAAGAAGAGAAATGTGTGAAGGAAACAGAAATCTGAAAGACAGGAAGAAGGACCAAGAGCCTCGTAGTGAAATTACAAGTGGTTCCGGAAAAGGAGGTGTGGGGTTGGGTCAACAGTGCTCAGTGCTACAGATACCAAAGATGAGAGAAGACTTTTTAGTGAGAGCTTAGAACAGGGCAATAGGTAGAAAATTTTTAGAGTCAAGGACAATCCTGGGTACTTGTCATTCATCTTCAGGAATTGCCCATCCCACAATTGGCTCCGAGCAGCCATGTTTCTGCTGTATGATGTTACCTCTTATAACAGGTATTAGGGTAGACACCCAATCAAAGTCTGGCCAATCAGACTTCAATTCCTGTACTTTGAGATTGGACCAAAGAGCATCTTTTCCATGCTGGACTCTTTCCAAGATCAAAGTAGATATAAACTATCAACAGTTTGTGCAGCCATTTTCTACCATGTAGCCTGACTCGCAGAGAAAGATAGTAAGGAGACAGAAGAGAACAAAGTCTGCATAGGGAAAGTATCAAAGATGAACAGAAAGTTCTCTGGATTTCTTTCTTTATATATATATATATATATATATATATATAATCAATATTTTTTATTATGATATTGTGGGGTACAGTTAAGGGTTAGCTATACAAATATGCTTTGTTCAGACACCCTTGTTGATAAGAGGTGTCTCCCTGTCCCCAGACAGATGTTTACTACCATTAATCCCATCTTCCTTCCCCTCCCCCCCATAGTTTCCCACCACTGTCAGTCATTTTCTTATGGTAATACGTTGGATGATCAAGGTCTACTATATGAGTGAGAACATGTGATACTCAGGTCTTTGTTTCTGTCAGAGGTCACTCAGTATTATAGACTCTAGTTCCATCCAGGTTGCTGCTAAATTCATGATTTTGTTCTTTTTTATGGCTGCATAGTATTCCATCGTGTACATGTACCACATTTTTTTAATCCAGTCCTCTTTTGATGGACAGCATGGTTGGTTCCAGGTTCTTGCTATTGTGAACAATGCTGTGATAAACATTCGTGTGCAGGAATCTTTTTGATAGAGTGATTTGAGTTTTTCGGGGTATATTCCCAGTAGGGGGATTGCAGGGTCATATGGGAGGTTGATATTTAGAGATTTTAGGAATTGCCACACTGCTTTCCACAGAAGTTGCACTAGTTTACACTCCCACCAACAGTATAGAAGTGTTCCCTTTTCGCCACACCCTCTCTAGTAACTGTTATTTTTTGAGTTATTGATAACTGCCATTCTGATTGGAGTTAGGTGGCTGGATCTCAGTGTGGTTTTGATTTGCATCTCCTGATGATTAGTGAGGTTGAACATTTCTTCATGTGTCTGTTGGCTGCTCGGATGTCTTCCTTTGTGAAGTGTCTGTATCCAATTCCTGAACAAAACCAGTTCTCTGGATTTCTAATGGCGTTCTCATAATTTGGTCTCGGGCCCTTCCTGGGCCCTGAATTATTTCTCCCTTGAAAAATGTTTTAATATTTCCTTGCAACCTTACAGTAAGTTTCCCTTAGTTCTTTTCTTAAGTGAGCCGGAAGTGGTTATTGTTGCTTAAAAATAGATTTAACTAATATAGTCTAGATTATAGAGAAGTGCTGTCTAAAACAGAGCCACTAGTTATACATAGCTGTTTATATTTAAGTTTAGAGTATTTGACATTTAAAAAAATAAAAATTTAATTCCTCAGTCACACTGACCACATTTCACGTGCTCAGCAATAGTCTTTAGTGGGTAGTGGCTTTTACATAACACAGATATAGAACATTTCTATCATCACAGGAAATTTTACTGGGCAGTGCAGATGTTGAGCATTATATATTGAGCGAGGAAAGCAATGAGAATAATATTTTACTTTCTGTTTACCCTAAGAATATCTGAAAGAAATGAAAGTAAAATTATGAAAAGAATTAGAATGAGACTAGGAAAAAATGAAACATAGAGGAATAGAATCTTGTAGGAGTAAGATGATCCAGAAAAATGCCTCTAGATAAAATTTATTTTTTTATAATTTTGCTCAGGTGACAGTCTTCTTAGGCTGGAGTCATTTATGGAAAGGAATAATAGAAGGTGAAGTTGAACTCCACCTATCGGTGGAGAAAGTTAAATTTCTTAACTGTCAAGGAAAAGTCAAATGCTTGGATTTGGAGGACAAGGACCCCAGAAATCATATTACAAGAGGAGAATATTTCCCAAATCCATTTTTATTGCTATTTCTTATATTAGAGAATATAGTTTATTTAAAAAGTAAATTAGAGAGAGAGAAAGAGGAAATTCATCTCCCCAAAGTAGGAGAAGGGGCCAAAGCCAGGAAACATGGCCTGGCCCCCAAATCCATTTTCACAAATATTTTTTGGTGCAAGACAGTCTGGGAAACACAATTAGTAGCAGCCATTATGTATCTGTTGTCTCTGTTTTTCTTCCCAGCTTGGGTTTTTCCCTGTCTGGATCCACAGCCATTGTGAAGAATGCAAATTGAGCATCTACCCAATCTCAAAGAGTTCATAGTGTAGAAGCAAAAATAGGGCAAGGGCACAGCAGAATGTAGAAAGAGATTGATTGCATCAAGAAATGTACACATAAAACTCTCATGGAGATCATAGATGGGGGGGCAGAGAGAGTCTTTGTGGAGAAGGTGACATATGTGCTGAACTTTGAAGGGTGGGTAAGGTTGAGGGATGAAAGGAAGGTTACACCAGGTAAGTAAAAAGGCATAAACAGAGACTTGAGTGTAGTAAGGTAAGAAGAATGTGTAGGAAACAGTGAACATTCCAAAGACTAGTGAACATAAAATATGGCAATGACAGATGAGGCTGAACATGATGGGTGGTCCATGAGTGGTCTTATAAGGGATGGAGAATAGAAGGAGAATGACTTGTTAGGAGGCTGAAGAGGTTTTAGGGGAATATCATGAGAAGACTCATCTAGCTGGAGCAGAAAGAACAAATATTATGAGGTTCTGTTACCTTCAGGGAAACCATGGTTCTTCCCCGAGTTAACAGTATCTGCAGCTTTTAAAAAAATCCCCCAGGTGCTGTAAGGCACCACCACGAATCAAACTAACCAACCCAGAACTCAGTAAGAAACCCAGCTTCCTGGATCTATTGTCCAAACCACCAGCTTACCCCAATATTGTCTAACAAAGATATTTAAGTTTAACGGAATTGCTTTAATACAATTAAAACATCTGCTGCATTTAAAAATAATCTTCCTGCTGCTGCAACATATGGTGTCATCAGAAACTTTATTCCAGTGCCCTCAGAGCTTCTGAAACACCTCAAAATGCCATGATTACCATAAGGAGGTTTATGCAATTCTCCAAGCTGAAAGAAAACCATTTAATTCATTTTAATATTTAAAATAAATACGGGCCATTTGCATCATTTGGAAGGAGAAGTGGGATCATGGGAACCACAGTAATTAGAATCTAACTCCCCAAAGAAAGATGCTTCAAGATGTAGCTTCCAGATGGAAAAGTCCCCTGGTAGTTCTGTTTAAGATGCGTGTGTGCTCAGCCTGTCCCAGTCTCTCCTGAATTGGATAAGAGTCCTTTCCTCATCAAGTTTTTAATGGGGATCATAATGAGTACATGTCCCTTTGCTTTTACACAAGAGAGTTATTACAACATTCATGTACCTACATGACGTGAAGCCAGGAGCCACCATTTTATATAAATATCAGAGAATCAGATGAATTAGATAGAGTAGCAACCTTTAACTAGTCCTTAGCAGTCATGGAGAGAGAAATTCAGACTAGTAAATGTCAGAAAGTATGACACATTCTGTAATAGAGTTAACCTCATGGCATAAGAAAAGCATTTCAACTCTACCTGAAGGCAAAAGCAAGCCTCAGGAAGGAAGGGATGCTGAGGCATAAGAGTAGAGACACATTAGGAAGGAGGTGGACTTTCCGGGCTAAAAGAACCACATGGCACAGGGTGGTGAAATAGAAATGCAGGGAAATGAAGGAAACAGACATGCAATGATTGAGATCCAGTGTGGCATGCTTTCACAGAGATCTCTAACAGATTTTATTAGCTTTGGTGCACACAGCACTCTGAGCAATGCCTGATGCAAGGTTAACAGTGTATATATGTAGCAGTGTTTCACTGAAGAAGTACACAATTTGCTGGGTATCAGAGAAAACCTACTGCCCAGCATTGGTGATCATATATATGTATATGATCATATATATGCTCATATATATGTCATATATGTAACTAGTTAAAGGTCATATATCATGTTACCAGTATCTTTGCTAATTTCTTTTTTCTGCCTCTTCACATAATTAAAGTTCTACTCATAGTACAGCCCCAATGCAGAGTAAAGACTGAGTCTTATTTGTCTCTGCAACTACAAAAGAATGAGAGAATAAATAGATGCATAAATGGAAGAATGACCATGGGAATTCTCAGAATTTCCCCCAATAAACTATGTTTCCTCTTCCTTCAAGGTTTTTTGCATGTGCCCTGTCATTTATGGAGTACTTTTCATTGCTTCTCTGCTGAGCTAGAATCTATTCACATGTCAGCTCAGGCAACATTTCTTCCAGGTAGCCTTCTCTAAGCCTCCGGGTTAGGTTTGACCCATATGTTACTGCCATGGGTGTTTGTGTAATCTTCTATCTCCTCCCACAGCAGGAATTGATTGCTAGTCACCGTTATATTCCCAATGCCCAGCAGAGCTCCTGTAATATAATAGACCCTCAATAAATAAATTAATTCATGGATGAATAAATTAAGTTACTTAAATATTTTCTTTGTATCCTACAATGAGATAAAAATAGTGTTTGAACAATCTCGCAAAACCTGATAATTTCTGTGGAATATGACCTCTTTGAATCTGCATTTATAATTGGAAACATTTTTTCATTAGTCTTTTTGAGATCATTATACAAGGAAAAAGCATCTGTTGTCACTTAGGGTCTTACACTGAAGCAGTACACAATTTGCTGGGTATCAGGGTATAGAATTTTTAACAGTAACAGCATTATAATTAGTTCTGATAAGATATAAATGGGAATTCATTTGTGAATGGTATTTTAAAAGATATAGATGGAACCCAATAATAAGCTCTGGTTGTTGTATACCTAAGAAATACCACCATCCTGACTGACCTCCAAATAAATAAGCTTAAGTAGTTCAATCAAGACAAGCCAATCTATAATGCATTCTCAAATGAGTCTTAGCTAGAACTATGTTGACTGACTCATAAAATTCCTTATGCACAATAACGCTACTAGTTGCAAAGACATTGCACACAAAATACTTCTAACCATTAGGGAGACTTTTCAGGAAGGGTATTATTATCCTTATGCTGTGGAAGGAGAAACTAAGACTCAGAGCTTACTCAAGCTCACTAAAATAGTTAACAAAGAAAAGATTTCAAATCCAGGGCAGTCTCATTTGAAAGCCTATGTCTTAGATACACTGTCCATCTACTGCTGAGTAAGTTCTTAGGGACAATGGAAACCTGAAGCAGAGATCAAATGCCGATGGAAAGTAACTTTAGCACTGAACGATATAGAGCTAGCTATTTCAGATACTACCCCTGGGTGAAGGAGGGTGATCAATATGCCAGAAATACTTTATCATAGCCATGAACACAGGACTATAAGATGCCTACAGCTTATTTTACTTAATCCTAGGAACAAAGAACCTTCCATAAGAAAGTCTTTTCCTGTACTTTATCCATAAAAAAAAATGAAGCTAACTGACATGTTTGTGTTGCCTTGTACACATGATCTCTTTTGAGGCAAATGCAATGCTGAGGAGAAAGCTATTGCTTCATGGACAGGTGAGGAACCCAAGGATGCAAGTTAGATGGATCAGGTGGCTTTGCTAGGAAGTGATAGAAGCCATGGCACAGACCTTAGTGGTATCCTCACTACATTCCAGTTGTCACTTGTTCTCACCTTTGTATATTATTATTTTCTTCCTCCTTCTACCACTTAAAAAAAAAGGTTAGGGAGGGTGGTGGAAGATTCCTCCACCTTCTTAGATTATGAGATCTCAGTGGTTCCAAAACAACCAATCTGAAATATGGGAAAGGAAGAAAAGTCTTATGAAGATAGAAAGGCAATAATTACCAGTGTTTACAGTACTTCATAAATACTAAATAAGAGGCAACCCAGACAACTCACCCACACCTGCAACTGTTGCTGTGATGGAGCATCAAGAACAGCTGAATAAATGATTAATATGGCAGCATTCACTGAATTGGCACAGATCCCACGGAAAGAGTGACGTGCCAGTCTGGCAACTGTTCTGTTTTGCACAGGAACATACTACATAGTCCTGGGAGACATTTATGTTTATGGTACAAGATGCTTTCTTTCTTGAAGATATTTTTTTCTAAATTATTCCAAGAGCTATTCAGAGAAACTACAATAAAACGATTAATGGGGTTCCATAATTATTTTAGATATTTGCTTAGAAATTTCCTATTCAGAATCCTGTGAAGTCAAGATAAGATCTGAAAATTTAGTAGCTTCCTCTGTGCCTCTGGCAATAACATATGGCAATGGGAGTTGAGTCCTGGCAGTTGCACCCGACCTGTCTGCCCCATCCATTATCGCGTAGACCTGGGTTCACTCACTTCAAAGATCTGTGGTTTCCTGATGATTTGATCAAATGAATTGTGAAGAAAATGTTGAGTCTTTCACAGCTACTTTCTTTTTCATTTCTCCAACCATTACTGCATAGAACTTTAAATAACAATTGTGTTGTATTATATATAACAAGACATAACTTTAATAAAAAGAGCCTAGTATGGTAGAACTAACATATTTATTGAGCATAGAACTCCCAAGAGCATATAAACTTGGGATATTATATGTTGAATTTAAAATTAAATTTTCACCATATTCTTTTTTCTTTTTTATCTTTTTTTATTTTAAAGACATGGGGTACAGTTCAGGGTTAGGTAAAGAAATGATCATCATACGAGTAAAGTTTGGGCCTTCCTATGGTCCCCACTTTGCCTGGTTTGAGGCTGGGTGCCCTTATTTCAGTAAATGGTGCTGGGAAAGCAGGCTGACTGCATGCAGATTGAAAAATGACCCCTACCTATCACCATATACAAAAATTAACTCTAAATGGATCAAGGATCTAAATGTAAAACCTCGAACTATAAGGATTACAGAAGAAAACATAGGAAATACTCTTAAGCACATTGGAATAGGCAACTGACTCTTGATCAATTTGCCTGAAGGGAATGCCATAAAAGATAAGACAGATAAAGGGGACCTCATCAAACTGAAAAACTTCTGCAAAGCAAAAGACACCATCAAGAGAGTGAGCAGACAGTCACAGAATGGGAAAAAAATATTTGCCAACTATATATCTGACAAAGGCCTAACATCTAGGATCTACCAGGAACTCAAAAGTGCTGAAAGGAAAAAACAACAACAAAACAACCCTATTAAAAAGTGGGCAAAAGGTATGAATAGACACTTCTCAGAAGAAGACATATGAATAGCCAACAGATACATGAAAAAATGCTCAGCCTCACTAATCATCAAAGAGATGCAAATTAAAACCACACTGAAATACCACCTGACTCCAGTCAGGATGGCCATCATCAATAACTCAAAAAACAACAGATGCTGGAAAGGATGCAGGAAAAGGGAACGCTTCTACACTGTTGGTGGGAGTGTAAACCATTTTTTATCTTACTTTATTACAGATATATGGAGTACAGGTAAGGCTTAACAACACAAGTAGTCTGCATGCAGGTGAAGTTTAGGCCTCCAACTGGCCCTTACTTTCCCTATGTTAGGACCAGGTACACTTTATGTTGTTATGTGCCTCCACCCTTCTTCCCCTGGCACTGCCCAGTGACTGCCACTCTCTCTCTTGTACTAATGTGACTGGTGTTCAAGGCCCACTTATGAGTGAGAACATGTGGCATTAGAATTGGCGACCATCATACTTAGTGATCTATTACAGAAACAGATCAACACATTCTTGATATTTCACTTTGAAAATTGTTTTCAGAGGCAAAGGTATATGTAGATTCTGCATATATTAACAGCTTTAACATGAGCAAATCTTTATTCTTTGAAAGTTAATTTCATTTGGGTGAAACATATTATTTGCAGCCAAAGCAATTTTTAAGTCCCTATAGTATCCACTCAATCAAGACGTCCAAGAAACTCCTTTATTTCAACCTCTCCAAACTGCCTGCCCCCAAATCCAACCTGCTTTCCCCGATGTATCACTTATTCTGGGATTGGCATCATGTTTATAGTACTTATTGTATACAATATCTCTTCTAAAAATGTGGGTGAAGTATTGGGAACTAGACAAGTACAAGATTGTTCTATGAGCTTACTATAATTTGAATTGCTACATATCTGAAATAGCAATGTGCAATTTCAAAGAAAAAGGGCAATAAGGTAAGAACATTGATAATATTTAGAAATCATGATCTCAGTCAATAATATAGGTATCAGTCAATAGTATCAGAAAATCACTTTGTGACTACAATCACTTTATCTCTTGTGGGTAGCCATTAATTGATCATGGCAAATAAGAACTACCCACTTTGACCTGTAAGTCTAACATAACTATTTTAGACTCTGAAATCTCATGGCGCAAACTTCGAGAGAACACGTGTAAGTCAGGATGTGTTTTGGAGGGGGAAAAATGCTCCCTATAATTCAGAGACTGGCTAGTTGATAACTGAAACATACAACGTTTCCAATTGGTACCTGTCTTTGATTCTCTGTCTCCAAGCGCAGCCTGGCCTCCACACATCTCCGTGTCTCCAGGAAGGCTTGACGCTGGGCTCGATCTGACAGGTAACTGATGAAGATTCCAGCTGTATTCATACACATGAACAATACTGCCTGGGCCACAACCTAAAACAACACACGGTCTGGTTAGGTGGTTAAAACAAGAGCTGCTTGAAGGCAAAGAGGAAATAAATACATACATAAAAATGTCAAAGGTAAATCTTAGCGCAGTAATCCAAATGTTTAATATCATGCCGTTAAAACCATGTACTTTGTTCAGAACTTCAGCCAAATGTCATCTCTTCAGAGAGTCCTTCTTTGACCACTGTATCCAGTTTAAGAGATTCAACTCCCTAAGCTTAGACTTGAATCTGAATTAGAAATCTGAAGCAAACAAAGAGGAGGTCTGGTTAACTTCTGTTTTTTTCCTCACTCAATCTTACCTCTCCTATTTACTAGCGAAAGTTTTTGGCTTTTAAATGGCTAGAGAATGAGTAAAAGGGGAAGACACTAATAAGAAACAGAGAAGGTATTCATTGAATGGTATTTCTGTATTTTTGACTTTGGTGTTCTCAGGTCCTCGGGTAGAATCTAAGTCTTGTTTCCTTTTTTTTTGAGGTGAGGTCTCACTCTGTCACCCAGGATGGAGTGAAGTGGCATGCTCACGGCCACCCCAGCATTGCCCTGCTGGGCTTCAGCAATTCTTCTGTCTCAGCCTTCCAATTAGCTGGAACTACAGGTGTGCACTACTATGCCTGGCTAATTTTTGATTTATTGTAGAGACGAGGTCTTGCCAAGTTGCCTGGGCTGGTCTCGAACCCATGGGCTCAGGCAATCCACTCACCTCAGCCTCGCAAAGTGCTGGGATTCTAGGCTGCGCTACTGAGCCTGGCCTAAGTCTTGCTTCTAACTTAAGAAAATATATCACATTTGTATGCTGCCTTTCATCTCCATTTCCATTATTCTATTACTATGCATCAAAATATCTTTACAGAAATGTTAAATTTGGCTTCCTACTTTTACAATCTGCACCCTTCCAAACTACTGTCCAGTGAAGAAAAGCAGACAGATTCTGGAAGGATGTCAACACATGGAAGATAGGAACAGCATAATGTGAATTTATTTGTTTTTAGGGTTTTAGCCTGAGGACAGATCACATTTGGTACAATGTGATGAACCTAAAACTTCAAGAGAAAACTCAGGTGGCCTAAAGAAGCAAATAACAGAGTTCTAGACAACTGTAGCTACTGAACAATGAGGGGAGAATTCCAAAACGAAGAGAACCAGCGAGGGGGAAACCAGAAATTGTTTATAGACTCTTCTCTGAACCTCACATGCACATAGGAAGACAGCACGCAATTAAGTTAAGGATAGAAGAATGGAACTGAAATCCAAAAGACAAAGACTTTCATCTGATTCCAACCAAGCGAATCACCTGCTAAAACTAAATAAAACAAAATCAAACCATTTCCAGAGGAATGTAAGAGAATCCAGAGTCTTAACCATAGAACATTTACATAAAATTGTATGACATAAAAATAAGCTTTAAAATGAGACTCATTCTCAAGAGGAAGATAGTCAACAGACATCTATTCTGATCTGACACAGCTCTTGGAATTAGTAGCCATAATGACCGCAGTTCTTACAACTTTGCTCAGTGATAAAAAAGTAAATATTCTAGTAGTGAACGAAAAGATAAGAACTAGGCAGAGAAACAGAAATCACAAAAATGAAAATTCAACAACTGAGAAACAGTATTTAAAACGAAATCATTCACTAGTTGAATTAACAGCAGAATGTAGGTGAGAGAAAAAGAAAGAGTCAATAAACTTGAAATACATTGATAGAAAATCCCCATTCTGAAGAATAAAAACTTTTAAAGATTTTTAAAAAGGTTGTCATGACTCTTGTGACGATATTGAAAGGCCTGGCATAAATATAATTGGATTCCCAGAGGGAAAAGAGAAAAAGCAAGAATGGGCTAAAATAATTTATCTGAAGCAATTATCAATGAAATTTCTACAAATTTTATAAAGATGCATCTTTACCGATCCAAGGAACTCAGCAAATCCCACACAGGATAAATGTGAACAAAACGACGTCCGGGCACATCATAATAAAAATGCTAAAAATAAAAGAAAATCTTGAAAACAATCAGAAAAATCTTACATATAGGAGATTTATTCTCCAGTTATGATAAAGATTTTCAGATAAGATGAAATATTCCAGTTAACTATTTGTAAGATATAGCCCTAAGCTATACTGATGTAAAAAGTTTAGAATAAATAAAGCTAGTTTTGTTGTATAAACACCAAACTAAAAATAATTTACGAAAAAAAGTATTAGACATTTAACAACATAGCCTCAAAATACACAAAGCAAAATATGACATAAAGCTATGGAATTATTTATAAATCTACAGTCTATTTTAACTGGTAAAGCCATGTTTCACCTCCTGCTATAATTCTTTGAAGAAATGCTTCAGGATCTTAATCCTAGTTGTCTAAAATTTCCATTGAAGTCTCTTCTCTTGTCTGCAACTAATCTATGTGCAGCAGTTTTAGTACCTACCAACTGGAAAGTTTGTTCAACTTTAATTTCTTTTTTTTTTTTGAGTTGGAGTCTCACTCTGTCGCCCAGGCTGGAGTGCAGTGGCTGCTCCCGGCCACCGCAGCCTCGACCTACTGAGCTTCAGTGATCCTTCCGCCTCAGCCTTCCAAGTAGCTGGAACTAGAGGCGCGCGCTACCACACCTGGCTAATTTTTTAATTTATTGTAGAGATGAGGTCTCACCAAGTTGCCCAGGTGGGTCTTGATCCCCGCGGGCTCAGGCAATCCACTCACCTCAGCCTTCCAAGGCGCGGGATTACAGGCTGAGCCACCAAGCCCGGCTCAACTTTAATTTTTAAGTCAGAATTGTGTAAGATGAATCAATTGACATGTCTGTGGCATCGAGTATTGTTTCTGCTGTTAATCATCAGTTATGGCCGGGCTTGGTGGCTCAGTTTGTAATCCCAGTGCTTTGGGAGGCCGAGTTGAGTGGATTGCCTGAGCCCGTGGGTTCAAGACCCACCCGGGCAACTTGGTGAGCCCTCGCCTCTACAATAAATAAAAAATTAGCTGGGTGTGGTAGCACATGTCTGTAGTTCCGGCTACTTGGAAGGCTGAGGCAGAAGGATCGTTGGAGCCCAGCAGGTTGAGGCTGCAGTGGCTGGGAGCGTACCACTGCATTCCAGTCTGGGCAAAAAAGTGAGACTACAATTCAAAAAAACAAAAAAAAGTTCTCTTCAATTAGGGCACCGATGAGATTATATTTTTCCTCTCAAATTGATATAGATGGTTTGCCACCATGGATTTCATCTTCAACATCATTTCATCCCTTCTTAAAATGAGTTTTCCATTTGTAAACTGCTGATCTCTTGGGGGCACTTGGTCTCATAAAATGGTCCCAATGGTGAAATCTTTGTAATGCATCAATGACTTCACTATTCTCCCAACCAAGCTTCACCATACATTTGGTCTTTGTCCTTGCTTCAATATTAGCAGAATTCATGTTGCTCTGATAGGGGCTTCTTTGTAACTGACATCTTATCTTTTTTAGTATCTCAAACTAGATCCTGTTTGGACATGTTATAACAAGTTAGTACAAGTTTATTTGGGTGCAAAAAACTTTTGAAATCCATATATAGTTTTTTCATAACATGCATGTCTCATGAATTTTTTGAAGACTTCTTGTATTGCTCAGTTTTACTTTGGTTGTTTTTATTTTTATTTTTTTGAGTTGGAGTCTTACTCTGTCACCCAGACTGGAATGCAGTGGCTGCTCCCGGCCACTGCAGCCTCGACCTTCTGGGCTCTGGCGATCCTTCCGCCTCAGCCTTCCAATAGCTGGAACTACAGGCGCGCGCTACCACACCTGGCTAGTTTTTGATTTATTGTAGAGATGAGGTCTTGCCAAGTTGCCCGGGTGGGTCTCGAACCCACGGACTCTCAGGTAATTCACTCACCTCAGCCTCCCAAGGCGCGGGATTATAGGCTGAGCCACCAAGCCTGGCTACTTTAGTTGTTTTTAAACCTTAAGTCACTGAAATTATACTTTTTCACTCAACATTATTTTGAATTGATTCATTTTTACACATATACTGACAGTTTATTTTCACTGCTGAATCATATTTGCTTTAATGTACCACAAAATATTTACCCATTCTACTATTAGTGGACATTCTGATCATTTCCAGTTTCAAGCCCTTGTAGAAAACGCTGCTCTGAACATCTTGGGCATGTTTCCTGGAATACACATGCCTGTGAATCTGGGGTGTGTAGTGGAAAGACTCGGTGCCAGCCTGGTGGGTATGAAACAGTTTTCCCATTGTGACTTTAACTTAGAGTTCCCAGATTACTAACAGACCATTCTGGCTAGGTTGTGGGGAAAACAGTCACTCTATTTAGTTGATGAAATAATGAATTTGACAATATCTACAAAAATTGACAATATGTATGCTAATCAGTCTAGTTACTCCAATTCTACAGACTTTCTTTAAAAATATGACCACCCATGTGCAAAGATCAAAGGATATCATAGCATTACGTATAGTAGAATAATTGGAAATATTCTAAATGGCCCTAAACAGAGGTTTGGTTAAATTATAATTCCATACAATTAAAGAGTATCTTAAGAGGGGGAAAATAAAGCAAAGAACTGGTACTTGCTATTATTTTTAAATGCACAGATTCACTCGGTAAATTACTAAATAATTTTGGGGACAGAAACTGAAGGCTGGGTTTACAGTCTCTAACTTTTGATTTTTGTATCGGTGCCTGTAGCGCCTATTCAAATGTATAGATTTTGAACGATAAGAAGATAAACTCATTGCTAAAAAGAGTAAAATGCAAACACCCTGTCATGACAACAAAGGCTGCTCAATCCTCTTCAGGACCATTTTGTATCATTTTCTCCTTTATTCGTTTTGTTCCAACCCCTCTGGTTTCTGTTACTTTCTGTTCCTCCATTAGATTTTTCCCATTTCTAGGACATTTGAATGTTGCTCTCTCTGCTTTGGACACTGCCCCCCCATATTTTTTCCTTGAAGATTCCTTTTATCCTTCTATTCTTGGCTTTGTGATAGTTATTTCAGAGATGCGCTCCCTGGTCACCATTTCAAAGTAGGATTTTCTCTTTATTTCTACATCGTGCATATGTATCGCATGTTGTAATTATGTATTTATTTTCTTGCTTGGTCGGTTGAAAAAGGAAATACATCCATATATATATATATATTTGCGATATATTTGCATGTATACGTGCATGCACATGTGTAAATGTGTGTATTGAAATACGAAGAATAGATTATTCAGACAAGCTCACTTGTGAAGGGCTACAAGGCAGTAAAACACCCTAAGGTGTCAAGATCTACAATTATACATGTGAGCCCAGCATCTGGGTTTTCTTCCTTCCTAAGGACATTTTCAGATTCTAAAAGTGGTACCCCAGAGTCTGAGAAACAGCAGAATTCTCAGAACTCATGGAGCCAGGAGAATAAAGCCCGAAGTCCAGGACCAATGGACCAGAATGGAGTCCAGAAACATACAATGTATATAGAGACTCTTGATCCTTGGTCAGCAACTGACCTCACAAAAACTTTGCCAATATGTTTTTGCATCTTCTTATCAAATAGATACCTAAAAAATGCCTGTCTTGTTCTATTATTATTGCATTATTATTATTAATTTTTACTGAATGTTATGAAGGAAATGCTGTTCTACTGTGGCAGTGGAAGATCTATGGTCCATGAAGAGGTAAGTATACCACAGGTGCCAAAAAAATGTAACACATTTTAAGAGATGTTATCTATATATTACTTTTAGTTTGCCATAATCAAAAGTGCCTGGACACAGATGGTAACCACTTTGAGCAGCTCTTGTCATTGTAGAAGTCAAATGTGACTTGTATTCATCTTTTGTTATGGATATATATTGAATATTACAATTTTGATACAGCTTTTTCCTTTCTTAAAATGTGTATATATTTTCTGGCACCCTCTGTATTTATCATGACTGTCTTAGATTGGTTGTATTTTATAATTCTTCCAATCTATCGCTCCATCCAAATCCTGCTATCCCACCCTATCCAGATGCCACCTCCAATTCAGAGCTGATGTGCAAGGTGTGAGACTCTTAAAAAACACTTGTTGGGCTGGTTCAGTGGTTTAGCCTATAATCCCAGCACTTTGGGAGGCTGAGGCGAGTGGATTGCCTGAGTCCGCGGGTTTGAGACCAGCCTGAGCAACTTGGCGACACCTCGACTCTACAATTAAAAAAAAAAAATTAATCAGGCATGGTAGTGCGTGTCTCTCATTCTGGTTACTTGGAAGGCTGAGGGGGAAGGATCCCAGCAGTTGGTGGCCACGAGTGTGCCCCTGTACTCCAGCCTGGGCGACAGAGTGAGATTCCAAATTAAAAAAAAAAAAAAAAAAGCAAAAAGCACTTGTTGATTTATATCTTCTCCTTCTATATTTATACATTTGTAAACTGCATTTGGGAAACCCTTCTAACTCCTCACTCCTATTAATTTATCCATTTGAAGTTATGTGAGCAAGTTCATTGTGCCGGGGGCAGTTGTATGAACTGGCAAAACGCAAAGCAAATCATATCCTGCTCTCATTCCAGTGGTGGGAGAAGGGCAATAAACAAGTAAGGCAAGGAATATTTAATCCATGGTGGTGGTGATGGCATATGAGTGTGATAATTATAGCAGCACAAGGAAATGAAAACAGATGAAGTAGAGGTACGACTGCTAATTTATAGGGAGCTCAGAGAAGTCCTTTCTGATAAGAAAACATTTGAACAAAGACCTGAAAGAAGTGAAGGAGTGAACCATGAGGACATTTGGGAAGAGCATTCCAGGCAGAGAGAATAGAAGGTACAAAGGCCCTGTGGCAGGAAAAGCAAGAAGCCCACTGCAGCCTAACATGGGGCCTACGGCAGTTGGCAAAAGAGCTTTGAGGGAGATGGGCAGAAGGCCAGACTGTGCAGGATCTTGCAGCCATGATAAGAATATCAAACTTTCTCTCTGTGAGATGAGATGGCCCTGGAAGGTTTTGAGCACTGGGGGAACCTGATGTACCAGAACGCTCAGAACTAATGGAACTGGGAAAAATAAAGACTGAGGTTCAGGACCAATGGCCCAGAATAGAGTCCAGAAACGTACCAGGCATATTTCAAGGGTCACACTGGCTGCTGCAATGAGAACAGAATGCAGTGTGGCAAGGGTGGAATCAGGGGCACACCCTAGAACCTCTTCCAAAAATCTCCTCCAAGAGAGATTTAGGCTTGGACCCCAGTGCTCATTGTGCAGGTGATGATATGGGGCCAAACCCTGAAATTATCTCAGAGGAAGTGACACCAGAACTGGGTGTGGACTTCCCAACAAAGAGGATAAAGATCATCTCCAGTGAGTTAATTATTCTGACTGCCCATGAGAATCACCTGGGGCATTAAAAAATGCAGATCCCCTTGGCCCTACAAAGACAGGCTGAGTAAAAACATCCAGGGATCTTTATTTTTAGAAGGCCCCCATGGCTATCGGCTGCACTGAAGCTGCAGGCTGGCACGAGGAAATCTCTGCTTCACGTATAGGACCTGAAGATAGCATCACACCTGATGCTGAATTTTGACCTCTTTTTTATATGTCCATCAGTCTTACTAGATTTGAACTCCCCCAGGGCAGAGCCTGTGTCCACTGTGTCTCTCAGCACCCTAGTGCTCCATGACCCTCACTAAATCTAATGCCTTAACACATCACGTGAGCAAATTCCACTTGCCCACCTCTCTGGTCCACTTTTGTAATCACCGAAAAGAGGAAAGTTGTCACTGATGTGAGAAGCTCTCCATAAATTCATCCGAATGGGAAGATTCCCTCCTCATCTTCCCTTATCTGCTCCCCCAACCCTAGGGGTGGAAAAGTTTTCTATGAGGCCAGAGTGCCTGTCCTTCCTGCCAGGAAAATAGCCGCAGTGTGTGCACTGCTATCGGATGCCAGAAGTTCAGAGCTGGAAGGACACACGGAGTCAGTCCCCTCCCATGTGATACAGGATTTGTGTTTTATGGGCCTAACTTCCGAAAGTGGAGGTGAGGAAGGAGTAGCTTCCTGGAGGCTCCCTGAAGGGGCTCCTTCTCCCCTCTGTACCCACAGAATGTGCTTTTCTGGTGCCACAGGAACTTGTACTGCATTTTATCTGCAGCAAACACTTTACAAGAAACATCACTGCCGTCTGCAGTCCAAGCAGTTGAAGGGTAGAGGAGGCCTGCTTTATCCAGAGCAGGGAGAAGACTCTTCTATTTATTTCTGGGTCTCCCCCAAAATATCCACTTAAGTGCTGTTGCGTGTGTGCAAAGACCAGCTCTGGGAAAGTGAACGCCAGCACTGCCCCTCAAGTTAGTTTTCTTAAAAAAATTGAGAAATGAAATAAAGGAACGGAGTGTTGCAATTCAATACTGACTGATTTCATTTGGATTTCTAACATTTTCTCATGTGGGTTTTTCATACGAGCAGCCAACAGATCCATGAAAAAATGCTCAGCCCCACTAATCATCAGAGAAATGCAAATCAAAACCACACTGAGAGACCACCAAGGATGGCCATCATTAATAAAACAAACAACAATAGATGTTGGCATGAGTACAGAGAAAAGGGAATGCTTTTACTGTGTTGGTAGGAGTGCAAACTAGTCCAACCTCTATGGAAAAGAGTGTGGCGATATTTAAAGGAACTAGAAATTGACCTTCCATGTGATCCAGCAATCCCCTTCCTGGGAATCTCCCCAGAGGAACACAAATTATTCTACAAAAAAAGACGCCTGCATACGCATGTTTATTGCCACACCATTCAAAATAGCAAAAACATGGAATCAACCCCACTGACCTATCAAAAGTAGAGTGGGCACTCTAGTTTATTTTTAAGACCAATGTTTCACCATAAATATAGAGGTGTGCACAATGAAATTGGGAGACTAAACAATAACAGAATAGCTTACTTTGAGTTTATATTAAGTGCAGTGCATTTTACTAGGTACTTTTCATACATGTATTTAATCTCAATGAAGAAGGACATATGGTGATGTCTAATTTACATATGAGGGAGTTTCAGTTCAGAGAGGTTAAGCAACACGTCTAAGGTTAAACAACCCCACAGTGCTAGGTCAGGGATTTGGGCACAGAAGGTGGAATCTAAGTAAGAGCTGGGTTAAGACCTAAAGGAAATTTTTGATGTTCAGAGGATAAGAAGCCCAGTTAGGACACAGGAGCCTAACTTCGGAAATAAATACTGGAGAATGTGTGAGGCAGGATGAACACACACATCCTGGGTGCAGGTGGAGCATGTCGTAACTGCAGGTGAATGAGTCTGACTGCAGAAGGTCTGGCATCACTCTCTAACAGATAGCTAGCATTTGTCAAGTAGAGCACTTAATATGAGCCAGGACTCATACCTCAGGTTCATTTAGTCCTCACGGTAGCCCAATATGGTCAGTGCTAAGACAGGCATCGTGAAGACATAGGAGCAGAAACTCAATGTTTCATCATTTGCTTGGGACGATGAACGGGGCGAATGGTAGAGCTGGTGTCTGAACCCTGGGAATTGGAACCAGAGTCCGAACTTATAAGGGCCGTGCCCACCAACCAACCCCATCCCTGAGTCCCTGTTGCACCAACAAAGGAAAGTTTGCTCAATCAGCAGATCCAGACTCGCCACATGCAGGGCGCAGTCTAGGATTCTGCCATTTATATGGCTCAACTCTTGAGCGTGGTGAAGGGGAACGAGCCTGGGGAAGGAGGTATGTGTAGCCTGAAGGCTTTTCTGGCACAGTCCGGAAGAAAGAGTTGGCTTCCAGGTGGTTTTAGGGAGTCACCCCATGCAGGGAAAGGGTCTTTAAATGCATCTTTATTTTATTTTTTAATTATAAAGATGTGGGGTACAATTCAGGGTTAGGCATTCAAACGTTGGTTATGGAGGTACGCTTGTTGATGAAGTATGCCACTCCCTCCCCAGGCAGTTTCCCTCAACTGCCAATTCCAACCCCCTCCCCTGACAGTTTCCCACTACTGCCAATTGCTTTCTGATAGTATTATAATTGTTCAAGGTCCGCTTATGAGTGAGAACATATGGGACTCTGTTTTTTGTTTGTGATAGATCACTGAGTATGATTGACTCTAAGTCAATCCAAGTTGTTGGGAAGTCCATATGTTTGTCCTTCTTTATGGCTGCATAATATTCCATTGGGAATATGTACTTTATTTTTATTTATTTATTTATTTTTTGAGTTGGAGTCTCACTCTGTCACCCAGACTGGAGTGCAGTGGCCGCTCCCAGCCACTGCAGCCTCGACCTGCTGGGCTCTGGCGATCCTTCCGCCTCAGCCTTCTGTAGCTGGAACTACAGGCGTGCGCTACCACGCCCGGCTAATTTTTGATTTTAATGTAGAGATGAGGTCTCATCAAGTTGCCCAGGCGAGTCTCAAACCCGCGGGCTCAGGCAATCCACTCACCTCAGCCTTAAAGCACTGGGATTACAGGCTGAGCCACTGAGCCCGGCTGTGTATATGTACTTTAAAACAATCACTTGAGGCTGGGTTCATGCCCGTAACCCCAGCACACTGGAAGTCCAAGGTGGAAGATCGCTTGAGCCCGGGAGTAGAAGACCAGCCTGGGCAATATAGTGAGGCTTCATCTTTACAAAAAATTAGCTGAGTGTGGTGGTACATGCCTGTAGTCCTAGCTACTCAGGAGGCTGAGGCGGAAGGATCACCTGAGCTCACGAGGCTGAGGCTGTGATGAGCCATGCTCATGCCACTGCACTCCAGTCTAGGTGACAGAGAGAGACACTGACTCAAAAAAAAAAAAAAAAGAAAGAAAGAAAAATGTACTTGATGCAATTCAGACATGCATGGAGCATCCCCCTTTGAGTCAGGCCCTATGTCTGTCTAGTGCCTACTATCATCCCCTCCCTCACAAAGGCATCTCAGGCACATATTACCCCCAACTATGAAAGATAAAACTAAGTCCCTGAAAGAAGATAAATGGCTTAGGAAATTCTGGAGCAATCATCATCCCCTGGGCTCTTCCATTCCCAGGCCTGGGCTCTTTGCAAGCTCTGTAGTGTGGCCACAAGTCATTCTTCCAACTAGAGAAACACACCCATGTGGAGGCCTCTCTGTTTTTAGACTTAGATCTGTTCTCTCTCGTGGGCTCACACTGAAGTATTAGGGGCTTCACATTAGACACAGGGAGAGGCTGCAGCAGGGGGAGAACATGAATACAGAAAATCTTCAGGGGGCTTGGAGGCTCTGTACAGCACCCAGGGGTGTTTGGACTCTGTGGGTGACTGGGGACCCTGGCAGAGTGGGTGGGGCAGCCACCGAAAGCCTTCATGCCTGCCAGATACTGGAGCTTTTGTGACCACACACCTGGATTTGCTCCCTCAACTCTACTGCTTACTAGCCATGAGACCTTTGTCTCTCTTGGCAAGTCACTTTATGTCTCTTTGAGAATCAACTCTGTCATCTGAACAATGGGAACCAACTTTTGTCTCATAGAAGTAAGGTTAATAATGTATACACATTCACACACACACACACACACACATACACACAGACACACATACACACATACATATTGTATCTAAATGTGTCTAGCAGATAACTGATGCCCAATAAATTTTGGATATATATTGAAATATGAGCCCACCTTTTTTTCCTGAAGTCTAGTCTATGGTGTAATATTTTTCCATTTTATTTCTAGTTAAATGATACATCGTGAATTTTCTTTCTCCGGGTTAAACATCCCTGAGGCCATCTCTCTTTCTAAAGTCTAGTCTATGGTGTAATCTTTTTCCATTTTATTTCTGGATAAATGATGCATTATGGATTTTTTATCCTCCAGGTTATGAAATATCCCAGAGGACCATAAAGTATTAAAGTCTTCTTTATGCTGCTTTACAAAGAATGTTATGTTCATCATTTCCCATGCAGGGAAGATAGCAGAGGGGTGATTAGGGAGTCAACTCTGGGATCAGACAGAGGGACCTTCCATCCTGTTGCCACCATTTACCCACAGGATGACCATAGCAAGTCAGTACTCTCACTAAGGAGTTTGGTTTGCTGTGCTATGTTCATGGAGCTTAACAGCTTGACCCAGTGGCTAAGAATTTAGGCTCCCAGTAATGATCTTTACTTTTTATGTACACTGGGCCCAGTTATTTAGCTTTTCTGGTCCTCACATTTTCTTACCTGTAAGGTGGAGATGCCTTCCTCAGAATGTTGTTGGGTAATCGACAAAAACAATTAGCAAAAAGCCTGTAACACAACACTTGCACAGTGCATGCGGACTGGGCCTGCAGTTATGGTCGTTATGGTTTTCACTGTCTTTGTGTCACTACAGTGACCTGCTGGTCTGGGTTGTGGTTATAGAAAGTTCCCTGGAGATGTTGCATGAGGAGTGGTTATCGCGAGGGTGAAACTCTTCAAGGATTCCATCAAGAAAGAGATGAAAGAAGAAGAGAATCCATAGAAGTAGCTTCAGAGCCAAGGGGAAGGACAGACAGCACCCACCAACATCCTTTGCCAGGGTCGTGGGCTTTCCCCACAGCTGTCGGCTCTGTGGCCATGCTTCCTGCCTGCCCTTTATAAATAGTACATAATGAATTGAAAATATATATATATAAATAGAAGATAATGAATTAAAAAAAATAACAGAGCAATAAACTGGTAAGTGTAAGTGAAAATCTAAGAAAACAGTTAAAAAATGAGGTGTGAGGCGTGCTGAACTCAGCTGGCAGACAGTAAAAGTGAAACTGAATGACAAAAAACTTTAACTGACAACTCGAGTTCAAAGAATAAGATCCCGAGAAGTTACAAAGTAAGGAGGGAAAAGTATAATCTTTTCAAAGGATAAGGATGACAAAAAGAAAGATTTTTGGAAAGCAGAATGAAAAGAATAGGTGAACAAGGATATAAACTTTTCTTTAAAAACGGATTTTAAAAAGCAAAGACATCAAGGAAGAAGTGAACAATGTGAAAGGCTAAAAGCAGGAAGATCTGAAGTTGAGAGAAAATAAAGGAAGTGATTAAAACCTTTAAAAATAGACAAGGGAAAACATGATGAAGTCAAGATTTTTTTTAAATATGAGAAAAAGAACAGGTGGTAGCACAAAATTTAAAGATAGCCTATGCTAACGCAAAGGAGTTAAGATCTTAACTTATTTAAAGTGTCTCTTCCACTGTACTCAGAGAGGTGGACAACACCAGTAGCCATAATTGATCCATGAGCATTTTGCAGCTTGGGGTAACTACCACTTAGAACTCCTGCTAGCCTCTTCAGAAGGGAGTCTTGGGGTAGCCTTCTGTTCACACACCCCAACTGTGATCCAGACATTTTATGGACAATCCAACAGTAAACCTGCTTGGTCTTATTAGCTCCCTTTCACAGAACAGAAAAGTAAGGCTCAGAGAAGTTAAGTAATTATCCAGGGTCACAGAGCTACTAAGGGGTACCAGGATGACCAATGGTCCTGGTTTGACTGGGACACAGGAGCTTGTTTTAAATCCTGGCCATTTCTGAGAAAACCAGGAGGAATTTTCATCCATGTTCTCCCCCAGGGGTCCAATTAACCACATGATTGGAAAAGCCTAAAATATTTGCTTATTTACTGACTGGCCCTTTGAAAAAATATCTGCTGACCCCAGCTTCCCCCTCATTCTGGAGTCATTGCAGAGAAAGGTTTCCTTTCACTCTTCACAGTTTTCTGGAGTCTTGAGGAAACTGTGTGTGTGTGTGTGTGTGTGTGTGTGTGTGTGTGTGTGTGTGTGTATGTGTGTAAGGTGAGAGGGTGGAAGGGTCAGGGGAAAGGAAGGGACAGGGTGCCTGTACCTGCTTACCAACCTGCTGAGGGTTGGAAATCTATAAAAAAAAATGGATATTTGTTGGAACATAAGTTTTCTGAATCCCAACGTCCTAGAAAGGATGGTGTTCTTTCTTGTGATGCAAGGGAAAACCTAGGGATAGGGGCATCTTGGAAGCCAGAAAAGAAAGTGAGGAGAGGGTTGTTGACTATACCTAGTGCTGCTGAGAGACTAGGTATAGTCTAGGTGGGATGAGGACTGAGAGCTGACCATCAGGGTCAGCAAGGCTGTGGCCACTGGAAACCTTAAAAAGAGCTGCTTTGGCAGAGTGGCTGAACTCTAATCCTCCAAGCCTATTTGGAACGGGCTTACAGGAGATTGGGAGAAAAGGCAGTGGAGACAGACACCCTAGACACAGAGTCTAGATTTTAAGGAGTTTTGCTATCAGGGGTTACTAAGAAATAGGGAAGTGGCTGGAAGGAAATGTGTGATCAGAGATATATCTTTTAAAAATTCTTTCCATTTTATTTTTTAGGGTGGCAAAACCCCAGCATCTTATAACAGTTTTATGATAATGGGAATGTTCTGGCAGAAAAGGAAAACTTGCTGAGGGAAACGGTGGGGGAAGATTTTCAGGTACGAAGTCCTCGAGCAGGAGAGAGAGGAAGGTCTAGTCTAGTGTCTCAGGGAGGGAACAGGCTTCCATAAGCAAAGAGCGGGCAAAACAGTTAGACACAGGACAGGGCATTTGCAGCAAGGCTGGGCATCTGTGAGCTGGCTCCCAACACCTTCTCCAACTTCATCTTTCATTGTTCTGCCCCTCAATGCCTCACGGGTGCCCCCACCCTCAATCCACCCCCAGCTCTTGAGTGAAAGACACACCATTCTCCTGGCATACCGTCTCTGAAGCTCCCTCCTCATCTGTCTGACAGTCATTCGCTCAACTCATGCAGGTCCAGACTCAGTCTGGTCAATCACTCTTTTCTTTCCTGATCTCCTGGACTGTACCCCACACGGACATCTATCACTCCCTTTCAGGTCGACCAGTCTCAACCACGACAAACTCTGTGTTCCTAGGGCTTTGTACAGAGCTTGCATTTATCTTGTTTCTGACTCATCCAGAGTCAGCAAATGTTTACTGAGCAGTTGATATCTTTAAGCAGCATCTATTTGGTGTCTTCATCGTTGACACCCATAGATCAGGAAGTGCGGTAGGGGCATATATGTGTGGACAAAACACACACAGAGTCTGCCCTCTCGGAGTTTACAGGCAAATAATACTGCAGGCTTTCTGGTACATTTGTTGAATGAATAAATGGATAAGCCTGGTGGGGGAGAGAGACCAAAGGGGTGTGAGCCAATCAACACTCTCTTACGGAAGACCTCAGCTAAAAAACACTTACAGGGAAGAAGAGAAGTGTATGATCTTGGTTGTTCTCTCTCAATGGGCCAGGATGATTCCGAGGCTTAGGATTTCAGAGTCTGAGAGTCAGAATTCAACTCCGCCACTTAACCCCTGAGAGCCCCTGAGTCTATAATGGTCTTTAATATGAATATTTAATGATTGCCTACTGTATACTCTGCATCAGGTGCTGTCCCTGGCTTTGAAGATACAGAACAAGTCTCTGTCCTCCTAGATCTTATGTTCCAGGGAACTCACTGTCTCTTCGGATGCAAAAGAAAAAAAAAAAAGAATTCCTCCGTCTTGGAGTTACTGAGAGGATAAAATGAAGCAATACAGGTGGAGTTACCACCAAAGTTTTGGAAAATTAAGACTCAATGCATGACGATTCTTCACATTGTCTTCACAGCTGGCTCTAATAATTAAATGAGGAAATCACAATCATGGCATATAAAGTACGGAACACATGCCTGATCCACAGAAAACACCTCAAAATGGCAGCCATTAGTCCTGATGTCCTCACATGGGCTGCCTCCGTCCTAAGGCACTAAGGCACAGACTACAAAAGGGCCTTTGGGATTTGTCACTTTCCCTCTCTCTCTCCCTCTCCTGACTCTAATTTCTCCCCCGTGTGCTCCCTGCTTCTAGTTACATCAGGTGACTTGGAATTCGCAGGACCAACTTTGCTGTTTATTCTTCTTTGCTTCCTCAAGAACTGCCCTTCTCTGTACCACTCTGAATGGTTAATATCTCTAGACTGCATCTATCTGGTGTCTTCACCCTCGGTTTCCCTCTAGGTTCAGCCATGGCTAGTCTAAGGAAGAAAAAAGAAAATAAGGGGAGGGAATGGAAGGAGGGAGACAAAATGGGTTCATCATTCATCCTGCTGGAGTTTGGGCAATGACTACTTTCTCTACGGTATGAGGCCAGACAATTAAGTTCATGAACTCATCCTAGCCAAGTGCTACGTGTGTATTTCATCACTGAATATCATTATGGTCACCTTTGAAGTACTCCCCTTGGGGAGGTATGCACTGATACCAGGGCCTGGTCTACCTGTCAAGGCAATTTTGGGTCTCTTTTTCTGGACCTGCCATCAGAGTTGTCACTGTGAGAATGTGGGAGTTTGAATTACAGCAATGACCAAACATTAACTTTCTTGTTAAACTTGGCAAGGAATTATCGTCATACTATAAGAGAATGATTGGCGATAGTGGGAAACTGCCGGGAGTGGGGTGGGGAAGTGGGATTGGCAGTAGTGGGAATCTGCCTGGGGAAGGGGGGGCACGCCTCATTAACAAGGGTGCCTGTATAATGAACATTTCTATACCTAACCCTGAATTGTAACTCCCATCTTTAAAATAAAAAAAAAAAAAATTAAAAAAAAAAAGAAACCAGAAGAAAAAGCCGGGCTCGGTGGCTCAGCCTGTAATCCCGCGCCTTTGGGAGGCTGAGGTAAGTGAATTGCCTGAGCCCGCAGGTTCGAGACCCTCCTGGGCAGGCGAGACCTCATTTCTACAATAAATCAAAAATTAGCTGGGCATGGTAGCGAGCGCCTGTAATTTCGGCTACTCGGAAGGCTGAGGTGGAAGGATCGCCAGAGCCCAGTAGGTCAAGGCTGCGGTGGCCGGGAGCGGCCACTGCACTCCAGTCTGGGTGACAGAGTGAGACTCCAACTCAAAAAAAAAAAAAAAAAAAAAAGGAAAGGAAAAAAACTTGGCAAGGTTGGAAGGGAAATCAGGGTCATGTTAGTCCAAGTTTATGGGGATAATGCCATGAAGGAAATGGCAGTGTACAAATGGATGAAGTTTTTTTCTGAGGGGAGAGAGAGCATTGCTGGAAGAGAAGTCAGGACAGCCCGTAATGAGCAGAACTGATGAAAACATTGGAAAAATGTGTTGAATTGTGTGTCAAAATCATTGGCTAACGGCGAGAAGCACAGCAGACTAAATAAACATCAGCAGAGGAACAGTTAGGAAAATCTTCACTGAAAATCTTGGCATGAGGAAAGTGTGTGCAAAAATGGTCCCGAAGGAGCTCTTGCATCACGACCGTGCACCAGCTCACACAGCCCTGTCTGTGAGGGTGTTTTTACCCAGTCAACAAATAACTGTATTGGAACACCCTCCCTACTCACCTGATCTGGCCCCCAGTGACTTTTTTCCTTACCCAAAGGTAAAGGAAATATTGAAAGGAAGACATTCTGATGACATTCAGGACATTGAGGGCAATTTGATGATGGCTGTGATGGCCATTCCAGAAAAAAAAGTTCTAGAGTTGCTTTGACAGCTGGACTAGGTGCAGGCATTGGTGCATAGCATTCCAAGGGGAGTACTTCAAAGGTGACTGCAGTGATATTCAGCAATAAACATTCAGTATGGAGGACTTTTTCCAGGATGAGTCCATGAACGTAATTGTCAGACCTCATACAACAGTTCTTGCCAGGTTTGGGTAATACCATCCCTCTCCTTGCCCCTTGAGGCCCCTAGGGGAAGAAAAATCTTTCTCCATGGCTAGTTCATAGGTGCTTCATCAAGCTTCGTGGTCCCTGTCTCAAGCTCTTGGCAGAACTCACTTCTTTTACTCCTTTGAATGAATGCCACCTGTTTTCTGCAGGAACCTTGAATGCTACGTGAACCATGTCCTCTCACATCTCTAGGCCTTTGGATATTAGGTTCTCTTTCCCTAAAATATCTCCCTGCTCCACTCCCAACACCCACATGCACCTATGTGCACACACACATGAACTCACATGTACACACACACACACACATTTGTGTGTTGCTTCCCCAGCATTCTTCAAGTTGCAGAAGAAACATCTTCCCTTTGAGACTCCTCCTTGAAACTCCCTGGTCTTTCAGGCTGTCCCCATTTCACATTTCGTGCCAGCAAACTCTTACCACACCGCCTTGTAGCTCCTGTCAGTTCCTGAGTCTCGTCTATGTGTTCCCAAGGGCAGTGACCACTGCCACCCACTGATGTATCCCTGTACTTGACACACAGCAGTCATTCAGTTAATCTTTGTTGACAGGACACTCCTGCAGTTGTCTGTAGGAACAGCTGGGAGATTTGGCAGAAGATCCACAGAAGAGGCACCAGTGACCTCTGTGCGCTTCTGGCTCAGGGGAAAAATCAGATGTCCTTACCAAGAGACTGATTTCCTGAGCAGCAGGGATTTTACACATTTATTGACTCTGGCAATGATTAGCGTTTCCCCCACAACTTATTATGAATAAAGAATCTGCTACCTTACAACATATATCGGATCATGGCAGGATTCTAAACAGTTTTTTTTTTCCCATTTGCAAATGGAATATGAAATCTTGGGAAGCTTACATTTTCACACTTTTACAATCTCTGGTGGCTTAGTGGACAGATCACTGTCTGGGTCACCAAGAACGGTGGCCAATGATGGGGGAAAAAAAAGGATGTGAGCTTCAGGAAACACAAAAAGCAACAATAAGTGGTTCTCTCACCTATCCTGTTCGGATCTTCATGAGAAATGTCAGAACTGATGGTTTTCAAAAGGCCTGCAATGATTTCTCCAGAAAGGCCTGAATGAGTGCCAAGGCCAGATGGCTACTTTCCCACAGAGGCACTGTGCTCCAACAGAAGATTTCAGTTTCTCGATGATATAAAACTACTCACAACTCTTGTCTACGATGGGCATATACGATTCTTTGCTTATTAGACCAAAGAAGAGGGGAAGAAGGTATTATGTCCAACGGAGACAGAATCCAAAATAAAGAGGAACCATACCTGGCAAACAGTAGGCACTCAATAATGAAGGGGTGGATAAACGGTAGGAAACATAGGAGATATTTCATGCAGAAGTATTATGTATCTTGAATTGACTGACTATAACTCTTTTAGCTAAAATAACCTCCCCACGTATTCTTGAATTCGCTTTTGATGAATACCGATGACTCAGGTAGGAAATTAGAGGCTTAGACGCACTGTGTCAGGATTCCGTTCATGGTTTCTGTCATATAAAATCTGCAAGTATGAGATCTTCCGGCCTCTCAACAATATTTCTAAGGTGAACCGAGCAGGTCCTACCCTTACATTAGTGGTTTTCAGATGGGGGTTAGTTTGCCTACCAGGGGAAATTTGGCAATATCTGGAGATATTTTTGGTTGTCACATCTGAGGCAGGTGGTGTGCTACTGGCATTTATTGGTAGAGGCCAGAGATGCCACTGAACACCTACACTTGATGGGATAACCCTTCCTCCTCCCTCCTGCAAAAAAGAATTACTGGCTCCAAACACCAATAGTTGATAAATGGTAGGTATGTTGCTTCAGTTTTGAAACTTGCTTTGTTTGCAAAATATAGCAATTCTCTTTCACATTTTTCCAAAATTTTGACCCTGGTATATGGATTTATCTTCTTGGTGTAAATGGGACTTAAAGCTATTTAGCTGCACATGGGATGAGGGGTATGAATATTATCGGGACACATGATATCCCTGACATCAAGTAGTTCAGAGCAGGTGGGGAAGACAATTAGACACGCACTTACCATGAAGCAGGATGAGTGTTAGGACAGAGATACATGGAGACGATTGATGCCTATCATGGGCACAGCAAACATTATTGAGCACCTGCAGTGTCATAGGCACTGCCCCAAACATGGTGCCTATATCTATGCATTTAATTACAAGCACCCAATGAGGTAGGTGCTATTATTATTAGGGTGACCATATAATGTGCTGGACATTCAGAATGGCTTTGATGGTAAAAGGGGTCATTTGTAATAATTCTGTTAGGACAAGAGGCCCAAACCTCAAGTGTACTGAGAAAACAGGGATGCCTGGTCAACCAGATCCCCAGTTTATAGGTGAGGAAACGGAGGCAAACACAGGCTAAGTACCTTGTTTAACGTCACCCCCTATACATGGAAGGGCCAGACTTGGAATCCAGTAGTCAGGCTTCAGAGAACACTCTTTTAAACACTAACCATGCTGTAAAGATAGTGCACTGGAGTAGAATCTACAGAGTAGGGAATCTAGTAAGGCTTCCTGGAGGAGGTGACGTTTAATTGATGCCTATATAATAAGCAGGAGTTAGATAAGGAAAGATGGGAAGATGGGCAGCACGCTTGGTTCCATGTTTTTGCTATTGTGAAGTGCTGCAATAAACGTGTGTGCAGGTATCTTTTTTGTAGAATGATTTGAGTTCCTCCAGGTATATTCCCAGTAGGGGGATTGCTGGGTCTTATGGACATGATGAAATATTACCCAGTCATAAAGAAGGACAAATATATGGACTTTGCAACAACTTGGATGGATTTAGCGTCTATAATACTCAGTGATCTATCACAGAAACAAAGAACAGAGTACCACATGTTCTCACTCATAATCAGACTCTGAACATTTACCATAATACTATAAATAAGGGATTGGTAGTAGCAGGATACTGCCACGTTGGGGGGCGGTGTGCACAACATCAATAAGGGTACCTGATCTCAAACCAGGCAAAGTGGGGACCAAAGGGAGGCCCAAACTTTACCTGTACGATGTCCACTGGTATACATAAATCTGAATTGTACCCCACATCTTTAAAATAAAATAGGAAAAAGAATAAAGATGTGAAGAGAGGGGTTTGAAGGAGTAATATGTGAAAAGACAAGGAAAAGCAAGGAGTGTCTGGAGAAGTGAAAAATGCCCAGCATTACTGGAGAACAAGGTGGTAAGGTTGGTGTGGTTGGACAAGAAGGTGGAAACAAGGAGAGAACCAGGAAATTAAGGCATCTGCTACACTTAAGTACTTCACATCATAGTGCCATTATCTCACCAAAGCCTCCCAATCTTGCAAAACCAGACTTCACTGTTGGATATGAATAAGAAAACAGAGTCTTAGAGAGCTCACCTGGCTTGCCCCAGAATTACATATTTACAATGGAGCTGGGGCTATGTCTACTCCCAAAATCCATTCTGTGTCACTGTAGCTAACCCCTAACTTCAGAATATTTGGCCGTTCTCATTTTAGGAGGTCACAAACACTTCCTTGAGTATGCCAGCTAGAGATTTCATCACCAAAGAATTCCCATTAGCATGGGTGTTAACACACTTAATTTTAGGGGGGCATGCTGTGTCTAGGGGCTTGAGCACATGAAATTGACTCAACTATTGTGCAAGGAAAACAAGCCCTGTCCAGAGAAATTCTGTCGCATTTGCATTGGGTATTAGAGGAAGGTTCTCTATTTGAACTTGAGTTCTCCAAGGTGACAAATTATAATGCAGTGGAATTTTTCACATCTTCGCATTGTTTATATGTGTGGTTTTTTTTTTGTTGTTTGTTTGTTTTTGAGTTGGAGTCTCAGTCCATCACTCAGGCTGGAGTGCAGTGGCACACTCATGGCCACCCCAGCATCGACCTGCTGGGCTCCAGCAATCCTTCTACCTCAGCCTTTCAAGCAGCTGGAACTACAGGTGCACGGTATGGTGCCAGGCTAATTTTTGATTTATTGTAGAGATGAAGTCTCGCCAAGTTGCCCAGGCTGGTCTTGAACCCATGGGCTCAAGCAATCTACTTGCCTTGGCCTCCCAAAGTGCTGGTGTTACAGGCTGAGCCACCAAGGCTGGCTTATATGTGTTTTTAATTTAAAGTTTGGGAGCGAGAGAGAGAGAGAGATTGAGATAAATGAAGGAAAGGGAAGAAAAGGGTGGTAACTGGATGAGATAAAACACTCAAAATAATGATCTGCTCACAAGCATTTGGCATGGTGAGAGATGAGGACCTACAGTCTGTGTCAGACCTCTGGTCCCCAGTGGTGTGCCCACCCCCAGACTTGGTGTGCCATTAGGTCTACAGTGACATCTTTTTCATATATCATGGTCGCTGAACACAGGCTGACTTCTTTACTGGGGCTCAGTCACACCGGGGAGACACTTGGCAGTGTTGGACTTTAGATACATATCTCATAACTTTTGTGGACATTTGAGAGGTTTCTTGAAAGCACGATTTTTTTTGACTCAGCTGTTAGCATTAAAATCTAACCCCGGTAGCCTAGTGATCCCAGGGTCGTGTAGGTTTTACCTAAGTAGCAAAATAGGACATGTGTCTAAGTCCAATCCTGGCATATGTAACAGAATATGTAGAAGTGAGCAAAAGAGACCGGGGAAAAGTCAGAGTCTTTTGTGTCTTTAATCTAGGGTTGATGCATATGGCCCCTGGAAGGGTAGTTAGCAATGAGAGGCGCATAATAAAGTTTTGCTGACACTGGGCTTAGTAGCTCATTCTTGTAATCCCAACACTTTGGGATGTGGAGGCGAGAGGATTGCCTGAGCCCAGGGGTTCGAGACCAGCCTGGGCAACTTGGAGAGGCCTCATCTCTACAATAAGTAAAAATGAAAATTATTTGGGTGTGGTGGTGCACACCTGTAATTCCAACTACTTGGAAGGCTGAGGCAGAAGGATTGCCTGAGCCCAGCAGGTCGAGGCTGTGGAGGCCGTGAGCGGAAGAGTGACACTTCAACTCAAAACAAAAACAAAAGCAAAAAAACAAAATGTTTGCTGAATGAAAAAAAAAAAAAAAAATGAATGAATGACCCATATATTTCCAGCTGCCAGAAAAGAATCAGGTGTACTTTCTGAAAAAGTTCCTCTTGGGGACATGGGGACATTTTCAACATTGCTGTCAAAATAAATATTCACAGGCAGGCAAATCAGATATGTCTTGAAGACCAAAGTGGGCACTGATTCAATTCTCCCCCCTCTTTATGTAGGGCCTGTTAGCCATTGCATCTAGAGTGCTTTATGGATGGGGCCTTTGAGACTCCAGTGATTCTGGTCAGGTCACTGGTAGTCACTGACAAAGCTACCATTCTCACCACATTCTCAGTACCTGACACACAGGGCACACCTGACACACAGGACATGGGACGGGGGGGGTCTGCTTTAACCACTTTTGAAAGAGCTTCTTCTGGCCGGGCACAGCAAATCAAGCCTATAATCCCCGCACTTTGGGAAGTCAATGTGGTAGGATTGCTTGAGCCCAGGAGTTCAAGACCAGCCTGGGCAATATAACAAGACCTCGCCTCTACACAAATGAAACAAAATAAGATAAAATAAAACAACTAGCTAGGTGTGATGGTAAACACCTGTAGTCTCAGCTATTTGGGAGGCTGAGGAAGAAGGATTGCCTGAGCTCAAGTGGTCAAGGCTGCAGTGAGCCGTGATCATGCCACTGTACTCCAGCCTGGGTGACAGAGTGAGACCCTGACTCAAAAAAAAAAAAAAAGTGAGGACCAGTTGTAGGTCCATACTTCACCTGCACATAGACTACTCATGTACCTAATCCTGATGTGTACTCCACACCTCAATAATAAAATAATGAGGAAAAAAAGCGTTTCTTCTAAGGTTAGCTTTAATATTCTAAAAATGGAGGTAACAGTATGGATCGTTTTGCTATAGCACTGAGGATAGATGTGTGTAGGGGAGTCTGGCTTTGGGAGAAAATTTTAGGTACTTCCAGGTGTTGTGCTAGACCAAGGGACCTCCTTTACAGGGGGTATATGCAAGCAGGCATAAGACTGTGGGATCTTCTGATTACATCACTGGCTCCACCCACAGAAGCTGAAGCAGAATTCAGAAGCACCCTGGTGACCATATAGCTGCAGAGCTGTTGTATAGTCAATGCTCTCTGAGGATGGGATGCCACCCTCCAGGACACACTGAACACCAAATCAAAGGTCTCTAAATGGTGCTGTGTCCCTGGCAGGTAGATACACGAATGTGGGAAACAAGAAGTGGAGGCAGGAGTGGCCCCATTTACCATCTCCTCAAGTGACCCATGTGGGGAGTGTGGGATTTCAGAGCTGGAAACCCTGTTTTCTAGTTTTGGAGTTCCAGGATGCCAAAACTGAATGCTTTCTCCAGGTGACACAGCAAGAGTCCCACTGAACTATAAACAACAATTTTTCCCTGAGCCTGTAGGGCTCTTCATGCCAAGGGACCAGAAGATAAAAAGAGTCACCATCTGGGAAGAGATGCCTATATCATGACCTGAGAAAGGCATGGTCACCTGAGGCTTCATCCCTCCCCCCAACCCCCAGTGGCTGGAGTCTGGGTCACACCACCAGGTAAACCACAAGGTCAGCAGAGATACTAGCTGAGTGTGAGGGACTTTAGAATAAAGGGTGAAAGAGGGAGACACTGTATATCAATTGAGGCTCCAAGACACAGCTGCAGCAGTGGGGGCTGCAATTTGTCCCACTAACCTTCCTCTTCTCATCTTCTCCAAAGAAGAGAGATACACCAGGTCATCGAGGAGGGGATCTCAAAAACAATGTGAAGAAGTAGATCCTAGTGGCACAAGGGGTGGACTGTGGTGGATCCTGTGATGAGCAACCAGATCTCCCTCCAGGAAGGAAGAATGTATCCTCCTAGGATTGCTGCTGGTAGGCAGTTCTCAGCTGTCAGCCTCCTTTGAGGATGACCTCAACTGAAGAAAGCCTTCTCATCCAAGGTTATGCCCCGAGATTGACACACATGGAGATGTAACAGCTCATGCCTCCAACTAAGAACATCCCAGAATGATCATCCCAGTTTCAGAACTCCTCACAGGATTGACCGTGGTCTCTGTTGAAATTGCACCACACCTCAACTTGTTCCTTTATCTATTTCTGCTTCCGATTCTTTTATTCCATGGGTACTGAACTCAACAGTATCTCCAGTGAACTTCCTATACACAAATCTCCCTCTGAAACTCTGCTTCTCAAAAGACCTAGGCCATACAACCAGCATGTGTATTACCCTTGTGAATGTAGTCAGCTTCCAATATTTGTTGAATGAACAAATTTGAATGAATATTTTGATCAACAGATTTAGTTAGTTTGTATCATTCAGATCATTAGATCGATAATGATGATGCCTGTCTTACAGATAGCTTCCTCCTTTACTCCTTCCTTTTATAAATATGTATTGAGTCTGAAGTATGACCTAGGCATTTAGATTTCAGTGGCAAATAAGGCAACAGAGATCCCTTCCCTCTGCGACATCCTGTGGGGGCTTTATTTTAAATCACGCAGTTGGGGGGAAAACCTCTCTAGGGCTGAAATATTTAGATAAGGTAAGAAGAAGGAGGCGGAGTAGGCTGAGAACAGAGTCAGGTAGCAATCATTCAAGGCAGAGGGTGAGCCTATAGTGCTGTGGGGTAAGATGAGAGGGTAGAGGGCTCTTTATGACCAAGCTTTAATTCAGGCCTGAAGCTCTTGGGTTCAAGTTCCTGGCAAAATCCACTCTAGCACTTCACAGAAAATACTTTTTACACCAATGTATTTCTGCCCCAAGACCCCCTGCCCCATGATTTGCATACACAGAACTACCTTTTCCTTGTCAAACTCTACGATCATCTTCTTCCTGCTACATAGCATATGGCTGTGTCAAGGAGGTGTGTCAGCAGTTCCGACGGAAGTTTTTGGTGTGAGCATGAAGGATGTGTGGGGCCATGTGATGTTACTATGGCAATTTTTATTGGGTAATTGGGTTTGAAGAAACATTTGATTCATCATTAGTTACTGAGCTAAAAATAGCAAATTACCAAGAGCTTACTTTCTTTTAAAAAGCATCTGTTGTTCAGGGTTGATAAAGTACAGTGTGTATCAAACATTGGAGTATTTTCCTAAGTCACCTAAGTCTTGATCTTGACTCCTTGAAAGTCCACATTATCTGCTATTTCTCTTTACCAAAAAAAGTATGAATTTTTTTTTTTTTGAGTTGGAGTCTCACGCCATCACCCAGCCTGGAGTGCAGTGGCACTCTCCTGGCCACCACAGCCTCGACCTGCTGGGCTCCGGCAATCCTTCTGCCTCAGCCTTCCAAGTAGCTGGAACCACAGGCAAGTGCTACCACGCCTGGCTAATTTTTTGATGTATTGTAGAGATGAGGTCTCGCCAAGTTGCCCAGGTGGGTCTTGAACCCGCGGGCTCAGGCAATCCACTCGTCTCGGCCTCCCAAAGTACTGGGATTACAGACTGAGCCACCGAGCCCAGCCATAAAACGTATGCTTATTGTTGCAAGGGAATGTCACATTGGCCCAAGAGAGATGAAAAGAGAGTTTATTAAGTGCAAATGGAGTAGCTCTGTTCATAAAGAAGGTGACTTCACAGGTATAACTTTGTAAAGTTTCTCGAATGCATTATTTTATAGGCTTGGAGGGATCAGGTAGTCTCCGAATGCTTCATTGGTCTGATGAGTTTAAAGGGTAGAGTGGTTTGAAATGATGACCAAGGGTACCTGCATAATGAACATTTGTATACCTAACCCTGAATTGTATCCCACATATTTAAAATAAAAAATAAAAGAAAGAAAAAGAAAATGATGACCTAGCTAAGGACAAACATTGGTAGGGGAATAAACATTATCAAATCTTTTAACAAAGGCTTTACACTTTAGTTTACTCCTTTTTTGCACAATTATTCATTTAATATTTGAATCAAATAAAATGTACTTCCAAAATTTAAGGACGTGATGATTATGAGCAAGTGTCCTCTGTTTTGGTGTATAATGCTGAGTTATATACCTTGTGACACGTTAGGTAGTAAAAATATAATGGAAGCTAGGAACATAAAACGTCTTCAGCCCACGGTGACTCATACCTAACACCATCCTGTTCACAGTTTTCTTTTTCTTTTTTTATAAATATGCTTATTTTAGATTTAAATCCTAATTTTGTCCCTTAGCACAGCCAAGCCTATTTTAACAACTTTTTTTAAAGGTGAGATAACTGATAACTACCTTCCAGGATTACCACAGGACAAAATGAGGTCACATATGGAAAAGCCCCCCCGTGATGCCTGCTACACTACCCTAGTATTTTAAGGGTCTGTTTCTGGGATTTGAATCTCAGTTCTGCCACTTACTAGTTGTGAGAAGACAGGGAATCTCCTTAACCTCTCTAAGCCTTGGGCTCTTCATACTTTAAATGAGGATGACAGTGGTATCTACTTCATAGGTTGCTGTGATGGAGAGAGGCAATCACATAGGCCCTTGGCATAAACAAGCATACGATATTATTAGCTATTCCTATAGATGGCAATTTCCTTCTCTTTCTCCTCTAGACTTGTGGGATTATGTGTCATAATGGACTCTATAGCTATTGTGGCAATGTCATTGTTGTGCAAAATGGGACACTTTTCAGAGACAAAAGAGTCATATATCTGGAGGGTCCTGGGTACATTATGGTGTACGGTCTTCCTGTTCAAGGCATATACTATTGTGGTAGGCATGTAACCGAGTATCTTGTTTCAAAGTGGTATTTTAAACATGTTCCTTTTCCTTTTTTCTCTTCCTTTCCACCAGGTACTTCCCGGCATTGTGTTCACTTATCTAATTATGTGCTTGCTTAGAAGCTCTAGAGATTACTCTTGCAGCAAACCGGATGGCCGTGGGATTCGCCCTACCTGGAGATGACCTCCGAGGTAGCGCCAACCCAGACACTAGCTGTGGTGGTAGCTCAAGACAGCCATCAGAAACAAGTCATATAGACCAACACCCATTGTCACTCCCACATGCTCCCCGTACTGGGTTTCCCTTTGCCAACCCTATGCAGAGCCCAAAAGTTGAAATGGTCTGTTGGAAGCATCAGCCTTGCCATTTCCCCTACTGCTGGCTTTTGGAATAAAAGTCACTTTCCTTTCACCGTCTTTTGTCTCTCAAGTCTGGCTTTGGGTGACTTGCGGCCTGTTACGGGCAGAGGCTGATAACATAAGTCTTCACACGATATTCCTGTGTAGTTGATTGATAAAGACCAGTCTTTTCCATACAGTAAGAGCAGCCACAGCTTTAGGCTCTGGGAATATGTCAGTCTACATAATAGATGAAACCTTCCCTTGCTTTAAGGGGAAATGGAACTCAAAGAAAAAAAAAAGGTAACATTTCCTTTGCCTTGGTGAAAAGTCCTAGGGGGGATTCCTATTTATGTGGCTTGACCAGGGAACGCATCTTTGTCAAAGTTGTATTTGAGCAGACACTCCAAAATGGTGAGCAAACCATGCAGGTATCCAAAGAAAAAACATGGTGCACACATTCCGTTTTCAACAAACATTGTAGCAGTTGTCTTGATAAATGTGGATGGCACAAACAAAGGGTAGCAGAGATGATGTAAACAAATCAGATGTTACAGAGACTTTAAAAAGTCAGCTCAGATAGGCTGTCTTCCTTATAAATTTGGCTATTTGATCTTTAAACAATGCATAGCTTTATCAAACTGCTACCACTCTAAGAATAATTTTTAAATGTATTATGTTTCTCTTAGGCACCCAGTGCTTTATAGAAAATTATCTTTTTTTTTTTTTTGAGTTGGAGTCCCACTCCGTCGCCCAGACTGGAGTGCAGTGGCCGCTCCCGGTCACCGCAGGCTCGACCTGCTAGGCTCCGGTGATCCTTCCGCTCAGCCTTCCAAGTAGCTGGAACTACAGGCGTGTGCTACCACGCCTGGCTAATTTTTAATTTATTGTAGAGATGAGGTCTCGCCAAGTTGCCCAGGCAGGTCTCAAACCCACAGGCTCAGGCAATCCACTCACCTCAGTCTCCCAAAGCATGGGATTACAGGCTGAGCCACCGAGCCCGGCTGATCTTATTTATTTATTTATTTATTTTTGAGTTGGAGTCTCACTCTGTCGCCCAGACTGGAGTGCAGTGGCCGCTCCTGGCCACCGCAGCCTCGACCTGCTGGGCTCCGGCGATCCTTCTGCCTCAGCCTTTCAAGTAGCCGGAATTACAGGCATGCGCTACCACACCCGGCTGATTTTTTTGGTTTATTGTAGAGATGAGGTCTCGCTACTTATTTTTTATAATAATAACAGGTGAGCATGGTGGTTATTATACTTATTTTTTAGAAATAAAAGGTGAGGCTCAGAGAGGTAAAACAACTTGTCTATGCACAAGGCTGAGGAGTGAAGACGGTCCTAAAGACAGATCCAAGCCTCACGATTCCAGGTGTCCTGCCACTTTTCTGAAGATTCTGCTTTTAATCTTGACATTTAGCGAAGAAGCTTGTGTCTACCCAAGAATGGGAGCAAACGTCAACACAGGATTGGTGGAAACTAATTTCTTCATTCATCATTCAACAAATACTTCCTGAGTGTCTACTGTATGTCGGGCACTGTTGTAGACCCCAGGGTATACAGGTGAAAAATAAGATACAGTTTTTGATCTCTGTGCCTATCTTGCTTATACTAGTCTATTTACTTATTTAAATTACAACTGAATTACCTGGAGTGATGGAAGGTAAAAAGTGGGTTTCCAAAGGTAAAGCAAGAGAAAGGGGAGAGTAAAGTGGGGTGGGGGTGGAAATGCAGGATGGGAGAGAAGTTTAAATAAGAAGTCGAAGTAGATGCTCTCACTGACAAAACCCGAGTGAATCTTGAGGCTCTCTGGGGAAAGGACATTCCAGGCAGAGGGAACAGCCAGTGGTAAATCAGGATGGCATGTGTAAGGAGTTTCTGGAAAGAGGCAAGGCTGGAGCAGAGTGAGAGGGACAGAGGAGCAGAAAACAGGACAGAAGAAGGTGCAGGGCCAGAGGTGGTGGGTGTGGTGGATCACTGCAGGGACACTGGCTTGACCTAACCCTAAGTGAGGAGTCTCGCTTGGTTTGGAGCAGAGGAGGGGCCTGTCTTCTTTCAGGAGTTACCCTCTCAAAAGTCGCTGGCCCCTCGGCTAGAGATTGCAGAATAGCATGTAGGCTGACTCCTGAGCTCCTGTGGACGTTTCTTTATCCCTAAGGCTGACTGTCCCCCTGCCAACTAGTGTTGGGAGCCAGCCGTGGAGGCCTGCCTGAGCGTGAGGGATCCAGGCAGGCTGCGGACCCTGAGACCACCAGGCTGGTTCAGGAGCTGAAGGCCCATTCCCTCCTCCTTTCCTTGTTGTTTAGCATTACCCACCGGTAGGGACTTTGACGATCTAAGCATGAAGTTCTGAGAATATGACAGGCATGGCTGACTCTAGGGATCCACTGTTCCCGCTTCTCACAGACTGCGGTTTCGGCTTTAAGCTTAACACAGTTCAAACTCAGATCACATTTGGGAGGCGTATACGTGATACGAGCTTCTTTGTAAGATTTAAAAATATATTTGTAGAATTAGTATATACATTTAGAGAGCTGTTTCCAGCATGAGATGGTTATCTAGGGTTACCAGAAATGGCCCAGCACGAACTTTGGGCTGGGCCACATTCCTAAGGGCCCAGCGTCCATTTTGGACTGGGCTGACCTATAATTAAGAGTTTTTTTTATAGTACAGGTAAAGTTAGCACAGAATGGAAAGGTATTAGGATTTAAGTCAGTCATTAGGTGTTGGGTATGCATAAGTTTTAGAAGTTATTGTCTATTAGGATTTTATGATATTAAAACTGTTGTATTGCTTTTGAGGAACATAAACCAAGCATAAGGAACAGTGAAATAATTTTAAGATTGTCCTTCCTCATGCTTGGGGGAAAACACCTGGTGGGCGAGGATGCCCCCACCCACCCACCCACCTGGCTTTGTGTTCATGTAAACTCTTGTGATTTGATTGGGGTTGCCCTTCCTCATTCCTAAGGAAACGCCTGGTGGGTGGGGGATGCCCCTCACCTACCTGGCTTTGTGCCCACGTGAAAGTCTTGTGATTTAACATGTGAAAGTTTGGGATAAAAGACTCACTACGGGTCCCAATAAACGGCTTCTGCTCATTTCACTGAACAGTTGTCCACTTTCTTTCTCTTTCTTCCTCTTTATATCTATGCCTCCATCTTGCTTTCTTTTAATATCTATCCCTACTACAGAATCGGCTTCTGCACTAGACAGAGTCCAGTCTCTTTCTTTCTCTTTATTTCTCCAGAATATTCGCCGACGCTGCCCCACCTTCCAGGGACCCTCTAAATCTCTTTTGGGGGGCTGGCTCCCCATAAACTAGGACGTTGGAGAAAAAAGAAAGGGCCTTTAGTGGCTTTGAGCATCCCCTCCAACTTGAAATGCCTGTGATTCTAAAAGCAGAGCTGATAAAAATCAGAGGGAGATGACTAGATGTGTTCAAATGGGGATTCCTTGCTCCCAGCCCTTGGTCTCCAGTCAAACACCTTGGCTTTTGAATGTAAGTATGGAAAATATGTTGGCATCACTGCTCTTCATAGTATGGGGCGGAACGAGCTGAGCAGTCAGAAAGTGAGTCTGACCTCACTGCATGCAAGGGGCAGGTACTGGAACCCACTAGCCATCAATGCATCTTGGGTCTGCTGGTCACAACCTGTTAACAGTTGTTTTCCTTTGCCCCATAGAGTTTTAGAAATGGTGGCAGAAAGGTATACCAGGTAAGAGAAAAAACACTCCCACTAGGAGATGAACAGCCCAAGACCGCAGACTGCTTGGTGCTTGGATATTAAAAAATCTTTCAGGCCCTTGTGTTCCTCATCTGATAAGCATCAAGGTTAGTGGTCTACCCTCTGTAACCAAGTTATTATGCCTTTTGCTACATTAAATATCAGAAAACTTTAAGATATACATTGCATTACAAATGCCAAGTATATATATATAGTTTTTGTTATGGGCGCTTCAAGCGTTGACCATTTGAAGTAAGTGTTGGTTTAAAGGAAGGAAGTCTGCTTTTGAAATTCTTGTTCTCTTTCAATATTTAGTCAAAATAGTGAATCAACATGGTTCCAATACTGTCTCCTTTAGCGATTACTATTTTTCAAAAGTCAAAGAGAACACTCAAAGAAAAAGAGGTAGTTTATTTTGTTTCCCATTTTGGTAAAATATACCATCTTGAAAGAATGTCTTTATCCAACATATTCTTTCAGTTGAGTAATTTGGAAATATCAGATTAAAATAGCAAAGACATACATTTTCATTAATCAGGGTTTTTGCTAGCGCTTTGCCTGTCTACTGTTAACTCTTCATTGGTTGGCCATGCTACTCTCCTCAGTGGTTCTGTTCATTCATTTAATAAATATCTATTAACCATCTGTACCAGGTGGGGCATTGTTCTCAGGACTGGATATATAGCAATAAATTAGATAATTAAGGTCCCTGCCATCACGAAGCTTCCATTATAAGCATAATGACAGATAACATGTATGGGCTGGGCACCATTCCAAGATTTTATTTGAGTCATCTCTGTTTATGCTTATGATCCTTTATAAAGTCCATACTTTTAATTATCTCATTTTACAGATGAAGGAACTGAGGTTTATGGAGGTTGAAAAACTTGTCAGGTCATACAGTTAATGAGTGGTGGTGTCAGAATTCAAGCCAAGTACTCTGGCTCCAAAGTGGTCTCACTCATTCTGCCAAAGCATTTTCTTCCTCTTGAGAGGAAATATAGGAGTGTAAATTTCCTGAAGAATAAAATATAGTGAAGGGCATGGATATGGACATCTCAATTTTCTAGCAGTGGAGGTCTAACCTTATAACCATGCAATTGTGTTGGTATCTCTAAATCTTGCCCTGGAATCCTCAGTTTGCCTCTACCTCATGGTGAAATCTTCCTTGAAATTCCCAGTCAGAAATAATGACACTTTCTTTCTGGCTAAAGATACTGCAGAAATGTAAAGGACTCTTGTGAAGATGATGAAAAGGGAGGAGAAAGAGGGAGATGATGATATGAAAGTCACAATAATGCTGGTATTAATGAAAGTGATGTGAATATATTAGGCAGCCCTGGTCTTTTGTAGTGCATAGACATGGCAACTGTCTATATTATGCCAGCACCAAACGTTTTCTACAAGTACAGTGGCCACATAAGACTAAAAGCTACCTGAGAAGGAATGAGTTTCCCCATCACTGGGGTATTCAAGCAAAATTTGGTTAAAAATGTACAGATTAAGCATATTAAATTCACATCTTATTTTGTTATGTTGTTCAATTATCTTTCCAGTCTTTTCTCCCAAAATTGAGAGGATAAATTAAGGAGATTATGACACAAAAATTCTTCTATATAGGGTATGTGTGTGTGTGTGTTTGTGTGTCTATTTATCGATATACTCGATCCAATATTAGTGTCAATTTCCTCTTCATGAGGTCAGCAAAGTCTATATATTTGGCAACTCAGCCTTATTGAGAATCAGAATAAGGAATAAGGAATAAAATAAGAGCCATTATGTTTAGTAAAATTGGTGTTTGCCTCTTTAATGATACCATCTATTTAAAGACTGTGGAAACCACGAGTATTTTTACCAGAACACCAGCTATTAAAAGAAGAGCATCATCCTGGCACAACGATTTTGTGTAGGATCATTGGAGGCACAATCTGGCATATTCATTAGGTCATCTTTTCTTGGTACAATTCCTGTGAAGCTGCTAGTACTGAAAAAATTGGATCTGCAATTTTTAGCCTTACCTAGGATTTGTGCCAGAGATAAACAGGTCAGAAACCTGGTAGGAGCACTAACCTGAATCTTAATCCAACCCAGGTTTATTCCACCTTTTTGAACATTAACATTCTACTGTCATACAGATCAACCAGTCTTTAGCACCAGCTTTGGTATTTCTTTTCATTCACTCATTCATTCATTCATTCACTCATTCATTCTTCGATAAATATTTATCCAACGTGGGATGCTAAGTCTATTCAGGTGAGCAAGCAAAACTGACCCATTTCCTATCTGCATTGCAACTACTATCTGGTGGGAAAAGCAGACATGGAACAACAGGCACACACACACACACACACACACACACACACACACACACACACACACACGGGGGAGAGAGAGGGAGAGAGAAAAAGAGAGAGAGAGAGAGGGAAGAAGAGAGGGAGGGATGTAGGGAGGGAGAGAGGGAAAGGGAGAGATGTGTTTTTTTTTTTTTTAAGAAACGTGTGGATGGTTTGAGAACGTGGTTAAGTTGCAACTTAAGAGAGAGTAGAGGAAGCTTCCTTGAGAAAGATTCCTTGAGTTAAAAATGAGGGAAGAACATCTTAGGCAAAGGAGGAACAGAAACTCAGATAGCTGAGGAGTAGAAGAAGCATGGGTCTTTGAAGGAACTGAATGAAGTACATTATTACCTGAAGAATGACGGATGAAAACTTGCCAGATTTAAGATGTGGGTCCCAGGAAAGAGTTCGGCATCTGTCCTAAGACCAATGGGAAGCTACTGAAAAGTCTAAGCCATCACCATAAGAAAAACTACACCCATACAACTATGGACAGAAGGCTGAAAATGGGCAAAAGTGGATGCTGGGAGGCCACTGTGATTCAGATAAGGACAGTGAATAGTGTGTTCTGTACTAGAATGGAAGGAGAAGACACAGAATTCGACGCAATTAAGGATATTCAGTAGCAAACTTGTCAGGGACTTGTGTGGCCATGGGACTGAGAGATGAAGTGACAGGGATGCCTTCTGAGTTTTCTAGCTTGGGCAATTACAAGGATGGACTAGAGAACTTTGAATTCACTGAGATTGAGAACTAGGAAGAGAACAAGGTTAGGGAGACCATTTGATGACAATATCCACATTTCTTTCTGAGATCCAGAGGATTTCTTGGACATCTTGACTTTTTAGAGTTCAATGGTTATGCATCAAACCAATTATTGATAGTGTTAAGAGTTGCAAAGTCATAGCCTCGAGTTAGAAAGCATCCTTTAAAGTAACTTTAGTTCAGTTCCTTCTCCTTTGTCCCCAAATCCCTGACAATGGGCATCTGGCTTCAGCTGAGTACCTCCAAGGGATGACTTTTTAATCTCACAAGGCCTGGTGCACTTTCAAAGAGTTATAAATAGGAAGGCATCAGTTTCTTCCCCTGGGAAATAATCCCACTAGTCTTCTCCAGCCATAATTGTTGCCTGGCATGTATTCTTGTGCTATAAATTATACATCAGATGAAACGACATCTGATCTGGGTCTTTCTGTTCCTCAAATCTCAAGTATGCAGCAAAACAAAACAAAGAACCCATAAAATGTAAATCGGTCTATTTGTCTTAGATGGTCAGATAGCCAAACATAAGAAAAAAATAATTCCAATTGCAATGTTATCTCAAGGAAGAGTCAATGTTAATTTATTGGATGATGCAGCATGAATATATCTTGCTGCCAGCAAACTGTGTTTGGATGCTGGTAATGAAGAACTAAAATGAAAGTGAATTAAATAAGTCTGGAGTATATTTTTTTGTCACTTTAAAATATCTAGGATTAGCCGGGCTCGGTGGCTCAGCCTGTAATCCCGCGCCTTTGGGAGGCTGAGGTGAGTGGATTGCCTGAGCCCGCGGGTTTGAGACCCGCCTGGGCAGGTGAGACCTCATCCCTACAATAAATCAAAAAATTAGCCGGGCGTGGTAGCACGCGCCTGTAATTCTGGCTGCTCGGAAGGCTGAGGAGGAAGGATCGCCGGAGCCCAGCAGGTCGAGGCTGCGGTGGCTGGGAGCGGCCACTGCACTCCAGTCTGGGCGACAGAGTGAGACTCCAACTCAAAAAAAAAAAAAAATCTAGGATTGAGTAATTTAGGACTGGTGTGGTGACCTAATGGTATCATCAGTGCTGTAGCATTCTTATTTCTTTGCTGCCTATCATCCTTCTCTGTGGCTTCCATCTCTTCTCACAGTTCAGGATAGATGGTGGAGGTGTCATGATATCTGCTTACCAGACAGAAAGATGGCTAAAGGGATGGGATAGGCATAAAAAGGTGAGCTTCTCAGACGAATCAGGAAACTTTCAAATGGTTCCCCAAACCCTCTATGCAGCTGAAGACATTACCTCCCAAGGTGAGATTTTGGTTCTATAGGCAAAGAATAAGGGACAATACATACTAGCATCCAAACAGTAATCTTTGAAGCATAGCCTATATGAAAAAACTGCCCCAGGAAGACAGACATGTCCTTAAGTGGCTCATCATCTTAAAACATATGTAAAAACAATTTACGGTAACTCAGAATTATGCGGACAACTAAGTCTGGATTACTTTCAGGAATATAAGCAGGAATTTATTTTTGTTAGTAAGGATCTGAGTAAAAATAAATGCTTGGTCTGCATATTTTGGTATATTATGTAATGATTCTTTTCCTTTTTCACTTGGTACACACACTAATCTGGTCTTGAAGAAAGACGGTGAACTGGGAAGTCATTGAAACTTTAAACTCTTGAAGGTCTGGATTTCTTCCCTAAATGCTAGTTTTACTTCAGGCACCTGCAGCATGCACAGAAGGCCAGGTAAAGGATTGCATCGTTTCTCAAATCATTAGTGCATCAAGGGATGAAGCCCATTCAGGGAGGAAACCCACTGCAGTTCTCAGCTGAGCTATCACAGGAGGCAGCCCTGGTGTCCACAGACAAACTTTTCTTTCTGGTTGTATAAATAACTCAGGGTAGGAAATATGTCTTATTTGACTTTGCATCCCTGAATTTAGCACACAGTAGACAGTTGATGAAAGAAAGAAATATGAGTTACTAGATGTGAATATACATTTACTTAAATGGCCACTCGGCACATACAGGTGGCGGTGAGAGTCAGTGAGAACCCAGGTATGTTTGGAGCCAAAGTAACTTCAGTTCACATCCTCTCCCGGCCACACATAATCTGAGTGACTTCAGTCATATTAAACTTTCTGATCCTCAACTTCTTCATTTTCAAGATGGTGGTTACAATATTACCGTGCAGGAATGCCATGAGGAGTGGATAGGATGTGTGGAAATTCTACAAAACATATTCAGATACAGTAGGTGTATAGGGAGCATTAGACATTATAGCTATTGCCTGTGCCCAGGATACTCTGAAACTAAAGACACCATTTTCTGCTCTGATATCCACTAACACTAGCATCAACACCAACCAGTTATTGCCAAATGTGAGTGTGTTCCGTTACCATACTCGCCCTTTAGAAACAACTAAGTTAAGCCGGGCTCGGTGGCTCAGCCTGTAATCCCACGCCTTTGGGAGCCTGAGGTGAGTGGATTGCCTGAACCCGCGGGTTCGAGACCCGCCTGGGCAGCGAGACCTCATCTCTACAATAAATCAAAAAATCAGCCGGGCGTGGTAGTGCATGCCTATAATTCTGGCTACTTGGAAGGCTGAGGCGGAAGGATCGCCGGAGCCCAGCAGGTCGAGGCTGCGGTGGCCGGGAGCGGCCACTGCACTCCAGTTTGGGTGACAGAGTGAAACTCCAACTCAAAAAAAAAAAAAAAAAAAAGAAACAACTAAGTTAAGTCTTCAATGACTAGAGAACTAGGAGGGGGCATTCTAAAGGAGTAATTCTCAAATGTGGTTCCATGGAAGCTTGGCGGTGTCTTGGTGGGTCGAGGAGCAGAAGACGATGCTGCAAGGGAAGAGGCAGAGTGTATCCCCCTTCCTTACCCAACACAGCAGTACCACTTTCATCAGTTGTATATATTCAGTGCATACTCTAGTTTGAAAAAGGAGCTGCTGCTATTCTAAAATCTTGTCTTATTAATGATAGCCATCTTTAAAAACAACAGGTGCTGATGCAGGTATGGAGAAAAGGGAACGCTTCTACACTGTTGGTGGGAATGCAAGTTAGTTCAACCTCTGGAAAACAGTGTGGTGATTTCTAAAAGAACTGAAAATTGATCTTGCATATGGTCCAACAATCTCTCTCCTGGGAATATAACCAGAGGAACATAAATGACTCTACCAAAAAGACACTTGCACACACGTGTGTACTACCACACTCTTCACAATAGCGGAAACATGGAACCAACCCTGCTGTCCGTTGAGAGTGGACTGGATAAAGAAAATGTGGAACACGTGCACAATGGAGTATTATGCAGCCATAAAGAAGAAACAAAATCATGGACTTTGCAGCAACTTGAATGGAGCTGGAGACCATCATACCAAGTGAACAATCGCAGAAACAAATAACTGAATACTGCATGTTCTCGATCATAAGTGGGCCCTGAACACTAGTCACATTAACACAAAGGCGGGATCAGCAGTGGCTGGGCATTGCTTGAAGAGGGAGAGAGGGAAAGGGGGTAGGCATGAGTCAACACAAAGGATAACTGGTCCACTACCAGGGGGATTGAGGGTCAGTGAGAAGCCCAAACTTCACCTGCGTGCAGCCTACTTAGGTATGTAATTGATTTACACTCCACAACTCTATAATAAAAAATGAATTAAAAATAAGAAAATAGATAAATCCAATCTTGTTTGGTTCATCCTTGATGTTTGCCCCTTTATGAGTCTTCCTATTGATTTCTTTGGCGATGGATGAGTTTTGCTTTCACTTAATGGTAGTTTGGTACTAGGATGAGTTCTCTGTTTAAAACAGGTCTATGTATATGGAACTGGCAGTACATTTCATTAACCAGATTCTAAAAAGCTTTTTTTAGCCTGTTTTGCATCCAGATGACTTTGAACTCACAGCTAGTCGAGTCTTTTTTGTAGGATGCTGAATGGAAATTTATATCTACCTTCCACGAAGTTAGGAAGGACTCTACCTAAGGAAAGACTGCAGCATGGGGATCTGTGGGAAGACATCTAAGGGCTTAGAATAAAACATTCCTTATAAGAATGTTCTAGATGCTGGGCTCGGTGGCTCAGCCTGTAATCCGCGCCCTTGGGAGGCTGAGGTGAGTGGATTGCCTGAGCCCGTGGGCTCGAGACCCTCCTGGGCAGCGAGACCTCATGTCTACAATAAATCAAAAAATCAGTCGGGCGTGGTAGTGCATACCTGTAATTCTGAATACTTGGAAGGCTGAGGTGGAAGCATCGCTGGAGCCCAGCAGGTTGAGGCTGCGGTGGCCGGGAGCGGCCACTGCACTCCAGTCTGGGCGACAGAGCGAGACTCCGACTCAAAAAAAAAAAAAAAAGAATGTTCTAGAGACACGGTGGAGGTGGGGACTTCCTAATTATCTTTGCCCATGGAAGAAACACTAAAGTAGTGTGTAGCTTGAAATTGAGTGAACATCCTTTCATCCTGAGGTGTCATTCTTGCTTCTAGTGTGTTCTAGTGTGTGGTGCTCGTCATTGCCATAAACAGGGCAGCAGAGCTCTCTGGTTTGTTCCAACCACCATCCAGGTGGTTCACAGGTTGGTTCACCTTGCGGACCATCGTCCTGTTTGGCAGAGTTTCATGCCAGCGACAGAGCAAGGCAGCCTGCTACTGTATGACTACATTAGACAAATCTGCTTTACAGAAATAATCATAATTATCCCTCCCAGGGCATGTTTACTGGGACATGTGTGGGTTCATCACTTTTTCTTATTTGTTCACATGTATTTATAAGCAGTCAAGTCTGGACATCTTATTCTCGTATTGTTGCAGATGGAATGACTAACCTACAGCTATGAAGTGAGTTCCTCAAGGCTACCTTATTTATTTCCTGGGGTCTGTAGACATGTAAGAGGATTCACAAAGGCTAGACTCCCAGCTGTAGATACTCAGGCTGTGTAAATGCTCAGCTCAATCACAGCTAGGTAATACTGACAAAATGGTTGTTGATCTCAGCCATTGTGTATGTTGTGTAAATGAGAGACAGGCAAGTGCCACGAAGTCACTGAATAGATTATTCAAAAGAAACAATTTCCTGTCAATTAAATATCAAAATCACCAGTCCCTTCAAAATAAATTGAATGACTAAAATGACACACAATTTTGCAGTTGATAGTGCCAACGTAATTAAACCACTAGGAGAAATTAAATATTAAATACCATCTAATGAGTAACTCTCTCAGTATTTGCTATATCATTACTCATAATCCTCTTCCTAAGAATCTCAGAGGTCAAAGACCTCAACAAGCTACGTGCTCTGTAAGAATTGCCATTATCTGATCTTGGGAGTCAAATCAGGAAAGCATATGAATCCCCACATGCACATTCATTATAACTCATGGAAATAAAATGTTTCAGAGCTGTGAGAAAATTCAGAAATCATTTCACAGTGATAGAATTTTAGAGCTGTGAGAAATTCATTCAGAGACCGAGACAGGCTGAATGGTCTAAACAAAATGGCATTGTCTTGAGTGTGAAATCTGAAGTGGGTCTTTAATGACAATTTTTCAGGTGCTGTTTTCAACACAATATGCTATCTCCCTGGTTCCATAGAGCAATATATACCATTAGAAACATTGCTAGCCGGGCTTGGTGGCTCAGCCTGTAATCCTGTGCTTTGGGAGGCTGAGGTGAGTGGACTGCCTGAGCCCGCGGGTTCGCGACCCGCCTGGGCAACTTAGTGAGACCTCATCTCTACAATAAATCAAAAAATTAGCCGGGCGTGGTAGTGCACGCCTGCAGTTCCAGCTACTTGGAAGGCTGAGGCGGAAGGATCACCGAAGTCCAGCAGGTCGAGGCTGCGGTGGCCGCGAGTCTGGGTGACAGAGTGAGACTCCAACTCAAAAAAAAAAAAAGAAAGAAACATTGCTATTGTTTGGAAAGCAAGCTTCATTGTTCTTTCTCTGTATTATTTTTAACTTGTTGCCTCTGAAACGAGCATAGCTAATTGAGATCAGGTGGCCTTAAACAAACATCAGATCCAGGGATCAGCTTTGGAATTAGACAGTTGTGGACTGAAGTTTCCTATGTGTCATACGACTGGAGGGAAAGGATGGAGACTGGGGAGTTTAAGAGCAAGACTAGAGCAGATGTGGTGTCTGGTGAGGCATGCTTCCTGGCTCATGTGGCCATCTTCTGGCTGTGTCCTCACAGGGTGGAAGGCACAAAGCAACTATCTTAGACCTTTTTATGAGATACTAATTGCATTCATGAAGCCTCCACCCTCATGACCTACTCACCTCCCAGAGGCCCCCACCTCTTAATCGCTCATATTTGGGGTTGGCAACAGCTCTGACCTCAGCACCCTCATTTACGAGGGGAGGACCTCCAAAACATCCCAGATTTACTTATTAAAAATGGTGTACTTATTCCTACATGTTTAAATTTCAGTCACCTTCAAAGTACTTTCCGTTTGATGCAATACACCTGTCAAGATGCTTTTTCCACTGCTCAAAACAGTTTTGGAACACGTCAGTTGTGATGCCTTTTAGTGCTTCTGTGGTTTTTTTGTTTCACCTCTTCTACACTGGCAAACCATTTCCCTTTGAGGACTTTTTTCATCCTGGGAAGCAAACCAAAAAAAGTCACTTGGGGTAAGAGCGGATGAATAGGGAAGGTGGGTAATTTTGGTCAGAAACTGCTGAACACTCAGCAGGGTGGGGCAGGTACGCTCTTACATCACACATCATGAAAATGCGTTGAAAGACTTTCAAAAAATTTTGAAGCTAAATACGACCTTTCACAATGACGCCAGCTGGTATACTGATGTCCATGGGTCACTAGAATACTTATCTATTGGGGAAGCCTGGACTACAAGGAACCCACCTTCCAAAAGATTAACTCTGCATTTTTGAGGGGTTCCCCTTGTATAAAAAGGGAAGCAACAATACTGACACTAATGTGACTATTCAGGCATTTACTCAACAAGCCTCTGCTACAAGATTCTCTCATGATACACCAGTGTCTACTCCAAGGGTATATACAACAAGACAGATCATGTTCTCAAAGAGCACACCCTTTAGTAATAGAAACAAATAAGAAACATTCTCAAAGCCTCTGTTGTTTTGGACCCTGGATCCCTCCTTTGCCTCACCCCCGTCATGGTCCTGCACCAAACTTGACTTGAAAGCATGTAATTCAGTTTGAAGTCGTTCACTTATTCAGGTCACTATCTGATGGATGGCTGTCTCCAGCTCTCAATCATCATCTCTTAATAGCAGGCTCCTGGATCCTTCTGCCAGCCCGGGATCCCTACTGCTTGCCCGCAGAACATCAATACTTGTTACTACAAGTACCTTTTTATGGTACTCCATAAATATTTGTTATCAGAGACTAAAGGAAGGAATGAACTCTTGAATGATGGAGGGAAGTTGCTAAGGTCTGAATGCTGGTGTTCTGCCCCCCTCCAATATTCACATGTTGAAAAACTAACCTCCCAGGTGATGGATTAAGAGGATTAAGAGCAGGTCATCAGGGTGAAGGCTTCATGAGTGCAACCAGTTCTTAAAAAGAGGCCCCCAAGGGCTGCCTTGTCTCTTCCATTCTGTGAGGACACAGCTAGAAGATGACCTATATGAAGCAGGAAGGAGGCCCTCACCAGACCCTCAATCTGCTGGTGCTTTGATCTGGAATTTCCAGCCTCCAGAATGGTGAGAAATAAATGTCTGTTGTTTCTAAGCCACCCAGCCTATGATATTTTGTTATGGTGGCCGAAAAGGACTAAGACAAATGGGAAGGGAATTAAAGTCCAGAGGATAGAGATCTGGACCCACCTGGTGGAGTGGCAGGGACGTACTTCAGAGAAGGTGGGGTCTGTGCTGACTTTCAAAATCTTTCCCCCAATTATGATCTGTAGACTGAAAGCATCCATCACCTGGCCACTGGTTAAAAATGCAGAAATTAGACAGGCTCGGTGGCTCAGCCTGTAATCCCGCACCTTTGGGAGGCTGAGGTGAGTGGATTGCCTGAGCCCGCGGGTTCGAGACCCGCCTGGGCAGGCGAGACCTCATCTCTACAATAAATCAAAAAATCAGCCGGGCGTGGTAGTGCGCGCCTGTAATTCCGGCTACTCAGAAGGCTGAGGCGGAAGGATCGCCGGAGCCCAGCAGGTCGAGGCTGTGGTGGCCGGGAGCGGCCACTGCACTCCAGTCTGGGCGACCAAGTGAGACTCCAACTCAAAAAAAAAAAAATGCAGAATTTCAGGTCCCCCTTACACGCAACTTTTGTCAAGACCTCCAAGTGATTCCTATTCACATTAAAATCAGAGAAGCACCGGCCTAAAGAACCCAGGGATTTCGCCAAGTGAAGCCCAGGAACAGGCCACTTAGGAAAGAGAACTCATGGGAAAAAGATGACTGCTTCAAAACTTAAATTATAATAACAAATAAATTGCGCGATACCTCTTCACCAGGTTCTGATTTAAATACTCCATGTGTATTACTTTATCTCTCCAACAATCCTGAGGGACATTCTTCTTCTTCCCATTTTGCAGTTGAAGAAAGTGAGGTACAGAAAAATTGAGGCCCTTGTCGGTACCATAAAATGAACAAATGGCAGATCCATCCCACGCAGTCTGAATCCACGTGCTGGGTTGTGATCTCTACACTCTGTGGCTTTCCTTGTGAAATGTGCAGGTCTGACCACGTAGCAATCCTCGATCCACATCCTCTCCCACAGAAAGAGTTGTATTTGAAGGACTGCTTGTCTTTTTGTCAAATTCTGTAACATCTGTCTGCCCTTCCCTTCATTTCCACACCTAACTTGAGCTCAGATTCCCAAAGTCAAACAAATATGATTCTTCAATTAAATAAACACCCCTTGTCCTTAAGCTGGAACCTGTCCTGAAAAAGAGATACAGAAAAAGGCTCGCTGGGGCATAGGAGAAGCTTCCTGGAGCTGGTGACCCTTGAGCGAATACTGCCAGACAAGGAGAGGAAATAATTGTCTTAGAAAACATACACAGGGCCAGGTGTGGTGGCTCATGCCTATAATCCTAGTACTTTGGGAGGCCGAGGCAGGAGGACTGCTTGAGCCCAGGAGTTCAAAATCAGCTTGGGAATCATAGTGAAACTTCATCTCTACAAAAAACCAAAAAAAAAAAAAAAATTCAGCTGGGCATGGTGGCATGTGCCTCTAGTCTCAACTGCTTAGGAGGCTGAGGCAGAAGGATCACCTGAGCCCAGGAGGTCAAGGCTGCAGTGAGCCATGATCATGCCACTGCACTCAAGCCTGGGTGACAGAGACTCCAACATCCCTGCCGCCAAGAAAAAGAAAAGACAAAGAAAACACACACAGGCAGTATGGACTATGCAGAAAACAAGGTCCAACAGTAGAACTTACCTTCCCAGTGGAGTGATGTGGTAAAACACTAGCATTTGGTTGGAAGACATGCATGCTGAGGGGTGTGCGGGAGCTTTGGAGGAGCATGGGGTGGTTTGAGAAATCTTGGGTGGCTGCGTAAGAACAGAAAGAGCAGGATGAAGAGCTATAGATACTCTCCAGCAACAGGAGACTACACTATCAGAATGGTCATGTAAACGTGGTGTGAGAAGGAGCCCATTTTTGAGTTGTTGGGATGGAGATGCCTTTAGGACCCTCAGGTGGAGGTATTCAGCAGGTCTGTAGATTGGTCTTAAGCCTAGCAGAGAAGGGAGGAATGGAGTCACACTGGTACATGGTTGTTGACTGAGGGAGGGATAGGATCATCCAGGGAGAGGTGTGGAGAGAGATAACAGGAGACATATAGTATGGAAACATAAGGAATCCCAACATTAAAAGAGTGAATTGAAAAGCAAGTCCTGAAGGCACCTGAGAAAGGAGAGTATGTCACTGGTGCTATGTTGTTGAGATTCAATAGTGACCCAGGTGCCCCCTCACCAACTTTGTGATGTTCACAGCCCAGCTGGCAAGAGAGTCATGGAAACCAATAGCCATGAAATGTGAGGCAGGTTGGGGAAACAGGTGAAAGGTAACAGGGTCGCAGGAGAAGAAATATCTAACTCAGTCTGGGGTGTTGAGAAACCCTTCATAATTCTGTAATTTTCTTCACTACACACAAAGTTCTTTTGGGCACGAAGAAATGTTGGGCAAAGAAGCCCAAGTCATTTGGCCAAAGTCACTAAGAAAAAAATCCATAACAAAAATAGGATGAGAATTTGTGGTTTCTATGTTTTTAAGGAAATGTACTTACATGGTTTCAAAAATATCTCTAAATGTCCATTGGCACAGTTCCTCTCTGGCTGCGATGGCTTGGGCAGGGCCCCAAGAACTGCATATGATGTCATTCTTCACTTGGTAAGAGACAAGGGCAGTATCTCCGTCTCATAAATAGAAAAGAAGAGACTGTACTCACTGCACACTGACCATCTGGGGTCATGAACCCATTCTCAAATGAGCTGCCACCACCAATAGGCTAGAAGGCTCACCCAAGGAATGGGGAGGGGATAATTTGACTTTAAATTCAGAAGAAAACAAATTTTCTATTAATGGTTGTGCCTGGAACTAATTGATTGTAGAAAAATGAACCAAACACAGAAGACTCACTCATGATCTGTTTTGAACTTCAGGAAGACCGTTTTAGTTTACTGCATTGGGTTTTAGTACCTAAATTTAGGCTTTAGTTTGCTATTTGGATGCCTACAGATAAACTAGTCAGTTAGGGTTCAATATGGTCTTTATGTGATAGGTTTTAAGCTGTGGGAAAATATGGACTAAGCAACTACTCAGTTTATAGGCTCAGCAAGGTCAACCTGCTTTGTTCAATGTCCTCCCCTTAGGAGTGAGCAGAGCAGTCCCTCTTGTATGGAACACCTGGAGTCAAGTGGAAGGGTGGGAGCCCCTCTTGCCCACCGTTGCACCCATATGGAGCTAGAGGGTGAGCAACCATTAGAAGAGGTCATGGCTGAAATGTCAAGCCAAAGAAGCAATTTCAAATATGCTTGAGCTAGATATTGAGATTCAGAAGAAGGGTGCTGAAAAACAAAGAAGGAAGAAAGACGAGAGGGTGATGCTGTGTTAGAAATTGGACTCTATTTTGAGTAGGTGGGCCTGATCCATTTGAAATGTTTAGGAATGAACACATAGCCATAAACAATCCAGGCCCATAACTTTTTTTAAACTTAAATGATCTGGACAATTACTTCACGTTTTCTTCACATTATCTAATATGTGTGTGTGTAGGGAGGGGGGAGGGGTAGTATAGCAGAAGTTCAACAGTGCCTTTCTGCTCAGAGTGCTTCCTGGGATAATTTCTGGTGTACTTTTGCCTGTATTGAACAGAGAGCTTGATTCCTCTTCTCTCATAGATTTCTCATTTCCTGTTAAGGACTGTGTGACTCTGTGTGTGTGTGTGCAGGAATGGGAGGCGGGTTGGTCAGGGGAAGTAGATAGTCATGTAGTATTCACTTATTTAATTTACCTGAAATTGTGATATTCAGAGCCCTCCGTGTGCTGGTGCTATGCTAGACACTAGGGACCAAAGGGTGGGTAAGACACTATCCTTGACCTCAAGGAGTTCACAGTCTGATGGGTGCATGGGAATGTTATGACACTGATCTGAGAGAGGAAAACACAAAGTGTAGTAATGTACCAAGGAAAGGGACTTCAGCCTTGCCTAAGTTCATTGTCTGCCCACTCTTGTGCAGGAATGGGCTGCCTGGAGCCGCAGGACAGTTCCAGTTCCTCCGTTTTTAGCTGGAGTCTTTGTGAGCACAGAGTGACTGCAAGTTCCCAGAGCTGGACGCTCCCTCCTGCCATGTCTTCAGGTCATCAGGCTTGGAGTGCATTCAGTTTGCGACAAGGTGATGCTTAAACAACTGACCTCTTGTCCCTCCCCCCAGGGTCCTTTAAACTCTCTTCTCCAGGAAGAAAGATCCATACCTGTCCACTATTTCTTTTAGAATCTGACCTTTCCTTTCATGCAATTCCTAAAAGAAATCCACTGCAGCTTTGATGTTTCATATTTTATTTATTTATTTATTTTGAGTTGGAGTCTCACTCTGTCACTCAGACTGGAGTGCAGTGGCTGCTCTTGGCCACTGCAGCCTTGATCTGCTGGGTTCCGGAGATCCTTCCGCCTCAGCCTTCCAAGTAGCTGGAACTACAGGCGTGCGCTACCACGCCTGGCTAGTTTTTTGATTTATTGTAGAGATGAGGTCTCGCCAAGTTGCCCGGGTGGGTCTCGAACCCTCGGGCTCAGGCAATCCACTTACCTCGGCCTCCCAAAGCGGTGGGATTATAGGCTGAGCCACTGAGCCCGGCCGGTGTTTCATATTTTAGAGGTCTGCAATATAAAAAGTCCAAGACTTGTATTTGTGTAAAATATTGACTGAATCCTGTGTTCTAAGAGCCAAGTACAAAATTCTCAACTTCAGCACCAGAGTCAAACTCTTTAGCTAAATCCAATCAAGTATCACCTCCATTACAGTAAAGGCCTTATCTGTTTAATCGTAGCTGTGTCCTTAGACTTAGAACCCAGCAAGACGTCAACATATAGTTGTTGAACAATGTGTCAGTTCCATACTTATTCTACCCTTCTTTCTAATGCAAACCCAATCTTTTGAAAAGCAGCAGAATCAAATCTAGTTTTTCCATTCTTTCTTACTGACAGGGTAGCCATGCTTCACAATCCTGGCTCCTGAAATATAAGCAAGTCTTGTTGGGCAGGGATCCTAGGAGATCCTCAAAGGGTACAGATTCAGTTGGCATATGCCCTTTTACCATTTTGGTCTCTTGTCCTTCAACTTTTTCCTGCCTGCCAAGCAACCATAATGGCTTGCAGACTCAGCCAATGGCTTTCAACCAATCTTGAGGAAAAGGCCTCCCTGTATAGAAATCTCCTTTGTGACATTCCTGATAGATTCCTGTACAGCTTTCTTTTGGAGAATCCCCATGACAGGGAGGTCATCATTTTAAAAATCAGCCCCCCTGGGCAGGTTTATTTGTTACCAAGTCTCACTGTTCAGTGAAGCAAATTTTCTCCTGGTATAATGGCCATTCACTGGACCTTATTCCAGCTTATTCTTCCTTTAAAAAAAAAAACCCCAAAAACAAAACTTTGCTATGGCTTGAATGTTTCCCCCATAAAGCATGAGATAGAAGTGAAATTCCTGGCTTACAATATGCAGAAGATTAAAACAAGACCCCTACCTATCACCGAACACAAAAATTAACTCTAAATGGATCAAAGACCTAAACATAAACCCCAAACTATAAGAAACTTAGAAAATGCAGGAGACACCCTTCTGGAAATTGGAACCAGTTCCTGATCAGAACCCCAAGTGCTCATGCCATGAGAGATAAGATAGACAAGTGGGACCTCATCAAACTGACAAGCTTCTGCAAAGCCAAAGAAACCATCAAGAGAGCAGGGACACAGTCCACAGGAAAAATATTTTCCAACTGTATGTCTGACAAAGACCTAACATCCAGGATCTACAAAGAACTCAAATGTGCCGAAAAGAAAAACACAAATAGCCCTATTAAAAAGTGGGCAAAATATATGAATAGACATTTTTCAAAAGAAGATATATGAGCAGCCAACAGATACATGAAAAAATTTCTCAGCCTCAGTAATCATGAAAGAAATGCCCATTAAAACTTCACTGAGATGTCACCTAACTCCCATCAGGATGGACATCATCAATAACTCAAAAAAGGCAGATGCTGAAGAGGATGTGGGGAAAATGGAATGTTTCTACACTGTTGGTGGGAGTGTAAACTAGTACAACCTCTATGGAAAACAGTGTGGCCACTCCTAAGAAATCTAAAAATTGACCTCCCATATGACCCAGTAACCCCTCTTCTGAAAATATGCCCAGAAGAACTCAAATCATTCTATAAAAAAGATATCTGTGCACACGTGTTTATCGCAACACTATCCACAATAGCATAAACATGGAACCAACTGCGCTGCCCATCAAAAGTAGACTGGATAAAGAAGATGTGGTACATATACACAAAGGAATGTTATGCAGCCATAAAGGACTAAATTATGAACTTTGCAGCAACTTGGATGGATCTAGAGTCTGTAATACTCAGTGATCTATCACAGAAGCAAAGAACTGAGTACCACACGTTCTCACTCCTAAGAGGACCTTGAACAATTATCACACTACTACAAGAAAGAGATTGGCAGCAGTGGAAAACTGCCAGGGGAAGAAAAGGGTACCTTATCTCAAACCAGATGAAGTGGGGACCAAATTGAGGTTCAAACTTTGCCTGTACAATGACCATTTGTATGCTGAATCCTGAATTGTACATCACATCTTTTAAAAAAAATGGAGTTACCTATGCATTAGCGGGGTCCAATGAAAGGTGTTTAGGTCATGAAGGCTCCACCCTCAGGAAAGACTTAACGCCGATTACAAAAGGGTTGAAGGCTTTGAGTTCAATCCCTTCTTCTCTCTTGACCTTGTGATGACTTTTATCATGTCATAATGCAGCAGAAGGCCGTCACCAGATACAGTCCCTCGATCTTGGACTTCCTGGCCTCCAGGACCATGAGCCAAATAAATTTCTGGACTTTTTTGTCTGTTTTTTACAAATTACCCAGTCTCGGGTGTTTTGTTAGAACAGCATAAGATGAATTCTATTAGATTTTCTTATGTTGTGTTTCTTCTCCTTATATCCTGAATTAAAGAAATACATGTAGTTTGATCATGCATTCCCTAATCTTTAGTAGTCTCTATTTTATAAGCAATCATGTGCACTCATCATGTAATTACACACACACCTATACACACACAGAACAAGATTCTGAAACAGTTTACTCCAGTCAACTGAAAAGCCAGCTGACACAGAACATAAAATAAAGTGGTTCTAGTTTTTGTTTTTATGTGAAAATTTACCTGTATGCACATTATATAAAGATGGTAGTGCCTAAAAATCTACTCACTTAAAAAGAAATGGCAAAACATTACTGTGACTTATAGTCATGTCTTGCTCATGTGTTCAACATGCATTGTTTTATTGTTTCCTAATTAGGGGGAATTTTGTGCTTCAAAGACAGTCTGCAATTAGGAGCATCTGAGTTTAGATATATAAGGCAGGCAATGGAGTGAAAAGGATAGAACACTCCACTAACTAATGAACATGTGAAGTATTTTGTATATTAAAATGTCTGATCCAGCTAAATAAAATGTAATTATCAAATTACACACATACTTATTCAGAGTCCCATGCACAGATATCAAAGAAATAAGGAAACAGAGGTTTATCTGACAACATGTTGTGTCAGTTCCTTTGTTGAGTAGGAATAGAGGTATTTGCTAGTAAATGGCTTTTATTCCTACCAGGAAGTGCCTGGCCTCCCTTGCAATGTCTGGCATCTCCATGGTTAATTAATCTACTCTGCATTCTTCCTCCAGCTCACAGGGCTGACTGTAAAAAATCTTGCAGTGAGAAAATCTGGCTTCGGAAGTGCTACTTAAGTGACCTGACTTCTTAAAATAGTCCTTCATAAACAAAATTCACATGATATAATTTGAGTGTGTACATCCAATTACACTTTCTGGGGAAGCACAGGGAAGATGATATCGGCTTCCCTTGCTCTGTTGTGACTGGCTAAAGCAGCATTCCTCTACTCAAGCCCCAAGAGGATTCTGGGAAAGAAATTATTTACATAACCCATTCTTTTGCTAACTGAGTTTCAAACCTATGTATCACAGGAATTTTCCAACCTTTAATGCTGCTGCCAATCTTCAGGTTCTGTTACTTTAATTCTACCCAAAGAGAGAACCAAGAACACACTTCAGAAGCAATATGTCATGTGAACTGATATGTTATCCAACTACGTATTCTGGGCCTACTGGTTTTTCAACAAATCAATATTGTACCTATTTGTTGTTGAAAGGAAAGGTTTGAGAAGAATGTTGCAAGCGTTCTGGAAACAAACACATGTAGGATCAACTCAAAGAGATGTACTTGTGAAATGAATAAATTAACGTTCTAAGAAATATTTAGACAACAGTGAAATGTCACATCAGCATGATTGTAGTAGTGTTCTCTGATTAAATGTTGCTAGCAGCACTGAATATGGGATATATATTTTTTAAAAATCTTTCATTTTTAAGCATGGTTTCACTCATTTTTAATGAGCTCTTAAAACGCCCTCCATCATCAAAGTGTAAATATGACTAATGCATTTGTCCTACTTAGCATGACATTGCAGCTGCTAAGTCCTCCCAGACTTCCCAGTTCTAATCTAATTATGCTCTGACCCACTCATCACAGTCAGGTGATATTACCGGATATGAAGGAAAACAAATTTATAATCCAATCTTGCAAAACAAACACCACACAATCATTTTACAACTCTCTCTAAATTCATAGACACCAAGACTATTTGCAACTCCAGGCAAAGATGTCTACAGGCCAGGGCTGAAGGGATTTAACTGATCATTTCAGCAGTCCTTAAAATATTCTTTGCAAAGCTCATTCTCCCCCAGCACACACATACGAGAGAGTGCAAGCACACGCACGCGCGCACATACACATACACACAATGTAAAAAGGAATAGAAAAGGTAAAGAAAGAATGAAAATAATAGTCTCTTGGTATTTTCCACAAGTCAGAGAGAATAATATTTCCATTTCCCAGCATTCAGAGAAACCTCTTGGGAAGGCTGACACTCAAATCTGTTTTTGAAAGGCATTTTTCTCAGACATGCTGGGATGTTGCAATTATTGTTTTAAAGCCTATATGAATTTCCTAAAGGAAAATGTACAGAAATAGAGATATGGGATTTTAAGAAATGCGCACCATAGCAAGTGAGGTGCATTAAGTTGGATTTCAGTCATACTCATGTAATGGATATTTATGTGTCTGAAGTGAATGTTTACCTTGATAGCAACTACCAAATTGGAATGGTTTATGTTACATGCCATTTGCTGTACATTAAGAAGTCACAGGATTCCTTTCATATGATTTGAGTTTGCTGCAAAGAGACTTAAACTTAGACAAAGAACACACAATATCATACACTTACATTTAAATTGCATAGTGGGAGGGGGAAAGGGATGCTGCTAATTTCATTATATTCACTGTATCATTTCTGTGAAGTCAATCCTTCATTTAAGTGATCAAAAATGTGCATTTAAGTCACACACAGAGTTTGCATTTATCATACCCTACACCGCCATCTTACTCCATCCTGTACAAAAACACATTTTTTTTCCCTAACACTTTTTTTAGAGGCCAAATGGTAGGTTAAATGTCTCATTATCAAGTTTAAGGAACATTATTTAATTAACACTTTTCTGGCTCTCGTTTCTCCTGTTTGATGGAATGTGTAAGAGACAAGAAAGAAGATGTTGCAATTCAAATCTGACAGCATGACCTTGAGCATGAAGTAACCTGGATTTGCATACCTGGCTGCCTTTATCTGTTCAGTTATCTTGGAGACATCACCTCCACTCCGACATTTTCACTTATCTACCTCACCGAGAGACACAGAAGACTATTCAGCCCCCAGCTGTAACATTTTAGCATTTCCCCAAGAGGAAACCATAATGCAGCAGTTTTTCTAGTTAAATATTGCTGCTTCTCAGTTTTCCAATAACTAAATGATTAACCATCTTATCACTCATGAGCTGAAGAATGAGAACGAGATGAGTTTCAAATGCAGGAAGCTCACAGAATTGTCACCAGCAATTAAAATAGAGTAAAATGCTAATTGTAGCAACAGTGTTTAGAATGTATCCAATCTCTGAAAGAGCCTGGCAAATATAACCTTGTCATTAATATTTTATGTATACATATAACATCATTTTGTAATAAATTTCCTGGTGGATAGACTGAACTGACAAGACAAACAATCTGCTTAAGATGTGGGAAGAAGATCAGTGTCTGAGAGAATATCTGGGTAAGGTATTTCTATGATTGGTTTGAATCACATACATAGAGCTGATTTAACTTGAATTGGTTGAGGGTTCCCAAGGGAGGCGTAACTGTAGCCCTAGTGTAACCTGTAGCTGAGCTTAGATGGGGAAAATAAAAGAAGTCCTTTGAACTGGGTTTCGAACCTTTAAAGGTATCTCAGGATTTCCAATGCCACTCTTGATCCAGAAAAAATATGGGTGATCCTATCTGCTCTGGACAATAAACTCTTTGTTCGGGAGAGATATCAATGATTTTAGCCTAACTGTTAATTGAATAGAGAAAACATAAACCATCTCTTTGCTGATGGCAGGCAATCTCTTGAGTGGCCCTTTTTGGGTTCAATCTTGCATCCACAGTGGATAGCAAATGGTGATCCAATTAACACAGGGCTTAGGCTCTTCATATAAGGTGTCTTACAAAGATTTGCGGTGTGGTTGTTACCCTGTGAAGTTCCAGACGGAATTTCCTTCAAGAGAGAAAGAAGAGAAGCAGATTTCCAGAACTTGAATTAAGGAAGGCAATCACTGGCTCCATTTTTCCTTTTGAAATGACATTTTCAGTGAAGTGAAACAGCTCCCAAGGTGTGCTGACTCTATACCCTCATTTAAATTTTCCAATTCTTGAAAAGGCGAAGTTAAACATTAGCCACCCTCCTAAAGGGAATTAAGATGAATGTAGAGAAAGAGGAAATTCCAGTGTTTATGGCCGTCAGCTGAAAATGTGTATCCAGTTAAGTAGAATGATGAACTAGATGCTAGGAGCCTCTGCCCAGCAAATCAGTCATTTTTCTCTCAGAATTTCCCTTTGACTTCATTAACTGACCTTTAGGATATAATTTTAAAGTTTCTAAGAATCTGCCATTTCTTCTCTAAAGCAAACATTAAGGATGATACAGTCTACTTGTCACCATTAGATGTCATAATGAACATAAAGGCACTTAGTTTCATGTAAAATGTTGTATGAATGTAAAGAATTACTATTGCACTTTGATTTCTTTCAAGTGTTTATGTGTAAGACTGCCTTACACAACATGACTCACGTGTGTATGTGTGTGTGTGTGTGTGTGTGTGTGTGTGTGTGTGTGTGTAAAGAGCTTTCACCACCACAGCACCAAGGCACTTGGATATTTTATACTTTTGCCTATGTGATTAGTAGCCATATCCATTCAGTTACGGTATGTGCCTGGCATTTTTCTGGGTGCTGAGGATAAAGTGGCAAATACAATAGACAATATCCTTGCTCTTATGATGTTCACATTCTTGCAAGGGTATGGGGGGAAAACACAGTAAATATAAATACAAATACAAAATTTCAGGTAGTGGGTGTGCTGCGGAGAAAAACAAACAAGCCATGTACTAGAAAGTGTAGCATTTGAGCATCTGGAAGCCATAAGAAAGCACCAGTCACATGAAGACTTGGGAAAAACTGCTGTAGGTAGCAGGTGCAAAGATCCAGATGTAAGAAAGAGCTTGGGATACTCGGAAGACATAAAAATGGTCAGCGTATTTGGAGCCTGAAGACAAGTAGAGGACAAGTAGAGGAAATACGATTCGAGAGAGAAGCAGCAACTAACTCATAGAATTGAGTGGGCTGTGGAAAGGAGTTAGGATTTTAGTATGGTTTCAATGAGTGGTCTTTAGCAGGTGTTAAGCATGCCTTACATATTACAAAACACGGGAAACTAAATAGTAGGTTGAGAGAAGCCAGTGCTAAGCATGCCTTACATATTATCAAACACGGAAAACGAAATAGTAGCTATCCAGAAGTCACAGATTTTTTAAAAAAGAGATCTCTTCTCCACGTTACCCATCCTCAAGAGCCAGCAAAGACGCTTACACCCATAGAGGGCGCCAAAAGACCTTGAAAGGCCCTTTCAGCACCTAAGAGAGGGGAGAGCGCTCCGGTTGCTCCTTTGGAGTCTGGTAAAAGGTGACTCGACCTGGGAAACCGTCGTTTGTCTGTAATCCCTATCCAAACAGCAGAAAGCAGGAGGAGCTTGGTTTACATGCATCAGGACCCTGGCTTTTTCACAGTGGAGGATTGTTTATGATGGGATGGGAGTGGGAAGACATTTGGGAGTTATTTTTAATCTTCTCCCATCTGGTAGTATTGAGTAGAGTATAAAACAAATATGGAGCCAAAATTTACTTTCTGGAGTCACTTGGCAAGAGAGAGATCTCTATACATAGAACTTCGAAAATACTCATAATTTGCCACCTAGGATGTGTTATTCTAAATACTATTCCCAACTTACTTATGAAGTTTTTTAGTAGTGTGTACCAAGAAAGGCTACCGCATACGAAGTTGGGGGCTGTGATGTATGGGGTTTTCCGCCCATGATCACCGATAGCTATGATGTATTTTGAAAACAACTCACAGCAAGTTAGATGAAAGGAAAAGAGAAGGCAGGGAGAAGGGGGAAAAGAGGGGGGATGAATAGAAGATAGACAAAGAAAATGCAAAAGAGAATGAGTGATCTTGGAAGAAAGCAAATATCGATATACTGGCATTTAGAACCATGTGCAAACAGGACTGAGAAACACAGTTAATACATTGTGTCATTTAACACCCTATACATAGGTATTAAGTACATAAGGCATTAAAGGTATTAAATACAGGACAAAGAATATGACTCTCCCCAAATCAAGACTCATTTCTTTATCACATGTGGGCATTAAGGGCTCAAGATGATTCTGAGAAAACATTCATTATTGTCTTTAATAAGAAGAAGTTCAGCTGATCAGCTCTTACTCAGTCTTTCATCGCCCCATTTCATGCCTGATGATCACAGACGTGTTCTTTATATAGTCTTTGCTTTATTCAGAGAGACTTCAAGAAGCACTATAAAAGCAACCCACCAAATAAATAACCTGATCAAATGAATATAGAGCCATTGGGGAAGAGGCAGCCTCTCAAATCAACTGGAAGCCCCAAAGGTCAACGATGGGTAAAGCCCTCGAAAGGTGCCAGCCATCTAAGAAATTGCGAGCAATTTTCAGTGGTGTTGCACCTGTTTATTCTAAGAATCATTTATTCAAACTCAACCACGGAGGAGTTCTAAGTGCCTAATACAGCAAAGGTGACAAAGAGGCTGAGGCCAGAGCAGGTCCATGCCAAGCAGCCCCCCGCCCACGTGCCTCACATCAGACTTCTACGGGAACATATTTCAGTTGACGTGGTTCCCCCCATTTTCAAGAAGACCCTCCCCCTCCACTCACTCTCCTGTTACCTACTAAACATTTCGTAAAGAAAGTGCCAGGTCATTAATCATCTATTGGTTTTAATCAATTTAAACACTAGAATGATTGTCTACCTTCTCATCCACAGACAATGCAAACTTAGTTCACAAAGACACATCAATATTTGATGGGCAAGGCTTAAAAAGAGGGGTGGGAGAAGGTGAAAGAGACAAACAGCGAGATTCCATCTAAATATTTTAAGCCATCTACCTCCAAATGGCCTCTTTCAACAAATGAGAACTTGCTCTCTTTGTCACCCTCCAATTCCCGGGGTTGATTTATTTAAGGCACTGGGGTTGGATCCTGTCATGAGAGAAGACATCATCTTAGCACCCCAAGGCAATTACAAAAGTCCCAAACAAAACATGTGTCATAGGACCGGGTGGGATAGCATGTACGGTCCCTTCCCAGCACTGGCAGTTTGTGTGAGTTTAACAGACGTTGTCTCCCTCGAGAACAGGATCTGAGGCATGGACATTCATAGAAACCCAATGCTGAATCCCAGGGTCCCCTGTGGCACCCTGCTGTGAGTAAAGCTGTGAAGGAATGGGTCAGCTTCTAAATCTGGACGCTTCTCTTCCCCTTCTGTCTCCTGCTCCAGAGACTGCAGACCCTAGGGCGGTGGGGGCGGGGAGGGTGGGGAGTCGAAAAAGACTTTCTTAGCTGATGTCAGAGAAGAATTACTCATGGGGTCAGAGCAGAAGGGAAGAGTTGGGAGAAACTTTTAGAGGTCACTTCGTCCCGCTTCCTCTAAGAAGAGGGAGATTCCATCCCCCCAGCACCCAAGACCTCCTAGGTGCGAGGCACCGTGCCAGGCCGGGGGAGGGGACGCCTGGAGAGTGAGGCGACCTTGGCTCTCGGGAGACTACCTTACGATCCGCCCAGGGGAGCCAGAGGGGAAAGCCAAGGCGGGCAGGAGTTACCTGGTTGATGGAAATGGCCGCCAGCCGGGGGATGACCACTTGGAGGGTCACCTGCAGCAACGAGGTGCCCAGGCCGGCCAGGATGGCCCAGGTGAGCGGCAGGGGCAGCATGCTGTAGGTGGCGAAGAGCGTGAAGAGCACGTAGCCAATGCCGTCGCCCAGGAGCCCGTAGCCGAGGCCTGCTGCCAGAATCTGGGTGGTCATGGCCACCCAGGTGACCACACCGCTGTACTGCAGGTATGTGTGCGAGGTGGTGTCCTTCCTGACCACCACCAGGGCGCAGATCACCACCTCGATGCCGGTGAAGAAGCCCAGCAGGATGCCCTTGAGCGGGTCCATGGGGGCCGAGGCCAGGCTCAAGTGGAGGACCAAGAGGGTGAGTTTGGTCAGCACGTCCAGCACGTTCATCACCACCTCCGACTTGCGCCTCTGGCCCAGGAAATAGCGCTGGTAGAGGCGTTCCAGATCCCGAGACTTGAAGGAGTTGCGCAGCGTGGGGAAAATGACCCCCCGGTAGCTGTAGCCCCCATTGAGGAAGAAATCCGAGTTGCTCGGGGCGCAGTCAAGGTGCAGGAAGCCCAGGTCGCCGCCGCCGCCGCTGCCGCTGGCGCTGGCGCTCCCGCTGCGTTCCGGGAAGACTTTGGTGCCGCCGGTGCCGTGCGCCCGCTCCCCGGGGCCCAGCGAGTAGAGGGGCAGCGCCGAGTCGCCGGACAGCGGCGGCGCGTGGTGGTTGGGGCCGCCGCCCGCCGGGGTCGGGGCTTTGCCGGAGGCTGCGCCCCTGCCGCCGCCGCCGCCGCCCCGGTGCCCGTGGATGAAGCGCTGCTCGGTGATGTGCCGCACCGCCGTCTGCCACAGCAGCCGCTGCGGCCGCGAGCCGCTCCCGCCGTCGCCGGCCGGGGGCGTCGGGCGGATGGTGTAGAGTTCCTCGCTGCCGCTAAGGCAGCGCACATCCGAGAGCTCCATGGCGCCGGGCCGCAGGAGGGGAGGCGCAGGACCCGGGGAGGCGGCTGGAGGAGGGCAGCCCCGGGGACTCGAAGGCGGCCTGGCCGGGGCTTGCCGGCGAGCCCTTCTGTCCTAGGCTGCCCGGCTGCAGGAGCCCAGGGCAGGGGCCCCGCAGGTCAGGTCATCCCGTGCCCGGGGGCAAAGTGCGCTTGCAAGATCGCCGCAGCACCCTGCGTCCTCGCGCGCCGCGCTCGCGCCAGCCCGCGCAGCTTGGGTACGCAGCGGCGGCGGAGGCTATTTGTCCGCAGGAGCCGCGGCGCCCTGAGCCACGCAGCCCCCTTCCCGGGCTCCGGCTCCTCGGTTGGCTCCAGGCTCAGCGTCTTGGCGCAGCCTTTGCTCTCCGAGAGGCGCCGGGCTGCTTCTGCGGCGCGTCGGGCGGGTCCCGGCTGCGGCACCGGACTCCGGACGCCCACTGCTTGGCGGCTGCTGGGGGGCTGGCCGGGGGCGACTCGCGGCAGCTCTGGGTACGAAGTTAACGGCGGTGGCAGGAATCATCGCCCTTCGGAGAACTCCATTGCGCCGGCATGGGGAGCCGGGGCGGAGCTGGGGGCGGGGGCAGCGAACGGAGAGGGGGTGGGGACGGCGAGGTGGCGGGGCGCCCCGCGGGAGGGCTGGAGAGGTGGTGGCCTCGGCGCTCACGGGTCACCAGTTAATTCGGAGGAAGGGGTGTGCTGACGCTCCTTCCCCGGCTCGTTCCTGGCTCCAGAGCGAGGGCCCACAGCGCAGCGCCGGCGGTGGCCAGGGGCATCCCTCCGGGAGGCGGCGGGGAGACTCCAGCCCCAGGGTCCCAGCCTCGGCTACACTGCGAGGACGACGCCTCCAGCCGTGCGTCCGAGGGGTCGCGGCACACCGTTCCCATGCCCTTCGCTTCGCTCTTTGGAGTCCATTTGGCCCGGAGCGAGGAGGAGCGGGAGGCGGGGCGAGGAAAAAGTGGGGAGGGCTCCGAAGCCACCGCTCGGAGGACGAGGGGAAGCCGCCGGCGCGGATCCCGGAGGCTGAGAGCCGAGGCTTGGCGGGTGCGGCGAAGTCCGGTGGGGACGAGGAGCACGGGAGGACGGAAGCCGCGTGGAAGTCGACAGAGCCGCCTCGGGGTCCAGGCGAGCGCGCCGCGTGCCACCCTGGCACCCTGAAGCGCGCCGCAGGCCCCCAGCGACTGGGAGGAATTCGGGGACCAGTCAGAGCGGTCAGACACCCGCGGCGACTTAAGCCCGCCTTCGCGCCAAGCCACGCCCCCAGAGCCGGGGGCGGGGTGCGGGTGGTGGCGCGGACCCGGCACCCGGTTCTGGCCGGGACGCCCCGGGGCTCGAAGGCCGCGCCACGCTCGGGCCGGCGCGGGAGCGGAAGGACCCCCGCGGGCCGGAGCGGGCGGCGGGCGTCCCCGGCCTGGCCGCTCTCCGGCGTTCCAGCTTGTCGCGCCGGCCGGTTCCTCCGCGCTGCTTTTTTAGGCACTGGCTCGGGTCCCCGGCAGGTGCGGAACCCGGACTCGTAGGCCGCTGTGCGCACGGACTTCGGGAGCCCAGCGCGGCGGAGGAGAGGGTCTCCTTTCCGCCCTCCCTGCCCGAGCGTCTTTTCGCGAAGCCAACTTTCCGGCGAAACGCGAGATCCCCCAAGAAGCCGCGATCGCAGAGGCGGGCGACTCCTTACTACAAGGAGCCACAGGGATAGTGGGCGCGGGGCGTCCCTATGGGGGTGTCCCCTGCCTGCCTCGCACGCGAAGTTTCTCCCCGCTTACAGGATGGTGGAGGAGGAGACCGTGGAGAAGGGCATTTGCGGGGGAGCCCAGGTTTCCCGCTTGCCCGAGCGGTCGCAGACAAAGCCTGGCGGGGACGGGGCGCGCCGGGGGGGGGTGGGGCTCGCGGGGACCCGCTTGGCACCAGCTCCCGCGCGGGGCCGGTGCGGCCGCTGCAGTCCCGTGCCTGGGTGCTGGTAGAGGAGCCCCGGTGGCCGCCGCCTCCGCCACCAGGACTGCAGCTGCGGCCGGTGGAGCCCGGGCCCGGAGCGCGGTCAGCTGATGGCCAATGACGTCAGGCCCTGGGCGCTTTCGCGGCTCCCCGTGGCGTCCCATGAAAGCCCAGATGACCGCCTCGCCCCGCCGCCCCCGCGGTCCCCCCAGAGCGAGCGATTTCCCCTGCTCTCCGGAAGAGAAACTCCCCTCCCTCCTGCCTGCCCTGAGCGAGAATAAATTTGGATGCCCCCTCCTGTCCCCAACCACATACATTACCTTCAGGGTTATTTCTGTCGGCCGTGTCCCAGAAACGCGGGGTTTCATTCTTTGCTTTTTAATTCTTTTTCTTTCACGCATTTGGGCTTCGGTTTAAACCCAGAACGGATCACCTACCTTGCACAGATAATCCCAGAAGAAAGAGGCAATAATCGTCTCACATTTCTTCCCCATCCCTAACCAGGACGTTTCTGGAGTTTGATCCACACTCTGGAAAAGACTTTAATTCCAGTCCTTTAAAGTTGTGCTCTACCATCCATCAAGAAAGTGATCAAAATCAAACACTCAATTTTACATAGATAGGAGGCCGATTCTGTTCTTGACTCTGCGTTTAAAGATTAATTAATTTGTTGATTGTAAAGATCTCCCAGAATAGCTGGTCCATCTCACGGGGTTGGAAGTTAAAGGTAAAATACCTCAAACAACTCAGTGTTGCAGTTATCTAGGCCTTAATAGTGAAATAACCCCAGGAATTACATTACTGTGAAAGAAAAGCTTCTTGCTTCTTCCTTTCTGAATTCCTTGGGCTCCACAGTCTTTGCCAGACCTCCTGGGACTCTGGGGTGGGTAATTAGTCTTTTGTCTTGAAGAGGGAGACCAGACTGGGTCGAGTTGTCCTACAGACCCTGAGCCAGGAGGTGTGGGTAACAGTGTCCTCCCTCTGTCTACTGACATTACCTCAAGTCATCTGTGCTTATGACCATATTAACAAACTTGGCAGTGGAAGACACCTTTGTATTTTCTCAGTTCTTTCTCTTTGGGCCCTAAGGACTCAGCCCAAATAAATGAAGGGTTGGTTGAACGCAGATGGAACTTTCCTACAAAAATCTTTCTCTAACCTGGACAGAACCCAGGATGATTTATTCAGCAGCAAAAGGAGGCGGGCTAAGGAGGGGGAGATTGGCCCCCCATCAGATAAAATGACTCAGGCTGATGAATGAACACAACACGCTACAGAAAGAAACTCAAAAGAATTTCACAAACTCAGAGGTGGAAGCTAATATATCAGGGAGAAAACATCACATCTGTTCAACTGACGGAACGTTTCATTGCTGTAGGGATGTTACCATAGGTTGTTTAAAAATAAGAACACAGATGACACAGTTAGATTCAGATGTTATTCTTCTTGTTGGGATGACATAGTGCCATTCAGTCCAAAAAGTATTCTGTTTTTGAATGACAGCATTGGCTCAGCACAGATCTTGAGAGGCTTTTTGGAATATGCAAACCACCAAATGATCAAGTATCACTTAAAAACATGAGAAGTCAACACACTCTTCTAAGGCTAGGATAGACCATAAGCTTGTTCATTCATCCCCTGCTTATTCATTAAGGTAGGGTCTCTCCGTTGATCTAGGTACAGTATTTTGCCACATAGTTTCTTTCTCTTGGAATGTCCTCCCCATATCCCTCCCATAATACTTTGCTCACTACATCCTTCAAAGCCCAGCCGTGCTGTCTCTGTATGGAGCCTGTCCTGACATCCCCAGTGAGAATTAATGACCTCCTTCTCTGTTGTTCAATAATCTCTTCTGGGTATTTTTATTAGTGTGGTCATCACTGTAGGGACTGGCCTTTTGCTTACATGTCTATCATTTCTCCTATGAAACAGCGATATCTTTGAAAGGGAGGACTGATTTTCCTTGGGCCCATATCCCTCAGCTTTTAGCAACTGTCTGTCGTTTACATAGAGATAATAATTCTAGCCATTATCGAGCACCTACTAGGGGTCAGAGTCTCCCTTAATATCTTTTTTTTTTTTGAGTTGGAGTCTCACTCTGTCACCCAGACTGGAGTGCAGTGGCCGCTCGCAGCCTCGACCTGCTGGGCTCCGGCCATCCTTCCGCCTCAACCTTCAAAGTAACTGGAACTACAGGCGCACGCTACCGCGCCCGGCTAATTTTTTGATTTATTGTAGAGATGAGGTCTTGCCTGCCCAGGTGGGTCTCGAACCCGCAGGCTCAGGCAATCCACTCACCTCAGCCTCCCTCAGGCTGAGCCACGAAGCCTGGCTCCCTTAAGATCTTTTACAAACATCTCTTTTAACCATCCCAGCAATTCTACGAATGAAGTCTTTACCTATTTTTATTATTCTTATTTTACTGACTGGGTACTGGCTTCATCTGGCTAAGTTCCTTGCCCAGCGTCTTGTGGTTAGCAGATAATGAAATTTCAGTGATTAAATTTGGATTGCATAAATCCAGCATCTACATGCGTAATAAAAATGCCATAATAAACAGTCAATGACTAATTGAAATGAGACTAGTATAAATGAGAATGCCAAATATTTTGTGCCTTTTCAAAGGCAAATTAAATAAGACACTTCTAATATATTTAGACTTTGAGAAATCTGTTGGACTAAGCCTGAATGGCAGATGACAGTCGCAGAAACCATTCTTGTTTGGATGGAGAGCCTATTAATTTTGGCTCAGTTCAAGTGTTAGACACAATTTCTATAATTTGTGAAAAAGCAGATTTTCACATATTGGATTTAACCAAAATAATTGACTCAGTCTAATGTATTTCATTTGGGTGGTTGTGGTAGTGGGGAAAACATCCTCTTGCTACACTGTAAAGTAATATATTTGTTTTGTGACGTTGCTGCATTCCACTGGCCAAATTTACATTAGGCAGTTTTAAGAAAGGGAATTTCGTTTTCTCTGCTGATGCACTTTGTCTTCCTAGGCTGATTGCATTCATATATGAATTTAAATTTTATAAGAGCACTGTCCATAGAAACCCTGGCACTCACAGAAGACATATAAAATATTCACACGTAAAAGAAAAGATGGACTCAGTTCAGGAAAAGGACCTGAAACCAGAGAGATCCTGTTTCCAAAGGGAAGGAGGTTGTTTGTGACAAGGCAGCTTCCAAAGTCGGGAATCCTTAAAGGAAAATTACATGCCTGCCTTGTCTGGAAGCACTGCTCTTAGGAAATATTAAAGGCTTCAACTGCTTTGACAGAAATCCAGGAAAAGTCAGTGTCTTAGGTAAGTAGGTCTCATCTACGAAAAGGTCTATGAATTAGAAACTTTGCACTCACATTTCACCTGAAACGCAGCATAATGTACAATAGAATAAACATAATGTCTATTTTTTCCTCTCTTGTATTTTCTCTGCCTTGAAAAATGCTGGAGAAAAAAAAAAAACACTTTGTAGACATTTTGGATCTTCACAGGAACTAGTCTAAATTAGATTCTGGTGCCTGGAAGGAGAAGAGTGTCTCATCAAGTGGGAAAACAATTCTGAGACAAGCAAGGCATGCTCATCAGTCAGTGAGTTAGAGCAAGAAAACTTCAAGGGAGATAGACTTAAATATTTTCTTCTTCTTCCTAAAAGATGATTTCCTTGTCTCTGGTTTAACTAAAGGAAGAGCTAACTGTGACATCAGTAGTTTAGACTTCACTTACTGAAATCCCAAAATAACAAGAACACACACACATGCACACGTGTAGCATGAGAGAAATGGTTAAGAAGCTACATAAAGAAGAAGTGATGAGAAGTGGTAATGAAAGAAAAAAATAAGTGGGTGTTCAGCTAGTCCACGCATGTCACTCAACCTTCTTTGGGTCATGGTTTAAGACCTGCTATTTAATTTGGCACTCATATGAAGTCTTGGGGCAAAATGAGCAGACTCTATGGGAAATAAAGCAGATTGTTATCCCTTACTCTGTTAAAAAAAAAAGTGTATGTGTATGTGTGTGTGTGTGTGTGTGTGTGTGTGTATTTGCTATTTTAATATCACAAAACTTCATATTTAAAAAAATGTTTCACTCCCTGGAGACTGCTGATGTTTATGTAGACTATTTAAGCTAGCACTTTATAGATAACATTATAATGCAAGTATATTTATATGCATTGATATATTTGCATATGTGAATCTTATACTCATTAATTTAGTGTGAAAGAAATGTCTCTTTCCCTTTCAAAATCAATGTATTTATGTGTCTACCCAGTTGGTGAAATACTGAGCCCACATCCTGTCTATGGCTTTCATTTGTACCCTCCTAATCTCAGGAAGATACTATAGTTCTCATTCTTATGCAGTGTGTGTGGGAGGTACACTCATTCACACACTTGCCACTTGCCTCTAGTCTTTGGCTGTCCATTTCCAAAGGTTACCACTGAGGCATTCTCTGATACTATGCATATGGTCGTATTTTATGGGTCAAACAGCACTCTGTATTGCTTTTTTTTTGAGTCAGAATCTCACTATGTTGTCCAGGCTGGAGTACAGTGGCACACTCTTGGCCACCCCAGTGTCGACCTGTTGGGCTCTGGCGATCCTTCCACCTCAGCCTTCCAAGTAGCCAGAACTGCAGGCGTGTGCTACCATGCCCGGCTAATTTTTTGATTTATTGTGGAGATGAGGTCTCGCCAAGTTGCCCAGGTTGGTCTTGAATCCACAGACTCAGGCAATCCACTTGTCTTGGCCTCCCAAAGTGCTGGGATTATAGGCTGAGCCACCAAACCTGGTGCTTTTTTTAAAAACACACATGTGACTCTTCATCACACACACACACACACACACTCACACACACATATCTGCATGTCCTGGGCACAGTAGGAAGTGGATTTCTTAGTGTGGATTGCAGCAAAAAAAAAAAAAATGATTAGAAGGCATTGGTCTAACCCTGAGATTCTTATTGAAATGATTGAATACTACATTTAATTGAAGCCATGGCTAGGTGAAATGAGTTAATTTCATAGTCAGGAAGAGTTGTTCTTGAGTTCTGATGTATGATGTGCTATTGCTGTGACCTTGAGCAATTGTTTAAGTTTAGAACTTTTGTAATATGGTAGAAGTGGAAATTTTGCCAGGTTTTGTGAAGACTGAGGTAATTCATCTAAAGCACTTAGGACAGTGCATAACACATAGTAAACACTCACTATGTAAGCACTCACCCTATCCCACACACTCAATAAACAAGATCTGTTGACTACTGACAAAATAGTTCACCGTTTTCTTCTGTCTCATTCCACCGCTCCATTGCTGTTTTCTTATTTTGGATACTATTCTCTCTCACCTAAATGATTTCAATAGACTCTGAAACGCTCTCTTTAGCTGTAGTCTGCCTCCTTTCTTTAGCTACTGTGATCATTCTCAATTAAAAATATGATCATACCACTCCTCTTTTCTTTTAATGGTGGAACAAAAACACATAAGGTTGTCTCTCTCAACAGTGTCCAAGTGTGCAGTATAATATTGTCAACCACATGCACATTGTTGTGCATCAGTTCCCCAGAAGGCCCCATCCCTGCATAATTGAGAGTTTATATCTATCCAAGAACAACTCTCCCCTCTCTCCTCCCAGCTAATAATGTCGTTTTCTTGCTGAAGACATTGGGATGTCTCCGCTTTGCCCTGAAATGCTTTAAAGTAGAAGACAAGCATCTCTAGGACTGGTTATTGCTTCTCTCTCCAGCCCCATCTCTCACGACTACTTTACTTTTGGTGCTTCAACCACACTCAACTCCATTTGTTTCCCCAAATGTGTCTTGCTCTCTCTTTTCTCTGCATCTATGGATTTGCTAGTCTCTTTGCTTAAAACCATCTTCCTATTCACCCTTCTGCTCTTAGTATGGATGCCACTTTCTCCAATAAACTTTCCCTGGCCTCCTGTGTCCTGTATAAGTTAGAAATGCTTTTGGCTACAAGGGAAAATTTATAGTAGCAGCTTAAACAAATTGGAGTTTGTTTTTCATACATGACAAGAAGGGTGCATGTAGGAATTTACTGGTTTGGTTCAGGAAGCCAATTATATCCGTGGCTTTGTGCTGGCAATTCTAGAATTCATTTGGCCTTTCCCTTGTGGTCACAAGATGGTTGCAGCCTTTCTAAACATTCTTTCTCTCTCATTAGGGTAGAAACACAACCAAGAGTTCCTTCTTCTTATCTAGAATCTGGTAGAAGACTTCCACATGTGTCTTATTGGCCAGAATTTTATCCCATACTTGTTCTAAAGCCAGGACCTGGGGTCTCCTTCCCAGTGATCAAGAAATCTGATACAGAGAAATATGTGAAAACTGGACCTTGGACAGGCAATTGAGATATTTGTATATTCCTCACTAGCTCGTCACTTTGCAAACTGTGCATCTCTATCTCAGCCCTATCCAGTCACTTCTTCTTTGTCTGTAGTAGCCAGACTCAAGATGGTCCTTAATGCCCCCATCTCTTGGTGTTTATTCCTTTGCATAGTCTCCTTCAGCACTGCATTACTATTAATCTGTATAACCAGTAAAGTACAAAATAAATGGTGGCATGTCACTTCCAAGGCTAGGTTATGAGGACGTTGTGAATTGTGCCTTATTCTCTCTTGGTGTGCTTATTTGTTCTTGGAGAGGCCAGCTGCTATGTTGAATACTCAGGTAACCATAAGAGCGGGGACCCCCAAAAGCCTGGAATTTATTTATCAAACAATTGTGCATTTATTCTTACATATTTAAACTTCAGTCACCCTCAAAGTACTCTTCATTTGATACAATAAACCTATTGAGACTCTTTTGCCAGTGCTCAAAACATTTTTAAGAAACTCATCATTGTTATTCCTTCTAGTGCTTCTGCCATGTTTTGTTTCACTTTTCCACTTAGGCAGAACATTTCCCTTTGAGGACACTTTTCATCCAGGGAAATGAAAAAAGAAAAGTCATTCTGGGCGTGATCGGGTAAATAGGGAGGTTGGGACACAAAAGTCATACTGCTTTTGGCCAACACTCAGTGTGGTGTGGGCAGGTGTGCTCATAACTCACCCATCATGAAATGTCAAACGTGTTGAAAGAATCTTAAAAAAATCACTGAAGTTGAATGCAACCTCTCACAACAAAGCTAGCTGGTACAGTGATACCGATAGGTTCCTAGAACACTTATCTAGGGGAGAAGCCTGTACTGTAAGGAGCCTGCCCTCCAAAAAATAATTTCAGGCTTGTTTTGAGGCCTCACTTGTATATAATAACCTATATAACAGGGGGATGAGGTTGATACCAATGGCCAGCAAGGAGCTGATCTTTCCAGCAGCACTTGAGTCAACCATGTTGAAGGTGAATTTCCCAGCCCCAGTCAAGCCTTCCAATGCCTGCAGCTCCAGCAGAGAGCTTGACTTCAGCCTCATGAGAGACTGTAAATCACTCTTACCCAACTAACTCGCTCTTAAATTTCTGAGTCAAGCCGGGCTCAGTGACTCAGCCTATAATCCCGTGCCTTTGGGAAGCTGAGGTGAGTGGATTGCCTGAGCCTGTGGGTTCGATACCCACCTGGGCAGCGAGACCTCATCTCTACAATAAATCAAAAAATCAGCCAGGCGTGGTAGCGCATGCCTGTAATTCCGGCTACTTGGAAGGCTGAGGCGGAAGGATCGCCGGAGCCCAGCAGGTTGAGGCTGCGGTGGCCGGGAGCGGTCACTGCACTCCAGTCTGGGCGACAGAGTGAGACTCCAACTCAAAAAAAAAAAAAAAAATTTCTAAGTCACATACCTTGTGAGATAATAAATGTTTATTGGTTTTAGGCCTCAAGTTTTTTTGTTTTTCTGGTGCAGCAATAGACTGTGAATATACTTTCTGACTTCTTCAGTGATCCGTGTGTTTCTTAAAACAAACAAAAAAAACAGGATCATAGTAACAGCAGCGACAACCTTCATGTACACACTAGTGAGAATGGTGAAAACCTTTACTTGTTTTTAATTTATTACCTCAAGAATGGAGAATTTTGGGGTGTTTTTTGTGATAATTTATATTTTAGTATTCTTGAGTGACTTGGAGTAGAGTCTAGTATGTAAATGTGATAATATCCCTTCTTGGTTTAGAACTGTCTAGTCACATCCTGTTGTGTTTAGGAATATTTTATGCTTCTTATAGTAAATTAATTAGTTAATGAACAAAGGGATGCCCATTCATTAATTGGTACACAAATGGATGTATACTTTGGAGACAGCAGAAGACATCTGTACCCGGCTTTGAGAGATAAATAAGCACTGAAGCTCAATTATTAGCTAAGAAGTAAAGATAGAGAGGCCAATCTGCCCTTCACTATTGCTTGGCGTTCCCTCTGTCTTGAGTGCTTTCTGGATCATTGCTTCTCCGTTTCATTGCAACCTCACTCAGAAGTCACCTCCCTAGAGAAGTGATCCTTGACCACCCAAGTACCTTGCTCCCAGAATTTTCCACACAAAAGCATTTGTGTATTCCCTGAATAACACACGTTATCACCTGCAATTATCTTACTTAGTTGTTGGCTTATTTATTTTTTGCCTTCTCAGGCTAGATTGCAATATCTATGAAGACAAGCTGCATTTTGTCTTACTCTCCACTCAACCTCACAAGCCTAGAAGCTTGGTCAATCATTTTTGAATGAATGAGCAAAAAAGACCTAGTCTTGGTCACTAATTGGCCAGTGAGTCCGACGTAGGCAAACAACCAAAGCAGAGTTAGCTAGATTAGGAGAAAATCTGTATTTTTCATGAGCTGGAGCAGAGCAAACAAGATAAGAACAAGAGAGCCTTCATTGCTGGTAATGTTTCATTGGGCTCTAATTGAGACTCTTCTTCATCGGTGATCCCTCCCAAGGGAAATGACACCAGGGTTTGGAGCACCTCGTGTATATCCGTCTTGGCACTAGTACGTTACTTGCATTCTCTGACTTTATCCTGATGAAAGCCTTAGGAAGGTACTTTGCATATTGGCTTGACACATGCGTCTGTTGTGCACATGTAGAATAACTTTCCCACTCAGATCTGGATTGTGGGTGAGTAGGACTCCAATTTTTCTTTAAAGACCCAGAAAGTATTGGTTAGTAATATTTTTGACTATAAGTTACCGTGTTCCCAAATAATGACTTAAGTAGATAATGGTTTATTTTTCTCAAGATAGGAATTGCGAGCACTGAGTCAGAATCTCAAAGGCACTTGGGTGGAAATTCTTCTGGGCTCATGGCAAAGGTAGCTACTGTAGGTGCAGTCATCACACCTGCATTTACACCAGGAAGAGAAGGATGAAGGCAGAACTGTGCCTGCTGGCCTTGTCTGTTTATCCTGTTTTTTGCTAGAAAATAAAAGCTCTTCCCCAAACCATTTTTTGGGACAGACTCTACTTAGATGTCACTCCCACAACTCTGGAACACGTGACCATGTAAAGCTGCAAGGGGAGTTTTGGGGAAGTGTGACACAAGATAGACATGGCTGGTTCACCCTTCCAGACCTGACTATGGTGCTCAGAGAAATTCACCTGGGATTGCAATTCATACAGAAAGAAGATGTGATTCTCAGGTAACAGCTAAACTGTGCTGCAAAATAAACAAAAAATCTACAAGCAAACAAACAAAAAATAAAAACCCTCTAGATTTGCTTACGGTTTAGTCAAATTATATATGTCACTGCAAACTGATTTAAAGTGATCAAACATTGGAAACTTTTAAAGTCTCATGGATAGAGAGATTTGTTTCCCTGTATTGACGATCAGTACATGTAAAACAGGAAATTTTCCATAGGAGAGGCTGGACTCTTTCTTCTCTCCTGGACTGCTCAGTCCCCTTTTTTATTGTGCATTCCTCACTAGCAAATATATTAGGAGAAAGATCGTCTTATTGCAACAACAAACAATGACACTATTATCACTTTGCCTTTTCAAATACTATTCTGTTGTCTCCGTCTTTTAAAGCTTTGCCAATCTTGCTAGACATCCAGAGAACTCTCACATCTACTGTCTCTGTGATGACTTTAGTTGGTAAAAGGAGAGCATGAGGAAAAGAGAAGGCCTGGAACAGGAAAGGGAGAGTGGAAGGAAATAAGGGAAGGAAGAAAGAAAGAAAGGTAGAAGCCACAAAAAAAGGGAAAGAGAGAAGGGGGCCAGAAGGGATACAGCAGGTTTTGAAACAAAATAAACAAAAAACAAGTTTTGAAAGTTGAAGAAGAAGGAAGGAAAAAAGGGCTGGGAAAAGAGAGAGAAGGAAGGGTGAGTGTAACGTTTGGAGATACCAAACGAGGCACAGGACAAAGGGCTGGTATAAACCAAGCGTTTATCGGGGGAGAAACTCCCGGGCGAGGTCCTGGGGTCCAGAACGATGGGCCAGGGGAGTCGCACCCAAGGAGGGGCAGGTTTGGGTTTTTAAGGGTGATGTATTTGGGAGCGGCAGTGAAGCAGGGAGACACAGTGTTGCATCTGGCGTGGGCTGGAAAGTTTCTGTCTGGCCCTTCTCAGCAGCTGCCAGCAGGTTCCAGTAAGCTGGTATGTGGTTTGTGGGTTTAGGGTGGAGGGGCGCATAGGGGATCTGTGGGTGGAGGGACAAATGGGGGAAGGTGAGTGCTGCTTCTCCCCAAGCCTAACCGTGAGGACCTGCAGTTACTCAGTGTGAATCTGGTGCTTCCTCATGCTGGATTGCATTTAATCTGCAAAACAATCCTGTGAGGTAGATATTGTTATTTCCATAATACAGACAAGGAGACCAAGACTCATGAAGCTTGCACTACAATTCCTTTGGATGACTCAGGACTGGGACCCAGTATCAGCAGAGACTTTATTTTATTTATTTATTTATTTTTGTTTGTTTTTTGAGTTGGAGTCTCACTCTGTCGCCCAGACTGGAGTGCAGTGGCCGCTCCCGGCCACCTCAGCCTCGACCTGCTGGGCTCCAGTGATCCTTCCGCCTCAGACTTTAAAGTTCATGTGCTTGCCATTATATCACAGGAGAAAGGACACCAGCAGGTATGATGGAGTCAGGCCAGGAAAGGAGAGAATAAGGAGGGACAGCTGAGTTATGATCTAAGGGGACATCTGGTGTTCTTTTGTCTTCATTAAAACTGTGGTTACTCTTTAACGACTGTGCACACTATTAGTCAGATTAATTAATTAGGCTTGAATGTACTCCTTACAAACCCCAGGAGGGTTTCCAGTAAATAGTGCTTGAGAGGTCATTGTAAACAAAGCAGAACTCTGGCTTCAGTTTCTGGTGATGCTGATGGCATCAAGGCAGGATTTGGTAACAGAACCTAAGACCCTGACCAAACTTAACTGAGAGTTCCCACGGTAGATGACTTGGAGTGGAGTGATATCCCTTGAGTGGGATTCCCAACACAGCAGACACCTTTGCCTCAGACCCTCAAATTGACAAAGGATCACAAATCTACCATTTTACATTATATCTTCATCAGGTCGTCTAAGGATATCTTCTGTTGATGTGATCTGGTAAAATCTAGAAAGTGACCAGATTAAACCTTGAAGAACTGTGGTGAACTGCTTGGAAGAACTTCTAGGAGACAATTGATGCAACACTCTTGAGGATATAGAAGACAACATTTTCAAATGCGGGGAAAAGGGAACACTTCTACACTGTTGGTGGGAGTGTGAACTAGTACAGCCTCTGTGGAAAACAGTGTGGTGATTCCTAAAAGATCTAAAAATCGACCTTCCATGTGACCCAGCAATCCCCCTTCTGGGAATATACCCGGAGGAACTTAAATCATTCTATGAAAAAGATACCAGCATACATATGTTTATTGTGGCATTGTTCACAATAGCAAAAACATGTAACTGACTGTGCTGCCCATTGAAAGAGGACTGGATAAAAAAATGTGGTATATATACATGATAGAATACTATGCGGCCATAAAGAAGGACAAAATTATGAACTTTACAGCAACTTGATGAACTTAGAGTCTATTATGCTGAGTGATGTATTACAGGAACAAAAATTTGGTATCACATATTCTCACTCATAAGCGGACCTTGAACAATTATTGTAATACTATAAGAAAGGAATTGGTAGTAGTGGGAAACTGCCAGGGGAGAGAGTCACACCTCATCAACAAGGGTGCCTGCATAATGAACATTTTTATGCCTAACCTTGAATTGTTCCCCATATCTTTAAGATAAAAATAACAAAAGAAGATGATATTTTCTGGAAGATAGGAGCACTGATGTTGAAAGCTATTCAGGACTATTGCTTTGTGCTAAACCATGGTCTGACCATGTGGCTCCTGGTCTTGGCCCATTCCCCTACCTTGAGGAGGTGAATCTTCTCTCTCTCTAATTTACTTTTAAAATAAACTATACTTTCCACTCTAAAAAAATACAGAAAGGTATTCAGAAGAGTACAATTTTAAAAGTTTTAGGGCTGTATTTTTCAATTTGCTTTACTTATGTTTTCCTTTTTACATATATCCAAGTATGATATATGATAAAAATCTTTATTTAGTCATGCTTAAAATGCTTTTTTCAATAAGTATAAAATTAACATTCAAAGTTATAAAACATTGCTTTATATTTCAGTTAGCAGAATTTTAAATTTTTTAGTAATGCATAAAACAAACATGTCATTTTCTAAGAAATACATTATATTTTGATTATAATTAAGCTACTGACTTACAGCATGAAAAAATTGTGAAGACTTATGCCCTTTCATTTTGCAGGTAAGGTAACCAAGACACAGAGAGATTAAAACAATTTCCTACAATCATGATACCAGTGTGTGGCAAAGCCAGCCCTGAAACCCACATCCAGTCACTGCAGGACAGGTAAATCCATGAGAGTGGAATGAGCACAGTCCAGAAGTCAGATCTGATGTGAACCTTAACTCTTTCCCTTGACAGCTCTGTGACCTTGGCCATGTGACTTTTCTCCACTTCAATGTCCTCATCTTCAAATTGGGGATGATAATACATATCCTAAAATGTATCTAAGATACAGATAGGACACTGTGAAGTCCTTGGCACAGGTAAGCATTCATTCTGTAGAGGATCAGAGAGTGACCATGAAGCTGCCAACAGTTAAGTTTTTAGATGCCATCTTTTGGGAAGGCTAACTCCCTTCCTTCTTTCCTTCCTTCCTTCCTTCCTTCCTTCCTTCCTTCCTTCCTTCCTTCCTTCCTTCCTTCCTCCCTCCCTTCTCTCCCTCCATCTGTTCTTCTCTCTGTGTTATTAAGAAAAAGTACTTTAAACAGACTTTTATTTCTGCAAAGATAAAGCAAACTTCTACCTATTCTGGAATGAGGGAGTTCATGAGGGCGAGGTGGATCTATATAATGATGTCAAGTTGAATCTTTGCAAGAATATTTTGGTCTTGCTGGGGAAGGATACCAGTGCTAGTAATTAGTGTGTGTGTGTGTGTGTGTGTGTGTGTGTGTGTGTGTGTGTGTGTGTGTGTGTGTTTGTTTAAAGAGAGAGATAATTAAATAGGATTATGTATGCATGTAGGTGTCTAATTCATGTAATCTGTTTCTGCTATTTGTATTACAACCTTAAGCTATTGATTGCTAGAGTTGCAGAAATTGAGTTTCAGAAAGATTAAGTGACTTATCCAATATTACTAACTACCTACTGATGGAACCTAGATTTTACTTTCAGTGGAGGCGAGGAAGCTCCTACATACAAATGGTGCTGGATCCTAACTCTAAGATAATATAACTGCCAGCATTGCAGAGCACCAGGCTAATCACCTCCATCATGGACACCTGGAGGGTGACACTGATGACTGCAGTGCTTTAAGCTTTGGTGACTTTTCAGAACGAATTGTTGAATACTGTGCGTATGCCTACTCACAAGTGTGTGTGTGTGTGTGTGTGTGTGTGTGTGTGTGTGTGTGTGTGTGTAGACCTTTTTTCCATCATTGGAGTTAGCTCTTGAAATATATTTAAAATGATTGTTCTCATGAAAATTCTAGCCAAATGGGAAACTGGACACTTCATGGGAAATCAGAAAATGGGTTTCTGAGAATTGTTTAGCCAAACCCATGCAGGCACACGAGAGGAAAAGATTGTCAGAGTTAGGACAAGGAGATTAAAATTAGAATGCCACACAAGCTCTGGTTTTTCATTGATTCGTGTCTAAGGCATTTGTTCGGTGTCACCAATGTACTTAGTCACTAAAAGACTGAATGAGTCCTATACATACCATAGGCTAGTACCGCCTTAGAAAGCAGTTAGACCAAATACCCAGATAAAAACTGGATACTTGTTTTAAAATACATAGGATTCTCCAATATCCTTTTATGTTATGTATCATTCATGCATTCACTCATTCATTTCACTATTCAAACATAACAAACTAATCAGAGCTATCACAGTCATTTACAGAGCTTTCTGAGGAAGGGGAGTCCTCAGCGATGAAAGGAGAGAATCTTGTTCTCCTGGGTACTTTGTCCATTTGAATGTTTAAGTTTGGGGGTTAGAGAACGGAAGGGTCTCTGTATTAATTGGAGCCTCAAGAAGCAGTTTGGGAGGGTCAGAGTAAAGACAGAGATAGTTGGTGGCTAAAAGACTTTCTCAGCAGGTGAACCCTAGGTCTTCATTAGATTTCCCCAAACTCACAAAATGCTCAATGTGAATAAGTTTATTGAAGGAATTACTAAAGTTGAGAGTTTGATTTTTGCATCTAAATCTGTTACATGTAATAGAGGTAATAAAGGTGGATCCTAGGGTTAGTGGTCAGAGGGACCACAGGTGCATAAGCCTCTGGGAACTATTAGAGGGTAGGAGAAGCGTAATATTTATGATGTCTGTTCAGAAACATTTTTTTCCCCCTGAAAACCTGATGAGATTTAGCTTCCCCGTCTTCTTCTTCTTCTTTGAAATTTGGCCTGGACTGTGACTTTCAAGGCCAATGAAATATGAACATCATCATGTGTCACTTCCTGGGAGAAGCTTTATGAGCTTGTGTGTGATATCTATGTTCCCATTGTGGCAATGTCTGAGGAATCAGGTATCAAGAAGGACCCTCTGTTTTTCAAGGTCCCTGAAGTCTACAGTGAAAAGATTCTCCCGTCAACCGTGATTAAACACATTATGTGAGTGAGAAATAATTCTAATTTGTATCAAGTCATTGTGATTTGGGTTGTTTGTTATTATGGAATAACCCATCCTATATTGATTGACACTAGAAATTTGAACTTCACAGTGGATCCAGTTACGTCCAGATCTTTAGCATCGAGGAACTTCAATTGACACGGGGGTTGACCAACAAACTTTCGGTGAGCACCTACCTTGTTTCAGGTTATGTTGGAATCTGATGCGCAAATACGGCATTGCTTCTCTTCTCAAGGAGTATATGAGAGAGTGAAAGAAGTCATAGTGGCTACAGGTCAGCGGTGCTCAGTGTGTTGTTGGGTTACAGGTGAGGGGCACAGTCACCACTCTGGAAATATCATAGACATTCCCATCAAGTCTTGAAACTCAAGTGAAAGTGAGTTAAGACATGGTGGAGGGGACATCAGTTTCGGGTACAGACAAATGGAAAATCTTGACTCATCTGGGGAACTGAAGAGACATTTTATTTTGTGTCAAGCAGCTGAAGTGAAGCTAGAGAGGTTGCTAGACCTCCTGGAGTGGCCAGAGAGTTTGAATTTCATTTGGCATACATGGAATGGTCCTGAAAGCCTTTTGTTCTATGTGATCTTCACAGCAATCCTGTGAGGTAAGCATTATCCCCTAATATGTAGGCATACGCTGAGGTTCAAAGGAAGTAAATGAAATATTTTGATTCTTCACAACTAGTAAGCAACAGTTGAGACTTGAATACTGTTCTCTGAATGTTTCAAATTCTAGTCTTCTTTTCCTCACTTCTCAGGATGCTCTGGTCACAATGACCTATACTTGTCCTTCAACTCTTCAAGATATTTCTGGTGTTAGAACTTCTGTGGTTGCCCTTGCCTGTGGTTGGTCAATGGGTCCCAAGATTTTCTATACATGGCCTATATTTTGTCATATGATCACCCCAAAATGTTCTCTCTTGAAAACATCCTACCTGAAGTACTACCTCACTCCAATTTTCCCCATTCCCCTTATTTCTAACTACATATTTTTCTTCACCAAATGCATCACTTTTTGAAGATTTTATTTGTCATGTAGTTACATGTTTTTCCTCATCCTTTTCCTTTGTTATATAAGCTCCATTAAAACTAGACTATTGTGTGTTTTATTTAACACCATAGTCTTTGAACCCAACATAGGTACCTGCCTCATGGTAGAGGGCTGACAAATGTATATGGAATGTATTCATGGTCCAATAAGTGAATTCTTCAAGGGCACAGCCTAGGAAAACATCCCTGTACTCTAATTGAAGGTTAGGGTAAAACTGTTATGAGCCAAGAAAGAGATTTGCTGATGATCTTATCCATCTTGGGACCCCCTCAATTCCTGTATGTCACCCAGCTTTAGTATTGAAAAGTTCAAGCAAAGAAGTTCCCTTGAAAAACAGAAGCAAAACAAATACATAAGAAAAATAAGTTTTCAAAACAATCAAGGTTATGTGTTCAGCAATGATCTTTCTTTGAACTCATTAAATATCTACTGAGCACTAAAAATATGCCAAACATCTCTGAGGATACAAAGATAAATAACACCACATCTCTGCTCATTTTACCCAAAGTGTATATCTTTTTATGCCATTATTTTAGTTTCTTGACTTTCCATGATAATCTGCATAGCATTTTATATTGGTGAAAACATACGGTTCCTGAGGAAAATACTTCAATCCAGTTATGTGAGGGAATAAATCAAAGATAACATTCTAGAATATTAGAATTATATGACCTCATATAGAAATTCAGCTTATGCCTTTGGTTTATAAATGGAAAACTGAATCATACATCTTAAGTGACATGCCTAAGGGCACATGTAAGATAATTGAGAAATTTAGTTCTTCCTATTTTAGAGTTTTCTTGGGCAGAAAATTAAGAATTAAAGGAAAAGAAGTTAGAGGAGGTGTCTTCTAGTCAAAGAAATATATAATCATTTTAAGGGATTGATGAGATCTATAATGAATCATGATTGTCACTTGATAATTTTTCAACCAAACATAGCCACTGGTTGAATTATGTTGAACTCTTTGACAATAGCGGTAGAGTATGAATGAGCTTAATTTCTACTAATCTGCTTCTGAGGTCTTACTTGGATGCAATTGCACCTTTAGTCATTATGTTCAACCTACATCTCTAGTATCTGTTGACTCATGCTCATCTTTAAGTTTAAAAGTTCAGTTTTGTCCTTGGTACTTAAAATTCCCATATTAAAACAAGCAGTCAGAGGATAGAGCTGTATTTCAGTGTGTAACAGACAAGGCCACTGTGAAAGCACTAAGGTCTGTAGATTTGAATCCAATTGCTATCTCTTCGGAATGCCAGCACATCTGATGTACTAATACTGGATTTATATGTGTCTCATGTGCATACACTCTTGACTTTCTCTGTACAGAGGACGAAGAAGCTTCTTCCAAGCCAACATTTTCCAGAAAATGGTTTGAATAGAATGAATTACGAGGATGTCTTCGTCATGTGATCTTGATGGGTAGCAGAATCCCATAATCTTGGCTTCATTGACTCATAGAAACTTTTGGGCAAAGGGTGGGGACTAACAGGTGAAGTCAAGTGGGTCCACCACAGGCAATGACCAGAATAAGCAACACCTGGCTCTTCTTGTTCTACTGTGTGATGTCAAACATGGCCAGGGGAGTCTAAGTCATGAAGCACTTTTCAGTTCTTTGTGGACCAGACACATGCAGAATCCAGGGAAAAGTTCATGCTCCAGTGACCTGGGAACATGGCTTGCAGTCCAAGGGTCAGGGGTGGTGGAAAAGTTGGAAGGCAGTATCTGTAAGCACTGGAAACCACAGCTCCAGGGGCCAACCTGGAGGCTCTGTTTAAACAAATATTGTTTCCTTCTGTTCCATTTGTAGTTGACATGCTCTTCTAGTGATAGCCGTTTTATGCTCCTTCTGTTCAAACTAGCGATAGAGGAAAATCACTTCAACAAATTCATGCATGTTTACAAATGAGAACGTCTTTGTTGTTTTGAATACTCTATATGAACATGTCTGATTGCATTTGAAATCCATTATCACAAGAAATGTCCTTATTACTTTTGTCAGTGAATGAAGAGAAAGATCTTCTTAATTCTGTAAATTTAATTTTAACTGTTGCAAAATTGAATGGTTTTAAAAATGGTTTTACATTTTATTACCACCTACTCAAACAAAAACAGGTTTTTTTTTTTGTTATGGTGACCATTAAATACCTTGAAAAGAGCTTCATTAAAAAACATCAATTAGAATTTGTTTGTGCCTGATTCAAGCATAAAATTCATTATAAAATAAAAATTATCACATAGAAGCAAATTCAAGTTGTCTATTAGAATTTTGATGGCATTTTATTTGGATGTTTAATATAAGTTTAATATTTAATCTATTCTGCAATGCTTTGTATTTTCTTATAATTATATTTTATAGAGAAATTTAATGAATTTTTCTCTACTACTAGAATTACTGCACTGAATAATAGTATCAATTTTCTATTGAGGTTAAAAAATTCTATACTATACTGCATTACACTGTACTAAATAATAGTTTTGCAATTTCCTGTTTCAGTGATAGTAATTCTTGTTATGAGTGATTTACAGTTTAAACTCTCACTAGTTTATAAACAATTTACTAAGGCAGATTATTTTCTGTCTTCATAAAGATGAGGATGAGGAAGCAGTGAGGTTGTCTTATCTGCACTCATGCAAAATGTAAATGGTCCATCTTTTTTTGCTTCCTGCTCTTGTGTTTTGCAGATCCATGCAAAGTTCCTCAAGAAGAGAAGAGACTACATCCAAACTAGAAAATTGAGACGACGTCAGTCAACTTATCATTAGGCTTATCAATATGCTTATTATTATTTAAAAAGCATAATCCCAGAAATCTATGCAAGTGCACATTTTAATATATTACTAAACATTACAGAAGAGGGAATGAAAGAATAATCCTGCTTTGTGTAAAGGATGCTTTGCTTTTGGGCAGTGGAATACTGGCTGATAGGAAGTGCTTCAGTAAGTCTGAGGAGAGGGTATAAAAATATACATTATCCAGGAAAGTATAAAGTGATGCACTCTGGAGAAAAATAACACAAGACTGTGCCTAACCCAGTTTTCAGGCCATGTGAGGTTAGGGGTAAAGCTAGGATCATTATAACAATCAGCTACACTCATTCTCTAATTTTGACCCATTGCTATTGTAAGACATCTTGTCCTAGTCAACCTAAAGTCTTGACTTGATTTTTCTTTCAACTTCGTTTTCTCTTCCTCAGTCCAAGCTAAGCTAGCTTCTTCAGTGGTCTCCTTGCATCCTTTTTCTCTCTTTTTTTTTGAGTTGGAGTCTCACTCTGTCGCCCGGACTGGAGTGCAGTGGCTGCTCCCGGCCACCGCAGCCTCGATCTGCTGGGCTCCGGCGATCCTTCCGTCTCAGCCGTCCGAGTAGCCGGAATTACAGGCGCGCGCTACCACGCCCAGCTGATTTTTTGATTTATTGTAGAGATGAGGTCTCGCTGCCCAGGCGGGTCTCGAACCCGCGGGCTCAGGCAATCCACTCACCTCAGCCTCCCAAAGGCGCGGGATTACAGGCTAAGCCACTGAACCCGGCTCTTTTTCTCTTTTATTTATTCTCTTCTCCACTAGCAGCACCATCTTTTGGCAATGAATCTAGTCAACAATTTAACGCACAACACATTGTTAACCCCCTCTGGTAGCTTCCTATTGCTTTTATGGTGATGGCAGAAATCCCTGGTATGGATTCCATGGTCTCCTTTGAGTCAGCCCCTGTCCCCCTCTTCATCCTCACCTGGCACTGAGTGACATCTTTCATCACTTCCTCTGAGCACCTGCTTCTCAACACCAATGGACCTCTGCCCATGGTTGTTCCTCTGTCTGCATTTTCCATCTTTCCTCTCATCTCCATCACTTATTTTCATCCTTCATATCTCTGCTTCATTGTTATATCCTCAGAGAATCTTTTCCTGACCCTTTTATTTGGTCAATAACCCCTATCACAGGCTCTGCAAGGATGACCTGACTGTTTTTGATAGTGTTTTTCACCTTTACAATTTTTTCACTTATTTGGCGATTATTTAATTAATGTCCACTTTCCCCATCAAACCATTTAAGTTCTATGAAAAAGGACTGCCCATTTTTTGTTCACTGCTCTGACCCTAGAACACAATATTGGATCTGGTCTAATGTAAGTGCTTAATACATTTCAGTTGCTATTTATTATTAATCATTTTTTGGTAGATCCAGTTGATGGACTTCTGATGAGCCGCTTGGCCCTGATCACCTGCCCTTTTTCTGACTTTTGCTTCTGCCATTTCTGCAGTAGCAAACCTGGTCATTGTCTCCAACACTTGTGTCCTGCTGTTGCCTACTATGGGGACAAGAGTCTTCAGCCCTTGTTCTGAGAACTGTGAGAGCAACAGGGATTATGTCTGATGTCACCAAACAAACCCAGGAGGCTCTATCTTCCCAAAAGGCTGTCTGGAGGGGCCAGGTGACATAGCTAAGTACCCTGGAGGAGTTGACGTCACATGGAGTGAACTTGGGCCAATGAGAGACAGAGACAAGAAAGAACTGATGGAGAAATTGCTCATCCTTCTTCCCTCCGAAGCAGTGAAACACGCTGGTCCCATTCAGTTTTTCCAGGGACATTTCCCATGAGCAATATATTTTTATCTAAAACCAGAAATAATAATGCCCATTTTGTGTTTGTTTTCCCTGCTGTCCTCTCTCTCTCTCTACCCTTTTGTTCCTTTCTCTTGTGCCAGGGCATTGCACTCCCATTAAAAGCTACCATTAAGATTTGCCTCAGGCTGTTTTTCAAGAAACCCAGGTTTAGAGAATTTTCTTTATTGTTTTAAATATCATTATTATTTTCCCTAGAGGCATCAATGTAAATAATCAGAAAATGTTCATACATTTACACATTTATTAGCTAAATATTTATTGAAGCTGTAATAGGAGACAGACTTTATTCCAGGCCTCCTAGGTACAGAGATGGAGAGAAAGTTATTCCTGAACTTCAGCAGGTCACTGTTCCAGTGGGGGAGGGGGAAGCAGACACGACAACAGGCTATCTGGAGATTGTAGTAAGTGTTCAATAAAGAAATAAATATTAACTTTGCCCAGAGCTCTCAGAAGGGTTTTCCCAGGGGACACTCACATACGAAGCAAATCCTAGAGGATGAGATGAGATTTTTCTAAAAGGTAAGATAGTTCAGAGACAGAGGCAGTGGGAAAACTCTCTGGGCAGAGAGAGGGACACACACATACACACACACACACACACACACGCGCGTGCGAGAAAGATAGTGGTACATCTGAGAAAATGGCAAGAGTTTATTTGGATGAAATGCTGGATAGAACAGGACTTTGGGCTTAGAACTACAAAGAAAGATTATCTTTAAGTTGTGGTCTGGTAACCATATTTCTGAGAAACATTCAAGGAAGTTCAGAATAAAAGGTAGAAGACTGAGGGACCCAGCATAAATCAATTTTATTTGTGTGTTCCCTGCTTCATTTTGGAGAAGGATTTCAGACACTGAACTGCCCAAGTTTAGAAGTGTGAGAAATGGGGGCTGATATAATAATAAAAAAATGGCATTTTAGATCAGGCAGGGCATGTAGAGGGGCTGCTGTTTCTAGGAACTCAAAGTGGCAAACCTAGCATGGCTGATTCTGGAGCAGACCTGTCTTTGATATCTCCTTCCGCTCTAAGGCACAATTATTTTCAGTAATAATCATGAAATGGAGTAAATATGTTTATGTATGAACTAAAACATGTAATTGCAAATAAAAATATTTCACCTTGCATTTCACACTGTTTCCTTGATATTTTCAAAAGAAATACATACTCCACGTGATCCCCTAGAACGGTAGAACTGAAGCAAATCAAACTCTACTTCTTCCTCTTTGCCATCACTGTTTATTTTTTACCGGTTGGTTAAATATAGGAATACGTATTACTACAGAGAATGGTGATACAAATTACACCTGTACTTGGAGAGAGCCCAAATGATCCTTAATTGTTATGAACTTACTCTCAAAAGCCATGTGTGTGTGCAGCTGAGTCTGCCTGTGTTAAGGGTCTACTCTAGAATTGGGAGTTATCTGAATCAACTTTCCTTTTATTAATCGGCAACAAACTTGTGTCAATTTCAAGCTTATATACACATTCGTAAAACTCAATCGCAGCAATTGTTTAGAGCTTTGAACAACAAATAACTTGGGAGAACGTGAATTTTTCTCATTGACATCATTTAGAATTGCCAACTCTTGGCAACAATAAATGCAGGCTGACGTTTAGCCAGGTTTATTCGTGTTTATAACTTTTTAAAAACAACGCACTTCCTTATTGCCTGCACTCAGGCCAGACTGCTCCATTGTCCTGCCCTGGGTGTCACTAGAACTGATGTGCATGGATTCTGGAGCTAAATAAATTGGTTTAAATCCTGCCCACTCCATTTCCTAGCTGTATGATCTTCAGAAGTTGATTAACCTCTCAGTGCCCTAGTTTCCTCATCTGAAAAAATGCAGCTATCGTGGAGTAGTAACTACCTCATAAAATTGTAATGAAGGTTGCATAAGTTAACATGCAAAGTGCTTAGATGAGTGCCCAGAGCATAATAAACACTTAATACACATCAGCTTTTACATAATCTGGCTCAAAATGGTAAAGTGAGACCCTGGGGGGAGAACTGAGTTGATAGCAGAGATAGGACTGAAACCCAAGTCTGCCCGATTTTAGATCAGTTATCTGATCTCTCAACTATATTGATTAATGTGATTAGGGGGTAAAGTGAATTGCCACTCAACCAGACCTGAAGACTCGGAACTTTAAAGGATGAGGAAAATTGTTTTGGGAAAATTGGATTATGCCATTGTCACATAATAGTTTTCCAGTGTTGGACAAGGTTTGACTCAGTTTGACATGAAGTGTTATTGCAAGGAAAATGAGATGCTACCTCTACAGAGCCACTTACTGTCTGCATCTGTTTACTGCTCAAAAATCTGTGATTTGATTACTGTTATTACACATGGATACTATCCAGTATAAATATAATGTGATCTACAAATGCAAGCTGCATATGAAATTTTACATTTCTGTAAACTGCATTACCAAAAGTAAAAGACAGGTAGAATACATTTTAATAATGTATTTTATTTAACCCAATATAGTCACATATTCTCAACACCTAATTAATATAAAATTAGTAATGGAATATTTTACTTTTTTTCCCCTAGTCTTTGAAATCAAGTGTGTTGTACATGAGACCATATCCCAATTTGAACTAGCTACATTGCAAATGCTCAATAAGCACAATGACTACTGTGCTAGATAGTGCAGGTATAGACAGGTACCCTAAAAGATGTCATAGACTAGGGCAAAAAGAGTTATCAGACACTTTTGATGCTTCCATGGGTTACTTTTGTATTTTGGGTAATCAAGTAAAACTGGCTTGAAGGGGGTCATGAACTTTGAAATACTTGAATACATATGTATATTCAAATATACATATTGAATATATATAATTTTATATATATATATATAAAACTCCAATTCCAATGAAGTAACAAATAAAGATTTTGTAAATATCCACACAGAGTTTAGTGAAAGAAAACAAAATAGGAAATACCATACTTTTTCCTGAAAAACAGGTATGTTTTTTTCAGTGGTCAGATTTTGAGACTTCTCTAACTATTGAGGTGAATTGCATTGCTCCTTCTGTCTTGCCAACCAGGAAGCTCATAGCTAACTAAGCATTCTACTGTAATGGTTATCTTTAGCTGAAATTTTTTCGAAAAGCTTTGCTTTTGGCTTTTATTTTTTTTCTCATTAGTTTTGCCTAAATAACTTTCTTATAGTTGCTTACTTATTACTTTTGAAAGTTATCTTTGGAGAATAAACGATATATAATGGAATGCATGAATAAAGCATCCTGACAAACATTCCTCAGTGTCCCTGCTTCAGACAGAGCGTTGGGTTGAATGGCATCTTTATGTGAAACGCGACTTAGAGTCTAGTATTCTTACAACCGTAATTAAACCTCACACTATAGATTCAGAAATTGTCAGAGCCTGGAAGTGTTGAGAAATGACCTAGTCTGACTCCCCTGTTTAATAGAGTACCAGAGAAGTTCAGCAACAATATTAAAGGTGTCAGGATGGCTAATGGTAGAGCTGGCCTTCAGAATGGGCTTCTTCCGGATATATGAGCTGCCTCTAAATTCATTTCAATATGATTCGAATGAGCTAATCTTCAAAGAATCATCTCTTCTTAGTGGGTGGGCAGAGGCTGGGGCAATTTAAACTTTGACATTTGCTGGGATATCGGACATGGGGTAATACAGATTTGTCTATTATTTGCTGAAGACAAACTGTGCTGGACCTGATCGATCTAGCCTGTGAAGGAGTCTGGATTCTCTATTCCCGATAATAGAGCCATTATTCATGTGAGATGACACTCCACTAACAGTTTAGACTATGAACATTGTTTTTTTTTAACCAATTACACTTGATAAAATCACAAACCCGCTAACTGTTGAAATTATTTAATATAATTTGCATTGGTTTGAGAGAGAAAGCAGACATTCTCATCTACCAGTGGTAAATTAGTTTAAGCCTTTTGAAGAGTAGTTTGATTTATAAAACAAAAACCTTAAATATGTGCATCTCCTTTGTACCAAAAATATAGTTTCAGGTACAGTATCTATCCCAAGCCAACTTAGAGCCTCTGCTTACCTGTTCACATGACACAAAACACTTTCTTATCAGCATTTCTGATGCCTAACAGGACCCAGGAGGTAGGATAGATCCAATTATGCCCATTTTGCAGATTAAGGAAATAAGAGTTGAGAAAATTTAAATAACTAGCTTGCAGTCAAACAATAAGAACTACTAGAGGTTGAACTCAAATTCAAATCTGTCTCCAGATCTAGCACTTTAAACACTACGAAGAGTGTTCTACAGCACCCACCCACCCCGTTGCCAATATATTCTATGTTAGGGTTTTCAGATAAAATACAGGATATCCAGTTAAATTTGAATTTCATATAAATAACAAATAACTTTCTAGTTTAAGTATGTTTCCAAACATTATATACTTAGCGCACACTTATAGTAAATTATTATTTGTTGTTTATCTTAATCTCAAATTTAACTGGGCATCTATATTTTTATCTACTACCCTATTCCGTGAGTATCAGGGTCCCAGGTCTGAAGACAATCAGAAGAATGATAGTGGACAGTTCAAAGCTACTCAATTGTAGTCTTGACCCAACAGAGGACACTAGGAGTTGTCTAAGGTTGGAGAGGCTGCAAGCAGTAAGACCCTTCCCTAAGACAAAACCTGCACCCAGATGGACAGAGAATACAGTGAGTGTCTTATGTTGTATTATCATTCCAAATAAATTCCAACCTCTACTGGGGGGAATCTTTAAATTGCTTGAGTTCATCAGTGGGGCCAAATCAAAAGATAAGAAAATCTATTGGTTGTTACATGAACTATTGTAAGGAAAACAACAGAGTCAGATCCTTGGTAAAGAAAAGACACGTTTGTGGGGGTGAGAAGGCATGAATGGCCCTATAGATCAGAGTGAATCCATCTATTGGACATATAATTGAAAGGGAGGGGTGGAAGATAAAGGGGGAGTAGGATATGAACCAATGCCATTATAGTAATTATTAAAAAATGAGCAAACACAATCCAGATGGATAGAGTCTGGGAAGGTTTCCTGGAAACACACCTGGTGTGTATTGAGAAAGTTTACTGGGAGTTCTCTGTGAGGAAGTGATCAAAGGCAGGCCTGAGCAGAGGGCGAAGTTAAATTGCAATGTGGTTAACATGGAGAACTCAGCCCAAAGCATGAGGAAGCTCCAGAGCCAGGATGCTCTGCAGGGCTGTACCTACTGAGGCAAGGGGCCTGGGTTCGTAACTCTGCACAACCAAGACCCTGGATGAGGGCTGCCCCCCAGAGTGGAGACGTAACCTTGGGGGAAGCATCTTCCTGTGACTGAAGGCAATTTCCAGAGAGAGGAAAAGCAGTGCTCTTGGCACCCGGGAAGACAGGTGCATTAGTCCTGGAGGGATCTGGGTGGCACATCACAGCATCCACCATACACTCAGATCTGCTTGCTTATGTTAAGTTTAGCCATCCAGGAACCACTCTCCAGGGTTCTCAATGGTGTCTTTTCTTGGGATCACTCATTATTATTATTTTTAAAAGTCTGTTATTTTAAAGATGTGGGGTACATTAAGTATACAAGTGGTCATTGTACAGGTAAAGTTTGGACCACCCTTTGGTACCCACTTCATCTGGTTTGAGATCGGGTACTCTTATTGATGTTATATGCCACCCTTCTCTTCCCTGGCAGTGTCCTGCTACAGACAATCCCTTTCTTATAGTATTATGGTAAATGTTCACAGTCCACTTATGAGTGAGAACATATGGTACTCAGTTCTTTGTTTCTGTGATAAATCACTGAGTATGATAGATTCTAAATCCATCCAAGTTGCTGTGAAGTCCATAATTTTGTTCTTCTTTATGGTTGTGTAATATTCTATCATGTATATGTACCACATTTTTATCAAGTTCAGTTTCAATGGACAGTATGGTTGGCTCCATGTTTTTGCTATTGTGAATAAAAGGTAAGCAGGATGAACAATAAACATTGCTTTTGCAATTGATCTTGGGGTTGCAACTGATTCCCATAGTCTTCCTTTTTGATCTAGCTTCTCTTCATCTTTAGCTAATACCTATGCTGGCCTAGATATTCCAGATATACCTAATCAGTGGCACAGACCCTCATCTCTGAGGAGTCTGAGCCATTGTTCAGTATGCTCTTCCCTGGCTGTGGCTTCAGTACTTCCTGTTGAGATTAGTCAAGGGGTACCAAGTGGCACTCTTTGGACCACTTGAGTATCACACCCCTTCTTTCCTATGTCTGTTGTGAAAGAGTAGTGTTCTGTTACAGATAATCAAGGTCACTTACCTAACTCCTCTACATGATCCAACCATTACCCTTGCCAGCATGGTGAGTCTTTCCTTGCTCCTGGTATCTTGGCAAAAGATGTCTGAAGAGATCAAATAGCAGCTCTAATCTAAGGTTCCATGGGACTTTTACTGTGTCTCCTGGTGAGAAGTTTAATTGTGAGGATGGCTTGAGCAAAGGGAATGGCCAGTGGGTAAAGTCGTCTCCTGTGGCTACGACCAGTTCTCTGTTGTAGTGATCTGGGCACAGGCACACTTATATTTCATCTAAGCTGCTATAATGATGTTTGGAGGAAAACACATGATGACTTCTTTGCATTTTTCAGCTATTTATTTGTTTTGGATCCAGAGCATGCCCAATAACTGAAGAATATGAAAGTAGGTTCCAAATCTTTGAGGATGGGTGACAAGAACAGACAAGGGACTCATGACTTCAATCCAAGAAGCTAAGATTGAGGGCAGTTTCCAACTCTAGCACGGAAGTGGAAATGTAATCAGGAAACCATGGGAGCTATGAACTGGGTGACAGCTCATAGTGTCACCCAGTTCAGCTGATAGCGGTAGTTATTTAGAAAAAGCCTGCAGCATAAGAATTTTGCCTAATGTCACAGAAAGAGCAAAGGCTATGAAGCCAAACAGATCTAAGCATGAAGCTTGACTCTGCCATCTCCCCCAATTCTCTGGTCTTCTCAGGGACTCGGTTTCCCCATCTTTCAGAAGGGGTTTTATATATATATATATATTATATATAACTTGTTATCTTGCTTGTTTACTAGGTGATGTCATTTAGAGATAAAGTACGTGAAATGTACGTCCTAGCACTCAGCCTACTCTTGCCTAATAACTACCTATCCATTGGCCATATCATGTTTATGATACAGACAGCTTTGAAGACACACACTTTAGAAACATTCTTATTTAGGGAATTAGAGGAGAAGGGATAAAGAGCAAAGGGGAACAAGTCTTCCCCAAGTTATCAGTTTTTTGTGTTCCTTAAATACATCTTGAGGTAAAAATGGCAGATGAAAGAGGCTGCAGTTCGGACTCAAAGTTAGTAAACACCCAGACTTTGGTGAAATGCACAATTTGTAATGGGCTGCTGCTGCTGCAGTGATGGGAGCAAGTGCAGAACTTGTCAGTGCTGGCAGTTTACAGCGAAGTAGAGAAGGCATGAGATACCTATGAGGACTTTTCTGACATTAAAGTTCAATGTGATACAATCTTTTCTTTTTCATGACTGTTCACTTAGAACGTGGAAAAATCAGAACCAGAAACCATCTTTTATTCTTTGGATCAAAACAATTAATTTTTAGAAGAAAAGACCAAAGGAAAAAAAATCTACTACGTTTACTCATTTAGTTTTTACAACAACCTTGGGAGAAAGTTGTGCCTCTTTCATTTTAAGGGTGGGGGGAGCAGCTGAAACATAGATAGGAAAAGTGGAATGTCAACGTTACACAGCTAGGCTTGGATTTGAACTTCCAAGGCCTGTGCTCATTCCATTGTTTCATGCTCTTTCATTCCATGCCCATTGCCTTCCCTTTGTGATCATATATTTTATAAAGTTTTTAAGAAATAAATATTTTCATAGTGTTATAGTCTGAATGTTTATGTGCACCTTGAATTTATAGGTTAAAATAGAATCCTTAACGGGATGATGTTTGAAGGTGGAGCTTTTGGGAGGTGATTAAGTCATGAGACTGGAGGCCTCGTGATAGGAATTAGTGTATTTATGAAAGAGGCCCAAGGAAGCTCAGGTATCTCTTCCACCATGTGAGCACACGGCAAGAAGTTTTTGTCTATGAACCAGAAAGCAGGCCCTTCCCAGACACCAAATCTGCTGGTATCTTGATCTTGGACTTCCTAGCCTCCAGAACTCTAGGAAATAAATTTTTATTGTTTAAGTCACCCATTCTCTGGAAATTTGTGATAACAGCCCTAGCTGATTAAAACACAGTGACTCCTGGAATATTTGGTAATGTTTACTTGGGTAAAGCAGTTAATACACCTGCAATACCATGAACTAAAGTAATAACTTGTAGGTTACCTTCCTTGAATGGTAATCTATAACCTACCTTGAATGGTAATCTATCAATTAACAGCTGTGAGTTGAGAGTCCATCATGCTGAACTTGTATTCCACATGAGATTATTTTGGTACCATGACATGTTCTAAGAGCTATCATTGTTACATACAAAATTCAATAATTTCTATTTCCTGTTTAAGTTGTTCTTAAATTCCTCCCCCCAAATTATTCTCACAATTATTTTTGTGAATAGTTCCTAAGTTAAATTAATCACTCATTTCACTGGCTACTTCATTGCATAGTTACTGTTCTTTCCCTTTCCCATATTATTTCCATTCTCATTCCATCCTTCTTCATTTTTATTTACCCTTCTGATTATTTTTAACTGTGGCTCCACATATATTCAAAAGAAAATTCTACACATGCAGTGGTTGGGAGAGGCCTTTGTTGATAGCTACTTGTTTTCTTTACCTCTGAACTTAATAATTATTTCCAGTGCCTTCTCTGTGTTAGAAACTGGTAAAGCAAAGATGAACCAGAGGATTCTGCCTTCCAAGGACTCATAGTATAGGTGGTGGGATGGTGAAGACACACAATAGACATCCACAATATAATGTGACAAGTCTTATTGTCAAAGTGAGAAACAATTATCAATGGAGCACTCAGTGATCATTTGACTCTGCCGGGGCATTCAGGAATTACTTTTCTGAGAAAGTGATATTTGAGCAAAGCCTTGAAGATTGGACTTTTCATGAGAGGGAGGTTGAGGGAGAAGAGTACTTTTTTTTTTACATGGGGATTGGCAGACAAATTTGGCTTCATTGGAGTAGGTGGTACCTGTGTTCTCTGGGTGGAAGCAGAAGATTGCAGAGTACGCTACAAGAGATGGTACCAGTCTAGAGAACTAGAATGGAATCCCATTTTCAAGGTGCTGTCATATAAAGTAAACCTTAGGGTGGTTGAATGATACAGTGGAAAGTTTTGTAGTGGCAGGAAATCAGTCTAGGAAACAAGTTCAAAGTCATGGAAGATGTTATGTAACATGTTGAAGAGTTTTAAATGTTTTTCATCCCTTATGCAATGAAAGATCCTAATTTTTTTTCAGAGAATGAAAATAGATCCATTTCATTGATTGTGGAGAATACATTGGAGAGGAGTTAAAATGAAAACTAATGGTTAAGTAGCTATTTAACTAATTCAGATGAAAGATGAATGTCTGAACATAGACTGTGGTGAGAGAAAAACAGTCAGTGCCTTGTTTTCTCAGGGTTTGCTGTGTGTTTTGGGGAAAACTAAAACATGATAATATCAGCAGCAATACTTTAAATTTTGTAGTGCTTTAAAAGAACAGCTGTGATATCGAGGCAAGTATTTGTTGAGAGCATATGGTGGGTACTTTGTGCTACGTGCTGGGTGTGGTTTGCCTCAGTTTAATTTTGTTCTCCCAGCAGTCTTGGGAAGGAGGTAGGACATATATGCTTCCCATTCTGTGGAGGAAGAAACAGGCCTGAGTCTAATGAATTACTCAGGCCCAAGTTGCCAGGGAAGAGCAGAATTTGTGTATGAGTTGAACTTCATACTCCTATTCTGGGGGGTGCATTTTCTAGGATACTGGGATTAATCCAACAGATATAGGCATCACATATTAAATGATTTCAGAGATGCTAGGCCTTAGCTTTGGTAGCTGCAGGCTGGTCTTCAAGAAACAGAGGAGCGAGAGATGGACAAACCCAGTGGTAAAGAAGCATAAGCATTCGTTTCCCCTATAATTACTGGAGGACGTAACTCTGATTTTAATGAATTAATCAAATATTTATTTCACCTCCACTCTGCTTCAGGGACTGTACTAAGGGGTAAGAGACTCCAATATAGGTGAGACCATAGGTTGTCTTTGAGAATCTTGTGATCTTTCAGAATTGACAGGTTGTTTTCTCAGAAATCGTTGATTCTGGGCCTAAATTCTGATGCCAATACTACACAGCTGGGTGGCTTTGGGTGTATCACTTAACCTCTCTGATCTTTGGTTTCCTTATCTGTAAAACTGAGTTAGTATTGTGCATGCTGTAGGCTGTCTGTAAAGACTGGAGTTTATATATCAATGTGCTTTGTACAGTGCAAAACACAGAGTGGGTGCAAAATCCAAGGCAGTCATTGTTGCTATGATTATTATTTAGTGTCTTTTGATCCAGTAAGGAGTGTGGAGGGGAACGACAAAACGTGAATCCTCTTCCAGAAATCAGGTGGTGGAAAAACAAACGTCCAGACTCCATGGGGAGTCTGCTGGAAAGTCTGGAAGCACACAGTGGGATGCCGGCCGGGGTCCTGGCAACCATCTAGGGCCTTTGTTCTTATTGTTCTTTTCTAAAAGCCTGGTCCTTATAAGCCTGGAGTCTCTGACTCCAATTTTGAGGGCAGAGGAAGCTCCTGAGAGGCCCATAAATATCCATTTTACTCTGCCGTTTCAGCTCCTGCTTCTCAAATATAAAATACACCCCGCTCCCTCTTTGTTCATACCCCCTGGGTTTACTCTGTGCTCTCAGAGCCCCCCCCATAGGGACCACCCTGGATGCACACACAGCTGGAAGTTCAAAATCAAAATGATTTTATCTGCTTCAGTCTTGACTGCCACAAAAGGCACAATGTATAACTTGGGGAAGTGAACCTGCTGTGGGTGAGCTGTTGGCAAAAGGGTCTAGAGATTTTGCTTCGTGAGACTGAAGACAACGTCTAGTTAGAAAGCTCCTGATAGAAAGGACCCTTCAATGCTCCAAGTCCTGATCACACCCAGTTTCTGGAGTCACTGTGGCCACGTAAGACTGCTCTCCCGCTTTGACACTAGCAATCAAACATATTTTTCTGCTTCAAAATGAAAATTGCTTTACTGGTATTTTTTACTGTAACAGTGGTACTAACCTATTGCAATGATTTAGACAATACAGAAAATCATCAAGAAATAAAACAAAATTATGAACTTTGCAGCAACTTGGTCAGACTTAGAGGCTATATGCTCAATGACCTATCATAGAAATAAAGAACTGACTACCACATGTTCTCACTTACAAGCAGATTTTGAACAATTAGCATAATACTATAAGAAAGGAATTGGCAGTAGTGGGAAACCTCCAGGGAAGGGGGAACACACCTTATCAGCAAGGGTACCTGCATAATGAACATTTGTATATCTAACCCTGAATTGTAACCCACATCTTTAAAATAAAAAATAAACAAATAAATAAAACATAAAAACAGTAAATACAACCATTAAAAAAAAAGAAATAAAACATTTGGAAGGTTCTGGAACAAGGCTGCCCAGAGTTGAAGCCTAGCCCTGCTACTTATTAGTTGTGCATCCTTAAGTGGGAATCTTAAGTTCCGTGTATCAGATTCCTTGTTTATACAAAGAGAATAAAAAAAGAAGATATTTCACTGGGTTGTTAGATGAAGTATTGCACTTAAATTCTAAACTCTTTAGAGTAATATTTGGCTCTATTAGCTATTACTGTTGCCATGCTGATACCTACTCTTCCATTCATGTGAATGTTCATACCCACTTACATTCATACCTCTTACATTCATGTATTTAAATGTGCAAAGTTATATGTAAACAAATAATATTAATCATGCTATTTTGAAACTACTTAAAAAAATTAACCCATTGTTGGATCTGTTTCATCATTAGTATCTATACATTAGAATCATCATTTAAAAAAGCACAGTGGATAAGCATGTGGATTTTAGAGCCAGATTGTCTGGATTTAAACTCTGCTCTGTTGCTCACCAACTGTGTGCCCTGAATGCCCAAGTCATTTAACTTCTCTCTTCCTCAGTTTCCTCATGGATACAAAGAGAATCAATAGTAATACCTACCTCATAGAAATATGTTGATGATAAAGTAAGTAAATATTCACTTGTAAAGAACTTAGAAGATAAAAAGTTTATGTAAGGTTTCTTTCTTTTTTTAAGGATTGTAAAATTAAGAATTGGGCATACAAATTGTCATAGTACAGGTAAAGTTTGGGTCTCATTTGGTCCCCACTTTGCCTGAAATGTGCCCCTCCCCTCTCCTGACAGTTTCCCACTACTGTCAACCCCTTTTTTATAGTTTTATGATAATTGTTCAGGGTCTGCTTATGAGTGAGAACATGTGGTACTCAGTTCTTTGTTTCTGTGATAGATCACTGAGTATTATCGACTCTAAATCCATCCAAGTTGCTGCAAAGTTCACAATTTTGTCCTTTATGGCTACATAATATTCCATCGCGTATATATACCACATTTTCTAAATCCAGTTCACTTTTGATGGGCAGCACGGTTAGTACCATGTTTTTGCTATTGTGAATAATGTTGTAATAAGCATGTATGTGTAGTTTTCATATAGTGATTTGAATTCCTCTGGGCATATTCCCAGAGTGGGATTGCTGGGTTGTATGGAAGGTCAATTTTTAGAACTTTTAGAGTCACCACACTGTTTTCCACAGAGGTTGTACTAGTTTACACTCCCACCAACAATGTAGAAGTGTCCCCTTTTCCCCGCGTCCTCTCCAGCATTTGTTGTTTTTTGAGTTATTGATGATGGCCATCCTGACTGGAGTTAGGTGGTATTTCAGTGTGTTTTTAATTTGCAATTCTTTGATGATTAATGAGGCTAAGCATTTTTTCATGTACCTGTTGGCTGTTCATATATCTTCTTTTGAGAAGTGTCTATTCATATCTTTTGCCCATTTTTCAATGGGTTGCTTACTATTTTTCTTTTTGGCATGTTTGAGTTCCTTCAGCATCTTCCTAACCAGAGAAGTGAAAGACCTTTACAACACAAACTACAAAACACTGCTCAAAGAAATCCAAGAAGACACAAACAAATAGAAAAATATTCCATGCTCATGGATTGGAAGAATCAACCTTGTTAAGAGGTCCATCTTACTTAGTGTCTATAATACTGAGTGATTTATCACAGAAACAAAGAACTGAGTGTTCTCTCTCGTAAGTGGACCTTGAACAATTATCATCATGCAATAAAAAAAGGATTGGCAGTAGCTGGAAACTGCCGGGGGGTGAGGGGTGGGGCGGAGGGCAGGATTGGCAGTAGTGGGACACTGCCAGGGGAATGCAGGGGCACACTTCATCAACAAGGGTACCTTCATAATGAACGTTTATATTCCTAACCCTGACTTGTACCTCACATCTTCAAAATAAAAAAATTAAAAAAAAATCCCATCCTACCCTAGGCAACCTACAGATTTAACGCAATGCCTATTACATTACCAACATCATTTTTCTCAGACCTGGAAACAACAATACAGAAATTCATATGGAAGCATAAACGATCACTAATAGCCAAAACAATCTGCAGCAAAAGAAATGAAGCACGAGGTATCACACTTCCAGACTTTAAGTTTTACTATAAAGCTACAATAATCAAAACAGCCTGGTCTTGGTACAAGAACAGACATATAGACCAATGGAACAGGATAGAGATTCCGGTAGCAAAACCTCAATTTCTCAACAAACTCGTCTTTGACAAAGCCTCCACTAACAACCACTGGGGAGAGAACTTATTCAGTAAATGGTGCTGACAAAAGTGGTTCACCGCATGCAGAAGATTAAAACAAGACCTCTATCTATCACCATACACAAAAATCAACTCTAAATGGTTCAAAGATGTAGATGTAAAACCTCAAACTATAAGAATCTTAGAAAACGTAGGAGACACCCTTATGGAAATCGGAGTAGGCAACCAATTCCTGATGAAATTCTCAGATGCCCATGACATAAGAGATAAGATAAACAAGTGGGACCTCATCAAACTGAAAAGCTTCCGCAAAACAAAAGAAGCCATCAAGAGAGTGGGGAGCCAGACCACAGAATGGGAAAAAAAGTATTTGCCAACTGTATATCTGACAAAGGCTTTGTTAAAAGAAGAGAGAAAGAAGGAAGCCGAGTAAGGAACACTGGATATTTTGCTTTTCTTGTGTTCCTTTCCAATACTTCTAGTAACAGAGGCTTCTTCCCTACAGGACACTGTCCCCCTATCCATCTGTTCACAGAGGCGTCCTGGGACCAGGATAAGAAACTCCCATTACCAGAGTGATGAGTTCAGAGTTGACCTAAAAAAAGAGCAAAGTCCCGGGGTTCAACTACATGGAAGCCAGAATCCTTACCCAGGCTGTTGGGCAGCATCTACAGGAAACGTCTCTTTCTCTCTGGTGTTGCTAAGTCAATGAGCATGAATTTTGAAATACTGGTGGCCATCCATTCTGATAATCCTATTTCCCACTTCCAGTTCAGCTTCTTGCTTCTCCTTACACCCCAAACCTGCTCTATCCTCAGCTTTCCCCATCTCCAATCTCATGGCTCCTCAAAGACCTTGACCTCTCCCAGTCACACCACACACACAATCTGTGACAAATTCTGTTGTAAGTTCCTCCAAGTATATCCAGAGTCCAGATGCATTCACCATGCCCCCTAACAGCACCCTGGGTTGAGCCACTGCAGTATCTCACCAGGAAGGCTATAATGCATCTCCACTGTTGCCCTTGTTCCCTGCCTGGGAACATCTATATTGTGATCCTTGGAACAGGTAAAGAGATCATAACGCTCTTCTACTGAAAGTCCTGCAATGACTTCCTGTTTCTTCCAGGGTAAAAATCAAAGCCCTTGAGAAGGTCTATCTAATTTGATTCCTTGCTATCTATTTGATCTCTTCTACAACTTTCTCTCAAGCTCACTTCACCATAGCCCCAGGGGCCATCTTACAGCTGTGGAAACCCAGCAGCCATGCATCTACCTTGGAACTTTGAATTCTCGCCAATGGTTTTGCCTAGGACTGTCTTTTCCCCAACATTCACTTATCTGATTCCTTTGCTTCCTTCAAATTTTTACTTAAGGTTAATCTTCTCTATGAGGTACATGCTAATCAACCAATTATCTAATTTGGCAACTTATTTACACTTTACCATTTACATGTTCTGTATTTTTTTCTAATAGTAGTTATCACCTATCATTCTACATAATTTACTTGTCCATTATCTTTATTGTTCATAATCTACTTCCTTAAAGCATCACACATTATAAAATATAAGCTTTTGGGGACAGGATATTTTTCCCATTTTGTTCATTAATATATCTCAAGAACCTCAACCAGTGCCTGATATATAGTAGGTGCAAAATAAATATTTTAAATTTTAATAATGAATTAATCAAAATAAATATTTTGAATTTTGATATTGAATTAATCATTTGAGTTCATATTTTGTCAGTACCTAAAGCCAGATCTACCCTTGAAATTTTTGGTTATGTAAACAATAAATTACTTATTTTATAATTAGCTAGTATGAACTAGCATTCTGTCACTTTTAAGTAAAAGAGTTTAAAACAAATTACACAAGATACTATTGTTAGGCTATACCCTTGATATCTTACCGATAGACATTTATGCAATTTCCAAATGTTTTCATAATAAATCACACCTCATGAACGTTATTGCATATATACATTTGTAACTAGCCCAATTATTTTTTCTAAGGGTGAATTCATTCCCATAAAAATTGCAGAAGTAAAATTTCTGGATCAAAGATTTTTGAAATATATTGCCAAATTGCACTCTAGAATAGATATTCCAGTTTATAATTCTGCCAACAGTAGATTAGGGTGTTCCTTTTCTCACATTCTGCCAACACCAAGAGGAGAAAAGTACTATCTTATTGCAGTTTAAATTTAAGTTTTCTTGTTAAGTAACAAGGATGCATGTTTTTAATGTTTATGATCCTGTGACATTTTTAATTATTATATCCTTTGCCGGTTTTAAAAAATATATTTGCAATCTGAATGAAAAACTCTCTTACATGTCTTAAATTTATGTTATGAAAAGCGTTTTAGCATTTTTAGACTGATTACCAGCATTTAGTAAGTACCTGTTTTTTGAATTTTCATGGAACAGCAAAGCAAACACAACTATCTCTATTTAGCAAGCACATTTAACTTTATTTAACATATTTAGCATGCTGAGGCACAAGAGAGGTTAAGGGATTTTTTTCCAAGACGAACCATCCACTTTGTGGAACAGATGAAATGAGATCTGAGCTTTCTTGGCTCCTAATCAATAGTATCCCTTAGGCTTTTCTGTCCTATTCTGCCTCATTTCTGCTTGGGTGCACCTGACCATCACCATTTTTTTGTGGCATACCTGGGGCAGGTGGAACTTACTGTCTTAGGAAGTTGAGGCTCTCCTGTTGATCCCCGTAAAAGGCAAGGGGAACAGCATGTTATAAGATGGGCATGTAGAAGAAGTGGAGAGAAGGAAGCAGGATATCAGTTCAGCCCATGTCACTATGGTGCTGTGTTTGGATAGGTATTGGCATTTCTGTTTCACAGAGTATTATCACTATACAAGTACTTCTGTCTAAGAGATTGACTAGTAATAGCCCCTCAAATTTTGAGGCTTCTTATCAGAAAGCTTATATTGATACTTATATGTCAACACCAGAAAGATTTGAAGTCTGAGCAGTGTAGGACATTAACCTTTGTCCAAGATATTTGTAGTGGTTAGTCAGGGCATTTTGGTTATTTATGATGGAAATCCACCTTGGCTGGATTCAAGGATTTTATTGAATGCCATAAAGATATAAGGAAGAAGAGGATAAACTAAGGTCAGGAACTTAATTACTAGCCAGCTTTTCCCCCTCACTCACCCTTGCTTCCTCCCACAAGTCCACTTCTTTCTTCCTATTTCTGCTTTACTGTTCTTTACTGTTCTTAAAAGGACTGTATCTCCTTTTAATCCCTGTCTCTCTTTCTCTTTCTCTCTTCTTTTTCTCCCTCTCTCATCCTTTGTTAAAATTTACATGTTGAAGTACTAATCCCTATTTAGTATTTACAAATATGTAATTGGAAGTAGGGTTTTTAAAAAGATGATTAAGTTAAAACGATACCCTTGGGTAGTTCCTAATCCAATATGACTGGTGTTCCAATAAGAAGAGGAAATTTGAATACACAAAGAGACACTGGGGGCATGTGTGTACAAAACAAAAACCATATGAAGGCACAGGGAGAATATGGCCATCTGTAAGCCAAGGACACAGGCTTCAGAAGAAATCTTCAGAGGGAGCTTGGTCCTGCTGATACCTTGATCTTGAACTTCTAACCTCCGTAATTATGACAAAATAAAAATCTGCTGTTACTGCCACCCAGTCTGTGGTATTTACTTATGGCAACCCTAACATAGTAAACCCCTCTTCTCAATCTCTTTCTCTCTTTTTCCTTCCCATTCCCTCTCACCCTTTCTCACCCCTCCTTTCTCTGTTACAGCTTAATAAAATCCCTCTAGTCGAACCACTTTTGGTTGCACACCCAATTATTATAGCCAAAGGTCAAGGTCTCAAAAATTCTCAGTAAATCATAGACTTAAAGTGGGACAAGGGAAGGATAAACAGCTTCCTCCACGTACTCTAGAAAGGGGCAAGCCTTCCTACAAGTGGGGGAGAAGGGCTGATCAGAGGCATGTTTTGATGTCCTCTGAACACTCATAGGCTATGTCAAAGACGGTCATTGATTGGACAGGCAAAGGATTCTGAGAGTTTTTCCAGGGACAAGGCAAATACTCTAACTCTGGGTGTCAGGTTTAATAAAAATCAGGAAAGAGTACAGAAAGAACAAAACAAACACAAACAAATAAACAGAATCCAGGGAGTGAGTCTGGAAGTTACATGAAGAGATTAACATATTTTACTTCATGGATAGGTTTTACTAATGTAGTAATAAGATTGAAAATATTGGCTGGGATTGGTGGCTCAGCCTGTAATCCCAGCACTTTGGGAGGCCGAAGTGAGTGGATTGCCTGAGTCCGGGGGTTCGAGACCCACCTGGGCAACTTGGCGAGAACTAGTCTCTACAATAAATCAAAAAATAAAGCTGGGCATGGTAGCGCGTGCCTGTAGTACTGGCTACTTAGAAGGCTGAGGCAGAAGGATCGCTGGAGCCCAGCAGGTTGATGCTGGAGTGACCATGAATGTGCCATGGCACTCCAGTCTGGGCAACAGAGTGAGATCCCAACTAAAAAAAAAAATTGTATTCTGATAAAAGTCCAAAACTTGATGTTGGAAACCAGGGTTGAGGTATTTGTTTTTTACTATTGTTTTTTACTATTGTGGGGATCTTAAGTAAGTTACTTCTATCTATAAGCCTCCAATACCTTAGATTCAAAGTGGAAGTAGTAATCTCTGCCTTGTCTATGATACCAGGCACATAACAGATGCTCAATAAATAAATGCCTGGCACCAAGTCTTGCAATATAATATATTGCAGTGCTTTGTGAACTAAGTACCCTAACACTGTAAAAGATTATTCTGTCATCATCTAGGTCCACAGATCTTAAAAAAATGCAAAGATATGGGGAAAAGGCTCTAAGTTTATTTATTTATTTTATTTTATTTTTATTTATTTATTTATTTATTTATTTATTTATTTATTTATTTATTTATTTTTTTGAGTTGGAGTCTCACTCTGTCGCCCAGACTGGAGTGCAGTGGCCACTCCCGGCCACCGCAGCCTCGACCTGCTGGGCTCCGGCGATCCTTCTACCTCAGCCTTCCGAGTAGCCGGAATTACAGACATGCGCTACCACACCCAGCTGATCTTTTGATTTATTGTAGAGATGAGGTCTCGCTGCCCAGGCGGGTCTCGAACCCGCGGGCTCAGGCAATCCACTCACCTCAGGGTCCCAAAGCGCGGGATATTTATTTATTTTAATACAAAGCCTATTTCATATATTTTAACTTGATGTAAAAAGTGTGGCACATCAAAATTGTGTGAAATGGTGAGGTATGCATTATTAGTGTCTAATACTATTCGGTTTTCCCTTTTGTCCTGTGCATTTTGGACTGGACTTTCCAATCCCCTTGCAGTTGGACAGAGTCACACTGACCAGCTGTGACCAAGGAATCAAGAAAAGGAATTGGTTGTGCTGCTTCTAGGTTGAGACAATGAGAAGCTCCTGCACAGATCTCATGTGGATCTCACTACAGTTCTGGTGGTGCTATAGCTTGATGGTGTCCCCCAAAAGTTCATGTGTCAGGTTCTTAATTTCTCAGTGCCACAGGGTTGGGAAACAAGGCCTAGTGGGAGGCGTTTTGGTTGTGAGGGCTCCACTCTTATAATTGAATTCACATAGTCCCTGCAGATGTGAGCTAGTTTTAGTGGGGGTTAGTTATCATGAGAGCAAATGATTATAAAAAGCAAATTTGGTTTTCTCGCTGGACATGTGATGACTTTACCAGGTTTTGAAGCAGCAGGAAGTCCGTGACACATGAAAGCATCATCCTTTTGGGCTTCCCAGCATCCAAAACTGTGAGCCAAAATAAATCTTTTTTCTTCATAAGTTATAGCAACAGAAAAATGGACCAAGAAAAATGGTATTCATGGAGAAAGTCTCATATTGAGTTTACAGAGCCCCACATAGTTGTTCAAACCAGACTGGCATTGCATGAGTGAGAAGTCTCAAGTTTAAGAGTTTCACATCTTTAAAATATAATAAAGAAACTAAAAAAACCAAACCTGTATGTTGAAAGTCAGTGTAAAAGAAAAAAAAAGTTGTATACAAAGGAGGGCTGATTCCCTGTGTGTGTGTGGGGTCGGGAGGAGGTAATGAGATACTGCTTAGTTTTCAGCAATTTGGGACACAGCTATGCATATTTTATGTTAATCAACCTTTTTTCCCCCTACTTATTTATTTTGTCATTTATTTAGGTCAGTATGGATTTATGGATACGTATTTTACACTTTTTTTGAGTCGGGGTCTCGCTCTGTTTCCCAGGCTAGAGTACAGTGGCACGATCATGGCTCACCATAGCCTCAACCTTCTGGGCTCAGGCAATCCTCTGCCTCAGCCTCCCAAGTAGCTGAGACAATGGGCACATGACACTAGGCCTGGCTAATTAAAAAAAATTTTTTTTTTCGCTGTATTACCCAGGGTGGTCTCCAACTCCTGGACTCAAGCAATCCTCCTGCCTTGACCTCTCAAAGTGCTGCGATTGCAGGCGTGAGCCACTGTGCCTGACCCTAATCAACCATTTCTTTTTCTCACTCTTCTTCTTTCCTTGATGAACAGTCTGGTGGTAGTTAAAGTTATAATTTAGGTTTCAGATAAGAATGCAAAAGAATGCAATCATTACCACCTCATGATATGGTAGTTCATAGGATTTTGTGTCTCCACTGTGTTGGAGATCAAAGTTGTTCCCTTGCCCAAAGAATAGTAATGGCATCTGAGTGACAAAAGTGTCTTTTCAATAAACAATGCTGAGAAAACAGGATATTCACATGCAAAAGAGTAAAATTGGTCCCTTATCTTGCATTGCACACAAAAATCAACTCAAAATGAAATAAAGACATAAACATAAAACTTGAAACTGTACAACTTCTAAAAGAAAATATGGTGGAAAATCTTTTTGACATTAATCTTGGCAATGAATTCTTGGATATGACTCCAAAACCACAGGCAACAAAAGCAAAAATAAACAGATGGGACTACATCAGACTAAAAAGCTTCTGCACAGCAAAGGACACAGTCCACAGAGTGGAAAGGCAGTCTACAAAATGGGAGAAAATATTTGCTAACCAGGCATCTGATGAGGGGTTAATATCCCAAATATATAAGTAACTCCTATAATTCAGTAAATAAAAACCCAATCTGATTAAAACTGGGTAAGGGAGCCGAGTAAACATTTCTTCAAATAAAACATGCAAATGGCCAGTTGGGATATGAAAAGGTGCTCAACATCACTAATCATCAGGGAAATGTGAATCCAAATCACAGTGAGATATTCCCTCACACCTGTTAAGGTGGCTATTATTAAATAAATAAATACCAAGAGTTGGTGAGGATTTAGAGAAAAGGGAACCCATGAACACTGTTGGTAGGAATATAGATTGGTGCAGACACTACAAAAAACAGTATAGAAGTTCATCAAAAAATTAAAAACAGAACTATCAGATGACCCAGCAATCCCATTTCTGGAGATATAGCCAAAGGAATTGAAAACAGCATCTGGACAAGATCTGCACTCTCATGTTCATTGCAGTATTACTAACAATAGTCAAGACATGGAAGCAACATAAATGTCCATCAATGGACAAATGGATAAAGAAAACATGGTAGGTAGTGCTCCCTTATCCTCAAGGGATACATTCCAAGACCCCCAGTGGATGGCTGAAATCACAGATAGTACTGAACCCTATATATGCTATTTTTTCCTGTACTCAGGTATTTATGGTAAAGTTTAATTTATAATAGATGCAATAAGAGATTAACAATAACTAATAATAAAATAGAATAATGGACAGACTTTCTTTTTTTTTGCAAGTTCAAAAGCTATGTGAAGGTGTAAAACAAAAACAAAAACAAACAAAAAAACAATGCTCAGGAATGCAGGGGGATGCATATTACAGTTCTAAATACTAGTCCCTGACTTCTGATCTCAGACTCCAGCTACAGTCTTTTAAAATTTTTTACCCAAGACAGGTCTTGACCTCTGCTGGTCTTAGCTAAAATATGACTTTCTCTGTTCCTGAATGGTGGTTATTTTAAATCTACAAAACCACAAAGTTTACATTAAATAAAACATGCTAGTACTTTGCTTCTCTGTAATATACTATTTCCATTGTTTTGGTATAATTTAGTATGGTTTATGATAGTCTCTCTTCTTCCTTTCAGAATGATAAAAAGACTCTAAAATTCTTTAACTCTTCCAGTTATTCACCACCTATCTCACATGTTGATTTTTAAATATTAGCTTTCTCTTCTTTTTATACTCCTAAATTGATCCAAACCATTTTTGTCTAATTAATTTGCATTGTTTAGGTTTACCTACAATTGTATTCATTTTTAAAATTCAGCATTCTCCTTTGCAGCATATATTTTCTTTCTGGGTTTACTTTCCTTTTTCATGAACTGCATTGTTTATTTTTTAAGGTCTGTTAGGACTTACATCTCTCAAATTTTGTCTTATAATTTCTTTCTTACATTCTCACTCTTGAATGACAGTATAAGTGTTTACAGTATTCTAAGTTGACAGTTATCTTCTTTCAACGATTTTATGATATGTGTTTCTAATGTTGCTGAAAAGAAGCTAATGTTGGTCTGAAATATATTCTTTTCTAGGTAAGCTGTTTTTTTCCTCCCTAATTGCTTCATCTTCTTTTCTTTGAACTGGAGTCTCACTTTGTCGCCCAGGCTAGAGTGCAGTGGCATGCATGCTCACGGCCACCCTAGCGCTGACCCACTGGGCTCTGGCGGTCCTTCCAGCTCAGCCTTCCAAGTAGCCAGAGCTACAGGCACACGCTGCCATGCCCAGCTAATTTTTTATTTATTGTACAGACGAGGTCTTGCCAAATTGCCCAGGCAGACCTCGAATCTGTGGGCTCAGGCAATCCACTCACCTTGGCCTCCCAACATGCTGGGATTATAGGCTGAGCCACTTGAGCCTGGCCCCCCTAATTGCTTCTAAGACTTCTTCTTTATCTTTGGTTTCTTGAAATTTTTACTAGGATGTCTAGATTTGGATTTACTTTGACTTACCCTTTACATAATTTTTACTATGAACATTCATGCTTTTGCTCAATTCTGGAAAATTCTCAGATATCGTTATGTCTGACTTCTCTCCATTTAATCTATTCTCTCTTTGTGACACATAGACGTCTCTTTTATTCTCTTTGCTGCATTATGGGTATTTTCATCAAATCTATTTTAAATACATGTTCCTTCTAAAGAGTTAGTTGTTGCCAATTTACTGTTTAACTTGTCTTTTGAATTTTCAACTGTCTATTGACAGTTTCAATTTCAGTGATTTCCATTTCTGGAAGTTCTACGTGTCTGTTCTTTTTTTTCCCCACAGTATTTTTGTCTTATGTTTCTAATTTTTCTTTTATGCCTGTGATAATTCAGCACATTTATTTTATAGTCTCAATCTTATGTTTATATTATTTGAAATACTTGGTGTTCTAAACAAATTTATGTTGTCTTCTGACATTACCCATGGGTTGCTTGCCTACTATATGAGAACCAGTTTAGTAAAGTGTTAAGAAAACATTTTGAGGCCAGAATGCATGGGTTTTAATCTCAAGTCTGCCATTTATTAGCTAAGTTATCTTGAACTAGTTACGTAAACATGAACTCTTCATGCCTCATCTTCCTCAAATGTAAACTGTACATCTCAATGTAATTTATCTTATAGAAATATTATGTGTTAATATTGTATTTAAAATAATTGGAAGAGCTTGACACAGCAATTGATCATAAACTACTAACTCTGCCATCATCACCACCATCATCACTAGTTTCGTCTGTGAACTCATCTTTAGTATGGCTTTGTCTTTCTGAGTCCTGGTGTGGTGAGGATATTCCTACATGGTAGTTTTCCATTTCTTTCTCTCAACATCTCAGGAGAAATGTCAGTCTGGACCTATGTTTTATTTTAATTTACTGGGTTTTGTGTTGCTGGACTAGGGATCTGTGTATATTGAACTCTCAAATCTGAGGCTAAGTAGGCTCATATTAGGGCTTGGGGTGGCCTGATAAACAGAAACAGTTGTTTCTGTCTGCCTGCATGTCTCGTCTTTCTGTATTTCACTACCTTTCTGTTGTCTCTGTCTTTCTTCTCACCTCTCACATTTATACATTTATTTTATTTCTTGACTTCCTTTCATTGTTTTTTATGACCTTATTGCAAGAATCTGTTAGTTTATTCCCCAAGTCTAGCTCAATTTTTGACTCAGAATAAGAACTCATTATATATTTGTTGAGTAAATGAGCACATTTCCCCTTTTATGAAATAGGCAGCAATTTGCTGTTTTGGATCTAAGTTGAAAATGTATCACCTATTATAAGATACTTCTACTACCATGCTATTCACATTCACATTACTTTCATCACACATACTACTGATATATCAGTTGCACAAATGCTTTCAATAGTTATTCTCTACCAAGGACTTTTTCTTAAATTGCATGCATAAATTTAGAAAATTGTCATATTCACCTTAGAGGAAAGGTCCTATAATTACTCCTTTTTTACTGACAAGGAAGTAGAGAAGTTAAATAATTTGTTTTACTTCAGTGTTTCTCAATTAAGGACAAATTTGCCCCATTTCCAGGGTACATTTGACAGTGTCTGGAGACATTTTTGGTTTCCATGGAAGGAGAGAGAGGTGCCACTGATATCTTCTGGGGGAGAGTCCAGGAAGGATATGAAACATCCTACAATGTATAGGATTATACACTTGTAATAAAAATGATCTGGTCTCAAATATTAATAGTATCAAAGTTGGGAACCACTAAGCTAGAATACACAAGCTTTTGTTTCATTACTTTTAGCTTCATGTAAGCTTTAGTATGCATAACCCTATAGTTTTATAAATAGCATGTGTCTGAATTGTTTGAATCTACCTGTTATTTTTAATCTATTAATACGTGTTAGATTAGTTTATATTTATGCAATTACTGATATAGTTGAGCTTATATCTACCCTCTAAATTTATTATTGCAGCTTGCTACTTTAATCCTTTATCTCTTTTAAAAGATGATATTCATATCAAAGGCCATAATCCTCTTAATATTATTGTGGATAATGGAAGGACTAAATGGTGAGAAGATAGCTGAAAATTAAATAGTTTGGGGAAGAAGATCCCTCCCTTTTCACTATCTATAAAATGAGGTCATTGGATTAGACAATTGTAAAAATTGAACACAAGGACAATAGGCAATAAAATTATACTGTATTTGGGATTCATGCTAAATGGGTATAGATAGGCCTCATTTTATTATGCTTTGCTTTATTGTGCCTTGCAGATATTGTGTATTTTACAAATTGAAGTTTTGTGGCAATCCAGCATCAAGCAAGTCTATTGGTGACATTTTCCCAATAGCATGTGCTGTTTGTGTCTCTGTGTCACATTTTCATAATTCTCGTCGTAGTTTAGCTTTTTCATTATAGTTATATCTGCTATGGAGAGCTGAAATCAGTGATCTTTGATGTTACTAATGTAATTGCTTTGGAATGCCACATACTGCACCCATATCAGATGGCAAACTTAATTGATAAATGTTTTGTGTGTTCTGACTGCTTTATCGATCGGCCAATCTCTCATCTCCCAGTCCCCATCTCTCTCCTTCTCCTCGGGCCTTCCTGAGACACAATGATCTTGAAATCAGGCCCAACCTACAATGGACTCTTACATTTTCAGGTGAAAGGAGAGTCACATTTCTCTCACTTTGTATGAAAAAGTAGACATGATTAAGCTTAGTGAAGAAGGCAAGTCAAAAGCCAAGATCAGCCAAAAGTTAGGACTCTTGCACTAAACAGTTAGCAAGCTGTGACTGCAAAGAAAAGATTTTTGAAGGTAATTAAAAATGCTATTCTAGTAACTATACAAATGACAAAAAAGTGAGAGAGTCTTAACTGATACAGAGAAAGTTTGAGTGGTCTGGATAGAAGATAAACTGTCCACAACATTCCCTTAAACCAAACTCTAACCTGAGAAAGACCCCGACTGTCTTCAATTCTATGAAGGCTGAGAGAGATGAGGAAGCTGCAGAAGAAAACTTGGAAGCTAGCAGAGGCTAGTTCATCGGGTTTGAAGAATGAAGCTGTTTCCATAACATAAAAAATATAACATGATGCAACAAGTGCTGATGTGGAAGCTGCCGCACATTATCTAGAAAATCTAGTGATATTATAGATGAAGGTGATTGCATTAAACAACAGATTTTCAATGTAGGGCAAACAGCTCTATATTTGAAGAAAATACCATCTGGGACATTCATAGCTAGAAAGCAGAAGTGAATGTCTGGTATTGAATTTTCAAAGAATAGGCAAACTCTCTTGCTCATGTAACTGGTAACTTTTTAGTTGAAGTCAATGCTCATTTTCCATTCTAAAAATCCTAGATGCCCTAAGAATTATGATCAATCCACTCTGCTATGCTCTATTAATGGGAAAACCAAGCCTGGATGATACCACATCTGTTTACTTTACAGCATGGCTTATTAAATATTTTAAGCCCACTGTTGAGAACTACTGATCAGAGTAAATTTTTTTTTAAAGTGCTGCTCAATGACAATGCATCCGGTTGCCCAAGAGCTCTGAAGAAGATGGACCAGGAGATTCATGTTGTTTTCATGCCTGTTAACATAACTATTTATAGCCCTAGATCAAGGAATAATTTTGACTTTCAGGTCTTATTATTCAAAAATGTTTTATAAGGCTCTATCTGCTATAGATAGTGATTCTTTGGATGGATGTGGGCAAAGTAAATGGAATACATCTGGAAATATTTCATCTTCTAGATGCCATTAAGAACATAGGAAATGGTCAAAGTGTCAACATTAGTAGGAATTTGAGAGAAGTTGATTCCAATCCTTATGGATGGCTTTGAAAGTTTCAAGACTTCAGTGGAGGAAGGAACTGCAGATATGATGGAAAAAACAAGAGAAGTAGAATTAGCAGTGGAACCTGAAGATGTAACTGATTTCCTGCAATCTCATGATTAAACTTGAACCCATGAGGAGTTGCTTCTTACAGACAAACATAGTGTTTTTTTTTAGAGAAAATCTCTCCCAGTGAAGATGCTGTGAATAATGCTGAAATGACAACAAGATATTTAGACTATTACATAGACTTAGCTGATAAAACAGTAGCAGATTTTGAGATTGGCTTTAATTTTGAAAGAAGTTCTACCATGAGTAAAATTCTATTAAATAATATCACATCCAATATTACATAACTTAGTTGATAAAACAGTAGCAGATTTTGAGAAGACTGACTTTAATTTTGAAAGAAGCTCTACCCTGAGTAAAATTCTATTAAATAAACATCACATCGTACAGAGAAATCTTTGAGGGAAGAAAGTTAATCAATGTGGCAAACTTCATTGTCCTATTTTAAGAAATTGTCTCAGCCACTCTAACCTTCACCAATCATCCCCGTGATCAGTTAGCAGCTATCAACATCAAGGCAAGAACCTCCATCAGCAAAACAGTCATGACTTGCACAAGGCTCACGTGACTGTTAATATGTTGCAGCAATAAAACATTTTAAATTAAAGCATGCTCAGTGTTTTCTTAGGCATAATGCTACTGCACACTTAATAGTCTAAAGCAAAGTATAAACATAACTTTATATGTACTGGGAAATAACATTGTGCGACTTGCTTTATTGAAAGTATTGGCTTCATTGAGGTATTTTGGATGTATGCCTGTTGATTTTAGCTACTTTCGTCAAACAAGCAAAAACACGTGTAACTATGTAAAAGGGTAGAAATGTTGATTTGTTTCCCTTTTTTACTATCCATAACATAACATTGTCCTCACCTTCAAATACCTATGTAACAAGTCATCACATGTACCCTATGTTTATAAAATAAAGAATATATATGTACATAATAACACTTATTGTTAAAAATTGGATTTAAAGTTTTTTTTTGTAGCAGAAATTTTACTTTTGCTCATTGAACATTGATGTACCTCCTCCCCTGCACACACACACTTTTACACATTCTTGCAGATAGACAGAACCATCTGGCTCCTTCTGACCAAAATCACTTCTGGACTGAAGCATTTAAGAGTTACTTTGTGATCCTCCTTCTATCTCGTTTACCATTATGAATAACTACTAAGATTCCTTTTGAGATGATAAAGTCTTCATCAGTCTGGGTCTCCAGTGACAATATTAGCCAAAGATACTGGATGACATCTTATTTGAGTAAAAATAGAAGACAGCTTTTGTTGTGTTAAGCCACAGAGATTTTAGAGTCTGTTTGTCCTTGTAGCATCATCTATGTTATACCTCTCAGGGTCAGAGCTAGTTGAGAAAAAGTTTGACTCAGAATTTTTTTGCCAGATTTATTGAGGTATAATTGACAAATAAAAATTGCATGTATTCAAGGTATACCATATGACAATTTGATGTATGTGTACGTTGTGTAATGATTACTGCACTCAAATTAATTAACATAGCTGTGACCTTTGTAAAGGAATAGAATGGTAGGCACAGAGAGAGGATGGTAAAATGATTTACCTTTTTCTTTGTGTTTCTATGTTACTTAGTTCTTCCTCAAGTACAGCATATGCCTCTCTGAATTGTAGTATATATTTTTTTCATAGTGCTCAGTTTCACTAGATCTCAAGATCTTCATCCAAGATGATGCTTTAGGGTTTCTCCTTATCACTATACACCTAGTATGGTGCCAGAAAAAAGGTCCATGGATGTTGAGCAAAATTAATATACACTGGATCTTACATAAATTTAAATGTTTGGCAAATTCTTGGTTGGATGAATGAATGAATGAAGATTTGAATACACGAAAGAATGGATAAGACCAGGAAAGAGTGTACAAGGAAAGAGGGATGAAGGGATGGATGCTCTTATTGACCGTTTTTGTTACAGGACCCTATAAGTGAGAGTCAGACGGTCTTGAGACAAACTCCATGTATTTAATGATCTGTGTTATGCACGCGATAGTGTTAAATTTGCTTGGACACAGTAAGGGATGTGACAGGAAACCAGCTGCCATTCCCCGGTGGTGGTGTCCTTGGTGGTGGTTGGAGAGGAATAAGCGTTCCCTGGACTCTGTGCACATGTGGGTGCTGTATTCAGTGGGGCAAGAGGGCAAGTGATAACATATATCAGGAAAGACGCTGTTATGATACCTTTATTAGTCCAGGGCTTAAGGAAAGTTGTCAAACCTGGGTGGGGAGGACAAGTGTAGGGACAGAGAATGATGCTTCTGGAGGCTGAACTAGTCTATTAAGTGGTCCAGGTTTGGCTTGGAGCCTGGGAGGTGGCAATGCTCAAGGACCTAAGAAAGTAGCCTGGATAAAAGACTGAGCCTGATGACTGCTTTTGGGTCCAACTCCAGGCAGTCTGTACTTGGCTGCTGGGAGCACTCCCCACGTGGCTGCTTTCTAAGTGAGCCAGGGATGTCTGGTTTTTATGCATCTACTCTGAGATTGCCACTAGATAGGGCTCCCTCCAGCCTTGTATTATTTTTATGCACTTGTTTTATTAACAGTTGTAGGATGGAGTGAAATAGTTGGTGTGCTCAAGTCTTGCACTCTGGGGACAGACAGGAGCACGTTGATTGACCCTGACCTGTGGGACGTGTATAGTGTGGGGAGTGCACTTCAGCTATTCTAACAAAAGTGATTTGCGTTTATTGGACACTTCCTAGATTCTTGGGTGATATTAAGCACATTTTCATAAAAACAAAATTCACACATTTAAATTCAGTAGTGGAACTTTATGAGAATCATTCAACCTTCTCAGGTCTCAGCTTCCTCGTCTCAGAAATGGGAATAATAATTCTGTGACTTCACAGAACTGCTGTGAGTATGAATGAGCTAATGCAAGCCAAAAAATTTAAGAAAACTCGACACAGAGTAAGCCCCCAGTCACTATGTTATTGATTTCTGTCGTTATTGTTGAATCCTTTCCACAATTCAGTGGGTCCCATGATTATTCTTACTTTCCTGATACAGAAACTGAGGATTAGTTCATGAAGCCTGTAAGTGATGCAATGAGAACAAAAACCTATGACTGTCTCCCTCTGGAGCTTGGACTCTGAGTCACCGTACTGAGTTGAATTGTGTCTCCAAAATTACAGAACCTCGGAATGTGACTTTATTTGGAAATAGGATCTTTGCATACATACTTAGTTAAGATGAAATCACACTGGACTAGGATGTGCCCTAAATCCAATATGACTGGATGTCCTTATAAGAAAATAAGTTACATTGGGCCATGTCCAAGGAGAAAGCCAAGTGATCGTAGAAGCAGAGACTGGAATAATGCATCAACAACCTAAGGAAAGCCAATAGTTGTCGGGAGCCACCAGAAGCTAAGAAAAGGCATAGAAGGATTTTTCACTAGAGTCTCCAGAGGGGAGCATAGCCCTGACTACACCTGAGATTCGGATTTCTGTCCTTCAGATCTATGACACAATAAGTTTCTGTTGACTTAAGCCACCTAGTTTGTGGTAATGCTTCATCATGCCAGGGCTAACAAAGTAAGATGGCCGCTATACTCCTTGCTAGACTGTTGGTCCACTCCTGGATGGAATTTCTATTTTGGGGGATAGAAAGTCTGGGATTCTCTGTGCAGTTTTTCCTGCACCTGATTGGTAAGGTTATTTTTAATTTTAGCTTGTGATGTTCATATTGAGGAATTTTTTCACTTTTCAGGAGTCAGAGTTTACACCCCAGTATTCAAGTTTTTAAAGGCAGACTTGCAAAAAGGACTTGTGAGGATGCCTAGAGGGTAAGAAAAGTCTTTGCCTCTGGGCAAAATGATTTAATAATAATAATCCCAAACATTATCATGCCAAGCACTATACTAAGCACAATAAATGAATTATCTCCATCTCATTTAATCCTCATTAGACATGATAAGGTAGCTACTATTATCCCCATTTTACAGATAAGAACACTAGGTCAGAGTGTAAGCAGCATGTCCCACTAGGATGAAAGTGGACTGAACTGTGGCTCTTGTCCCATGCCCTTAAACGTCAGCCCTGATGCCCGAGAGCTTTGCTGGAAGCCTTGGTGGAAGCAAAATCACTGGAAATAATCAAACCTCATTTGAACCTAATAGTCTACATTCTCTGTTATATCAGATGATGATGAAAGTAACTCTGTCCACCTTGAGTCAAGTGCAATTTAAATGACTGGAACTCAGTAAAATCAAACTGCTGTTTTCTGCTTGAGAAGCAACAAAAGAAAAGAAAAAGAAGGACTAATCAGAGGTTATTTTGGAATCAGAGGCTAGTTCTTATGTGTATTTCACTAAGAAAACATCAAAATGATGTCCCAGAGTGTTTCTGTGGCTCAGTGTAGGTAGTTTGTTAAATAAAACATTTTTTAAAATACAAGACTTTTAAGCTAGGAATAAAAATGACAATTTAGTGTGGACCTTTGAAGTGCAAGACCTTATTTTATACGTTTTCACATTAATTCTTACTACAACCTGCAAGGTAATCATCAAATAACCCTATTTTACAGATGATGAAAGTGGAACTTGGAGATGATGTCATGTGACCTACTTTAGGTTAAAAAAATGTTCTCATCTCTCTGACTCCAAATGATACTTACAACTAACATACATTGAGCACTTACATTCCAGAATGTTCCAGGGCCTATTTTAAAGGCTTTAACATAGACTGACTGACTTAATCCTCACAGCAACTTCAAGAAGTAGGTTGCTATTATCCCTGTTTTAAAATGGAGGCATTCAAGTGGGTTAAATCATTGTCTCAGGTCACCATGTGACAGAATGAGGATTTGAATCCAGGTGGCTCGTTACAGAGCTTTTGCTTTCAAATAAGCAGCCCTCAGTAGATGCAGTAATAGTAGCAATTGTAGCATTAGTGATGATAAAACAATAATGTATAACCAGGTTAAGAAACGTTTGTCGATCAGAATTTCCCTTAGATGGCATGTCCAGATTTGAGAGGCTGAGAAGGAAGTTGATTGGTTCAAAGATTTAGGAAAATTGGAATTTCCTGGTAGGAAGGGATGGGATAAAGAAGAGAGATGAGAAAAGGAGGGCGGCTATGGGGTAGGCAGGCATTTGCGTGCTCTATCATAGTTCAACTGTGTTGGGTAGACTTTGAAAAAGGATATGAGGCGCACAGACATTGACAAAGGAAATGAGTAGACATATATGACTGACCAGGGGCAATACTAGGGGATACTAGAACCCAAGATGTGGAACGGATCAGAAGAATATAATTGTCCAGGAGTTAGAAATTGGGAGAAGAGGTGGAGTTTGAGAGGCAGTGACTTTGGGGCTGGGATAGAAGAAGGCAATTTCATCAGATTTTCAAGGGTGTAGGAAATACCACTGACTGACTTTCTGAGTGGCAAATGTCATTCAGATCTGGGTCAACTAATACATCTAAGACTTTTGCTATGATATTTCATTAACATCGTTTTCTCTGTGATAGCAGTATCACCTTAACCGTTCCCTGCTCTCTTGAAGTGAAAGACTTGGGAATAAAAAATTGGAGGAGAAAATGAACATATTTTTAGTTACTGCTGTGTGCTACCATCCTGCGTGCTTCATGAAATTCAACCCTAGAACAGCCAACACTATGAAGTAAACACAGTTATCCTAATTTGACAGGTGAGGAGAATAAGTCTCAAAGAAGTTATCTGGCTTTCCCAACAACATTGAGCTAAATGACTTGCCCCAGAGAAAAAATAACTTGACCAAGAAGTTGATCAAGAGTTTGGATGACTTTGCCAAGGTCATTCACATTTTACTGGCTCCAGGGTCATGCTCTTTCCTTTCTCCAAGCTGCTTTTTCATGTCCTGGGGCCTCTTTCTGTTCCTTCAATACCAACACAGAGCTGAATTCTTCCCAGGTACTCAATAAACATTTCTTGATTGAATATTTGAGAGATGACCAAGTCTAGCACCAGAATAGGTCTTTATCATTTTTTTCCTAGATAAGAATCTAGAAGGGGCCCTAGATATGCTGAAAATGAAAGTAGAGCAAATAGATAATAATTTTACATCTACTGATGCTGATTTTATGGAATATCCTCCCAATATCTCAAGGTCCTACTCACTGAGGCGTGTTCATCTTATTAGCTCTTCCCACCAGATATTTCAGAATTAATGGAGAAGCCATATTGATCAGGTCAATTTTTGGCCAGGTGCTTGTAGAGTATGAAGACACTGATCATTGTTTCTCTTGACTATCTAGAGCAAGGTAGAGAGGTCACCACTTTTCTGGGCCTCGGTTCCTTTTTAGGAAAATGAGTATGTTAATGTGCTCATGCAGTTTTAATAAAATGTACTTAAGTGAATCCTTAAGGTTTCTACCAGAGGGGAGAGCAAATCCTGAATTTTTCTTCCTGTTTTCTTTCCCTCCCTTCCTCCCTTCCTCTCTCTCTCTCTTTCTCTCTCTCTCTTTGTTTTTTGTTTTTTCTTAGTAGCTTTAATTGAGGTATAATTTATACACAAAGAATTGTGTATTTGATGTGTACCATTTGATGAATTTGGGCATGTGCAAACATTCGTAATACCAACACCACAATCAAAGCAATATACATACCCAACACATCCCAAAGTGCTCTTACCACATAACAAAACAAACCAAGGGATGTAAGGAAATTTCGGTAAATTCTGAGCTGTGGAGATTGACAGCTGCTGTGGAGTCTGGCTTTGTTTGTACAAACTGGATCCTTGAATATATTCTTAACCTCCTAGGTTTCCATTCCCTTATGTGTAAAAAATAAAAAGAAAAATTGATTAAACAAAACAAACCACTCTCCAGATTCCCAGGTGAATGTCTCCCCCTGGAGTTTTGCAATGAGTACCCTGGCAGTCATTTCTGGCCTTGACCTCTGCAGTAGCTTTCTGGGTGGGCTCCTCACCAAAGGTCATGCCACTCCACCAACCTGTCTCCACACAATCTCCAGGATCACATCAAAACACAGATCAGGTCCCATCTCTCTCCTGCTTAAAACCTTCTGAAGGAGAGGAGACTGCAGTAGCAAACGTTTCCTAGGGAGACTAGACCTGGCCTCCGGCAGAGTCTGCTAGAGTCAGTTTAATGAGCCTCAACTCCTTACTTGGTATACCTTGCCTCCCTCGCAGGCCTCCTTCCCCAACACAGTACATGACCAAGATCTTTTGTGAGGTGTCACGGGAGATTGTGGAAAGAGCACAATCTTTGAGGCTAGACCAACCTGCCTGAGTTTAGAACTCAGTTCTGGCTCTGCTGGTTGCGTGGACCTTGAGAAAGTTACGTGGTTTCTCAAACCCTCAATTTCTGAATCTATAAACTGGAGACAGAAATCCTTCTCTCAGAATGGCTGTGCTCACACAGCATGTGCTGTTGACCTGCTGAGGCAGTCATCAACCTGTATCATTATTGCTTCCTTATCTGCCTGTTATCACTCTGATACTCTAAGTTGTACCACAGCAAGATATATATCAGCTGTGTTCACTGCTATCTCCCAAAATGCCTAGCATGGGACTTGAAATAGACTAGTATTAAGCCAGTATTTTTAGACTGACCAGCTGAGGTTTCTAAACAGCAAGGATTATGTCTTATCAACCACTGTACTCCTATTTCCTGGCACACACAGCAAGGGTTACTTTCTCTCTTCTCTTTCCCATTGTTGAAGTCTCTACAGAGACTCTCCTGGAGACATAAAATTGGGACCAGCATAGCTCAGAAGTTTGAGAATTGGGCATAGGCCACAGTAGTGGGGTAGTTTCAGACCCATCATCTTTGTGGGTGGTGTATTAGCTTTTTACTGCTGCAAAACAAATTACCACATAGTGGCTTAACACAACTCATATGAACTCACAGTTTCCTTTGGTCAAGAATTTGGGAACAAATTAGCAGGATCTTCAGCTTCAGAATCTCACAAAAGTTGACTCAAGGTGTCACTATTTTTTGTCTGCGGCTCAATTGGGGAATACTTTGCTTCCAAGCTCGCGTGGTTATTGTCAGCATTCAATTTCTTATGAGCTGTTGGCCAGAGGAGGCCATCCTCAATTTCCAGAGGTCTCCTTTAATCCTTCCCTAGATATGTTTTCTTTGTCCCTAGAGATCCAGTTTTTACCTGCTTCCGTGCCCCAGGCGACTGACCTCTCTGGAATACATCAGCTGAGCTCTTTGCCTTTCAACTTATGGTTGGGTTTGACCAATGGGAGGCACTGGCCTAGAGTTGGCTGTTTTTATTCCAAGTAAACATCACAGAATTGTATCTCCAGCTGCCCTTAGCTTCAGCTACTGTCTCCGGATCCTGGTAGCTGCATCTCTCCCTGTCACTCAGACGGAGGGTGGTAATTGGTTCTTTACTCCCAGGGTGCTTCATCATCCCTGTAAGGTTCCCTTGATCTGCTCACATCTTGGAAAATATCCCCTCTATAAACTCTTCCTACTGACCCCATTCAAATGTGTTGTTTGTCCAAAGCTCCTTTGAGAAAAGCATCCTGACCTTAACCTAGTATTCCTTATCCAAAATGCTTGGAAAAAGAAATATTTGGGATTTTTGAATTATTTGGATTTTGAAATATTTGAATTATATTTACCATTTCAGCATCCCTAATCCAAAAGTCTTAAATTCAATTTTTTTTGAGTGTCATGTCTGCATCCTTCTGAGACTTACCTGTTCTACTCTTTCACATATAAAGACACTTGGAATTAGACTAGGTCCACCTGAAGAATGCAGGACAATCTTCCCATCTCAAGGTCATTTTTTTAGCTTTCTGTTTCTGAACTCATGAATGGCAAATTCCACTTACTACCTTAATCTTCCATTGCCATGCCATATAGCATATTCATGGGTTCTGGAGTTTAGAAAGTTGACATCATCTACCACAACATAGCTGTTCACATAGCTCTTATATACAAATGTCAAACAGCAAGAAAATGTGTCAATAACCATCACTTAAGAATTGTCTTGCTTCTTAAAAATCCTTACATTTTCCTTATACGTAAGGGTAAGTGCCTAGCAATGTCACAGCTCTAACTTTAATTCTCCTTTATATGATGCTTAGTGAATTATGTTGTTTTTATATTGATTATTGAAGTTATGTGTAAACGTAGGCTATATTGTACAAGAACTTTATTTTCAAGTGATAAAGGAGTTCTTAGATTTCTTTGTAATAAGATAGGAGTGTTGGCTCGGATGGTGGTGAGAGTGACTGTTAGACGCATCTGTATTCTTCGTGTCCCCATGATTGCGACTGGCATACAGCAGGAGCTAAGTGTTTAGGAACTAATTGAGTGAGTGGATAAATTACTTGCCCTCAACAATGATATAAGTTGCTCTGTGGACACTTGCTGTGTGTTGTTTGAAAGGCATCTCTTTAAGCTGAGATCACAATCTCTACTTCTGGGATTGGGGATAATTTATGCAACATTCTTTTCCCTGAGAATAAGGCAAATTCTACACTGAAAGAATTTCTTTTGCAGGTGGACTTTTTTCTTGGGAGATGAAACCGTTTCTTGTTTGCTCAGTGTAATCTCCTAAGGAGAGGATTGCAGCTTGATATTAATGAGCTCAGGAACAGAGTACTGAAAAAAGAAAACAAAACAACAAGCACAGAGCCCTCAGTATTCTTCCGGAAGACAGTAGCTCCTCCTTATCTGCAGAAGATATAGTCCAAGTCCTCCGCTAATAGTGCTGAATCTTACCTATATTCCTTTTTTCTGTATATACACATCTATGATAAAGCTTAATTTATAAATAAGGCATGGTAAAAGACTCACAATAACTCATACTGAAATAGCACAATTATAACAAAGTATTGTAACCAAAGTTATGTGAATGTATCTTTCTCTCTCAAAATATCTTATTTATTGCATAAAATCCAGGGTAAGTGGGAACTACTGTACTTTGTTCCCAGGTAGCATTGATTTGTCCACTTCTTAGACTTCCTTCCCATAAATTTGTTCAGTTGCTTCCTCTATTCTGCTCTAGAGATGATTTCACTCTTCACAAATCCATTGGTCTTATCCAGTTGGCCCATGGGCTTCATCTGCTGTGACATGGCTTCCTGTCTTGTTGTTCTCCTGAGGTTGTATGTCTCCTCGAGATTTTCACTAGCTGCTAGATAGTTAATGATTGCTTGTAGGTTGTAGGTCCATCTTGGAAAACCTGAAATTAGTCTTGGAATCCCAACTTTTTCATTTTTTTCAAAGAATAAATTGGGATTCAGAGAGGTGGGATGACTTGCCTCAGGTTATAGAGATGGTTAGTGGCAAAACTTTATCAAAAAGCCTTGAATCAGGATTCTCAGTGAGCATATAAAATTTTGTGCTTGAGAGGGAGAAAGATAAAAAAATAAAATATTTTAAATACTAAATTGTAAGAATGTAATTTTCTTGGTTGATAAAAATTCAGTATATATATGCTGAACATATACACATATTATGAACATAATTATATAAATTCATTAAAAATAATATAGCCCACTGAAAGGCACTATCAAAGTGTGGAGATAATTTGCATAAAAATGCATATTTAAGTATGAAAAGGAGACAGTAAAAACGATTAAAAAAATGAAAAGAAGAAAAGGAGAACTCAATGTGCCAAGTAATTTACATACTGACAACACGTTTCTTTGAATGGAACATACAAATGTATGTAAATTGGCCAGCCTATTTAAGAAAAAAAAATGCAAATAGATGTCCACAGAAATCTGCTACCCTTCATGTTGAAGTGGAAAACAAGATGCTTAATTTTCACTCAAATTAATTTTTTTCTTTCCCGAATGCTCCCTTCAGGAAACTCTAGGGACAAATTCTTGCACATCTAGCATTTTAGCCATCCATTAATCCACGTATCTGTCTTACATGTATTCTGAATTAGATATTATTATATAGGCTGCTGGAGTTACAAAGGTTAATAAGACGCAGAAGGTTCTAGTCCTTGGGAAGTACAAAATTGAATGGGAATAAAACATGTACACGGTCTCTTATGACCACTCAGATTCATAAGCACCTGGAATACTTGTGCTTAATGCATAAATGCACTCGAGATAGATATGTTGCTGAAGTGACTTGTGATAAGATGGCAGTGGTTGGTCGACATGACTGAGAGCTGCTTCAATTGATACATCTCATATCCTTGACTTTCCCATGACTGTCAATAACCTCCTTTCGCACCTCTCCCACTTTTTTTGTTGAGTTTCCTTCTCTTGTTATATCTCGTTCATCTTTTCTAAGTCCTCATTGTGAGTTTAACATCTTCAAGTGCCTCCTGACTGTCTTCAAGCCTAACTGAGATCTGTGCAGCATTTCTAGGTCTATCCCTCCACAATTCTATATTGGCTTTTCTACAAACTGGGACACAGGAATGTGACTAAAAGAACAAACAAAGGAGAAAACGGGAACTGATTGCTCTTGAAGAATTTTCTTCCAAAAGGAATGTGCATTGGGAGGACAGATATGAATTTAAAATTCCATTTAGTCCCATTATAGTGATGTGATGATGGGTAAGTCATAAACACTTTAAAACAAGATGAAGGGAATACTACTTACCTTGAAGGGTTGGGAGGAGGACTGCGTGGATTAGCATAAGTAAAGCAAATTTACATTTCTATCCTAGACCCTTCCCTCAAACTCCAGGCTTTTATGAGCAACTGATTATGTAACATCTTTACTTAAACATCTAAGATTAGATCTCAAAAGAGACGTAAAACTGGACTTCTGATCTTCTCCTCCAAACTGTCTCACACATAACCTTCCTTATATCAGTTAATGGCCACCCCGTCTTTCTGGTTGCTCAGGCCAAAACCTTGGGGTCATCTTTGACTCGACTCTTTCTTTCACATCTCACATGTAACACATGAGAAGATCTCGTTTTCCCCATTTTCAACATTGAATCAGAATCCAACCATGACCTCCACTGCCACCATCCTGGTCAAAGCCATTACATTCTCTCTCCTCTGTTATTATAATACCTTTCTTACAAGGCTCCTTACTTCTACATTTGCGCTTCACATACAGACATACCTAGAACATGTTGTGGGTTTTGTTCTAGACAATCACAATAAAGCAAATATCACAGTAAGGTAAATCACAAAAGTTTTTGGTTTCCAGGGCATATAAAAGTGATGTTTATACTATACCAAAGTCTATCAAGAGTCCAATAGCATTAGAAAACAATGTGCACAACTTAATAGAAATACTATATTGCTATAATATACTAACAGTCTTCTGCACAAGTCCCTTTTTTCTCTTTTTTTGCTGGTGGAGGGTCTTGCCTCAGTATTGATGGCTGCTGACGATCAAAGTCTTGGCTGCTGAAGGTCGAGTTGAATAAGAGAACAATAAAGTTTGCCACATCAATGGCCTCTTTTCTAAATCAAAGATTTCTCTGTAGCATGTGGCACTAATTGATAACATTTTACCCACAGTATAATTTCTTTCAAAATTTCTCAAATCTGGCTTCTGCCTTATCAATTAAATGTATGTAATATTCTAAATATTTTGTTGACATTCCAACAATGTTCACAGCATCTTCATCAGGAGCAGATTTCATCTCAAAAAATCCCTTTTGTTGCTCATCCATAGGAAGCAACTCCATATTCATTCAAGTTTTATCATGCGATCATAAGAATTCATTCACATATTCAGGCTTTACTTCTTATTCTCGTTCTCTTGCTATTTCCACCTCATCCACAGTTCATTTCTCCACTGAAGCCTTAAACTCTTCAAAGTCATCTGTCAGGCTTGGAATCAACTTTTCCCAAACTTCTGCTGATGTTGATATTTTGAACGCCTCCCATGTTCTTGATGGCATCTTGAATGGCGAACTATTTCCAGAGATTTTCTATTTATTTTGCCCACATCATCAGAGGATTTACTATCTATGGCAGCTCTAGTCTTCTAAAATATAAACAATAAGACCTGAAAATCAAAATGACTCCTTGACCAATGGACTATAAACAGATGTGTTAGCAGGCACGAAAACAATATGAATTGATTTGTACATCACCGTCAGAACTCTTGGGTGACTAGGTGCCTTGTCAATGAGCAGTAATATTGTGAAAGGATTGTTGCTTTCTGAGCAATAGGTCTCAACAGTGGGCTCAAAATATCCAGTAAGCCATGGTGTAAACACATGTGCTGTCATCTAGGCATTGTTGTTTCATTTATACAACACAGGCAGGATCGTTGTAGCATAATTCTTAGAGACCATTGGATTTTTGAAATGGTAAGTGAGCACTGGCTTCAACTTAAAGTCACCAGCTGCATTAGCTCCTAACGAGAGTCAGCTTGTCCTTTGGAGCTTTGAAGCCAGACATTGACTTCTCCTTTCTAGCTATGGAAGTCCTAGATGCATCTTCTTCCAGTACGAGTTTTCTTCATCTGCATTGGATATCTGTTGTGTAGTGTAGCAACGTCATTAATTATCTTAGTTTGATTTTCTAGATAACTTGCTGAAGTTTCTACATTAGCACTAGCAGCTTTACTTCGTACTTTTTCGTTATAGAGAGGTCTTCTTATCTTAAACCTCACGAACGAAACTCTGTAGCTTTAAACCTTTCTTCTGCAGCTTCCTCACCTCTCTCAGCCTTCACAGAATTTAAGAGTTAAAGGTTTACTCTGCATTAAGCTTTGACTTACGAAGATGCTGTGGCTGGTTTATTTTTCTATCCAGAGCAGTAAAATTTTCTCCATATCAGCAATAAGGCTGTTTTGCTTTCTTGTCTTTCGCATATTCACTGGAATAGCACTGTTTTTTTTCCTTAAAAAACTTTTCCTTTGCAGTCACAGCTTGGTTGCTTGCCACAAGAAGCCTAGACTTTGGCTGAACTTGACTTTTGACATGCCTTCCTCACTAAGCTTAATCATTTCTAGTGTTTGATTCAGTGAGAGAAATGTGACTCTCCCTTTTACTTGAACACTTAGAAGTTATTGTAGGGTTGTTAATTGGTCCGATTTCAATATTGTTGTATCTCAGGGAACAGGGATGTCTGAGGAGAGGGAGAGTGATGGAGAAATGACCGATTAATAGAGTAGTCAGGACACACACAACAGTTATTAAGTTTGCCATCTCCTAAAAACCGACTTCCCATATGACCCCGCAATACCCCTACTGGGAATCTAATTGGAGGAACTCAAATCACTCTGTGAAAAAGATACTTGCATGCGTATGTTTATTGCAGCCTTGTTCACAATAGCAAAAACATAGAACCAACCATGCTGTCCGTCGAAAAAGGACTGGATTAAAAAAAATGTGGTACATATACACAATGGAATGTTACGTAGTCATAAAGAAGGACAAAATTATGAACTTCACAGCAACTTGAATGTACTTAGGGTCTATAATACTGAGTGATCTATCACAGAAACAAATAACTGAGTATAATATGTTCTCAATCATAAGTGGAGCTTGATCAATTATTGTAATGCTATAAGAAAAGACTTGGCAGTAGTGGGAAACTGCCTGGTGGGGAGGGATGGCAGGTTTGGCAGTAGTGGGAATCTGCCAGGGGAGGGGGACACACCTCATCAACAAGGATGCCTGCATAATGAACATTTGTACACTTAACCCTGAATTGTACCCCACATCTTTAAAATAAAAAATCAAAAAGTTTAAAAAAAGTTTGCTGTCTCATATGGAGCAGTTTGTGGCATTCCAAAGCAATGACAGCAGTACCATCAAAGATCACTGATGGCAGATCTCTGCAACAGATACAATAATAATGAAAAATCTTGAAATATTGCAAGATTTACCAAAATGTGTCACAGAGGCATGAAGTGAGCACATGATGTTGGAAAAATGGTGCTGATAGACTTGCTCTAGGCGAGGTTGCTACAAACCTTCTATCTGCAAAAAACACAATTCAGTGAAGCGCAGTAAAGAGAAGCACAATAACTGAGGTAAGTTTGCAGTTGTTCACAGCAGAGAGGACAGTATGATCTTAAAAAAATCTCAGGTCAGATCATGTCACCGCTCAAACACTACAATGGCTCTCCATTTCATTCAGAGTAAAAGCAAAGTCTTCCCAATGATTTATGGAGCCCTACATGAAATGACCCCTCATTTTTTCTCCGATATTAGTCATTGACTCTCTCTCTCTCTCTCTCTCTCTCGTCTATCCCTTTTGATCTGTCCATCTTGGCCTCCTCACTGTTCCTTGATTTGCCCAGACCTACAGCCACTGGGGTTGGTTGGGGGTGGGGTAGGGTGGAGTGTTGCACTAGGAGTTCTTTTGTCCAGCACTCTCTTTTCCATGTTCTCACCTGGCTCACTTTTCCACCTCTTTCAAGTCTTCTCAGATGACACCTTCTCAATAAAACCGAATGGGAGCTCCATATTTAATACTACAGTGTCTTCCTTAGTCCTCTGTTTCCCCATATCCTGTGACCTTTGCCCCTTGCTGGAACACCTACACTCTTTCTAATAAGCTAGACAACGTATTGCCCTCCTCTGTTCATTGTTAATTCTGTAATCCTACCCTCTGTATGAAGCCCCTCCCCGCAAGGGCAGTGATTTTTGTGTGTTTGCATATCGATATGCCCAAACCTGTATCTAGAAACATAGCAGGAGTGCCATAAATATGTGTCAAGCGAGAACACCTGGCCTACAGCGAGGGCTCAGTTGTGATCAGTTTTCTCTCTCCTACCTCAATTTCAAGTGAGAAAGTAAAGAATGTTTGTTAGAATCAAAAGAGGAGATGGTCATCAGCCATCGTACCTCCCCGTCCCTGCTGGGATAAGTCTCTGTTCAGTCTGGGAGATTGTCCATGCTTCTGAAGTGACATTTTCCATCTAGGGAGGCATCTGTTGTTCTTGGCATGGGCCGTGTCTCTCCTCTTTCTCATGCCGGACGCCACGTTCTACCTCATCTCATGAACAGAAGTATTGTGTTCATCACTAGGAAAACACTGATCCTCTTCTCTGGGGCAGACACTGTGTCATTCAGACCCTGAGTTTCACAGTTTTCCTTTGATAAACAAATTCTCTTTGCCTACATGTGAGAAACTTCTGCCTTTCTAGCTACATGCATTGTGGCTTCTCAGCCTGTTTGGGTTGTCTATGCCAGGACTTGCCCTTCCTGCTTAGACCTCATAAAGCATGGAATGGACAGTGGACTATGAAGAGTAGTGTGGTTCCCAAACCATGCATGCTATATTGCAATTTACAAAACACCTCCCTATTCGTCAACTTATTTATTCTCACAAAGTGAGAGGTCCTGTTTGCGACTGTTAAAAGTAAATGGCATGTCGAACCAGACAGCCCTGAATTTATATCAGAGCTTGTCCACTTCTCAGCTGTGTGATCTTGGAAGTCCTTTATGGCCTCTCTGGGCCTTATTTGGATCAGGGCTAATGATGGAGTGAACATAAGATGTATCACCCCAACCCAGACATTTTTTGAGCTTGAAAGTCATTAGCTTTTAATCATATCAGGATATAAGCATACACTGTTTCTGTTCTGGGTCCATTAGACATATGATCACTCTTGCTAATGGTGAGACTTCTGTCACGGTGCAAATGATTATACTAATGTTAATACTATGTCAAAAGCAACTAGTACTGACAAAATGATGCTAATGATAAATATTTTTATCACTGAGTATTGTAATGATTAAAATAGATTGCATACATTCTGTTGCATGTTAAAAAACACATATGGGTAAATGTTCTATAGATTTTTATTGTTTGATCAAAACCTGGGAGACAGATCAGTTAGGTCATTTCTGAATAGGTAACAACTAATGTTTAGAGATGCTAGGATCCAGGGTCACCAGCAGATAGATGACAGATAAGGGTTTCCACCAGCTTAAAATGTATACTTCTGTTTTCCTTCTACATAACACCCAGAGGCATGTGTTATCCTGAAATTTATCTGTGCCTATTGGCTTAATGATGAACTCCTTGAAGGACGGGCCCGTGTGTTGTTCATCATGCTTGAGGCACATGACAGTGACAGGGTGAACTGTTATTAAAGAGTGAAGCTCGACATGAATAATACACAAAACAGATACTTTCTTTACCCCAAGAGGGCAAGTAGAAGGAAAGACTCAGAATGTGGGGTACAATTAAGGTGAGAGATTCTATAAATGCTGAAAGGCTAACAAGTTCAGAATGCTGACCTTAAGGTCTACCTAGTCTGTTTATACTTGCGTTGCCAGCTTTTAGCACAGTGCTTGCACACAGACACTTAGCAGGTTCTTAACAAATATTGTTGAATGAATGAATGAACCAATGACCACAGTTTCAGTCTGTCTGACACAAAAAGGAAGGTGTAGCTTTTTATGGAAACCAGACCACGGGTTGTGGACTTCTGGCTAAGAGAACCAAACACCTGGAAAAGACATGGCAGATGGGAGTATATAATACTAGCTGTGGATCTGCTCCTCCATCTGTTGCAGTGCAATGAACAGTCTCATGCACTCCTGCAACAGGAGATATTGTTTGCTAGTTCTTTTACACTGGGTTGAAGTGAGTCTTCTCAAAGTTATACCCTAACTCTTCCCAAACCACACATTTAACGATGTGCATGTCATGCTTCTAATCCATGCTCATTCCACTAGGCTATCTTTTCTTCAACTACTAATCGATTATAATTTAGCTTTCCATAAAATTCATATTTAGTACACCTGGTCTAAACAATTATTCCCTGATCAAAATAATTCATGTAAAGTAAAACTAGGCTTGCAAGATGCTTCGTAAAAAGAGGGCCCCATGGATAATAAGACCAGTGGCTGGGGTATATTATTTTTCCCTACTGAAAGATTATCAATGTATCTTAGATATTCTGAGAAGTTATTCCACAAAGAAACCTGTTTAACTTTGGGAAAAATAGCATTCTTTTTGGCATTAGACTATAGTTAACATTTTGATGACTGAGAGAATATAGCCTACAGAGATCTTGTCTTGCCATTCATAGAACAGAATTCTTGTCCACTATATCAACTTTTTCTTTCTTCATTATTATTGATAGTTTATTACAAAACAAAGGCAATATTCTTGCTAACATGAATCAATGAAGTTATAAACATGATTGTGCTTTTGCATCTATATATTTTTTTCACTTCACGCTCTTTTCCCTCCTAACTTTCTTGGCCTCTGGGAGTCAACATTCTAGTCTCTATGTTTATGAGATTTACTTTTGTGCTCAGATATACGAATGAAAACATGTAATATTTATCTCTTGGTGCTTGGTTTATCTCATCCAACACAATGACTCCCCAGTTCCATCCACATTGCAGTAAATATCAAGATTTCATTCTTTTTGACAGAATAATATTCCATTGTGGATATACACCACATTTTCTTGATGCACTTGTCCTTTGATGGACATATAGGTTGATTTTGTATTTTGACTATTGTGATAAATGTTGCAATAAATATGGGAGTGTGGCTATCCCTTTGATATACTGATATCCTTTCTTTTGGATATATATTCAGCAGTGGAGTTGCTGGATTGTATTGTAGTTCAATTTTTAGTTTTTTGAAGATCCTCCACACTGTTCTCCATATGGCTGCACTACTTTACATTCCCACCAACAGAGTATGAGGATTCTCCTTTCTCCACATCCTTGCCAGCATCTGTTAGTTCCTGTCTTTTTGACACAAGCCATTTAAACTGGAGCAAGATGATATCTCATTGTGGTTTTGATTTGCATTTCCCTGCTGATTAATGATGTTCAGATTTTTTCATATACTTTTTGGTCATTTGTATGTCTTCTTCTGTTTAGATCTCTTGCCCACTTTTTAATTGCATTATTATTCTTTCTGTGGATTTTCTTGAGCTCCTTCTATATTCTGGTTATTAATCCCTTGTCAGATGGATAGTTTGCAAATAACTTGTCTTAGTCGGTGGATTGTCTCTTCACTTTGTTGATTATTTCCTTTGCTACGTAGAAGCTGTTTCACTTGATGTAATTCCATTTGCTTATTTTGTTTTGATTGCCTGTGCTTTTGAGGTCTTATACACACAAAAAATTCTTTGTTCAGAACAGTGTCCTAAATTATTTCCCCAATATATCCTTCTAGTAGTTTCATAGTTTTAGGTCTTAGATTTAAGTCTTTAATTTATTTTGATTTTTGTGCATGGCGAGATATAGGGTTCTAGTTTTCTTATTCCACTTATAGTTATCTAACTTCCACTTATAGTTATCAGCACCATTTATTGAAGAGACTGCCTTGCCTCAGTGGATGTTCTGGGCTCTGTTGTTGAAGATGAGTTGACTGTGAAAGTTCCTGCATTGTGGTTACATGAGGCTTACACTAAACATCTTCTAGATATCACACATTAAAGAGATGACAACTTGTCTTAGATCACAAATACAATAATAGAAACAAAGACAAACATATAACATTTCATCTTCCCATATTTTGACTTTTATTTATCTCAGTTTACATTTTATATCACTTATCTATTAATAGATTTCTGTAGCTATTATTGTTTTTGATAGATTTGTTTTCTGGGCTTCATACCATATTTATGAGTGAATTGCACATCACCACTACAGTAACAGAATATTCTGGGTTTGTTTGTGTACTTAATTTTACCAGCGGGTTTTATAGCTTGAAAAGTTTTGTTTTTGCACATCAGTGTTTTTTTTCTCCCAAACTGAAGAACTACATTTAGCATTCTCTTACTCTTGCTCAGATCCCTCTTGAACACCATTAATTCTTAGATTTGGGCTTTTGAAGTAATTTTCTATGCGTCATAGGCTGTCTTCATTCCTTTCCATTAGTTTTATCCCTCCTCTGACTGTGTATTTTCAAATAGCCAGTCTACAAACTCACTTATTTTTTCCTCTGGTTGGTCTATTCTGTTGTTGAGAGCCTCTAATGAGTTTTTCAGTTCAGCAAATGTTTTTCTCAGTTCCAAAATTTTTGTTTGATTTTAAAAATATTTTAATCTTTTCATAAAGTTTCTCTGATACATTTCTGAATTTACTTTTTGTGTTTTTTGGAGATTGCTGTGTTTTCTTGAAAAAGATATTTTGTTTTCTTAGTCAGAGAACTCACAAATTACTGTCTCATTAGGGTCAATCATTAGATTTTTTGGGGGGGTTCCCATCTGTTGTGGTTTCTTTTGGGTATATGTCTATGTCTTTGCATTAAAAGATTAGTTATTTATTTAGTTTAGTTCCCTCTGCCAGGCTTGTTTTTTTTATTGGATGTATTTCCTTAGAGAATCATTACTGCTAGGTTGATGTCTCATTTTCGGCTCTAGGTGGCGCCTTAAGCCCAGGTTCACCTTCACTAGTAAATCAAGGGACTCTTGACTGTCCTGAATGGCAATGACCACAAAAGGATTATCTTGGCAATGTGTCAAGACTGGCGAGGGGCTCATGCCCGATGGACATGTGGAGTGTACTTCCAACAGTGTGGTGTGGCTGAACAGCCACTCTGATTTGGCCAAGTAACAGAACAGAATTTCCAGGACTGGAGATGGTAGTCCTGCCTCCCTTCTTTGTTTCTGCTTGCCCTCAGGGTTATTTCTCCCTTCAGGCAGTCTTGATGCTTCCTAGGGGTTAAATCAGGGACAGATCTCCAGCAAGGCACTCAAGGTGGTGGGAAAACTGGTTGACTGCCTTCATCTCACTTTTTCTAGTGTAAAAACCTTGAAGTGGAGGAGGATTTTTCACGCATTTGTTGCTGAACAGAATGTGGGGGAAGGGTATCCTGAATATGGAACATAAAGTCCTTACCCTCTGCTCAAAGTGTTTTTTTTCCCCCTCCTCTGTGGCCCTGGGGACTGTCTTGTCCTCATGTTTGAGTTCTGAGTTGCTGGTGAAAATTCCAGTACCGTGTATTTGGTTTTGGTTTTCCAGTGGCTGTGGGTGGAGATGGGAGAAGGTTGTAACCAGTTTGTTTCTAGGTGCCAAGTTGGAAACTTGAAGACCGCAACCTAGCATTATTTGCACTTCATTTATCTTGAGCCCCTTCCTCATCTTTTCATCTTGCATTCCCAATGTTTGGGTTATTACACATTAGGAAATGTTGAGCGGGGAGAATTTTCAGTGTTCTTTTCAATTCTGAAATTCTCTGATCTATTTCAAAAGAGGAGCTAGTGGCCTAGTTGGAGAACCCCGAGTAAATGCTATTGGTGCTTGACTCACATTTTGAAGATTTTTATTATTTTTTATAGCTGAGTTAAGGTTGCTGAAACAGATTATTTAGAAAACATGAACCATTCTCATCAAAAGAATTTCCTGAAAAACAGTGGTCACTAAGACGCTGTCTGAGTGATCATTAATATGAATCTTGTGTCTGCTCATTCTGAAGGAAATGTTTGTAAAAAGGTAGTCTACCTTAGACGAGGTCTTGAGATGCATGAGGTTCCCTGCTCCAAAGGACTTGACAGAGGATGAGACTGGGAAGCTATGATCACATTTTACAGGCTGGTTTGGAGCTGGGGGAAGGGTGGTTTGTGGTCGTGCCCACATTCTTCTGGGATCCTCAAGTGGTAAGGGCTGGAACCTTTTAGAAAAGAGACTTCAATTAACTCGGAGCAGACAGTCTGTGTTCCAGGAGAATGTATTTTATTTTTCTTATTTTGTTAGGTCATTCTAATATACCTTATTATTATCTAAAAAAATTATCCTTCATAGCTTTTCTTGGTCATTGCTGTGGGGTTTCAATGGTGGCACAGACCATGCGTAATACGCAACTCTTGATCTTCCACTAGGTAACACTGCTAGCTATAAGTTCATTAAACAGAGTGTTGGGGACACAGACCCTGGGCATACTTGTATAGCAATTCATTGTCTTCATTAGAAGTTGGCTTCAGTATGGGCGGCTCTCTGAGATTGGAGTCAAAATTGTTTTGTGGGAAGACAATGGTAGAGAGAAGCCAATCACCGTGAAAATGCAGGACACAGACAAACCTGGTTCCACATGGACCCTATAATCTTCCTTAGTGGGTTTTGAGCAGAGTTCTAGGCATTGAGGACTTGTAAGAAGCTGTGTTCTCATGGAACTTGTATTCTCCTGGCCATGGTTGAGGAAGGGAAGACAGGATGGAGAAAGACAATGCACAAAAGAATAAGCAAATGATCAAGATACTTTTAAACGATTATAACCACTGTAAAGAAAACAAAGTACAAAGAAGTAAGGAAAAGTAAGTAGGGATAGGTTTGAAGTGGCCAGTGGGTGATCAGAGAAGACCTCCTGAGGAGGTGGCCTTTGAACTGAAACCCACAGGACAAGGAGGGGCATCACCTCCCATGCAGAGGGAACAACAGTAACTGTCCTCACTTGAGGATGAGCAATGGTAGTTTCAAAGAACAACAACAGAAACAACAAATGTCCAGTGTGACTGGAATTTAAGGAATGGGTGAATGATAAGATTATTTTTTCCATGTGTTTTCTGAAGCCCTTGAGAATGTTAAACAAAGTTGTCATAATACAGTGTGATTTATGTCTTAAAATGCTAGTTTTGGCTGTGTGAAGATAGGCAGTAGTGGGATTTTGGGGTAGAGCTGAAGGAATGAGATAAGAAATAGGGTGATAAAAAGTAATCCAGGCTGGAGAAGAGATGACCTGGAGAATGGCAGCAAAGATATTACAATCCCAAGTAGGTGATGTTTGCCACACAAGCTGTCACTATATGCTAGCTAGCTATTGCTAACATTATTATTTTATGATTCTTTGGCTCCATGTCCCACAGAGTTCCTCGTTGCCCTGACATTCCTCATGCTAGAAGGGGTAAAATATTGCCCCACTTCCGGAAGGAAGATCTTTTCTCCATCTAGGACTGTGGTAGTGGCAGGTCAAAGGCATCAGAGGTGTCACAAGGGAGCCAAGGCTGGGTCAGAAAAGCTCCTGGAAGCTCCAGGCTGTGTCAGGATGGTCGCTCATCATGCCATCAGGCTTAGCCTAGGAGGGGAGTAGTCCTCTAAGGAATGCATAGCTGGTCCAGAGAAGCTAGGTGGGGCATGATTTATTTCAGGCTATTACTGTCCTTGTTGGGGATACGTATAATTGTCTAGAAATCAACAACTTCCAGGTATGCTCCCATACAATAAATCACTTTAATCTCCACCTCACCTTGCATCCTCCTGAATTGTTAATGAAGGTCTTTATTTTTAAACACGCTTTTATCTAGCTCAAAATCACACAGGTAAAAACTGTGCTTCCCAGATTTGTCTGCAGTTGATTGAGTCTCAGACTCCACTCAGAAATAGATTGCATTCTCTTACCATTTCCTTCATTATCTGTCCATGAAAAGCATGTACTTTCACTCTTTTGCCCCTTTTCAAATCCCTCTCTTTCTTGATTTATCTGCAGAGAAAGATGAGGAGAAAATAATACATCAGCCTACTGGGAGGAGCAACATTAGTGACAGGTCATTGTTTTCTTCCTTCAAGAACATTTGGGCAACAAAGGACCAATCAACTACCAGAGAACATTCCTTGCATAGATATTGGATAGTTTCCATATGTGCTTAGTTACTTGAATATTTCTATGGAAACATCAAAACTCTATTCTTCTTGCAGTCTCCATTTCATGTGTTGTCTCCACACACGTTCATACAACTCTGATTCAGGAGTTACAAAGTACTAATATTTTACAAATTAATCTCCATAGGATTTGAAGTAGATTTCTTTATTATTTTCTCACTATGTTTATTCAGGATTGAGAAGGGGCAGAGTATAAGGACAGAAAAAAGGATTAGGAGATGGGAAACCTCAACTTTAGTTTTGGCTGTGGTTCAAAGCATTGTGTGGCCTTGGGCATGCCATTTTTACATTCTGTATAGAAACTGAATGCCGCATGTTCTCACTCATAAGTGGACCCTGACCATTTGTCATAATACTACATGAAAGGGATTGGCAGGAGCAGTACAATGCTGGTGGAGGGGGCAGTATGTAACATCCATAAGGGGACCTGATCCCAAACCAGGTGAAATGAGGACCAACGAGAGACCCAAATTTCGCCTGTATGCTGGACACTTATGTACCTAAACTTGAATTGTACCCCCCGCTACATCTTTAAAATAAAAAAAGAAAAAAAAAGTTTGAGATGATTTAAATGTTCTCTCTAAACCTCCATCTGATGCTAATATTACATGACACTAGGCTTTAACAGCTAGATGCTTAGAGGACTGCTAGCAAAAGGCCTAGACTTATATGATATATATTAAAAACTTGTACCTGTGGGATTTTGCCTTTCACTTCATAAGAAAGGTTCACAGTAGTTTAAAGAGAAACAAAGAGACAGGCACATAGCCTCCTCACTAAATGGGTTGGATGAAGCAGCTGGATTGGAATACTATGGGAGAATACCAGAGAGAAAATTATAGTTATGTATGAATCGCCTCAGAGTAAGGGCTACCGGTCACTCTTTGTGGAGTGAAGTTGATGAGGGAAGGGTTAGTAAATGTCCACTTCCTTCCCATCTCCCTCCAGGGGAATTCAGACATTTTCCCAGCCCTCACAGCAGAAGCAGAAAGGTCTAGGAGGGAGCAGAAGCTAGCATTCCAGAAGCCATCAAAAGATGAGCTAACATGGCCAAATACTGGCTCTAGCATCCTGACTTCTTCCCTGCAGCCTTAAACTGACCACCAGGGACATGCTGTGATTCTCCAAGACCAAAAGAGCACAGAACGAGATGGGCTGTGATAATCAGAGTAGAAAGACAGCCCTTTGGCTTATGGACTGGGTGCATCTGGCTACCTGGCCACAGTTGGCCTGATCTTCGTGTTTGCCATCATCTTTCGACATCTCTGCAACTCTGTGAAATAGGTATTTCTAAGCCAATTTTACAGATGAGATGGTAGCTCGGAGGGTCTTTGCCTGGCTTGACCCACCTGGAACTTGATTTGAACCTGTCTCTGTCTAAATCCAAGCCTGTGCTCTCTTGGCTGAACCATGCATCTTCTAGAATCAGCATTTCTCCTTAGAGGTCACCTCCCTTTTCTCCCTTTCCCACCCTTCTATGCCTTTTACCTGGAAATGGTTGCCTTCCTTATCAAGGTCCTTAGGCTCCTCTGTAAACTCTCAATGGGAATTGTTTGGATTTTTCTTGAAAATATAAAAACCTATAGGTTTTAATTCTACTCACATGGGGAGGGAGAACTTAAAAATAAAAGAGAGAGTTAACATTAAGGGAACGCCTTAATGCTTCTGCTTTTGATTCAGTTGGGTCTCTGAGTCTTAATAATGGCAAGTTTCCTTTATCCTTAGAATAAAATCGAAATCCCTTCCCAGGCCCTCCAGGGCTATCCATGATCTGGCTTCTAGTTACCTCTGTAGCATCAGCATTGCCCATCCTTCTCCAGCCACATGGTCATCGTTCTGTGCTCCAGACATGCTGAGCCAGCCCTGATGTCAAGACCTTTATATTGGCTCTTCCTCCCCCTAAATCCTTTCTGCTTTGGACCTTTACAGAGTAAAGAGTTTACAGGGGAAAAAAAACACCTTCACCTCTGTCTTTTTACCTCCTCCCTTCAATCTTTATGTGATTGTGACCAGCTTCTTTTCTTTAAGGTATCCATGTCACCCCTCTTGGACACCTCAACTAAAGCAGCCACTCTCAAGAATACCATCCAGGAATTTTTCCCTTCAAAACACCTATTATTATCTAAAAATACCTTCTTATGTTATTAATGTCTCATGGAATTTCTGGGACAAAACCGCAGCTAATATCATTTTATTTTATAAGTGAGAAGAGCACAAATGCAGAGAACTTATGACATTTGCCCAAAGCCAAAATGAGACTCACACCCAGTCCTCTAGGTCCAAAGATCTTTCCACCAGACCATAATGCTGCCCTAGTGAATTATATACCCTTTAGGTGCTAACTTAAAGTGTCTTCTGTCTCTTTCATAATAATATATTTTTGCCCTGCTAGCCACATCATACATTTCTTAGAGATAGTTTCTTAGAATAGATACTTCTGTTGTACCTTTTACAATATTTGAATGTAGAGACATGACTTCAATGCTGGGTGTGTGAACAAATGCTTGTGCCTCTGTGGTTGAAAAATTCTTTTTATTCACACTTCAATGAGCACCCCATTAGATATTGTATTGGGTAAGGGTTATTCTTCTCTATAGCTCTGGGACCTAACCCAAGCTGGGCACAGAATAAATGGTGAACAAATGTTTATGGAATAAAGACATGGTGACTCCACATTGTTGTTATTACAAGTGATGTTTCCCAAATTTCCTCTAAAGTTATCCCCTTCCAAAAAACAAAATTACAAACAAAAACTTCTAAACCCAGACACGTGCCAAGGAGTTCTTCCAGATTTAGGAACGAGATGATGTCCTAAAGAGAAAATTTTAACTGGCATTGCTTTTGGGTTGTGTGATAACTGCTTCTCATAATTAGGTGTGGGAGAGACCTCTGCTTTTTCATTTTGTAGCATGATAGGACAGAGGGACATGTTTCCAGACAGGATAAAAAGAGCCCCCAAAAGCCCTCCTGTAGGGCATAATGAAAACACATGCATTATTACAGTCATACCAGGAGTCCTAACACTGGATGATAATAAAGCATGAGAGAGAATGTAACCAATTCACACCAGTAATTTTCAGGGACATTTCAGAATTGAAGAGAATTTGTGCAAATCTGTTTTTTCTTTTCCCTCAGTTGACCTAGGATGGCTTGGATGACAAAGTGTCTGTTTAGTTGTACACACGGCAGCTCTTTGGTGGTTTCTGCAGACGTGTTTAAAGCCGTCTGTTATAGCAGCATGGGAAGAGGACACATGGACTGAGAATTAGGAGAGGACACATATGGATCAAGCATTTTTAAGGGCAGTGTGGTATCTGATTCCACAGCTTTTGTAGTGCTTTGCTCACCTGGAATTGAAGGTGCAGAGGAAGCTTAATGTAAGTAATATGCCTGAGCAATTGCAGAAAGCTTATGGGTCCGCTTCCATATGGCTCAGAAGTTTCACTGACTCTAATTCCAGATTCTGTGTGTTAAAAGATGCCATTAGATCAAAGAGAACGAGAAAGAATAATCTTTACACCCCCCCCAATGTATTATTTCTACTTGGCTTAGAGGAAGGAATTCACAGGCCACAGAGTTTAGGAGTATAGAATTTATCTAGACATATTTTAAGTCAATTAGTGAGAATCAGAGAAATTCAGAGCCAGGAAGTAACTTGGAGCTCACAGAACACCTGTACTTTATTTACTTATTTTTTAATGGAGAAGGGAAGTGAGACCCAGACCTGCTGTGATCAATCCTTTAGCCATCAGCCACATGTGGGTCGTCTGAGTTGAGAAACACTGAAAGTGTCAAACATACACCAGACTTCAAATACTTAGTAAGAAAACATGTAAGATATCTCAACAATTATTGATCGATTGTTAAGTAATAGTTTGGATGTATTGGGTGTAAATTAAAATAATTAAAGTTGTCTTCATCTCTTTATTTACTTTTTAAATGTGGTTACTAGAAAATTTTAAATTGCCTGTGTGGCTTGCATTATATTTTGGACAGCGCTGACTCAGAAGAAGAACACAACTTTCTTGTAGCCCCGGAACAAATTAAAGTTGAGCCTTAAAAGCTAGGTATTCTGATTTGGGCTCTCTTCCCCCCTCCCACTCTTTCCCCCTTCCTACTCGTTCTTTCTTCTTGGTCCTCCAGATATGCTTGGTCCATGATGAATTCTCATCGTTGGTCCAAGCAAAGTCTCGTTTGATTCTCCATGGACACCATGGACACACTCCACCCATTGCCCCTTCTGCTCCTGCCTTCAACATTGATAACAGCAGCCAGTTTTGTAAGATGGGGTGACTCAACCCCAGAAAAGCAGCAAAATATGCTCCTCAAAGTTCAAAGCATGTTTGGGACTTGTAGCAGTTTAATAATTTGAGAGTCATTTAAACACTTTAAAAAAAGTTTTCTCACATTTACAATTTATAGACTATTTGGTTGAATTCTGCTACTATGCTCAGAAGAAATCATAGCAGTTGGTCTTCTCTTTGTTGGAGATAGGATGGATAATTTCTTTTATTATTTTATTTCAATAGCTTTCAGGGTTCAAATCGTATTTGGTTACATGGATGTGTTGTAGAGTGGTGACGAAGTCTGGGCTTTGAGGATACACATCACCCTCACTAGTGCACATTGTATCTGAGAAAAATTACTTACTGTGTGCTTTTGTTCCAAATAGGGGCTTTATGACATACACATGAACGTGAGATAAAATTATATCTTATTTGAAATAATATTTTATTTCACAGTTCAAGAGCATAATTAAAATTTTAATTGATTTTGCAGAACAAGAAAGGTGAAGTACAGCAAACAAATTTCTGAAATAAAATGAGGAGGATAGTTTACATTATAAAGTCCTTTTAAAATAGCGTAAAGTCTAAAATACATTACTTGAAAAGTATTTTTATATAATTTCAATATATAAAATTACTTCAGCCTTAAAAAAAGATTTTCTGAGATATACTTCACATACCACACAACTCATTCATGTAAAGTGTTCAATTGTTTCCAGTATATTCACAGGTGTGTGCAACCATCACTACTATCAATTTTATAATATTTTTATTAACTCAAAAAGAGAACACGCATCTTTTAGCTATTACCTCCCTACCTTCATTGTTCCCCAGCCCTAGACAATTTTTTATCTCTATAATTTCCTCATTTGGGGCATTCATATAAATGGGATCATTTTATACATAGATATATCTATGGTATTTCACAGTTTTTTTTGAACAGAAATCTTTTTATTTAGAACATGTGTTGTCAATAAATATACTAAAATCACTAATTATTTCAACATCTTATAGAAACAGTTCTAGTCTCTAGTCAGAGTCATCTGTATATTCCTGTGGGTGTGTTCGTGAAATTTTGGGTATATGTAATTGCAAGAATGTCATATTCTCAAAATTTTATTAGAATTTTACATCAGCAGAGTATGTAAGATTCTTGGCATTGGTGATGAGATTGGATATTTCACAGTTTTCATGTCACTCAAAACCTAGATATTGGCTCTCATTCCTCTAATGACAGAAGCTGCATGCATACAAATGAGTTCTATTGCAATAGCAATATTCCATGTATTAGTTGTAACAGTTTGCTCCAAATAACTGTCATTGGTTGCTGTTTCTGATGGCAAAATTTAATTTTCGTTGCCATGCTGCAAAATTCCTAAACAAAGATAAAGAAGAAAGCACTGGCAAGGGGTGTGCTATTATTTCCTCTTTAGAATAATATTTTATTGGTGGAAATGGAACCGATTCTATAAGTTCTGGATAAAAACCTGAGTTTACTGGCGTCTGTTTTGATTTATTTCAGTTCTATTTTACTGCCCTTGGAGACTGATGCTGCAAGGGCCACCTCTTTGTTTCATCATATCTTGCACTAAGCTTTCTCTATAAACCTGACCATTCTTCCTTTGAACTTTATATTCCCGTAGTCCTGAATGTCTTATTTTCCAACACACTTCGTTCTTTATGTGGAAGAAGTTTTAACTAAAGGGGTGACATAGATTTACATTTTTGAAAGACAGCTCTAGCCACTTAAAATGCATCATTTTGGAAGAGCATGAGGCTAGCTTGACATAGTTTATTTAGAAAGTAAATTAGAGAGAGAGAGAGAGAGAGAGAGAGGGGAGAGAGAGAGAGGAGATTCACCTTCCCAAGGTAGGTGAGGGGGCCAAAGTTTAAGAAAGCATGGTGAATATTTTTTTCTGAGTTGCAGTCTCACCCTGTCACCCAGGTTGGAGTGCAGTGGCACGCTTATGGCCACCCCAGCATTGATCCACTCGGCTATGGCAATCTTTCCGCCTCAGCCTTCCAAGTAGCCAGAACTATAGGCACGCACTACCTTGCCTGGCTAATTTTTTGATTTATTGTAGAGACGAGGTCTTGCCAAGTTGCCCAGGCTGGTCTCGAACCCATGGGATCAGGCAGTCCACTCATCTCGGCCCCCCAAAGTGCTGGGATTACAGGCTGAGTCACTGAAGGACCAAATTTTAATAGCTGATGTCTTCCTTTACTGCAATAGGGTATGTAGAAAGAGAAACACATCTGGAGTAGCAAATAATTCATTTGTTTAGCTCTGAGTTTAGTGGTCCTAAATGACATCTGAGAAGTGTTGAATTATCAGTTGGTATGCATGTCATGATTCAGAAGAGAATTTTGGTCAGATACAGAGTTGCCAGTATTCCGTGTATTGATGGTTGCAATTACCTGGGAAAGTGGGGAGATGTTTACGGGAAACAACTACGGGATAAAGGTTTGGAAGAGGAGCTGAATAGCGAGATATCATAATAGAGGCTGAGATAAGTTTGCCAGAGAGCTGAGAGAAACCATTGGAAGAATATGGTGTCATGGAAACCAAGGGAAAAAAAGTTACTTCAAGAAGGAGATAGATGTTCATGTAAGTTAAGATAAGGAGTGGAGTACTCATTGGCTTTATGTCAAAGAGGGCATTGGTGGGCTTGCTTAGGGCAATGCAGATGGACTTGAGGCTAGATTTTCATGGACTGAAGAATTTCAGTGCAGCAGGGAAGTGATGACAATAAATACAAGCAAGGTGGCTGCATAGGTTGTAGCTTGAGGATGAAATGGAGCAAAATGAGACTTTTTGAGTTGAGAGAAAATGCCCACGGCATCCTATACTGGCCTTTGACATATAACTTCTCACATTATATTGTTGTCTATCTTCCCTGCATTTCACTTTGAACTCCTTAAGTTTCTCTTTTGTCCATTTTGGAATCCTCAGTCTCCTGATGCACCATGAGTAGGCACTATTTTGCTGTTGTTAATGGTTGTTTAATAAGATAATGAATAAGAAGGGAAATATTTAAGGGTATTCTTATGTTAGTAAACAACACTTCTTGGCACTTCATTGAAAAGGAATACCTATCAAACATCAAAGGAGAGCTTGACCCAAAATTTCTTTGCTGGAATCTGATGCCTTTACATGTTTTAACTTGTGTGCTCAGTTCACACAATGCCTAACAAATGGTAAGTATTCTAGAAAGCTTTCACTTTAAATAATAGTGAAGTGAGTGAATAGATAATTGATGGAGAATATACGTTTAGTCTGAGGGAGACCTGAGGAAGAGAAGATTCAGGAATTCACAATCACTTGTTGAAGTATCTGAGGGCCTGTTTTATTCAGTGAAGAGTAGATGTCTTTTCTATCACCTAAAAAATGTAAGTAGAACAAAGGAAGTAAGCAAAATATAAAAGAGCAAATGAATTTAGTTATTGTTCATGCCTGGGTATTCTGTTGGCTTCATATCAGCAAAATTGTTATGCTTTTATAATAAAAATTTTATGTCGTTTGTGTTCAGTTGATGCTGATATTCTAGAAGACTAAAATATAAAATAGTCACACTGGAAGTATAAAGAATTTAAATATATTTTAATAAAATATATATTCTATCAAATATCTTTGACAGTCTGTCAAATATCAAAGGAGATTACTCAAGATTTTCTTTGCTGGGAATTGATGCTTTTATATGCCTTAATTTCTGTGTGCTCAATGCAAAACAAAATGTAAATTATATTTCTATAAAATGAATACCTTTGAAAAATTTAAATTATTTTTCATTTATTTTATTAAAAATTGTCTTATATAATAATGCAGTTTATTCAAGAGAAAATATAATAAAATATAATCAAAATGGGTTTATTGAATGAATGTGAATACATTAACATAAAAATGTTAGTAAAAATTCAAAACAACTTTGTTAATTTTAAAAATGTAATTACACTTATTAAATATATTTATAAAAATAAAATATCCATATTTCCTGCATTCAATGCCACCAACTTGCCAATATAAAGAATTGCAATAACGCTCCACACGAGTTACATCTAAGCTTACAAATACATGAATTTAAGAGTGAAAAGCATGGTTTAATATTGCAGCATATTTCTCAGACAACATGTGCAATTGTTTTGAATACTAAGTACCTTCAAAACCACAAATTAGAATACAAAAAGATTCAGGAGAAATTAATGTTGCATATTCCTGTGAAACTGATGCTTTATTATGCCAAAACTAATTGCATTGATAAAAGGCGGAAATTGATGTAGTAATTATTTTATCTTTTTCCTTCTTTAAGCATTTTCACTACTCAGGTACCTCATGCAAAGTTGTGTCCATCTCCAAAATCAGGAGTGACTCCATCCATGAACCTCCATGGAATCTGGACTTAACAGTCTTTCATTTAAAAAAAAAATAATAGGAGATGTTGAGAAACATTTCTTGAGGCCTGAACAGTATTTGTGAGAGCTGATATTTAGGTTTATGGGTTGTGCTATGGCATTGGCAAGTGTAGGATCCTAAGAGACAGAGGCGCACAAATTTACTTTTTTTAAAAAAAATCAATATTTTTTTATTATGATATTGTGGGGTACAGTTAAGGGTTAGGTATATGAATATGCTTCATTCAGGCCCCCTTGTTGATAACAGCTGTCTCCCCATCCCCAGACAGATGTTTACTACCATTAATCCCATCCCCCTTCCCCCCATAGTTTCCCACCACTGTCAGTCATTTTCTTATGGTAGTGCATTGGATGATCAAGGTCCACTGTATGAGTGAGAACATGTGATACTCAGATCTTTGTTTCTGTGAGAGGTCCCTCAGTATTATAGACTATAGTTCCATCCAGGTCACTGTGAAATCCATGATTTTGTTCTTTTTTATGGCTGCGTAGTATTCCATCATGTATATGTACCACATTTTTTAAATCCAGTCCTCTTTTGATGGACAACATGGTTGCTTCCAGGTTCTTGCTATTGTGAACAATGCTGTGATAAATGTTCTTGTGCAGGTATCTTTTTTATAGAGTGATATGAGTTCTTCAGGGTATATTCCCAGTAGGAGGATTGCAGGGTCATATGGGAGGTTGATGTTTAGAGCTTTTAGGAATCGCCACACTGCTGTTCACAGAGGTTGCACTAGTTTACACTCCTACCAGCAGTATAGAAGTGTTCCCGTTTTGCCACACTCTCTCCAGCAACTGTTATTTTTTGATTTATTAATAATTGCCATTCTGACTGGAGTTAGGTGGTATCTCAGTGTGGTTTTGATTTGCATCTCCTTGATGATTAGTGAGGTTGAGCATTTCTTCATGTGTCTGTTGGCTGCTCGGATGTCTTCCTTTGTGAAGTGTCTGTTCATATCTTTTGCCCATTTTTTAATGGGGTTGTTTGTTTTTTTCTTTTCAGCACGTTTGAGTTCCTTGTAGATCCAAGATGTTAAGCCTTTAACAGGCCTGGAGTTGGCAAATGCCTTTTCCCAGTCTGTAGGCTGTCTCCCTGCTCTCTTGATGGTTTCTTTGGTTTTGCAGAAGCTTGTCAGTTTAATGAGGTTCCACTTATCTATCTTATCCCTTATGGCCTGTGGATTTCGGGTTTTGTTCAGGAATTGGATGCCAGTTCCAATTTTCATGAGGATATGTCCTTCATTTTCTAAGGTTCTTATGGTTTGAGGTTTTACATTTAGGTCTCTGATCCATTTGGAGTTAATTTTTGTGTATGGGGATAGATAGGAGTCCTGTTTCAATCATCTGCATGTGGTCTGCCAGTTTTCCCAGCACCATTTACTGAATAGCTTCTCCTCTCCCCAGTTGTAGGTGATGGAGGCTTTGTCGAAGATGAGTTGATTGAGAAATTGAGGTTTTGCTTCTGGAATCTCAATTCTATTCCATTGATCTATATGACTGTTCCTATACCAATACCAAGCTGTTTTGATGATTGTAGCTTTATAGTAGAGTTTGAAATCTGGTAATGTGATACCACCTGCTTTGTTTTTTTTTGTTGAGGATTGTTCTGACTATTCTTGGTCGTTTGTGCTTTCATATGAATTCCTGTGTTGTTTTTTTCTAGGTCTGAGAAGAATGTTGCTGGTAATTTGATAGGTATTGCATTGAATCTGTAGATTGCCTTAGGTAAGATGGACAGCTTAACAATGTTGATTCTTCCAACTCATGAGCATGGGATATTTTTCCACTTGTCTATGTCATCTTTGATTTATTTGAGAAGAGTTTTGTAGTTTTCATTGTAAAGGTCTTTCATGTCTCTGGTTAGGAAGATGCCAAGGTATTTCATTTTTTTGTGGTTATTGTGAATGGAATTGTGCTTTTTATTTGGGTTTCTGTTTGTTTACTATTGGTGTAAAGAAATGCGATTGTCTTTTGCACATTTATTTTATATCCTGAGACTTTGCCGAAGGCCTTTATCAATGTAAGGAGGTTTTTGACAGATTCTCTTGGGTTTTCAAGGTACACGATCATGTCATCTGCAAAGAGAGATAATTTGACTTCCTCTTTACCTATTTGGATACCTCCAATTGCCTTCTCTTCTCTGATTGCTCTAGCCAGGACTTCCAATAGTATATTGAACAGGAGGGGTGAGAGTGGGCATCCTTGTCTTGTTCCAGTTTTCAGAGAAAATGGTTCCAATGTTTGTCTGTTTAGGAGTATGCTGGCTGTGGGTTTCTCATAGATGGCTTTTACTACTTTGAGGTATGTTCCCCGTGTGCCTAGATGTTTGAGGGTTTTTATCAAGAAGGGGTGCTGAATTTTATTAAAAGCTTTTTCTGTATCTAATGATATAATAATGTGGTTTTTGTTTTGACATTTGTTGATGTATTTAATTACATTTATGGTTTTACGCATGTTGAACCAGCCTTGCATCCCAGGGATGAAGCCTACTTGATCATGATGGATGATTTTTGAGATGTGTTGTTGAATCAGGTTTGCTAGGATCTTGTTGAGAATTTTAGCATCTGTGTTCATCAAAGATATTGGCCTGTAGTTCTCTTTCTCTGTTGGATCTTTACCTGGCTTGGGTATCAATGAAATGTTAGCTTCATTAAATGATTTGGGGAGGGTTCCATCTTTCTCAATTGCCTGAAATACCTTCAGTAGGATTGGAATGAGCTCCTCCTTAAATGTCTTGTAGAATTCTGCTAGAAAGCCATCTGGTCCAGGGATTTTTTTTTTGTAGGTAGTTTTCTTATTACATAGTCAATTTCCTTGATTGTTATTGGTCTATTTAGGGTCTCAATTTCTTCTTGTTTCAACCTAGACAGGTTGTGTGATGACAGAAAGTCCTCCATTTCCTTGAGGTTTTCAGGTTTGTTTCCATACAAGTATACATAGTAGTCTCTAATGATCTTTTGTTTTTCTTCAGGGTCAGATGTGACTTCATCTTTTGTGTTTCTGACTGTGCTTATTTGGGTTTTTTCTTTCTTTTTCTTGGTCAGTCTAGCTAGGGGAGCATCAATTTTGTTTATCCTTTTGAAGAACCAGCTTTTTGTTCTATTGATTTTTTGTATTGTCTTTTTGTCTTCTATATCCTGGATTTGGGCTTTTATTTTGGTGATCTGGATTCTTCTGCTGAAATTAGGGTTTTTGTGGTCTTGCTTTTCCAGCTTCCTTGGGTGGCTTGTTAGGTTGTTAATTTGTGCTCCTTCCATTTTCTTCATGTGCGTTTGTAGGGATATAAATTCCCCTCTTACTACAGTTTTCATGGCATCCCAGAGATTCTGGTAAGATGTTTCTTCATTTTTATTTGTTTCCAGATATCTTTTGATCTCTGTTTTGATTTCATTATTGATCCAGGAGTTGTTTAGCATCATACTGTTTAGTGTCCATGTCTTTGTGGGTTTTAGGGAACCTTGTTGGTGTTAATGTTTATTTTTATTCCACTGTGGTCCGAGAAGGTGCATGGTAAAATTTTGGTCCCTTTAAATTTGCTTATGCTTGATTTATGGTCAATTATGTGGTTGATCTTAGAATACGTTTCATGTGGTGATGAGTAGAATGTGTATTCTGTGGTCTATGGATGGAGTGTTCTGTAGGTATCAATTAAGTCCAGTTGGTCAAGAGTCACATTGAGGTTCTGGATCTCATTGCTGATTTTTTGTCCTGATGATCTGTCTAGGGTTGTGAGTGGGGTATTAAAGTCCCCAGTTATGGTGGTGTTAGAGTCAATATCTTTCTTTAGTTTTCCTAGGAGTTGCTTTATAAAAGTTGGTGCACCTATGTTAGGTGCATATATATTTAGGATAGATATTTCTTGTTGATGGAGTGAACCTTTTATCATTATGTAGTGGCCCTCTGTATCTTTTTTAATTTTTGATAGCTTTAATGTTATTTTGTCTGAAATTAAGATCGTGACTCCTCCTTTCTTTTGTGTTGCATTCGCCTGAAAATTTGTTTCCCATCCTCTTACTTTGAGTCTGTGCATGTCCTTTCTAGTGTGATGGGTCTCTTGAAGGCAGTCTATTGTTGCCTGGTGATATTTTATCCATTTTGCCATTCTATGTCTTTTTAGTGGTGCATTGAGTCCATTCATGTTCAGGCTAATTATTGAAATGTGAGAGTTCATTCCTATCATAGAGTTCTTATAGAGTTGTTCTTCCACTTGGTTTATTGTCTTTCTTTTGATTTTGGGGTTGATTCATGTATATTTTACTCTTTTTCCTGTACTCTTGTGAAGAACATTGTTCTTTTTTCCCCCTTTTCTTCTTTGTTTAGTACTTTCTTAAGTGTTTCATGTAGAGGTGGTTTGGTGGCAGCGTAAGTTGTTAGGGTTTGGATATCTGGGAAAGATTTGAATTCTCCCTCGCTGATGAAGCTTAATCTGACTGGTAGGTTATTCTTGGTTGAAATTTCTTATCTTTTAGGACTTTGAAGTTAGGGCTCCAAGCTCCTCTAGCCTGCTGGGTTTCTGTAGATAAATCTGCTGCTATTCTAATTGGTTTTCCATGGTAGGTGATCTGGCCTTTTTCTCTTGCTGCCTTTAGGATTTTTTCTTTTATGCCTACTTTGTTTAGGCAAATTATTGTGTGTCTAGGAGTTGGTCTTCTCATTTGTTGTCTTGTACGGGTTCTCTGAATCTCTTGTGTTTGAACTTTTGCATCATTGATTAGATAAGGGAAGTTTTCTTGAATGATCTCATGGAAGGTTGTTCCAGTGTGGTCTTGGTCTCTCTTTCTGTCTCAGGAAGGCCAATTACTCTTAGGTTCGGTCTCTTGAAGTAATCGCTCATCTCTTGAAGGTTTTTTTTTGTCTTTTTGAGCTTGTTTTCTGTGTTTTTGAGAGTTTGGGTTAGTTCTATATTTTGGTCCTCAAGCTCTGAGATTCTTTCTTCTGCTTGGGTAACTCTGCTTTCCATGCTTATCAGTTTGTTATTTATTTCTTCACAATATTCTTTATTACTCTTATCTCAGATATCAGCTCTTTTCTAGTTTCTTCTTGAGTCTCCTCAATTCTTTTTAATCTCTCCATTTATGTCTTGATATCTAGGTTGGTAGTTTGAGACCAGTCATTCTGGGGACTCTTCATTGTTTGCATTCCAAAGTCAGTTTTCTCAGTGTCTGCCCTCCCAGGGGTCTGGGAGAGACCCATATTCTTGTTTTGGTTTTTCTTCATTTGTGTAGATTTTTCTCTTGTCCATTTGGAGAGTCTCACGAATCCACCTATGCCATTGCCATCTTGTGGAATCCTCCAAATTTACTTTTCATGTGTATTTGTGGTATTCACCAAGTAGTTCTGAAGAGGCCATCTCTCGTGCCAGGGTCTAAATGTGTCATGGGATGAATATGGTAGCTTAGGGTTCAACTTCTCCTCCAGCCTCCTTCCATATACATTTATTTTTGTAAAATTGGTAATCTAAAAATTACATATCCCAGACTCCATTACTAGTAGGGTTCTGGTTAAATGTAGCCACCAGTTGTATTCACATGAGATTTGGAAGGCAGACACCAATCAGAAGCTACCTTTCTATTGTAGTTGTTGAAGCTGGTAAGATTGACATGGAGTTGTTTGGTTTTATCTAACAAAATTCCAGATTCCAGTCATGGTGTTGGTCTGTGGCTTTGGCTAGTGCAGAACTGGCATGCTTGATGTGACCAGGTGAAGTGCCAGCCTCCTTCCCTAGACTGCAGACAAGATGGTGTCTTCCAGGAGCCAATAGGTGTTATGGCACCATCCCTACCTCCTCCATTTTGCCTCAGGTTGAGGTAGCAGCTCTCTGGAAAGAGAGAGAGGTGCCCTTGTGCACTTTACCTTCTCAAACTTCTGTTCCATGCTACCCTTTTAGGATATAAGACAGCATCACTTATGTCCTAAAAGGGCAGCATGGAACAGAAGTTTGAGAAGGTAAAGTTTAGGTCTAGCCAAAGAAGAGAATACCCTTTGGTGGGTACTCATTTCCTGTGTCCTCCATCACATAATTGTATTTTAGACTTTATCTCATGTAATGTTCCCAACTCATTTTTTAATGGGTGAATCATAAAGTACCTAACATTTATTGAGGTCCAACTATGAGCAGGTCCTGTTCAATGACATTTAAACTAATCATCTCAATGAGTCCTCACTTTAAAGCTCTGAACTATTGATCCTTGTTTTACAAATGAGGAAATTAAAGCTCAGTAAGATTAATATCACATGGTCAATAAGTGGCAGAAGTGATTTGGGGCCTCCTATCATTATTTCCAACTTTCAAAGTTCTGTTTCCTATCACATGAGGAATGGAGATGCAATTAAAGAATGTGGATGACTCAGTTAACTCCTTGTAGACTACTGAGACAACCCATATTGTATCTGCTCCTGAAAATCTACACTGTCTTCTTTGCCTATAAAAACTAGTAGTAGGCAAACCTTTACAGAAATTGTTAAATGATTTTATTTCTTATTGATAGTTGATATTTATTATGAAATCTATTTGAAATACTTTAGATAGCTCATGAAAAAGAACATAAAATTATCTGAATCCTACTATCTCCAAATAATCACCATATACATTTTGGTGTATCCTCATCCTTTTAGGTTTGATTTTTTTTCCATGTAAATTAATGCACATTTCACATTCTTTAATAATGTAGCAATTTTTTTACTTGGCAACTGCCCATCATGATTTCCTATGTCATTATTTTTTTCCCCTAAATCATCCATTTAATAGTTTCCTGGTATTCAATTTAATTGATATGTCATGAGTTATTTCACTGGTCTTGTCATTCTGAACCTTTCTTTTCCCATTGATTTTTTTTGACTGTCACAAAAGATGCTGTATTGATCATGTATATTGATATTTCTTCACATGCTTAGTGATATCATTAGAAATGGGACTTTGGAGTCCAAATACATCAGGGGAGTTTATATATATTACTATACTTCTTTTCTAAATGATGTATCTTCCATTCTCATCAATATCTATAAGAGTGGCCACCCTCCATCTATCTCTTCATTGCTATGATTATTGTCTTTAAAAAGAAGCCAAAAATATTTATCATCTTAAAGAGGAACTCAACTGTAACTAATTTAAAGCCATGCCAACATTGAGTTCTTGTTGGGCCCAGGGAAACACTGGTATTTCCCATTACTTTCACCCAGTTTTCATGGGACTTGGAAAAGAATGACATCGTGCATATTCTTATCCTACAGTTAAATCTTCCTGTTAAGACTTGTATCAGCCTCACACCCTGAGTGAAATTTGAACTCCACCATCAAGATGTGACAGCTTGCTGTCTGGCTAAGACTTTTCTCCCCCCTCAGTATGGGTTTCCTGGAATCCAGGCCTTTTTAGACAGTGTGATAAATGTTTGATCAGTGTAAAAGAAGAGGCAGAATAACCCATAAATATATGAACTATGCTAGTGAATTCTCAGAACTGGTTTTAGTGTACCTATTTTTAGAAATCAATTTTTGTACCTAGCACTTTGATGTTATTTTCCAAACTCCTTCTGCTATGATCAAAATCAATGCTGAGTGAGGTACTGGGCTAAACTATAGAACTCTTCTTACGTGAGGCCTTTAGCAGGTAATATACAGGGAAGGGAGAAGAAAAGTGTAGCTAGATTTCAGGATTGGAAGGGAAACTAAATGCCACCTGACCCAATCTTTCCTCCAATCTTTCCCCTAGAACCAAAGAGTTTGCATTCTGTTCCCTCTGGCAAAGAGTTTAGCATGAAAGTTATATTTATGTCATGCAGTTCCAAGGATCCTGTGTGCATCACACATGTTCCCACAGACTAATGGCCCATAAAATGTCATCTATTATAGTAGCCATCTTACAGATGAGACAAGGGAGACAAAGAAATGCTAATTGTTTTATCTAAATCTGTGTAGCGAGTGGCAGAGCCTTGATGCAAACCCAAGGGGCTTCATTCCAGAGCTCAAACCCCTTGCACTTTGCTCATTGCCGTGATGGTGCAAAGTAGCTGTCTTGAGCCAGTCAATCAATTTTGACCCCAGCTCATGAGTTGCCTCTCTGATCTGCTCTCCAAACTGTGTTGTGCTTTAGGGTATACTGACTGGCAGTATGGTACAGGAGAAGATAGAGTTTCACTTCATCCCAGTCTTGTCTCTTCCATTCCCTCACCATGTTCCTTTGGACAAATTTCACAACCTCTCTGAAGCTTCCTTTTTCTCATCTGCATAGTGACAATCACAATAATCAAAGCATTATTTGATTGTGAATTTGTAAGAATAACTTAGAAAAGTGCCTAACAAATAGATGTTTTATTATTCTTCCTTTCCCCCCTTTTAAAAATAGAGATAAGGCTCCAATTATCCATGGCTCAACTTGGTCTCATCTTCTCTTGACTCAACATTCTCAACACCATTATTTACAATAAATAGTAACAATAACAACAACAATAATAATAGTAATAAAAGATCCATTATCCCATATAACTCACTGCAGTTCCATGAGAACAACAGTGGTGTCAATATCATCTTCATTTTACAGAGGAGGTATTAAAGGTTCAGGAAGATCAAGGGACCTGAGCAAAGTTGCAGCAATTCCATGTGATGGAATTTTTGTCCTGCAAACTGGTCATCTGACACTGTGGGAATAACTCTTTCCATCAAAATTTACTTTTTTCTACTTCTCACGTGACATATTTTTCACACTTCCCCCTTACTACTCTGGTTTTTTCCTTCTAGGTTATGGTTATTGAAAGGTCTTGGGTAAGCAGCACAATGCTTTTTGCTACACTAAGACTCAAAGGAAGAACTTGAAGATCCTAACTTCTTACAAATATGCACTTGTCTGCTGGTTCCAGAGAGTTACACTCCATAGAATAACCTCATGTTGGCATGAGGTTTGTTTATTTTGAGGATTCTAACCATAGTTTTAGTTTCTCAAGACTGAAGCTGTGGATTCATCTAAATAACAGTGGTAGGTTTTTATCACTGAACTAAATAAAGGGAGATCTTCCTTGTGTAAAGGAATAAGCCATTTTCTTGAGGGAATTATTGGGAATCCAGAGGTTAAGAAGGTAATTAAAAGGCTGACTGTGACTTGAATATTTAGCAAGCAGGAATTATTTTATCTAAAAAATCAAGGAAGAACTAGACTGTATTGACCAGTGTGCTTTAGTTTTACTTTCTGAACCACAGCAATAAAAGAATGAAAATCATGCACAGGAAGGTAATGTTAAAGTAGAAACAAAAGAGAAATCTTCTTAAGAGCAATGTTGACATCTTGGAAGACTTACCAAAGAATTATAAAAGAGAAATGAGATGTTAAGGGCTATAATAAGCAGATATGAAAGGTAAAAGTAGCTGTACCTCAGTATAATTGCTCTAAAAGAAAGCATTAAAAATTTTTGTTGCTATTAGATCAGAAAAGATGACAGGTGTACAGAGAAATATAATAAAGGAAAAGAGAAAAGATCTCAGAAAGTAGACGGGAATGCATTTGCCAGGATGCTGGCACTCACTGAGAGGGGACCATATAAAGAATTCATACTATAAAACGTTCCCTGCATACTGGGAGAGACATGTAAGTGATCTAGAAAATATGGAATGACAGGCAAGATCAACAACATATATTCAAATTAACTTCTGGATCAATTTTGTGGTGACATGGATGTTATAAGTGGACTAGTAGCTATCGTCTTTGGCACTACAGAACATTTAATATATTTTTAGACTTATGGTTCTAAAGCCACCATCCAGAGATAACTCTTCACCATTAAATGATTAGATCAATTACATGATAATACAGACCTTCCTTTTGATTAATTCAAAGTCAACTGATGAGTAAGTTTACTTATCTCTTCAGAATTCTTTTTGCCATGAAATGCAACATAATAACCAGTGCAATATTTTATCATACTCACAGTCCCACAGATTAGGATGGATTATCTTGGGGCCTGTTTTTAGAATTTTTCCTGCCACAACACATATTTATGAAATTTAGGCACTATAATGATTGATTTAATCCAGCCTGGGTTAGCTACAGTCTGATGGGAGATTATCTTTTCATCAGATGATTCAATTTGGGGAATGATAAGGGACAATTTGGGGAATGATAAGGGACAAGACTTTTGGCAGACCAAGGAATTATTAATTTCACATCTCTCATTATGGGAAGCCATATAAAATAAAATTTAGGGAATGATGTTGGATAAACAAGTATCTTGGCCAGAAAAGAGAGAAAGAAAAGGAGGAAAGCATTTAATTCCAGCAAATGATAGAACTCCATTTGGTAGAGAAGGAAAGATGCCAAACAAAGAAGCAGATTAGTTAGAAACTCAGCTGAGCATTCCTGTGAGACTTAGCAAAACAACAGAGGGAAAAGAAACATCAAAGGCATAGCTTACTATTGCAAAATAGAATGTAGCAGAGTGACGTTCTCTTCAAGACTGGGATCATTTTAAAGGAACAAAGGCAATGCCTTGAGGGGCTCATGGAAGGAGTGAGATTTAGTAGGATGCTGGAACAAATATTTCTGAAGCATCAATGGCAGCCTTAATTCTGGAATATGTTGAGTATGACTCTTTAACTGAAACAATATTTGGATTAGGAGAAATCTAGGAGGCAGATTTCTTATGGTCTGAGGAATTCCATAGCAAGAAGGAACAGTTACCATCTCAGAAATAAGTATGTTTGATATTACAAAGATATCATAAAGATAATGTAGAGTCTCTACATTATCTTTATGATATCATGATCAAGATTTGCTCAGATTTGGCAAATGTTCCATTAATACTTGATGCAAGCCTTCTGCTAAATGAATTGTGGCTCAATCCGTAATGTCTAAACAACTTAAATAAACTGACCAGCATCCTAATCATAAGCACCCCAAAGCTTGTGACCTCGGGTACAACTGAGTATCTGCTATTCCATGTGGCAATTAAGCACCAGAATACAATTTTACCTGTGTTAAGTGATTTAGGGACTGAATCGCTCTGCTTTTATTTTATGGTTGTGAGGTAGGTACCAGAATGATATTTTTATCCTTATTAATTTTTTGGAATGTTTAGAAAAGGGGAGCTTATGAGAAATTTGGAATTGAACTTATACAAATGTTGAGACTCTGGCAGAAATTCATTCATTATAGAAAGCCCAAGTTGTAGATGCTAAGAGATCAAGAATCCTTCTAGGAGAGATCGTGAAGAATAGGAGACATCTGAAGATATTTCAATTTACTTGGATTTTACCTTTTTTACATTTTATCTTAAAATGTCAAGTGCTTTGATTTGGTAATTAATTCCTTTGAACCCTAACACTCAAGGGCACATTGGTTTCATCCTGAGACTTTGACATTGGGAAGGGTCTGTAAATTTCCAGCATTATAATGCCGGAGCACCATTGAGATTGTCATTTGATCTCATTACAGAACCTCAGATGAACTCTTAGACAATGTGACTAGACACAATTTGTTAGAATAAAGAATAAATGTTTAGTGTTAGATACAGCATGACCTCGGAATTAATTTAACTAATATCTGTCTGACACATTTCAGAGCTGTCTGATGTGTTCTGGAGGCAAAATATTCATAGCTTAGCAGGAGAATACCCTTAGGTATTTTGGTGGATATTGAAGGAGTGGTTGTGTGAAGTGAAGCAGAAATTATTTGATAACTTTCTGATCTTCCCTCATAAGGGGTTGGCTATACTCTGAGAGATCCTGGGTTGATTATTAAGCTCTATAAATTAAGAGGAAAAAATCACAAAATGTTAAGGAGGAGTCTTCTTTCTCCTGGTCTCACATTTTCTATGAATGAATCTCTGTGAGAATAATATCCCTAACCTCTTACTCCAATTCTTCTCTCTCTGCATCTCCAGCTCAACCAGAAGAGGACTAAACTATCTGACTGGTGAGTTTGGGAGAAGAAACCTGGCAGAAATGGCTTACCTTACTTTGGCATTCTTTTGGGGATCTGTCTGCCTGCAAGAGGAAGCATTCTGACCTATTCTCTCTTTCTCAGGTGGTTACCTAAATGAAGCAGATACCAGCCTCTACAAGGAAAGTCTGCAGTTTTAGGGGTTAGGGGGTGCTAAGTTCACTTCAGAGGAATGTTACCAAGACAATCTGAGTACTCATCAAATGAAGTTTTAGTCCATGATACAGTTAATATGGCTATCTTCGTGTCTCATTCCCTGAGTCCTTCTCAGTTTTAAAGCATTGACTGAAAACTAATGAGTATAAAAGAACTGGGGGCCTGGGTTCTAAATCTAGTTCTGCCACTGGCATGATGCTGGGCAGATCACTTCTGATCCTTGTGTGTGAGATGTCTGAGATGTTTATGAAGGGGAGCCCAGAAAAACCAGAATTTGTTTATTCAAAAATCGTGTATTTGTTTTTACAAGCTTAAACTTCTGTTACTTTCAAAGCACTCTCCGTTTGATGCAGCACACCTATTGAGATGCTTTTCCCATTGCTCAAGACTGTTTTTGAACGCATCAGTTTTGGTACCTTTTAGTGCTTCTGCCGTTTTTGTTTTAACTCTTCTACATCGCAATACGTTTCCCTGGGAGGGCTTTTTTTTTTTTCAATCAAGGAAACAAGGTAAAGTTACTTGGGGCAGTATCGGGTGAATAGGGAGGTTGGGGCTCAGGGATCATGACATTTTTGGTCAAACGCATTACCTGGATTAAGTGATTGAGGGACTGAATCTTTATGCTTTTATTTCTTGGATATGGAGCAGGTATCATCTCACACTCAGCATGGTGTGGGCGGGTGGATTTTCATGGTGGAAGAACCAATTACCTGTCTGCTACAACTTGGGTTGTTTCTTACACAAATCATGATGCAACCTTCTCAAAACTTCCAGATAAAAGTTTTGGTTGACCGTTTAATCCAGAGGAATAAATTCTGAGTGTATTACAAGGGGATAGCCCCTCAAAAGATAATTGTTTTTTTCTCTGGGTCTCCTCTCATAATAAAGGAGTAGCACAAGACAATCTCCAGGTTTTTTTTTATAGCCTTGACATACTAAGAAATGGGAGAATACGGAAGGAGAGAGTTTGTGTTCACAGTCTGGGTTGTATATTGATCAATTACCTTTGAACTTCATAGTTGTTATCCATTTACTGTGGACAGATTTGGGGAAATGGGTTCCCAAGTAGTGATGCTATATATGGGGACAACTAATCATTGCTGTTGGGGTCAGCCTAGCTGTAGCTGGTGCCATTAAAAATAGAACAGAGCCTTTTTTGGTCTCCCTGTCCTCTTATGCTTAGATAATTCTGATAATTGAGATTCTGATCATCTAGACATTTTTCTCAGAGAAAAAATGAAAATACTGCCAAAACCTCCAAGTGGGTCGTGTTTGAATTTGGCTGTATTTAAGAAGCATGTCTACAAGTTTGAGTTATCTCTTTCACTTAAGAATTATTTTAGGGCTGATATTTCTGCCACCAGCTATCATGGTTTTTTTCTTCTCCCTGGCTTTCTCTTTCAGCCATTCTTTTTCTCGGTTAGACTTTAATCTCATTTATATTTCAATCTCATAGTACCTGGGTGCCTTGACAGTGAGCATATAATTTTAGTACGAGGCAAAGTAAGGGACTAGTTTAAATATCAGTGTTAAATAAATTGTGAGCTTCTCTTTGTAGTTTTGAAATATTTTAGAAGGTTGGAAGTTGAAAATGAACCAGAATTTTGAGGGCCATGTGTGTGTGTGTGTGTGTGTGTGTGTGTGTGTGTGTGTGATTTTTTTCTATGGAATACAATTTCTAGTGCCCACAAAAATATGGTGCTGTGAAGAGAGATGAAAAGGAATCACCTTGAGATAGCACAATAGGGAGAAAAGTCTATGCTTTGGGATCTACCTCTGTAGTTCTTTGATTATGAGTACCTCTGGTAATAATATTTCTGGTAGTTGACTGAATACCTAGCAGTGGTGACATTAAAAAAAAAAGCTTTTCCATATTGATGCTCCACCGTCTGCAAAGGATGTCCATGTGAGATAATATATAGTACTTCTTCCCTGAGCCCAGTGATGTCCCAGATAGACTCTGTTGCTCTGTCTGTCTGAGTCCTGCACAGACAAGAGCATAAGAAGACCTGCATTTGGCTCATATGGACAGATACTACAGGAGAGAAATAAACCTCTCTGGTTGCAAGGCAGTGAGTTTTGGAGATTTTTTTTGTCACCATGGCATAATTTATCAAAGCTAACAAATAGTGGTGGCAACACCAAGGAATCATTGTGGAAAGATCTTGAAGAGGTCTAGAGAAGGGTCTCTCAATCCTGGTTCCTCATTTGAACTCTCAGAGAAACTGATAACACAAAACACAGCACAATTTAGCAACAGCAGGAAATAAAGGTAGTATAGGTCCCACAGCAAAATAATCAGACTGGAAACTACAGCATCTCTGGCAGGAGAGTTAAGGTAACAGGTATTTGTGATTTTATGTACTGTGGTATTGTAAGAAGGATGGGCCACTTATTTGGAAGAAAAGTAGAACTAAGTCGGCTTCCTTATCAATTTTAATTCTGAAATTTAGAAGTATTTATTTATAAAGATGTGGGGTACAATTCAGAGTTAGGAAAAAATAAAAGAAAAGAAAAAGGAAAAAAAAGAAGTATTTATTTAAGTCAAAAAAGTCCTACTTTACAACCAACTCATTTTGCTGAAGGGATGATTCCACATTAGAATTTGAGGTTCATGCTTCAACTAGTACTTCCCAGTCTAAGCAATCATGTTGTTCTCTTAGGGTCTCAGAAGTTAAGAGCACAGCAGGATTTTGACTTCGTTCTTTCAATGGATGTGCATTGATTGGTTTCAAATTGTGTGTCAGGCTCTGTGATAAATGCAGAATATTCCACTATGCAAAAATTATAATTGTGATAAGGGCTACCAAAAAGTATTTCCAGGCTATGCAGAGATTTGTGCTTAGAATGGCACAGCTTAAGATGTTTTTATTTATGGAAGTACAGTAGTAAGAAGTCTTATTTCTGGGTTGGAATCAGGCTATATAGATCTGGTGTAAGCCATATCATATTTCTCCTAAAAAGGATACCTGTCTGGATTTTACTCAAAAGACCAAGGGAAAGAAAACTGCGGTTACTGGGAAAGGAAGGCTGTAGTTACAATTTTCTTATTCTGTATTTTCGATTTCTTTTTATGGCTTTACTATTTTCTTGCCCCCAAACCTAGACACTTAAAATAACCTCTGACTCCTCCTACATTCAGTCAGTTACTGACTCCTGCAAATTCTCTCTCTGGAGCCTTTTGGGGCCTCCTCCACCTGTCCACCACCTCCGTTGCCAAGCCCACAGATATAATCCCATCCCACGGTACATCCACCACCATGCTAGCCCTCCTTCTATTCAAGTTCCACGTGCAGTAAGGGTGCTCTTTCTAACACACACAGTTCTCAAGCACTTCACTCACACCACTTCTCAAAGCATCAGGGACTTTCTAAGACCTGTGGAATACAATACAGAGGCCTTGACCTTCTTTTTTTAAAATTTTATTTATTTATTATTAAGATGTGGGGTACAGTTCAGGGTTAGGTATACAAACATTCTATGCCACAGTGTGGCTCCAAACTTCTTTGGCAGCCTTTCAATTACTAACAAATAACTTCCATGCCACTCCCTTCTCTCTTATCTTTTTGTTTCTTTGGTGTGAAGTTCTCCGTTTGGTGTTTATGTAAGCATGCATTTTTTTTCTTCACAGATAATTATTGAGCACCTAATATGTGCTAGGCACTGTCTGTTGGGGACACAATGATGAACTAACTTGATCCAATCCTTCTCCCCCGCCCCGCATCTATAGTCTACCGATAAAGAGGTAAGCTTTAAGTTAAAAGAAAAATACACGTATTTATGCAGGTAATAATTATAAAAAAGAATTACAAAATAGAAATACACATGGGGAGTTTTACTATTCATGGGGGAGATTCTCCCAATATTATCCTACCTCCCAACATATCCGTTTTTTTCACATTTTCCAAATTTGCCTTCTTAAATAAATCTTGTCTTAAGACTGATGCAATACGTCTCTCCTCTGAATGACAGTGGTGCTCTATCTAATATTTTCTATAACACTAGATCAATCTTTATATATTATTATTATTTTAATTTTTGTTTTATTTTCATTTCTAATCTATGATGTTTTTCAGTGCATGTTCCATGTCTGTTGGTTTCCTTTATTGTCTCAGGGCCAATCATGGTGCTTTCTTCAAAACAAGAAATTCTGTGTACAAATTATTTATTGAATAAATAAATTGACTCATTTATAACACTTAGAAATATAATGTAAAGTGTCCCTTCTGTAATAAAGTATGATCTGATTTTCTTAACTTAATTCTTATTAGAGCATCAAAAATAGTTACTGATTTTTAATGAAATATAATCACTGCATCTTTTGGACTGCCAAAATCAAGATAAATTTTAAGGACCCTGGCCAAAAAATATGATGAAAAGTATTTCAATATAAGTGTAAATAATATACATAACATATTGAAAAATGCTTGGATGAAATTAGCAGAATAATGTTTTCAAAATAGTGAAATGATCTTTTTCTATTATTCCTTTTTATCCTTATGTCCTTTCTTCTCTTCCTATTGGAGTACAGTTATATCCACCTATCCTTATCTTTCTCTACTCATTACCTCAGAGAAGGAATACAACAGGGAAAATATAGATAACAAAAATACATGGTTTGGGGCCACAAATATTAGGAACTTTAGAAAGCAGAAAGTACTGTAGATATATAATAAATGTGAGAAAAAACCCAAGGCAAAGATACCTGGTTTTTCTTCTATCTAGCCCCACTTCCAAGATTATTTCTTTAACTAGTGGAAGAAAATTTACGAGGAAATGATCAAGTTTAGTTAGACCTTGATGAGTTCCTATAAAAGAAAACCTTGTCCCATCCTCCCTGGACTAAGCCTAGAAAGGTACACAAGCCCTTGATAAATTCCTAGATAGAACCTCAAGCAGGTTGCAGGACTTCAGATATGATACAGCAGGTTGGTGAGTGTTAGCTGACATGACGCTAGTCAGCTTTGCAAATTCTCACGTAGCAAACTGATAAGGGGTTAGCAAAATTCTTTTGGGGAGTTCAAGAGTGTCCCAGGGGGATATCAAAGAAATTTATGGTCAATGATGGTGACCTACCTGAACCAATGACCAAGGGTCACGTGAGTGCCGGACAACACTAAATGACACTGGAGAGTTAATACCAAGGACAATGACAAGGCAATCTCTTCCAACACATATCGCTTCACGATATACACCCTCCAGAACTTTGATGATGGGACCACACACATCCCAAACACTTACAAAATTTCATTTCCTGCATTGCTCTCGGAGATTATCTTGCAAGTACAATTTCTCTTGTTTAGCAAGCAATGAAAGAAACTTTTTGTTTAAAAACTTAATAGCTTCTCTCTTCCTTTGACTAAATTGAATTATAGAAAATTTTAACTGTATTGCATACACAAGCTTGTAGAATTAGTTGTATCTCCTATGTTCATATAATATTTGCTTCCAAAAGCTCACAATCTATTTTCAGATGTTGGCTTCTGGACTACACAATTTTTGGAACAGTGGCATATAACGTGAGAAACATAAAAAAGCTAAGAAGTTCATTTGAAAGAGCTCAATAAATGTCACTCCTTTTATTTTATAGATGCATAAGGGAAGTTTGACAGAATTTATGGAAAAGCTCACCTAGTCGTAGTGAGAAGTGAGATGAATACCCGGATCTCCTCTCTCCCATATCAAGGCCCTTTGCTGCATGCCTTGACTCTGATTCTGAATGGGGTGCAGGGCTTTAGGGGGTACATCTCTTTCTCCTTTATTAGGCTAGCTATTGTCAATGTTTAGGATTCATCACAATAATACCCCAAAGGGTTTGATACAACACTGTTGCTGGCTCCAACCGCACAATTTCTGATTCTCTAGGACTGGGTTGAAGTCTAAAAATTTGCATTTCTAGCATTTGAGGTTGACACTGCTGGTCCAAGTACCATACAGACAAACAGGTCCGAGTTAGGGTTGAATATGAGACAGGGGAAAAGAGAGTAAATGCATAGACAGAGGGTTGGAAGTGATATTTCTAGGGCTTCCTACTCTTCTTGTGTGGACCTGGCACAGGGTAAGAGGAGACCATGTAAAAATGTATATTTTCCACATCAGTAGAATGAACCATCATTTTAAATCTTAATTAAGATGTAATCTTTGACAAGTACAAGGGTATTGCAGAAGAAGTGCATTTTACTATCCTGGACAAACTGTTGATATGGTTAGCACAAAGTGTAGCTCCTGGAATACACAGATCCATGTTCGAATTGTGGTCTCAATAGCTGTGTGACTTTGGATACGTTTCTTGAATTCCATGAGCTTCTGTTGCTATATACATGAGATAAGTGGTGGGAATAGGGTGGATTGATAATCCACTTAAAAGCTCTATAAAATGGCTATGGAATTTCTTATTGGGGTGATGAAAATATTTTGGAAATAGATAGAGATGATGATTGTACAACTGTGTGAATGTATTAAATGCCACTGAATTGTACCCTTTAAGATGGTCCAGTTTATGTTATGTGAGTTTTAATAAATATTAAAAAGTATACTTATTTCTATGAGTGTCCACCCCATAATCAGATGACTGTTAGTTTATTTCCTACTTTTCCCCCCAATAGATCTTGATGGACTACGTCTTTAGTTGTCATTTAGTTCTTCTGTCCTCTGATCATAAATATGCTCTCATCACTATCAATAACAGCCTTTTTATTTATTCGTGTTCTCAGTTGCTTACTCTAGTGGTTGTGACAGGCCAGACACTCAAAAATTAAAAAAAAATTTAAAATATGGGGTAAAACTCTGGATTAGGTATATAAATAGTCATCATACAGGTAAAGTTTGGGCCTCGGTTTTGTTCCCATTTGAGATCAGCTACCCTTATTGATGAAGAGTCCCCTTTCCCTGGCAGTTTCCCACTACTGCCAATCCTTTTCTTATAGTATTATGACAATTGTTCAGTGTCCACTTATGAGTGAGAACATGTGGTACTCAGTTCTTTGTTTCTGTGATGGATCACTGAGTATTATAGACTCTAAGTCCATCCAAGGTGCTGAGAAATTCATAATTTTGTCCTTATGGTTGCATAATATTCCATCATGTACATGTATCACATTTTAAAAACCCAATCCAGTTTCGATGGGCAGCACAGCTGGTTCCATTATTTTGCTATTGTGAATAGTACTGCAATAAACTTGCATGTGCAGGTATCTTTTTCATAGACTGATTTGAATTCCTCCGGGTGTATTCCCAGAAAAGGGATTGCTGGGTTGTATGGATGGTCGACTTTTAGATCTTTTAGGAACCACCGCACTGTTTTCCACAGAGGTTGTACTAGTTTACACTCCCACCAACAGTGTAGAAGCATTCTCTTACCCCACATCTTCTCCAGCATCTGTAATTTTTTGCTAGTGATGATGGCCATCCTGACTGGAGTTAGGTGGTATCTCAGTGTGACTTTAATTTGCATTTCTTTGATGATTTGTGAGGCTGGGCATGTTTTTATATATCTATTGACTGCTTGTATGTCTTCTTTTAAGAAGTGTCTGTTCACCCATCCTATTCAACATAATGTTGGAAGTCCTAGCTAGAGCAATCAGACAAAAGAAGGAAATCAAGGGTATCCAAATAGGAAAAGAGGAAGGTAAGTGTTCCCTCTTTGCTAGATGCTTTTATAGATGTTGCTTCATTTCATCCTTCTAATAACCCTGACTGACAAATAATCTTATCCCACTTTTGGATTGATGTCAACTGGAGCTCAGGGAGATGAAGAAATTCATTGTGTGCTAATAAATACTGAACTGGAATTAATGGCCCTCATCTCCCCAGGTATAAAGTCTGTGTTCTTTGCATCCTATGCTACTTCCTTGAGCTGGGCTGATGGGATTTCAGGTGAGAGCCTGGATACTGCTGTAGTTAACAGAGGAGCAGGTTTTGAAAGAGTGGACATTGTGACAGAGGGAGTTCTAAGCAGCACATTGAAAGTATGTAGGTAGAAGGAGATAATTTGGCGATGTAAGCATGACAATCTCTATAGAGTGGTGACCTCTTTCCCGGGACATAAGGGAAGAGAATAGCTTAAAAGAAAATCATGATGGAACTTGAGTGGCAAGGTGGACTGGCTCTTCTAGGCTATCATGGCAATATTCTACTGATGAATTTGCTGGGCTTCCTATTGCTTTTGGTGAAGACTCCATAGTCTTTAACCTGGATAACCAAGGTAGCCATAATTGGACTCCTTCTCACCTCTGTATCCTCTGGTCTCATCATTCTTCTTACTTTCTACTTTCCAGAGTGGAGAGTGGATTAGCTTCTTTTCAGTTCCAGAAACATGCCAGGTCATCTATTACCTCAGGGTCTTTGTACATTCTTTTTCCTCTACTTTGAGCCTCTTCCTCTACATTTCTCTTTTCTCCATCATATCTCTCCACTAAACACTCTTCCTTTCTTCATTCCTTTTGATTACCTATTATTCTTCAAGCCCCAGCCAAAATGTTACTTCTTCTTGAGGCGTTTCTGGACTTCTTTGTCCAGATTGCTTTTATTTTATTTTTTTATTTTTAATTTTTTTTTTTGAGTTGGAGTCTCACTCTGTCGCCCAGACTGGAGTGCAGTGGCCGCTCCCGGCCACCGCAGCCTCGAGCTGCTGGACTCCGGCAATCCTTGCGCCTCAGCCTTCCAAGTAGCCGGAATTACAGGCATGTGCTACCACGCCCGGCTGATTTTTTGATTTATTGTAGAGATGAGGTCTCGCTGCCCAGGCGGGTCTTGAACCCGCGGGCTCAGGCAATTCACTCACCTCAGCCTCCTAAAGGCGCGGGATTACAGGCTGAGCCACCGAGCCCAGCCAGATTGCTTTTATAACTCCCTTAGGATTCTCCTTATATTTGCCAGCACCTATCTTGTTTCTGTTCTCCACTCTAGATTTTAAAGACCCCGGAGGCTATAATTCTGCCTTCCCTGTTTACCACTATATCCAAAATTCTAACATGGTGCTCAGAACAAAGTAGATGATGAGAAGTTATTTGTGTTTGTTAAAAACATAGAGCCACTCCAGATGTTTTCTTCCATATAAAGAGACCTTTCACTACAGCCACACTCAGGTGTCTCTTTACTCTCTTCTTACTCTTTCCCTGGGAAGAAGAGAGATTTGTCAAAAATGGGGTAAGCAAGAGCATACATGCACAGCTCAGTCTTCCTCTTGGGGGCCGCCCTGCTCACAAAGCACAGGAATTACTGCTCTGCTCTGTGTTTCAAAGGGCTATGCCCATTCTAGGGAGACCTGGGGCAGTGTGCAGAATTAAGAAACCCTACCTTGCCATCTACCTTAGCCATCTCAATTCAGCTTTTATCGGTAATAAAGCTACCTTTATTACTTTATTAAATCTCTCTCTGCCTTATTCCTTGTTTAACAATCTAACTGGTTAAAAACATGAGCAAAGGGAAGAGGTTATTTATCAGGCCTCTCAAATCCAAACAGAAGGTAAGAGGTCTTTATTTATTAAAGGGAGCATAGCTTTTAAAAATGGTAGGAGCAGAGCTACAGTTAATGTGAGGCCTTTGAAAAATATTGCGCAGGGAAGTAACACGATTAGATTCAGCAATCTGGCAAACATTTGTTGAGTATCTGCTCAGTACAAAGGGCTGCACTTGACACTGGGTGTTGTGGGGGGGGGGGAAGGTAGTATGGAGATGAATAGGAGCTATTCCAGGCCTGCTGAGAACTCACAGTCTATCAGCAAAGACAGACACATACATAAATAACTGGAATTCAAAGGCAGACTGTGATAAATACTATTGTAGGGAAATAAACACTCTTTGGCATTTAGGGGAGGGAAAAACCAACTGAATATAAAGGTCTTAGGAGAGGTTGTAGGAGAGAAAGTATCTGACCTGGATCTTAAAGAATCTATCTACCCTAGGACCTAGATGAGAGAAAGGGTGGTTCAGAGGGACCCTTGGATTCTAAGCCTTGGTACAGAACAAGGAAAGACTTTGGAATATGATCAGTAAGGAGGTCTCCCAATTGAGGGTGCTAGAGTGAGAAATGTTTCCTAAAGATGAGCTATCTGTTAAAAGATAAGCAACTTGTGTGGGGTGAATTCGTGGGCAAATTGCCATAACCTGAGTTGAAGATTTTCTTGCCTTTGAAAGTTCTCTGAACTTCTCTACCCATAATCCTCTCATTCTTCTCCCTCCCATATCAACTAGAATATTTTGTTGGTAGCCCCAAGCTTCTGCCCAGTGCATAGATTTTCTTCTGAATAATTGATGTAAGGAGGATGTGGTTCCACTTGCAAGCAGTTTGAGTGTGTGTCTATGTGTGTGTACATGCACATATATGTGCTCCATATCATTGAGATGGGGAAGCTGTATTTCTCTGGTTCACCATGACTCCTCTCACATGTAACAAGTTATAAAAGAAAGACCAATCATGAGCCCTATAAGTTAGCAGAGTTACCTCTAAAACACAAGATTCAGATCTCCAGCATGCACTTTGTCCTGAATCACTTAGCACAGGGATTACTAACACCCACGGTACACTCTGTGGCCTGTTAGGAACAAGCCACACAGCAGGAGGTAAGTGGCAGGTGAACAAGCAAAGTTTCATCTATATTTACAGCCACTCCCCATCACTCACATTACCGCCTGAGCTCTGATCCTGTCAGATCAGCAGTCACATCAGATTCTCATAGGAGCAGGAACCCCATTGTGAACTGCACGTGCAAAGGATCTAGGCTGCACACTCCTTATAAGAATCTAATGCCTGATGATCTGAGATGGAGCTGAGGTGGTGAAGCTAGTTTTGGGGAGCAGCTGCAAATACAGATTAACATTAGCAGTGAGGTTTGACTACACAAAGATCATCATAAATCAACTGCTTGCAGACTCATATCAAAACCCTGTTAGTGAGTATCAAGTGAGTGAATGTACTTTAATCATACAGCTGCATCTGGAGGCAGACTTTCAGCCATAATCTGACACTTATTTTTGTTTGCGCATGGCCTGCCCATTATTTTATTTATCACTTCCTTCTGCATCTGTTTCTTTTTAATGGGGAGATGTATAATTATTTCATTATACATATATTACAATGTAATGATAATAAAAGTACAGTGCACAATAAATATTATGTGCTGGTCCCTGATGCCAAAAAGTGGTGGACCTCTGACCTAGTGCATCTTGTCCTTTGTCCTTCATTGAAGATAGTTGTTGTTTTTCAGCTGCTCAGCAGTCAGTCTCTTTTCCTTCTAGCAGTACCTTGATTTTTCTCCATCTTCACAGTGATTAATTAAGGGATGGAGGCAGGACCCAGGCCATTTTATTGAGAAACGATTTTGAAACTTAGTGCAGTTCTTGGAAAAGAGACATGCTCTTCTCTAGGGTTGCTAAGTTTCTAGGATGGAACTCTGAGTTTGCTTATACAAAGAGAAGACCCGCTTAAGGAAATACAGCAGAAAGTAGAATCAAGTTGTGGAGAGAGAAAAGAGTTCAAGTACATTATCTGTACATTTGTATTCAACCAAATTTGAAGCCAATATATCCAAGGATGTTTAAGTTACATGACTGATGCTTTCCTTTGATGACTCAATATGGTTTGAGTTAGGTCTCCATCAATTGCAATGAAAAGAGTATTATTAATTTATCCAGATGGTGCATCACATCTGAAAATCATCTTTCATGTCTTTTCATCTTATAATTTCCTATTCATTCTTCATCTTATGAACCCCCTTTCATCTTTAGGTATGATTCTAGGTTGCCCTTATTTGACGACTTTCTGAACTTCCTTCCTAAGTGAATCCTGACCTGGGCACTATTCTTGGCTCTGGATCAAGGGGACCCGTGTGAGGGCTGGAGATGGGGTTGAGTTGCCCTGTGAGCTACCAAGTATAGATTCAATATACCAGTGACAACAAAAATCTTGGCTTCAAATGGATCATAGCGAACTGGTAAGCTTGCAGAAGCCTCAGATCCAAGGCCCTGTGTAGCCCCGGCAATGGGACGAGAACCAGAGTCCTAAGTACAATTAATCTAGGATGGAGAGTCTGCAGATGGAGGCTGAGGTTTGGGGGGTCTGCTTCGGGAACAGAAAACAGAGGGACTCAATACAGTTTTCCTGAAAGATATCTCAGGAGAGAGCCTGGTATGGTAACTAAGAGCCAGTCTGTAGAGGACTTTGCAAGCCCAACTAGGGAGTTTGTGATTTATGGTAAAATAAATTAAGCTTTATGACTATAATTCTAGAGGCAATGTGCAGGGGATTGGGGACAGGAAAATCCATTAGGAAACTCCTGTTCTGATGCACGATAACTCTGGTTTTGTGTCAGGGTGCCTAAGAGAGGGCTGGCATCCCATCTGAGGGCAAGGAGTTTTGCATGGGAAGCTGGCTTTGCGGGGAAAGGGAAAGAGATTTCAGACACGTGAAGATAATGAGGAACACACTGACTCAAAAATCCAGAGAGAGCGTGGATCTGATGATTTAGAGTGAGAGTGGAAGGACAAGGTGAGGTTATGTGTGTCATTAACTCTTCTGAGGGAGAAAATTTGTCACTTGATTATTTTGCTTTGTGAAAGAAGACTGGCAATTCATCTAATAGACAGCACATGAACTTCAAAAAATAGACAGTGATTTAGGAGGAAACAGAGACACCTAGAATAGAATCTAATTGGCTGCATGAATGATCCCCTTTTGGGGAATCCATTCCAACTCATTTTGACAGGAAAACTGCTTTCCTTTGAAAGACACACAAACTTGAGTGTTGGAAACAGCTGAAATAAATAATTTTAAAAGACAACTACCATACAGAAAACATCATCCACATTTTTATGTCTGATTTGCAACTCTATGGCAGAAAGCCTTACTGCAAGAAATCACAGCTGACAGATTATATTGGTTTATAAGGGCTGTGTGGATCCCTTAGTGATGTCAAGAAAGGAAACATTATTGTAAAGAGACAGATGAAAAAACTTTCAGGGATTATTTATTATTAACCCTTTCTTGTATTCTGTTGATCATTAATGCCCACCAATATTTTCTCTCCAATGCCTCTTGGAGCAGCTTGCTAACTCATACCTATTGTGCACCTTTAACATGCCAAACTACACCAGGTGTTTGGGGGAGAGAGAATAAGGAATGCTTTCTACCTTCAGGTCACTCAGAGACAAATAAGGGAGCATTAAGCACTACTTGCTTGCTGGTGTCTATGGTAAATCTGATGCTGTGCTGAAGATAATGATGGAGAGATATTTTAAGTCTTGGTTGACAAAAAAAAATTCTCCCAGGGAGTGATATTTCATATGTTATTTGTGATCTGACTTAAAATATGAGTAGGAATTTTCTAGTCAAAGAAACATGTGGAAAGGGCATTCCAGGTAGGGGAATATTTGAGAAGTATTATTTTTATCAATCCATTCATTCTACTCACCCTTATTAAAGATCTAGACATAGTACTAGGCACTTGGGATACAGAAATAAATGAAATGCATGCAAAGCAGTGAGTGATATTTTTAGAATCCATTTTCTATGCCCCCAAGACACTGGTCTCAGAGAGTTCTCTTTGTTTCTGTCGGATCCCTGTCTCTACTGACATTTCTTTAAAATAAATATGAATTATTAAAAGTTCTATGATGGTGAAATCGAGTCTCTTTGTATCAGAGCAGGCCAGATCACAATAAGATCATTGCTTCATAGGACCTTAATTTTTTTATGTTTAGGAAATTAATAATCTCCCTTTCCCAGGCAGCCGGGACAAGCTGGGATGGTTGTTGTAACTTTGGATACCCAAAGCAATTAGAAGTCTCTTGCTCAGCCGCCTGAAGAAATGTTCTATTTCAGTGCTGTCACGTATCATTCTGCCTTGGTCAAGATGAAGAGTTCTTTGAATTGACAACATAAGCCCTGTGTCCCGTGTGACAGCTGCAAAAATAGACCCATTGCTTCAGGGAGTGCAATGAATGTCACCTTTTTGTTTCTTAGTTTTTACATCCCTTTTACCAATTCCCTCCCCACCCTACTTCGTGAGTCTTCAACACAGACAAATAAAGTCAAGATTCTGGGAAGCAGACATGTTCTGTGACATCTGGTGTCATGGACTATCATTGTCCTGGTTTGGTCTATTGTCATCATATAGTGAGATTGAGTGAGTTTGGGCAAGGAGAAAACATGAGGAAATGCAGAATTCATCCTGTCAGTTTCTTGATTCTACTGGGGCAGTAACCAACAGTTGGGGTGGATTTTAGAAAGCATTGACTACATGTTGTGACATTGTGTGGACACAAGTCTCATGTGATTAGTTGATAACCCACCAGGAGTGTAAGCTTCTCTTGCCTTTTCATCGTCAATCTCACAGGATCTTCCTAGCATGGTGTCAGGTGTCAATATATCTTCTGACATTGACCTTCCTCTTATTAGTTCCATCACTTCCGAGTCGGGAAGTTTCATATTTCTAAACTGACTGCTAATCAATGTTCAAGCCTAATACTAAATGTTCTCACTCCTGTGGGAGCCAAATGGTCACAAAGATGGAAGAAATAGACACTGGGGACACCAATATGGGGAAAAGAGAGGGGAGTTGGGGTTTGGAAACTACCTATGGGGCACAGTGTTCACTATAGGAGGAATGGGCCACCTGAGACCCAAAACGCAACACTACATAGTATGTTCATGTAAGGAATGTGCATGTGTACCCATGAATTGGAAATATAAAAGGAGGAAAACAAATGAAGCCCTGTTGATCCATTCTTTGTCTTTTCACTCCTATCCAATCCTGCTTTCTCATTCTCACTTCCTCTACCAAACTGAGCCTTTTGGTTTTTTTATTACCTCATGTCAGCATCTTGTTGCCTATTTACCTGTGGTTGCTCTTACTTAATTCATATTTCCCATGGCCTCCAAGGTTTCTGTTCAATGGGGTTTGTCTTTTTTACTTTCTTATAAAAATTAGTCCATGGATCCCCACAAATCCCTAATCTTTAGGAGGAGAGTTAGAGCTGTTCATGTTCCTTCCTCCCATTCTTCTGCATCCCTCTGTCTCCTCAGGGCTTCTGACTCCATATGGCATGCTCCTTGTGTACTAGGGTTGGAATGTCCCCTCTGTCTAAAGCCATTTGTCTGGTTGTCTTGCCCTGTCTTCATGGTGCCCTTGAAACCAGCCCTGGGAGACTGGCAGACCAATCAACTTTAGTATTAGGAAGATCCTGGGAAACACATATTCTGTGCAATCTGGTGTCATGGACAATCATTGTCCTGGCTTTTCTCCCCTGGTCCATCTGGCAGTGTTTGATCGCCTTCATTGTCACATATCATTGTCCTAAGCCTTCTAATGTGACATTGATGCTACTGTCATTTTCCTGGGCTCAGATGCAGTTTCCTAGCACTTAGAGGAACAAATTAGCTTAAAACTGGAAAGAACAACAGAACGGTAACTTTAGGAGGACTAGTATTTATTAAACACTACTGTATGTCAGGCAATTGCATTACTTTATTTCATTTAGTCTCTGCAGATGCAGATTTTTGCACATCTGCTTAATGACTGTGAAATGCCCTTCTTCTATTCAGGGAGATCACAGACTTTTCAAAGGTTTAAATGCAACATAAAATCAAGTACCCAATGCTCAATATTTTCTTAAAAAATAGTAGGTCACAGTCTTCTACACTAGCAGCCCTTTCAAAAGGCAGAACTCAAATTTACAGTTACTCATAGGCCTTGTACTGCAACTGTGCTATCTTAGCAGATGAACTCAAGTCTTCTATGGAATAATGTAGGGAATTTGAAAGGTGTAGGTGCAGATTTGTGTGTATTCTTGTGAAAGACAGGCATGTGAGCTGCGCCTCACCTTGTCTTGTGAGATATGTAAGTTCAGCTGGAGGAGACGTGTGTGCACTGGTGAAATCTGACCAGCATCTAAGTGATAATGTCCATCCACTAGGCTACAGTAGTATAATAATAGAATTGTCTTCAGGGAAAATTACTTTTTAACTGCTGAGCTGGATGCTAATGGAATCAGCACAAATATGAAAAAACGTGGGTTAGAGATGAGTGACACACACACACACACACACACACACACACACACACACACACACACCCTATATATATGCACGTACCCATCTGTCAATATACTTAACTAATATCTGTCTTCTACCAGTCTTCAGATATATCACTACCTCTTGTTCTTCCATATTCTACTGGGAGAGGGTCTTTGATTTATAGGTTATTGTTGCAGTTTTTAATTTTACTTGCCTTACCCTCTCCTTTCAGGTTATTTGCAGTCAAGAATTAAAAATAAATCCAATGGGAGCACATATTGTTTTTAATTTTTTTAGGTCCTCAAGGCAGTGGTTGGAACTGAGGAGAAATAGATTTTAATTTCTTTTCAAAGTGTGATTTCTGCTTACCTACTCCCGATAAACTACAAAACACATGGGTTCTATTCCCTTCAGTTTTGGTCTCTTCCTAGCTGTCTTCCTCTTCTGTCTCACCTGGATGGTGAATGTATCGAGTTCTAGAATTTCAGTGGAATGTGGAGACTTTTTGTATAATTTCTCATTTTAAAGAAGAGGAGGATGAGGTTCAGGAAGGGAAAATAACTTGCCCAAGACCACATAACTACAAAGTGGTAGAGCTGGAAATGAACCAGGTTTCTTAATTCCTGCTTAGGATTTTTTAAAAGAAGCTTGACTAATGCCTTTGTTTATACGGTTCCCCTCCCTAGTGTGATACCCACTATCCTCATACTTTGATGCCTGTTCACCCCCTCTCAGGTATTATAGACGTCCTCAAACCAGCCCCAACCACATGAGGATTCCTGATATCCCAAGCTTCACTGATCATACCCAACCAATCATGGGCCCTCTTTCTGCCTTAACTTCTGTAAACCTAAGTCTGGTTCTGTTTCTTTCCCTTCCTTTATGTATAGAGATGAAATGTGGGCAGAACTTCTATATAGAGATGAAATGTGGATGAGAGAAAACCTATTAGTATAAGTGATTCTGACATACTTGTTAATGAATGTACATACTGGTGACCAGGACACACATAATCTCAGGTCCTGCGACCCCATCTTCTGGCACTCTTCTGGGCGTACTAGCTTCTTCCTGTTCCTTAAATATACCAAACACACTTTGACTGCAAGGCATTTATACTTGCTGTTGCCTCTTCCTGGAACTCTCTTCTCCCTTTTATCTGCAGGGTTTTCTCAGTCAACTTCTTTACATCTCTGTCCAAAGGTCAGGCTGTCTGTGAGTCCTTCCCTGATTAGCCTACTTAAAACATATGTCCCTGCCTCTAGCACTTTCTACTTAAAATTCCTGCTTCTTATTACATTGGCATTTACTACAGCCCGTTATATTTGTTTATTTGGCATATTTTCTATCTTACCCCCAAACCATTTAGATTCTACAAGGGCAAGAGATTGGCATATATAACACCCAACAAATATTTATTAAATATGTGGATGAATGAATGAGTAGAACAATAAATAAATGCTATATTTATTCTGGTAAACGTTAATGTTTTTCAGTGTTCATAATGGCCCTAGTCCTGGGGATCCTTCTCTGTTAAGAAAGCTGACCTGTTTGGTTGATGTTCATATCTTCTGCCACCACTCAACAGTTTATGGAATTCGAATATCAGGCTGTACCAAAAGTAGAAATGAAGGCATTCTTTCTCTCTCATTCACTTTCCAGTAGTTAGTTCAAAAGAAGCCCACATTTTAGCACCATCCAGCTCTCTGATATTGTAAACCTCTCCACTCTTTGGCCCTTGACTCTTTTACTTGGAAACTGTGCCTTCCAGTTTGAACAACTTGTGGTTGGAGGTACATTGGCATCAGAAAGGCACCACCTCTGGGATCATGATCCCTTCTTGGGGACACTGGAGCTCTATTAAGGAGGAGCAAAAGAGGATCTCCAGCATGAGAAATAAAACAGAGACCCAGTCCCTCAGAGACAGACACAGGATAAAGACTTGGTCAAGGGAGCACAAGGACAGGTCCAATGACTGAATTACAAGGCCAGAGTAAGATCAAGAGTAGTTTTAGCCCCCTCATTATCTTCTTAAATTCTCCCAAGTCAGAGGATTGGTGAAGAAGTCTGGGTTGGGGTAGAAGTACTGAGGGTCCTTGGTCATTGCATGATGACATTAGGTAGTGGAAGATAATGAACTTCATGCAATCGTTGAGGCTGTGGTGCTAGGGGTGGGAGGGCACCTCCTCTTGCTTTCAGTCCCCATGAGGAAGCATCTTCCTGGATATTTTTAGATGACTGCCCACCCCTTTTTCTTCTATTGGGAAGGAAGGAAGTGTTACCTGATTGGTGAGTTTGCTAGAGACCGTGAGTGCAAATGGACTAGGCTCCTCTTCTTGCTTTCTTGTAACGATCATCCTGTAACTTCAATCTGGAGAGATTTAGTGATTTTTCACTTCTGTCTGTAAAAAGGTGAATAATTCTGCCTAAACGTAGGGTTCAGTCTTAGGAAGCATACTTGGCCAAAGATATAAGCTGCATTATCTAATATCAGTTTCTTGTTAATAACCAAGGTGATTTTTTGGCCCCCATGAGCCTTATTTTTTGGTCTTAGATTTTATTTGACTTAGACCTTGGGTAGGAAAGAGGAGTGTTACTGACTGGGTCCCTTCAGTTCCTACATCATCAGTGTGTCAGTCAGTCACCAACACATATCGAATACCTACTAGGTGCACCACACTGTGTTAGCAGTGAAAGTGGATAACTATTATTTGTGGAGCATGTGCTATGGATCAGGTATGCTCAGGACCCCTTATACATGTTCTCCTTAAACCACACAGTGACTTTGGAGGTAGGATTACCATTCTCATTTTACAGAAGAGACAACTGTGCCTCAAAAATGCAAAACAAATAAAGAAAAAAATCACAAGATTTGTCCCTGGTAAACATAGGTAGTAGGTATGTCATAACACATATTTTGCAATGTCTGATGCCGATGTCATATTATTAGATGTGGTTTCACACAGTTTACTGGTTCCAAATGCCGAAGTCTCTCAGGCAGTGTCCCCTGTAAAAACTTAAATGGGAGAAAAAAAGGAAAGACTGTCTACTCAGATTTAGGGAGATGGGGTTATAAATACTTCTCGGCAGGTTGATGATTGAGTTGAATTTTGCAACTTGAGTATGAATTGGGTAATCCTGGCTTACTAACTTACCAGTTACTATCTGTTTGATATTAGGCAAGATATTTAGCCTCTCTGAGTCTCAGTGTTCCCATTTGTAAAACAGATAATTGCAGCCCCCAGGTTTGTAGGACTGATTGACTCAATCATGTAACACTTGTAAGGTTCCCAACACACTCTTTGGTCTAGAGTAAGTGTTTTTAAGTATTGGTGTACTCATTATTCACTTTCTGGATCTAAGCACTGGCACAATAAGGGTTGCAGAGTTTATAAATCAGTTTTTCCTGGATATATATAATTCAGTTCAACATATCTTTGATTTATGGGCGTACATTGTCCTGGGAGCTATTTTCACAGATGACTTCCACATATTCAGACATGATACAATTCATAATGGAACCACCATAAGGCCTGACATCAAAACATCCTAATGTCAGTTTTATTTGTTGCTGAAAATCCTTTTGAAAGTGTAGACAAGCCCAGATGTTTAGGGAACTTTTATTGCTTATGGTGCAGTACATACAACTCTGATGAGACTATTACAATCCAAGTGTCCCCATGTTTACCCCAGGAAAGCAGAAGGTAATTACCATTTCTGTGAGTGTTTGGAGTGCTTTGAAACATTTTTCATCACTAAAATATGAAAAGGAGGTAATTTTCATTTTATTTGTTTAGCTCTTGATTGTTTCTTCCTCTCTTTTTGTGGGATCAAAGAAGAGAGTGTTGTATGCTACTTTTATCTTGGGATTAAAACAAAACTATGCTCAATAGTTTCAGAGTGTCCTCAAACAGTTTTGTAAAGAACATGGTTGCATTGTTTCCTTGGCTGGTTGGTACAGTGGCCAGGTCTTGCAAAAATAAAGTAAGTTTAAAGTAAATATTAGCCAGGCTTGGTGGCTCAGCCTGTAATCCTGCGCTTTGGGAGGCTGAGGTGAGTGAATTCCCTGAGCCCGCAGGTCTGAGACCCGCCTGGGCAACTTGGCGAGACCTCATCTCTGCAAAAATCAAAAAATTAACTGGGCATGGTAACGCGCGCCTGTAGTTCCAGCTACTTGGAAGGCTGAGGCGGAAGATCATTGGAGCCCAGCAAGTTGAGGCTGCGGTGGCCGGGAGTGGCCACTGCACTCCAGTCTGGGTGACAGAGTGAGACTCCAACTCTAAAATAAAATAAAATAAAATAAAATAAAATAAAGTAAATATTGACTAATGGTGTCCCGTGATTTATTTTTTCTTTTGTCCCCCCTTGCTTTTTTTTTTTGTTTTGTTTTTTTATTTTTTTTGAGTTGGAGTCTCACTCTGTCGCCCAGACTGGAGTGCAGTGGCTGCTCCCGGCCACCGCAGCCTCGACCTGCTGGGCTCCGGTGATCCTTCCGCCTCAGCCTTCCAAGTAGCTGGAATTACAGGCATGCACTACCACGCCCGGCTGATTTTTTGATTTATTGTAGAGATGAGGTCTCGCCGCCCAGGCGGGTCTCGAACCCGCGGGCTCAGGCAATCCACTCACCTCAGCCTCCCAAAGGCGCGGGATTACAGGCTGAGCCACCGAGCCCGGCTCCCCCTTGCTTTTAAGCAGGAGAAAATACATAAAATAAAATAAAGCATTCTGGAAAAGTCAGATATAAATTAAAAATCTCCTTCTCTGTCCATATCTCCAACCTGGTGTTCGTGGAAGGAAAAAAATTAACTATCTTTGAAACTGTTTCCAGTGCCAATGACTATGCTCTCAGCTTTGGCATAGATTGGTCTTGCTCATGATGAGAAAAATGCACTGTCTACCTCTGGAGCAGCTGGCTATGTGTTAAAATGAAGAACCCTGGCCCAACTTCATCCAGGTAGAGTGCATCAGCAGCACTGGGTTTGCAGCCTGAGGATTTGTTTTTTTAATTTTTAAAAATAAGTTTCTCAAGTTAGAAAAACATGGACACTAAATTTGCACTAAAGCACAGAATAGTAGATACAACTGTTGGTTCCCCAATAGTCGGGCAAGAAATCACTGATTTGGCTCAGTTTGGAAAAAACAAAAAAACAAACAAAAAAACGAGCAAAACAAAACAGATCCACAGAATTTACAAAAAATAAGAGATACAGAGATGTTTTGTAAAAAGCCCGCTCATCTTAAAACCTCCCTTCTTTGTCTCCTGCTTTTTATCCATGTGCTGTTCTTTCTCCTTTGGGATTACAAAAAGTTCCCAATAGTTGTGGTGATTTTGAGCATATTCCCTGAAATTATACCTTGGCCAAACTCCAAAGAGAAGAGAAGGTCAGGAGTAAGTTCCAGAAGTGGGAGTTTTCTGTGCAAGAATACCCCTCTCTAACTTTGGCCTTGGCCTCCTTTCTATTACACAACATCTTGCCAGCTTCTTTTAGTCTTCTTCATCCACAAAACCTTTTCAATGCCCCCAGCTGGAATGAATCTCTCCCTCTTTTAGGCTGCAATGCTCTTTATCAAGTGTGTTTTACTTATCTGCCTTGCAAAGAGTTAAATCAAATGAAATATCACCCGTGCAATGTCCTCCAAAGCATTTCACTCATACTACCTCAATAAATTTCATGATATACCTAGTTAGGCATTAGTGCTCTCTTTGGATAAGAAAAGGTACTTGGGCTCCAGGAGGTTAAGTGACTTCTCCAAGATTAAGATACTGGTAAGTGCTAGAGGCAGATATTTCTTTGGTAATACTGTTTTGCACATAAAGTTGTATAGTTTTATACCTCTTTCATCAAAATACACTTTTTTTTTTTTTACAATTTTTATTTTGTAGAGATGGGCTGGGGGGGGTCTCACTATGTCACCCAGGCTGATCTTAAACTCCTGGTCTCCAGTGATCCTTCCACCTTAGCCTCCCAAAGTGCTGGGATTACAGGAATGAGCCACCGTGCCTGGCCTGCAATACTTTTTTCAATTGAGGTAAAATTCACAAAACATGAAAGCAGCCACTTTACAGTGTACAAATCAGTGGCATTTAGTACATGTACAATATTGTGCAACCATCACTTCTATCTTGTTCTAAAACACTTTCCTCGCCCAAAAGGAAAACTCGTAACCATTAAGCAGTAACTCCTTATCCCCACATCCACCCCTGCAGTCACGAATCTGCTTTCTGTCTATGTGCGTTTACCTTTTCTGGCTTTTTCTTCCTTCCTTCCTTCCTTCCTTCCTTCCTTCCTTCCTTCCTTCCTTCCTTCCTTCCTTCCTTCCTTCCTTCCTTCCTTCCTCCTTCCCTCTCTATCTCTCTCCTTCTTTCTCATCCTTCCTCCCTTCCCTTCTTTTTTTTCTGTCGGAGTCTCACTCTGTCACCCAGGCTAGAGTACAGTGGTACAATCACAACTCACTGCAACCTCGACCTCCTGAGCTCAGGTAATCCTTCCACCTCAGCCTCCCAAATAGTGGGGACTACAGACACGCACTATCCCACCTAGCTAATTTTATTATTATTATTATTGTAGAAACAGAGTCTCCCTATGCTGCCCAGGCTGGTCTCAAACTCCTGGGCTCAAACAGTTCTCTTTCCTTGGCCTCCCAAAGTGCTGGGATTACAGACAGGAACCACCATGTCCCACCTGGATATTTCATAAGAGGATTCATACGTGATATGGCTTGTTATATCTACCTTCTTTCACTTAGCATTATGTTTTCAAAATTCATTCACGTTATAACACGTATCAGTACTTCATTCTTTGTTTTCTTTCTCCACCACTTAATACCTTTGTGACCTCGGACAAGGATTTATACGTGTTACTCCTTGAAGATTAGATGAACATGGGAAGAATTTAGAACATGTCCTGGCACAGACTAAGTGCTCAACAAATGTCATTAATAATAATAATAGTAAATAGTTAGATATTATAATTATTATTTAGGTGCTTGGCCAAATTTGAAAAGATATTAGCAATTCCATTTTAAAAGCATTTTTCTTTTTCTTTTTTTTTGCGTTGGAGTCTCACTCTGTCGCCCAGACTGGAGGGCAGTGGCCGCTACCGGCCACCGCAGCCCCGACCTGCTGGGCTCTGGCGCTCCTTCTGCCTCAGCCTTCCAAGTAGCCGGAATTACAGGCACGTGCTACCACGCCCGGCTATTTTTTTGATTTATTGTAGAGATGAGGTCTCACCTGCCCAGGCGGGTCTCGAACCTGCGGGCTCAGGCAATTCACTCACCTCAGTCTCCCAAAGGCGCGGGATTACAGGCTGAGCCACCGAGCCCGGCAAAAGCATTTTTCTTAACCACTCCCTTCCTTTGACACTCTGAAGAGATGACTATTAGACTTGTTGGTATTGTATTATCAGTAGTGTCTCTTTTTTTCAATCTTTTTTCTCTCTGTTGTTTAAACTGTATGATTTTTAGTGCTCTACCATCAAGCTCACTGGCTTTTTCCTCTGTCATCTCTAATCTGCTGTTGGGCATATCCAACAACTATATTTTGGTTAGTGTATTTTTCAGTTCTAAATTTTTTATTTGGGTCTTCGTTATAGCTTCTGTTTATTTGAAGAGATAGTCTTTCTTTCATTTCAAGGGTGTTTGCACTTACTTTGAAGAGTATGCTTTAAATTCTGTCTAGTAACATTAGTATCTATATCATCTTGGTGCCAGCATTTGTCGGTTATTTTTTTTCTTTCAATATATCAATGTTTCCTGATTCTTCGTGCATAGCAATTTTGGATTGTATCTTGAATATTTTGATTATCATTCTATAAAAGTCTGAGTCTTTTAAAATATCTTATACAGATCATTTTCCCTTAGTTTATTTTAGCAGACAATCAGCCTAGTCCTTGGCCATGGCTCTTACTTTCCTTGTTCCAGCGTATCTTCAATTTTCAAAGTTTTTGGAGCCCTGTTTAGATCTATCCCATTTGTACATCACCCACTGGCAAATCTGAGACCTGAGAGGAATTTTAACATATAGTTCAGTTCTAAAAGCCTTTTGCATGAATTTGGGGACCAGTTCCATGAATACGGAGCTTGGAGGTGAACCCAAAAGTACACGCATAACATTACAGGACCACTTTCTTTTCTTGTTATGATTTTCCTGTCACATTCCAGCTCCCAGCCTCCATCTTATTTCTCCCCCAACCCTTCCTTGACTTTCTGACTAGAAAACCAGAGCTTTATGTACCCTTTTCTGCCATGTGCTTCCTCCAACTCAGTCTGTATCAGGGGCCAAACAAGAGGGAATGGAAAATAGTAAAAAGCAACAGGTGTTTCCCCCACTCTCTTGGTACCATAGATGTTCTGGTCAGCAGTGTTTTTTTCTCCCTTGTAGTTCTTGGTGCCTGCCTAGCCACTGCTGCCATTTCCGCCACCACTAGCATGATGTTGTTTGGGAACTGGAGTGGGAGAGAAGGAATGAACAACAACAACAACAACAACAACAACAACAACAACAACAAAACTCCAAACGGAATTTCTACCATTTCCTTTGACTCTTTTCTTGCTGCCTGGATCAAAAAGAAAGGGTTGTCTTATAACTTGTTATGGGTTGAACTGTGTGTCCTCAAGATTAGTGGGTTGAAATCCTAACCCCTCAAAATGTGACCTTATTTGGATATAGGATGTATTTTCTAAACATTCTATAGGATGCAGATGTAACCAGTTGAGATTAGTTCACACTAAAGTCAGGTGGCTCCCAATCCAGCATGATTGGTACTCTCATAAAAAGGGGAGTTTGGGCACAGATGCATATGAAAAGAGAATGATGTGGAAAGACAGGGAGAATACAGCCATTTACATGTCTAGGAGAATGGCCTGCAACAGCACTGGAACCAACTCTGCCGACATCTTGATTCTGAACTTGTAGCCTCCGGAAGTATAATAAATTTCTGTTGTTTAAGGCATCCAGTTTGTGATACTTTGTCGTGGCAGCATCAGCAAACTAACATTCTTTTTTGCCCTACCAGGTGTACACTTAAGAATTTGAGCCCAGGTTGAGAGATACTGGTGGGGGTGGAGTGGATAAACAATATCATCACCAGTTTGTTGTTTGAGTTCTTGTTTCTTCAGTCGGCCTGCTAACACTTGCTTTTTACATACCTCAGCTAATTGCTGTAGGCTTTCTGTCCAAGGTTTTTAGCTTATTTAGAAAAAGAGACAGGGGGAAGTATACTTACTCAGTCTTTACCGAACCCAAAATGATAGCTTTTGAGTTGATTGGGACCCCTTCTTCTGCTTAAATTTTGCACAATTGATTTGAGAAAAGGGATCTTATGTTTTTTCATCTTTTCATCATGTAATGGAAACAGGGATCTCTCAATCACCTTTGCTTGTGAAACTAATTTCCTCCAGGCTCAGTTTAAAGATGTTAACATCTTTGTTTGCAGTTTAAATTTCTGAGTTCATTCTGCTCATTATCCTTCAGGGCTGAGGGTCTTTTGGACTTTGAAACAATACAAGTGAATCATCTCTCTTCACATTTAATGATAAAGAAATAGGCAACAATGGCAAAGGTGCTTTTAGGAGGCTTATTCCTGATTCATCCAGGTTTTATCCAATTCAATTTTATAGACATGTATTGGTCTCCTATCTTTTTTTTTTTAAACTTTATTAATGAAGCTAAAGGGATGAATCAGACATGTTTCTTTGCCTCAAGGAATTCAGACAAATTACCTTTCAGTCTTGATACTCCCAATTTTAAAGAATAGGAATAATGATACTCATCATCCAGACATTTGTGGATATTTAAAAAAAGAAATAAAAAATAAAAAGTCACAAAAATGAAGGGTAATAATATTTTACTTGCTCTAAATGTGCCTCCTTTCAAGTTTTAAGAGGGGACTGAAAATAGAAATCTAGTTTCAGTGAATAGAGCTGTGTTTACACTCTCCAAATCCCTTCAGATTTTGTTCCCACATCTTCTAAACCTAATATTGCAAGGCAAAACAATCCTTATATTTTTAGTCTGGAATTGTACAGCAGCCCCTGCTGGCCCTTGCCCTTTTTGGGAACATCTCAAGCATCGTTAAGTCTTTCTGAAAGAACAAGTACTAGAACTGCACACAATATTCTGTCAACAGATACCCTGGGTCTTGTAAAATTGGAAAATAGGATGTATCCATATTTAAGAGAAAAATGTTAGGTATGAAAGTACATAATCCCTTACCTTGATAGATATGTTGCCTTCATTCTTGAAGCTACACTCAGTCTCTAATGTTTTTACTCTCTCTACTTCTCCAACCTGTCAGAATATGACTCACTTATACAAGTGATTTATGAGTCTTTACTTGGTCACTATGGCAGTGAACAAGACAAAAAGGCTCATGTTTTCAAAGGACTTGCATTGTAATGGGACAGAGTGGAAGGAAAAAGAAAGAAAGGAAGGAAGAAGCAAGAGGAGAAGAAGAGAGGAAAGAGGAGACAGAAGAGAAGATGAATGGAGGGAGGAAGGGGGGGGAGAGAGAGAGAGAGAGAGAGAGAGAGAGAGAGAGAGAGAGAGAGAAACAGGACACACACACACACACAGAAATCAGTTAGTGATAAAATGTTAGAAAGAGAATTACAATAAGGTGAGATGATAGAGAATAATGGGGTTTCAGGAAAAGCCTGAATACGCATAAAAGTCAAGAGCAATAGCATCCCAAGCAAAGGAAATAAATGTTTTAAAGGCTTTGTAGCAGGAATGATGTCGACACAACTGAGTGGCAGACAATGGGTCAGGGGCTAGAATGGAGAAGACAAAGAAGTAAGTGGGACAAGATGAGGTTTTTGGGATTCATGCAGACCAGATGACCTAGGGCTTTGGAAGGCAAGACAAGAAGTCTGGAATTTATTCTGAGTGTCATGGAATTTATTCTGAGTGGTTTTCAGGCACAGAAGTAAAATTCTCTTACTTTGTAAAAATTTCACTCTGCCATCTGTGTTGAAAAGTTCATTATACTTTCAAGACCCATTTTATTTTATTTTAAGATGTGGGGTACAATTCAGGTTTAGGTATACAAATGTTCATTATGCAGGTACTCTTGTTGATGAGGTGTGCCCCTGGCAGTTTCTCTCAACTGCCAAACCCACCACAACTCCCCTGGCAGTTTCACTCTACTGCCAATCCCTTTCTTATAGTATTATGATAATTGTTCAAGGCCTACTTATGAGTGAGAACATATGGTACTCTGTTCTTTGTTTCTGTGATAGATCACTGAGTGTGATAGACTCTAAGTCCACCCACATTGTTGCAAAGTCCATATGCTTTTCCTTCTTTATGGCTGCATAATATTCCATTATATTTATGTATCACATTTTTTTATCCAGTCCAGTTTCAATGGACAGCAAGGTTGGTCCCATGTTTTTGCTATCATGAATAGAGCTGCAACAAACATGCGTGTGCAGGTATCTTTTTTGTAGAATGATTTGAGTTCTGCTGCGTATATTCCCAAAAAAGGATTGCTGGGTCATATGGAAGGTCAATTTCTAGTTCTTTCAGAAATTGCCACACTGTATTTCAAAGAGGTTGCAATAGTTTGCATACCCACCAGCAGTGTAGAAGCATTCCTTTTTCTCTGCGTCCTCATCAGCATCTGTTGTTATTTGTTTTATTAATGATGACCATTCTTACTGGGGTTAGATGGTATCTCAATGCAATTTTGATTTGCATTTCTCTGATAATGAGTGAGGCTGAGCACTTTTTCATGTGTCTGTTGGCTGCCCATATATATTCTTTTGAGAAGCATCTATGCATGTCTTTTGCCCACTTTTTAATGGGGCTGTTTGTATTTTTCCTTTCAGCGCATTTGAATTACTTGTAGATCCTAGATGCTAGGACTTTGTCAAATATACAGTTGGCAATATTTTTTTCCCATTCTGTGGGTTGTCTCCCTGCTCTCTTGATGGTTTCTTTAGCTTTGCAGAAGCTTGTCAGTTTTATGAGATCTCATTTGTCTATTTTATTTCTTATGGCATGGGCATTTATGGTTTTCATCAGGAATTGGTTGCCAGTTCCAATTTCCATTTGGAAGTCTCCTGCATTATCTAAGATTCTTATAGTTTGAGGTTTTATATTTAGGTCTTTGATCCATTTAGAGTTAATTTTTGTGTATGGTGATAGGTAAGGATCCTCTTTCAATCTTCTGTATGTGTTCAGTCAGTTTTCCAGCACCATTTACTGAATAGGTTCTCCTTTCCCCAGTGGTTGTTGTTGAAGGCTTTGTCAAAGATGAGTTGGTTGAGAAATTGAGGCTTTGCTTCTGGAACCTCTGTCCTGTTCCATTTGTCTATATGCTGGTTCTTTTCCCAGTGCCAGACTGCTTTGATTATTGTAGCTTTATAATAAAGTTTGAAGTCTGGAAGTGTGATACTTCCTGCTTTGCTTCTTTTGCTAAGGATTGTTTTGGCTATTCATGGTTTTTTATGTTTCCATATGAATTTCTGTATTGTCATTTCCTTGTCTGAGAATGATGTTGGTAATTTAAAGGGTACTGCATTGAATCTGTAGATTGCCTTTTGTAGGATGGACAGCTTAATAATGTTGATTCTTCCTACCCATGCGTGTGGAATAGTTTTCCATTTGTTTGTGTCTTCTTGGATTTCTTTGAGCAGTGTTTTGTAGTTCTCATTGTAAAGGTTTTCACTTCCCTGGTTAGGAAGATGCCCAAGTATTTCCTATTTTTGTGTGGCTATTGTGAATGGGATTGTGCTTTTCATTTGGTTCTCTGCCTGTTTATTGTTGGTGTATAAGAATGCAACTGTCTTTTGTACATTTATTTTATGCCCCAATACTTTGTCAAAGTCCTTTATCAGTGCAAGCAGGTTTTTGACAGATTCTTTTGGATTTTCAAGGTATAGTATCATATCATCAAGACCCATTTTAAATGTTTCTTCTGTCATAACCACCCCTTCAAACACCTGGGAAAAATATATCCCACCTTCATTTGGGGTTTGAGTGCAGATCTACCATTATATATAGTCCCTTGAACTTGATTGATCAAGTCAAATTTAATTGTGCCTGAATATTTATCTTCTGTAAAGATAAGGATGTGATAAGGATAAATAAGCACATACATAGAAAAGACTACGCCTTAGTAATCTCTTAATACATTCTGGCATACTCTAAGCCCTTAGCATTTTGTACCTAAAATTTAACATTTATTTTGTTTACTCAGGTTGTACTTGGTCATTTGTAAGTTTGATTCATCTGAATGACTTTTACTTCCTTTATGAAAAAGATCTACTATATTTGCACCTTTTTCACCTAGTAGAGTTACCGAAGTATAGTGTCATGGCAGCGATTGCTGTGTGTCCACTCAAGTTCCTTTCTTTTTTGACCTACAGAAACAACTGGACAGCATTTTCCAACCTCCAGTTAGGCATGACAATGTGAGTAATTTTTGGCCAACTGGATGAGAACATGATATGCATGATTTCCAAGTCTGACCCTTATAAATCTGCATGGGTGATTCTTCCATTTCCTTATCTTATTTGTGGCAGAAAGTAAAGAATTATGAGACCTTGAGGGTATGGGTAGGGCCTGAGCAGAAGAAAGCCAGGGACACTTGATCACGGTAGGGTCTTCCCAGTGAATAAGTGCACTGGGAAAAACTGAATCATGTTTTGATAAACTATTAATGTGTCATACTTTATCTCTTACACTGATAGCATCACCCTACACAGTACAATGTGCCATACATGTTGAATTTGTGTTTGCTTTCATATTATATATCTTTTACTCTTTTCCTAGTATGAAGGAAAAACTGTGAGACAATAACACTGTTCCCCTATTATAGAGAAAAACTCTGTGGAAGATTGTTAAGGTAAGAACCAAGCCTTAGCTGGGCTCGGTGGCTCAGTCTGTAATCCCGCGCCTTTGGGAGGCTGGGCTCAGGATTGCCTGAGCCCGCGGGTTCGAGACCCGCCTGGGCAACTTGGCGAGACCTCATCTCTACAATAAATTAAAAAATAAGCTGGGTGTGGTAGCGCACGCCTGTCATTCCAGCAACTTGGAGGGCTGAGGCAGAAGGATCGCTGGCGTCCAGCAGGTTGAGGCTGCGGTGGCCGGGAGTGGCCACTGCACTCCAGTCTGGGCGACAGAGTGAGATTCTGACTCAAAAACAAACAAACAAACAAAAAAAACCAAAGAACCAAACCTTGAGTTTTTTATGTTTTAGCAGAAATAAATAAATATAACAGGAGAGTGAATAATGGGTTAGAAAACAGTAAGGCAAGATTATGAGAGGTCAGTAAGAAGGACAGCCACTGAAACAGAGATGGCAAGAGATGAGTTTTTGAGTAAGCAAAAGTGACAGGGCAGTTAGAAGTGACGGAAATCACAGAACTTGTCGTGGAACACCGTAAGTCCTGCTGCATCATAGGCTACCATTGACTATTAAGCAGTACGGGTTTGAACTGCAAAGATCCACTTAGAAGCAATCTCCTTCCACCTCAATCATCCCTGAGACAGCAAGACCGACCTCTCCTCTTGCTTCTCCTTCTCAACCCAAAGATGTTGAGGATGAAGACCTTTATGAGAATCCACTTCCACTTAATGAATAATACATAATTTTCTTATGCCTTTCTTAATAAAATTTTATCTTCTCTATCTTACTTTATTGTAGGAATATAGTAGATAATACATATAACATACAAACATGTGCTCATCAACTGTTTATATTTTCAGTACAAGTCCAGTCAACAGTAAGCTCTCAGTAGTTGTGTTTTCGGGGAATCAAAAGTTAAACACAGATTTTCAACCATAGCAGGGGATGGTTGATTCTCCATAACCCTCACGTTGTTCCAAGGTCAACCTTACTCACTCATTAAAGTTCCCATGTAATCACGTTGGAAAATGAATGGACTCATTCTAAAATGGGTAAAAAACATCAAATATTGTACATAATTGAAGGTGAATGAGGTTTTTTTTGAGCATGATTGTGGTTAAGGAAAAATGAGGAGGCAGACTTTGGTAGAAATAGGAGAAATACAGTATTTGTTTATTATTTTTACTATTACTCTTAAAAAGTGTAAATTGTGTCCATAAAGCAAGTTTTGAATAAGATGGGTTATCTTTTGGTATATTTCAAGGTGCCAATATGTGAGGAAAATAAATGCTTTGAGGTCTTTTACTCTCAGTTTTCAGGCCTTAGATAGCAACAGGCTACAATATGATATTCAAATTCTTATATTTAGCCCAGGCTTCCTTTCAAAGCTTATACTCACATATTTATTTGCCAAAATCTAAGAGTCTCGCTTAGTTTCACTGTCTGTTTTTCCATTTAATGTATCACTAGTCTCCATAGATTCTTCCTCCTAAACATCTCTTAAACACAACCTCTCACTTTAGTTTTAAAATGGATCTGGCTAATAGTCCTTGGTGCAGTTTCTCTCCAACTTACCACAAAAAAATACCCTCTTAAAGAGGGTAAAGACTATTAACATTATCTAATATTAAAACCATTAAATATCCTGGAATCCAAAATACTTTAAACAAATTACCAGAAATTTTAAAAAGATAGAAACAAATATTTTTTAGCAAATTTCTATGTAGCCAGGGAAACACATCCATTTTACTGTTCTGAAAATATAGCAGAAAATTTCCCTAGTTTATGGCCTGTGGATATGGAACTATAAAGTCTAAACCAAGAGAAAATCGAGCCAATATCTCTCTATCACTGATGTATTCTGTTAAAAGCAGTCACCATGTCCTTGTACACAGTTAACTCTCCTTGGTATACATGGAACATATGACACTTGCAATTATTCAACATCTAATTCTTTTTCTTTAAATTGACAGATAACATTCTATGTATTTATCATGGGCAACATATGTTTTATAAAGTATAAATTCATCATGGAATGGGCAAATCTAGCAAATTTACAAATGCATTTCCTCAGGTAGCCATTTTTGTGGTGAAAGAATTTAACATCCACTCTCTTTGCAGTTTTCAAGAATATAATATACTATCATTAACTATAGTCCCCATGCAGTACAATGAATCTCTTGAACTTGCTCCTCTTATCTAACTCAAATTATATTGGCCAATTTGTAAGTAAAGTATGGCCTTCAGAAGGGAAGGGATTACCTTTATGTATTCATTATGGCAGTGAATCTAGGAGACAGGAGGTCCTCAACACTGTGTTGTTCTTGGACTACAATTACTGCTTCCACTATAAAACATCTATCACACTCTGACCTATTCCATCAACAAGCTTCTGCAAAGTCAAAGAAACCATTAAGAGAGTGGAAAGTCAGTCCACAGACTAGGAAAAAATATTTTCCAACTGTATATCTGGCAAAGGTCTAACATCTAGGATCTACAAAGAATTCAAATGTGCAGGAAAGAAAAAAACAAAAACAAAACAGCCCTATTACTAAGTGGACAAAAGATATGAATAGACACTTCTCAAGACACAGAGCAGCCAACAGATACATGAAAATATGCTCAACCTCACTAGTCATCAAAGAAATGCAAATTAAAACCACACTGAGATACCACCTAGCTCCAGACAGGATGGCCATCATCAAAAAACTACAGATGCTGGAGAGGATCTGTAGGGGAGGATGGGGGAAAAGAAACACTTCTACACGGTTGGTATGAGTGTAAACTAGTACAACTTCTGTGAAAAACAGTGTGGTGATTCCTAAAAGATCTAAAAATTGACCTTCCATGTGACCCTACAATCCTCCTACTGGAAATATACCTATAAAAGCTCAAATCACTCTATGAAACAGATAGCTGCACATGAGTGTTTATTGCAGCATTATTCACAATAGCAAAAACATGGAACCATCAACAGAGGACTGGCTGGAAAAAAATGTGGCACATATATAGGATGGAACATTACACAGACATAAAGGACAAAATTATGAACTTTGCAGCAACTTGGATGAATTTAGAGACTAATACTCAGTGATCTATAACAGAAACAAAGAACCGAGTACCATATGTTCTCACTCATAAGCAGATCTTGAACAATTATCATAATACTATAAGAAAGGGATTGGCAGTAGTGAGAAACTGCCAGGGGAGGGAGGGTAGGATTGGTAGTTGAGGGAAACTGCCAGGGGAGGGGGGACACACCTCATCAACAAGGGTACCTGCATAATCAACATTTGTATACCTAACCCTGAATTGTACCCCACATCTTCAAAATAAAAAAACAAAACTGTCAGTTTTTTAAAAAGACAATTTGGTGGTGGTATACTGTATCTGTAAAGTGAAGCACTTCATGCGTGGATAGAAGAAGAGACTTGCCAGCAAGTTCTTTCATGACGTTTCTCCCTGTAGTAGTCCAGTGATTCAGAGGACAATAAATCATGTAGTGGGCAAAGACAATGCTCCCTTTGTCGAGCTGACCTACAGATGCTTTTGGAGCTGTAAATCTTGATTTTTTTCCCTTTGAGAATGGTATTTAACTATCATTCAAATGAACAGTGCCTGGAAACTAAGGCTTGCAAACCCTTTGTGTATTAATATAGAGTACGGAACACAGATTAGACAGATTTTTTTTTAATCCCATTTCAAAGTGAATAAAGTGGAAAATAAGCATGAAGTCTACTGCAGAACACATTAAAAATTAAAAAAAAAAAAACAAATGAAAAAATTTAACCTGAACACTCAGGAGATCTTCATACCTATGGATATTATTTTTAAGGGACTCAGGAAAATGTTTGAAAACTACCTCATATTGCAATAGAATCCAAGAAGTCAGGATCTCTGTAAAATAGAAGCAGAAAGGCTTAAGTAAGAGCTAGTTGCAATGGAGACAGCAGGCTAGGAAGGTGAGATGATTAAGAGAAACAGGAAGGACTCAAGCAATAATTCAGTAGTAGAATTAAGAGCCTAGTGGAAGTGGTGGGTTCAAATTCAGTAAAGTGGTAAATTGACAGTAGGCATTGTATTGTGTTTTGGGCTACCAGAGAAGTGAGTAAAACCACCTTTTTATTCTGCCATCATTGACTCTGCAGTTTAATGCCATAGGCCATTAACAAATTAGACAATCCCCAAACAGCCTGTTAAGTATTGTGATGAAGAAAAAGAGGCCTGTTAGGTCCCCAAGGAAAGATGCTTGATTCAATCTTGTGGTCCCAGGGAATGAGTGGATTGTTTAAAACCACGGTCATCACTAGTACGGGTATAGGAACAATTCCCTTTGTCGAACAGACCTACTGATGTGTAAATCTCGATTTCTTCTCTGAGATTGGAATTTACCCATCACCCAATGAACAGTACTTAAAAATTAAGGCTGGTGAACACTTAGGTGTATAGATATGCAGTAAAGGAACACAGACGAGATAAATATAATTTGAAAGTGAGCAAGGTGGGAAGTAAGCATGACACCTGCTCCAGAGCATGTGGAAACAAAGACAAATACAAATAAAAATATCCAGAACACTCGGGAAATCTCTCTCTGAAAGCCAGAGTGGTCCTGGCGATTTGGAAAATTAGGAGTTCTTTGTGTTTGACTCTCAGAATAAAAGAAGGAGAATGAAAAGAGACACAGAGAAAAGCAATCTTGAGGAGATAGACCACTTTGTTGAATAGGATCCCAAAAGTATCTTGTTCTCCTTCAAACTTAGGGTTCAAAACAAACTTGCAAATTTCTTTTTTTTTGAGTTGGAATCTCTGTCACCCAGACTGGAGTGCAGTGGCCACTCCCAGCCACCACAGCCTCGACCTGCTGGGCTCCGGCGATCCTTCCGCCTTAGCCTTCCAAGTAGCTGGAACTACAGGCGCACGCTACCACGCCCGGCTAATTTTTTGATTTATTGTAGAGATGAGGTCTTGCCAAGTTGCCCAGGCGGGTCTTGAACCCGCGGGCTCAGGCAATCCACTCACCTCAGCCTCTCAAGGCACGGGATTACAGGCTGAGCCACCGAGCCCAGCTGCTTCTTCCATCTTGAAACTCACAGAAGCATATTGACTTTGTTAAAGGGAATGCACTTTTCTAAACCCCTTCTATGGGTCAGGTTATTTACATATGTGATTTCATTTAATTTCTTCTGGAATTTTATGAGGTAGTCTTGATTATAGTATTTTAATCAGGTGTAAACTTTGGAACAGACAAATGCAATAATCTGTGAAAGACTAAGCAGAAGGTCTCAAAACTAGAATTCAGATAACATTTTTTTTTTTGAGTTGGAGTCTCACTCTGTCGTCCAGACTGGAGTGCAGTGGCCACTCCCCGCCACCGCATCCTCGACCTGCTGGGCTCCGGCGATCCTTCCGCCTCAGCCTTCCCAGTAGCCGGAATTACAGGCATGCTCTACCACGCCCAGCTGATTTTTTGATTTATTGTAGAGATGAGGTCTCGCTGCCCAGGCGGGTCTCGAACCCGTGGGATCGGGCAATCCACTCACCTCAGCCTCCCAAAGGCGCGGGATTACAGGCTGAGCCACCGAGCCCGGCTTCAGATAACATTTTTTACACCTACTGGATTGAGTGATGATGAGGAGAAGAATAAGGAAGATGATAATGACACATCATCATTGCAAAGTAATACTTACTGAGTTCCAGGCACTGGTTTTAACACTGTACTTTCACTATTTGAACAACAATCGTGGGATTGTTTTTGTATTAGATGAAGAAACATAGGCTTAAAGAGGGCTAGTGAATTAGTGAATTCTGGACATAATTAGGAACCCTCAGTCAAACGGTGCTCATGTTCTTAAGTCCCAGACTGCAGTGGCACTCATGCTGGTTCCTCTGTGTGGGCTGCCTTTCCCCGCTCATAGCCCGTGTCTGATTAACTTTAACACATACTGTACTTTACAATGTGGCTCAGGCATCATCTGCTTCAGAAAGTGTCCCTCAATCCCTCCCACACCCTCCGCCCACAGGATTAGGCACTGCTATTCTGGGTTGTGTTATAGCCTGGGTGTGTCTTCAGCCTCCCACTCCACATTTGGTTCTGCCTTTGTCTGTGATTCTATGTCTTCCAATCTTCTGTGGAATCAGTGGGGAGAAAAGTATGCAGTCTGGGGCCCTAACCAAGTTTCACACCACTTGAGATATTCTGGGTTTCCCTAGGTACATGACTTGCTGAGAGCTGAGCTGAGTGATGGTACATAATGAACAATTAAAATAGGACTGAAAATGTGATAAATATGCACAATGGAATACTCGTCAGCCTTAAAAAAGGAGAAAACCCTGCTATCTGTGACATCATGGATAAACCTAAAGGACGTTATACCAAGAAAAATAAGTCACACACAAAGACAAATATCATCAGAGGCTGGGGAAGTAGAGAAGGAGGAAACAGAACGCGGAGTTGTTTGTCAAAGGGTCAGTGAGTAGGAGTAGGTTTGGGAATATATTGCTCAGTGGGGTAGCTATAATTAGCAATAATGTATCGTATATCTCAAAATAACTAAGAAAGGAAATTTCAAAGGTTTCACAACAAAAAATGATTGATGAGGTGATGACTATAGTGATTCGTTTGATGTGATCATTCCACATTGTAAGCATATATACAAAAGTCACAATGTATCCCATAAATATATACAACGATGATTGTCTAATTAAATAGAATAATAAAAGTAAACGAGCATTAGGTTTAAAAACAAAAAAAGGAAGATTGAAGACCATACATGGGGAGACTAAAAAACAGCCAGAATTATCTTTGGGAGGGTGGGTGCCTTGTAGTATAGGTTTTCCCTGCTAGGTAAATATTCTCAGAATCCATCAGCATCAGTGTACCAGCTAGCATTGTTGAGAGAGGCTGTGTTCAATTTCAGTGAACATTTTTTTGGAGATTCTTTCAACACGTTTGCCCATTTCATGATGGGTGATTTACAAGCACACCTGCCCACACCATGCTGACTGCCCAGCAGTTTTTGACCCCAAACCTCATGACTCCCATGCCCCCGCCCCTATTTACCCCATCTTACCCTGAGTGATTTTTTTGGTTTTGTCTCTTTCCCTGGATGATAAAAGTCCTCAAAGAGAAACATTTTGTTGATGTGGAAACAAAAAACGGCAGAAGCACCTAAAAGGCATCCAAATTGATGAGTTCAAAATCTGTTTTGAGCAGTGAAAAAAGCATTACAATAGTTGTATTGCACAAAACAGACAGTACTTGGAAGACAGTACTTGAAGTTTAAACATGTAAAAATACATACACAATTCCAGTTTTGGGGGGAGTCCGTTCTCTTACACGTGATATACAGTCATGTACCACTTAACGGTGGGTATATGCTTTGAGAAATGCATCAAGCAATCTCATCATTGCACACAAATTATAGTGTACTTGCACAAAGCTAGATGGGATAGCCTACCACACACCTAGGATATATGGGCAACATATTTCTTCTAGGTTACAAACCAGTAAAGCTTGTTACTATACTGAATACTATAGGCAACTGTAACATAATGGCAAATATTTGGCTATCTGAACATATCTAAAGTAAAAAGGTACGGTAAAAATAAAATATAATTTTTTAAAAGTAGTGTATTTATACAGAGCACTGACCATGAATAGAGCTTTTAGAGTTGGAAGTTGTTCAGGATAAGTCAGTGAATGAATGTAAAGCTCTATGACATTACTATGCACTACTATAGATTTTTTAACTGTATGCTTAGGCAATACTAAATTCATTAATTTTTTTTTCAGTAACAAATTAACCTTAGCTTACTATAATGTTTTTACTTTATCAACTTAGTACAATGTGTCTGTGTTTCAAGCTAAATGTTATTTTTAAAGAGTCAAAAGGAGACTTTTGATCTTTTAACTCTTTTAAAATAACATTTAGCTTAAAACACAGACATATTGTACAGCGGTACAAAAACATTTTCTTTCTTTTTATCTTTATAATATTTTTAATTTTTTAACTTTTAAAGGGCAAAAGATATGAATAGACACTTCTCAAAAAAAGACATATGAGCAGTCAACAGATACATGAAAAAAATGCTTAGCTTCACTAATGATCAAAGGAATGCAAATTAAACCACCCTGAGATACCACCTAACTTTGGTCAGGATGGCCATCATCAATAACTCAAAAAACAACAGATGCTAGAGAGGATGTGGGGAAAAGGCAACACTTCTACACTATTGGTGGCAGTATAAACTAAACTAACACAAACTCTGTGGAGAACAGTTAGGCGATTCCTAAAATATCTAAAAATAGACTTTCCATATGATTCTCCCTACTGGGAATACACCTGGAAGAACTCAAATCACTCTATGAAAAAGATACCTGCACACTATATTTATTGCAGCGTTGTTCACAATAGCAAAAACATGGAACAAACCATGCTGTCTATTGACAAAGGACTGGATTAAAAAAAGTGTGGTACATATACATAATGGAATGTTATGCAACCATAAAAAAGGATAAAACTATGAACCCCACAGCAACATGGATGGACTTAGATTCTATAATACTGAGTGATCTATCACAGAAACAAAGAACTGAGTATCACATGTTCTCATTCATAAGTGGACCTTGAACAATTATTGTAATGCTGTAAGAAAAGAATTGGCAGTATTGGGAAACTGCTAGGGACGGGGCAATATTGGCCATAGTGGGAATCTTCCAGGGGAGGAGGGGCACACCTCATCAACAAGGGTACCTGCATAATGAAATTTGTATATGTAACCCTGAATTGTACCCCACATCTTTGAATTTCGCAGCAACCTGGATGGAACTAGATTCTATAATACTGAGTGACCTCTCACAAAAACAAAGGTCCGAGTATCACATCTTCTCACTCATATAATGGACCTTGAACATTCAACGTAATACTGTAAGAAAATGATTGACAGCAGTGGGAAACTATGGTGGGGGAGGAAGATGGGATTAACGGTAGCAAATATCTGTCTGGGGATGGGGAAGCACCTCTTATCAATAGGGTGCCTGAATGAAACGTATTTGTATACCTAATCCTTAACTGTACCCCACAACATCATAATAAAAAATATTGATTATAAAAAAAAGAAGGATAGAAGACAGGAAAAAAAATAAACAAACAAAAAAATCCATTAAAAATTTTTAGTTAAAAGTGAAGATACACATTATCCAAGTTCTGCACAGAGTCAGGATCATCAGTTGCACCATCTTTCTTTCTTTTTTTTAATCAATGTTCTTTATTTTAATATTGTGGGGTACAGTTAAGGGTTAGGTATACAAATATACTTCGTTCAGGTACCCTTGTTGATAAGGGGTGTCTCCCCGTCCCCAGACAGATATCGACTACCATTAATCCCAACTCCCTTCCCCTCCCTCCTCCCCATGGTTTCCCACCACTGTCAATCCTTTTCTTATAGTATTACGATAGATGTTCAAGGTCCACTATATGAGTGAGAATATGTGATACTCAGATCTTTGTTTCTGTGAGAGGTCACATGTCTATATTTTGTCCCACTGAAGGTCTTCAGGGGCAATAACATGGAGCTGTCATCTCCTGTGAAAACAGTACCTGGAATAGCTCCTGAAAAATCTGTCTGAGGATGTTTTACAGTTAACTTTTTTTTTAAATAAGTGGAAGGAGTATAAGGGGGGGCACAAAAAAACAGAATTATTTTTTTGAAAGGCAGGCCCCTTGTGTATAGACTTCCCCAGCTAGATAAGTGTTCTAGGAACCTACCGGTGTCAGTATACCAGCAGGCATTGTTGTGAGAGGCTGTGTTTGGCTTCAGTGAAATTTTTTTTGGAGACTCTTTCCACACATTCGTCCATTTTATGGTGGGTGATTTACGAGTACACCTGCTTACACCACACTAAGTGGTCAGCAGTTTTTGACCAAAACCGGCATGATTCCCAAGTTCTCACCTTCCCTATACACCTTGCCCCAACCACCTTTTTGTTTGTTTGTTTCTCTGGATGAAAAGGGTCTCAAAGGGAAACGTTTTTCTGATGTGGAAGAGGTGAAACAAAAAACGGGAGAAGCACTAAACGGCATCAAAACTGATGACTTCAAAAACTGTTTTGAGCGGTGGAAAAATCATCTTGACAGGTGAATTGCATCAAAGGGAAAGGACTTTGAAGTTTTGACTGAAGTTTAAGCATGTAAGAAAAAATACACAAATTTCTGTAAATAAATTTCAGGTTTGGGGGTTCCCCTTCACATATTGAAAAAGTAAAATGTTCTATTTTTTATTTTTAGTCTTTGCTGTGTTTTTGTTTTATTTATTTTGTAATACTTCCTCCCCCTCCAATGGCTTTAGGAGCACAAGTGTTTTTTGCTGACATGAATGTATTGTACAATTGTACAGGGTCAAGTCTGGGCTTTTAGTGTGCCCATCACCCAAGTAGTGTACATTGTATCCAATAAATACCTTTTCACCCTTCAATTCCTTCCACCCTCCTTCTTTCTGAGTCCGCAATGTCCACCAAGCTACTCTGTATGACTTTGCATACACGTAGCTTAGCTCTCACTTATAAGTGAGAACATGTGGTATTTGGTTTTTGTTCCTGAGTTACTTCAATTAGGATAATGGTCTCCAATTTCATTCAAGTTGCTGCAGAAAGTTGCTGCATTCTTTCTTTCCTTTTTAATGGCTGAGTACTATTGTACCATGGTATATAAATATCATATATTTTTTATTTGCTTATTTGTTGATAAGCACTTGTGTTAATTCCATATCTTTGCAATTGTGAATTGTGCTGTGATGAACACATGAGTGCAGGTGTCTTCACTGTATAATGACATATTTTCGTTTGGGTAGATACTTAGTAGTGTGACTGTTGGATTAAATGGTAGATCTATTTTTAGATCTTTAAGAAATCTCTATACTGTTTTCCATAGAGGTTCCTAGCTTACATTCTTATGAAAAGTGTCTAAGCGCTGGGCTCGGTGGCTCAGCCTGTAATCCCAGCGCTTTGGGAGGCCGAGTGAGTGGATTGCCTGAGCCTGCGGGTTCGAGACCCGCCTCAGCAACTTGGCAAGACCTCATCTCTACAATAAATCAAAAATTAGTCGGGCATGGTAGTGCGCGCCTGTAGTTCCAACTACTTGGAAGGCTCAGGCAGAAGGATCGCCGGAGCCCAGCAGGTCGAGGCTGCAGTGGTGGGGAGCCGCCCCTGAACTCCAGTCTGGTTGACAGAGTGAGATTCCAACTCAAAAAAAAAAAAAAAGAGTCTAAGCATTTCCTTTTCACTGCATCCACACCAATGTCTATTGTTTGTTGACTTCCTAATAATGAACATTCTGTCTGGGGTAAGGAAATATTTCTGTGTGGTTTTAATTTGCATTTCCCTCATTATTAGTAATGTTGAACTTTTCTTCATGTGAATGCTGGTCATTTGTATATCTTCTTTTGAGAAATAACCGTTTATATTATTTGTCCAATTTTTAATGGGATAATCTTTTTTTTCTTGATGATTTGCTTGAGTTCATTGTAGAGTCTGGATATTAGTCCTTTGTCAGATGCATAGTTTGTGAATATTTTCTCCTGTTGTGTAGGTTATCTGTTTACTCTGTTGATCATTTCTTTTGCCCTGAAAAAGCTGTTTAGATTAATTAAGTCCCAGCTATTTATTTATATTTTTGTTGCACTTGCTTTTGGGATCTTCGTCATAAATTCTCTGCCTAGGACAATGTCCAGAATAGTTTTTTCTAGGTTTTCTTCTAGAATTTTTAGGCTTTCAGTTCTTGCAATTAAGACTCCAACTCAAAAAAAAAATCTTTAATATATTTTGAGTTAATTTTTATATATCACAAGAGTTAGGAATCCAGTTTTAATCTTCTGCATGTGGTTATTCAGTTTTCTCAGGACCATTAGTACTGCTATACACCAATAATGACCAAGTTGATAGTGAAATCAAGAACTCAATCTAATTAACAATAGTTGCAATAAAATAAAATATCTAAGAATTTAACTTAGCTAAGGAGGCGAAAGATCTCTACAAGAAGAATTGCAAAACACTAATGAAAGAAATTATAAATAACACAAATGAATGAAAAAAAATTCCATGCTCACTCATAGGCAACACAAATATTGTTAAAACGACCTTAGTTTCCAACACATTTTACAGATTCAATGTGATCCCTATTAAATTTCCAACATCATTTTTTCACGTAATTAGAAAAAATCAATTCTAAAAATGTATATGGAGCAAAAAAGAGCCTGAATAACCAAAGCAATTCTCAGCAGAAAGAACAAAGCTGGTGACATCACATTACCTTACTTCAAATTATCCCACAAGACTATATTAACAAAATGGGATGATGTTGGTGCAAAAGAGACACATAGACAAATGAAACAAAATAGAGAATCCAGAAGTAAAGCCAAATACATATAAACAACTGATATTTGACAAAGTAGACCAAAACATGCATTGGGGAAAAAAAACCCACTCTATTCAAAAAGAGGAAAAGTAAATGTTTTAAAAATATTATATGATGCCCAACATAGAAACACAAGGGGGCACCCCCAAACCCAGAATTGATCTATAAAAAATTGTGTATTTATTCTTACATGTTTAAACTTCAGTCTTCTTCAAAGTACTCTCCGTTTGATGCAATAAACCTATCGAGATTTTTTTACTGCTTAAAACAATTTTTGCACTTGTCAATTTCTATGCCTTTTAGTGCTTCAGCCGTTTTTTGTTTCATTTCTTCCATAAGTGTTAAACGTTCTGTTTGAGGACATTTTTTCATCCAGGAAAACAAAAAAAGTTGCTTGGAGTGAAATCAGGTGAATAGGGAGGGTGGGGCAAGGGGCCTGTCATTTTTGGTCAAAAACTGCAGAATACTCAGTGTGGTGTTAGCAGCTGCACTTGTAAATCACCCATCATAAAACGGGCAAATGTGCTGAAAGCAACACACACACACACACACACACACACACACACACACACACACACACACACTGAAGTCAAATGCAGCCTCTCACAACTGATGCGGCGATTCCTTCCTGTGTGTGGCACACTACACCACATTATAGTACATCATACTGTATTCTTTATTCCAAAGTATACACATTAGTAAAATTTATGGCACAGAAAGCATGCAAAAGGGTCTTTATTCATTTCTTCCCTTTTCTGCACTATAAGAATTTTACTATCTCTCTTATCATACTCATCTCAAGTATTTTAGAAAGTCCCCAAGAAATCTCCAATGCTCTGAAGATCAGTGGTAGGTCTGCTGTTTGCTGAATTTGCTGTTTTTCTCCTCTGTTCCTGTGGTGAGGTTCACTGCTTGGGCTTCCAGGGACAATGGGACAGAGGTAAGTCCTGGGGTTTCCCACCTCTGTTGAAGACACTGTCTCCCCTAGCTCCAGAAACTGCCTAATCTGCCCTTGTTACTTATTCTTCCAATGGTTCATGCTAGTTTCTTCTTTTTTACATTGCATTTTTCTTCCCTAAGAGCTAAGAGTAAGTTTATAAGAACAAGGCTCTAGGACATTTTGAACATTTCCTGAGCTGTACTCAAAATCACCACAACCCCCTTCATTGTTCTTACCCGCCTTGGAGCAGATGTGAGTGCTCCTATTCTATTTTCCCTTCGGACAAGTCATATTTCAAGATGCCTCTTTATGCAAATGGTTCCCTATCAGGTCTCCCCTGCAATCCTTGAGCTGTCTGAAGCCATGTTTGGATTTTAAAGTTATTGGGCTATGGGCTGTCAAGCTGGAACCCTGCCACACAGATGACTGTGCTTTAGTTTGATTGATGGGACTTATTGTGGGCATATCTTTGGTTTGTTTTGCACAGTTCGATCCTTGGAAGTCCTGAAGGACAAGTTATTGCACCAGTAGTGTATTGTGACTCAAAAAGGATGCTGAGAACACTGAAGAAAAGGAACGCTTAGCTGTTCTGCTTACATACAATGTGGTGTTTCTGTGAGGATCCTTCCATCTTCTAAACACATTCTCTATCCACTAAATTCTTCAAGACTTATATGAACTTGATGTTAAGGTAGACTTGAAGTATCTTTTGGAAAAAGGGAAAAAAACAATACTGAGAGGCCTCGCAATTATAAATAATAGTGATTTATGATTTATGAAAGAGGATTGATCTAAAAAGGTTAATACTAGGAATAATATTAATACTGATATTCTAGGGTTTTTGCTAAGAGTTTACCTATAGTATCATATTTGATTTTTACTACATCTCTGTGAATTAGAAATGTAATCCTCACTTAACAAAAGAGAAATCAAAACATTCGAGAGGTTAAATGAATTACCAAGGACACATAGCTTACAAATGACAAAACTGCTGAGTTTACTTTTAATCACTCTATGATTAATATAATTCAAAAATGTGTTTCCTGATTTGGTGAAATTTTACTCATATCACCACTGTCTGAATTCTGGTTTCTTTATTAATTGGCATTGCACCCCAGGTTCTGTCTGTAAGTATAAAGATCAAGAAATAAGTTCCCATAAAAAAAACAAAACAAAAAAACGAGGGTAAGATGGTAGAGTGCTAAAGAATAAATAGGAAGAAGCCAAATTGAGTGAATAGGGGAATTAATTCAAGGGATAAGAAAGTCCCCAGTTTGGATATAAAATAAGTGAATTTCCAGAACTCAATCCAGCACTTGAAAGCTGAACTTGGAGCAGTCTGTTGATGATACTGACTGTATGTCAAAAAATGCCATATTGGTTAGGATGATTCAGGAGGTAGCCCTTGAAAGAGCCTGCAGAAGTATGCACACTTTAATATCCCTTTCTCATCTCATATCTGCAAAGCAGCCTAATGAAGAACTTTAGTAACCTAAAAGTTCAGCTCAACCCTTCCAGGTCTGGAGTTAGGTAAAACCTACTATAGCTAATTGTTTTTATTAGTTCTTCATCCTTGATTCAGAACTTCTGGAGGAAGCCGCCTCCCTTCAATTTAATCAGGACAGATTTAGTTCTGAAGATTCTCACATCTCTTGGCTTCAACAGAAGAAAAAACACTTTCTGGAATGTCTTAATTTTTCTTTCATGGCAGAAATTAGATCAGTGAAAAGAAACACAACAAAATAAAATTTTCTCATTCTCTGGAGGGATAGATAGGACTAGTTCAGAAATACTTCTAGTTTCTAATCTTAATTAAGATTCATGCAGTTAGGTAAAATGTTGATGATCCACTAGACTTCTCTTGTGGAATCCCCAGGGAAAACAAAATATAAGAAATGAAGTGTCTGGAGGATTAACTTTTCTAAGTGTAAAGAAAAGCAGTAGAGCAGTCAGAACCATCTGAATATAGGATGAACTATATCAGGAGAGGATCCATGCATCAAAAAATGACAGGTTTCTAGACATAATCTAACAATGACCCGATATGCATTTGACAGGTATGTCAGGGATGGAGCGCCAGTATCATGTGGGAGATTGGATTAGATTTTTTAAATTTCCTGTGTCAGTTAGCTATTGGTGTGTAACAAACCACTTCAAAATTTAATGGTAAAGTAATGAGTGTGTTTAGCTAACAATGTCTATGGGACAGTCAATGGTTCCCTCAGTCTCAGTTGGGCTCCCTCTTGTGTCTGCAATCAGCATGTCTAAGTGTGAGAGGTTTTGCTGATGTAGGCTGGGCTCTCCAAGTTTGGAGATGGCTGGTGGTTGTCTTTTTGAGGACTGCATTGGCTGGGGCAAATGGGTGCTCTTCCATGAGGTCTCTCATCATCCCGCAGGCTAGCCTGGAGTTGTTCATATAGTAGGGAACCAAGATAACAAACACTCATAGCTTCTTGAGGCCTATGCTTTTACTTGACACTTTTATTTTATTTTATTATTATTATTATTTTTTTGAGTTGGAGTCTTACTCTGTCGTCCAGACTGGAGTGCAGTGGCCGCTCCCGGCCACTGCAGCCTCGACCTGCTGGGCTCCGGCGATCCTTCCACCTCAGCCTTCCGAGTAGCCGGAATTACAGGCACGCGCTACCATGCCCGGCTCATTATTTATTTATTTATTGTAGAGATGAGGTCTCGCTGCCCAGGCGGGTCTCAAACTCGTGAGCTCAGGCAATCCACTCACCTCAGCCTGCCAAAGGCGCGGGATTACAGGCTGAGCCACCAAGCCCGGCTTACTTGACACCTTTAGTGTATTCTACAAGGTAGTCAAGATACAAGGAGTAAGGACATTGACTCTACCTCTTCATTGGAAGGAGCTGCAAACACTCATGACAAAGTACATGGATACTGGCAGAGTGAAAAATGTTGCCTATTCTTTTGTATTTGACTATAATCCTTCTTCCATTCTAAAGAGCAGTGATTCTAGTAGGCTTGTGCACCTATCTTATTCATTTTGCAAACAGGCTGTGACTTTCATTTATTTGTATTTTTTCTTCTGCTAATATATAACCTGTTTTGTACCTAAAAGATTTATGGTTCTTTATAGTGGTAACCTGTAGGTATTAGCTATAGTTCCTTGCATAATATATTAACATGGCTGAGATTTTGTTCTGTCTTTCTTTTACAGGATTTTTATGGCAATAAACTAATTACCTGATGACATTATAGACAGATCTTATAAACACTTGGTTGTATGTAACTTGTGCAATTAACTTTCGAGGTTGCTATGTCACCCATTTAACAGAGGAAAACCTGGGGCTCAAAGAGCTTCAGGAAATTGACCAACATCACCCGATGAAATATCTTCAAGATCAATGTCTTGGCCTTTTCACAGTTCTTTGTCTTTTCCTGGGAAGATACTAGCTTTTAAGCAGGAAGGTTTCCCATCTGAGACCATTAAGGGATCATTTTACTGTATGAAAAGATAAAATATTTCTTCACATTCTCAGTTCATGCTCCTCTCCACAGTAAATTATGTGTTCATGGGGGTAAGAGGATGAAGTTTTGACAAATTAAATCATAATATTAATTTCCCTTATTGCCTTCCTAGTCTTACATGTTTTCTTCAGTACGTTTCAATAATACCTAATTTCTAGCAAGTATCTACTCATGACCTCAGGCAATTCCAGATATTTTTACATGTATTACTTGATATTTCATAATAACTCCATGTGATTATAATATTATAGTAATTATAATATTTAAAAATCATTATAGAAAGTAAGGTTCAGAGGAACTAAATGGCTTATCAGCTCACTAAGGATGAACCCAGCATTTAGATCTTAATTTGATTCTAAATCTGATATTCAAGAACCACTTTTGGCCAGGTGCGGTGGCTCAACCTGTAATCCCAGCACTTTGGGAGGCCAAGGCAAGAGGATTGCCTGAGCCCAAGGATTTGAGACCAGCCTGGGCAACTTGGTGAAACCTCGTCTCTACAATAAATTAGAAAAATACTAGTTGAGCATGGTGGCATGCGTCTGTAGTTCCAGCTAAGTGAAAGGCTGAGGTGGAAGGATAACCTAAGCCCAGCAAGTCAAGGCTGTGGTGGCCATGAGTGAGCCACTGCACTCCAGTCTGGGTGACAAGAGTGAGACTCCAACTCAAAACAAAATGCTTTCATTGTCTTATTTTCTTGAGTATACAATAAAATTTTAAATCTTGATGACATTTTGATGCCCTTTGAATTACTGATATATTTATAACTTCATTTGTTCATTACAGAAAAGGTTGGCAACAGATGATAGCCAATGTTATAATTTCTCTCCCTACTTTACACTCAGAGACACTGAGGTGCAGATTGAACAGTTGACTTGCCCAAAGTTCCATGATATTTATGGCAGAGCTTGGACTTAAAATCAGGTTTGTCTTCAATTCTAAGATGAATTTTCTTTCAAATATCTTCTAAAGTTTCCAGGTTAGAACCTCTGTTCTTATTTGTTCACTTTAAGCTTATAGTATTTATTTTGTTATTTTTTTTTTAGTTGAGGAAAAAAGCACCATTGCATTATAAATTCCAATTTTATGATACATATGTCTTCTCTACACATGACATTAAATGAGTCCTTTCTCATAAGTCTTTTTTTATAAGTCCATTTTTCAATAAAATAATATGCATGTTTCTCTACTTTCCTGAAAGAAGATGAGAGAGAGAGAGAGAGAGAAGAGAGATGTAAAAACTTGTTCCTCTGGGAAAATTGCTTAGGGGAAGAAAATAATAGAAAATATTAATGATTTTGTGTTAGATATTTACTCTTTTCCTCCGAGGTTTTTGCTGGTGAAGAGTAATATCCAACAGTATAGATAAATGAGAAACAAAATATCAATTTTTATGAATCTGAGAAAGTATTTGATATTCCATCTTTGTAAAATTAGATTAGATTGATCCATTTCTCTAACTATAAATCTAGACCTTGTGCACAGAACAGTGTTAGACTGGGGAATTAAGAGAGACAGAGAAGAAAAAGAGAGAGAGAGTTCTCCAAAGAAACATAAACAATAAAATGGGGAAGAGAGAGAAATAGACATACATAGCCCTCTAAATTTATTAAGGTAGGTGCACGGATCAAAGATGTACACTTGTCTCATTCTTTCAGTCCTGAGGGGAAAAAGGAAAGCAGCTAAGGTAATCCCCAGGATTTATAAATCAAAATAGTCCTCAAACTTTACAGTGCATCAGATTGCCTTCAGAACTTTTGATATTCAGATTGCTGGGCCAGAGTTTCTCACCCATAGATCTGGGATAGATAAGAATTTACCTACCTTCTCAGGTGATGTGGATGCTGCTGGTCCATCAGAGACCTGCTGCTCTAGAAGGTAAACTTCCATGGCACTAGGAATAAAATAATAGCAGTAACAGCAATAGCAATAGTTGATATTTATGAAGCCTTTGGCATGTGTCAGGTGCTACTCATATTTATATGACATAATTTAATCTTCCCAATAATTTGTGAATAGAGAACCTAATTTTATCCCCAATTTACAGATAAATTTGAACTATGTGTACAAAGTCACACAGCTAGTAAGTGTAGGAACTGGAATTTAAACCTAAGCAGAGTGACTGTAGAGACTAGACTACCATGCTTAGGCTAGTTAGTCATCTTTTCTGAGCCTCACTTATTCTATCTGTATAGTCAGGGTCTTCCAGAGAAATACAAACAATAGATAGATTGATATAGATAGATAGATGATTAGATAGATAGATAGATGCATAGATAGGAAATTTATTATGGAAATTGACTCACACAATTATGGATGCCAAGAAGTTCCATAATCTGTCATCTGTAAGCTGGAGAACCAGCCAAGTGAGTGGTATAATTCAATCTGAATTTGAAAGCTTGAGTCTGGAGAAGCTGATGGTGTAACTCCTCGATCAAGGCATTGGGTGGTGGAGTTAGGAGTGGGAGAGAGATCACTAATATACAAAGGGGGACCTCCCAAAAAATTGGAATTATTATTTGGAGGGCAGGCCCCTTGTGGTACAGGCTTCTCTCCCTAAGTAAGTGTTCTAGGAACAATCAGTATCACTTTTCCAGTTAGGATTGTTGTGAGAGGCTGTGTTCAGCTTCAGTGAATTCTTTTGGAGATTCTTTCATCACATTTGCTCATTTCATGATGGATGATTTAGGAGCATACCTGCCCACATCATACTGAGTGTTCAGCAGTTTTTGCCCCAAACTGGAATGACCTCCATGCCCCATTCTCCCTATTCACCTGATCTTGCCCCTAAGTGATTTTTGTTTGTTTGTTTGCTTCTCCAGGTGATAAAAGTCCTCAAAGGGAAATGTTTTTGCCAATGCAGAAGAGGTGAAACAAAAAATGGCAGAAGAACTAAAAGACATCAAAACTGACAAGTTCAAAATCAGTTGTGAGCAGAGGAAAAAGCATCTCCATAAATGTATGGCATCAGACAGAGAGTACTTTTTAGGTCACTGAAGTGTAAACATGCAAGAATAAATAATAGTAATAATTTATAACTCTTTATAAATAAATTCTCATTATTTGGAGGTTCCCACTCGTGAGTCCTGGAGTTGAAAGGCCTAAAAATCAGGAGCTGTGATGTCCAAGGGCAGGCAAATATGGATGTCTCAGCTAAGGAAGAGAGTATATCCACCCTTCCTCTGCCTTTTTATTCCTGTGGGTCCCCCAATTTATTGAATGACACCTACCCCACTGGTGAGGGCAGATTTTCTAAACTCAGTATACTGAATCATTCAAATGTAAATATCTTCGAGAACATCCTCACAGGTGCACCCACAAATCATGTTTTATCACCTATCTGAGCATCTCTTCACCCTTGACGCATAAAATTATGCAACCCACCATCTGTAAAGTGAAACTCAGGATTCTTAGGTGAGCTCACAGGAAATGTTAGTGTCTTCTCCACTTCTTTTCTACCTCCAGCTCTATCATTGACTGATACTAACTTTTGGTAAATCATTTTGAATACTTAAATTTCTTGACTTTAACCCTTTAATTGTTCTTTGGTTCAACTCATGTTATCTGTAAAGTGGAAGGATCCTACCTATTTTGAGCCTCCTAACTAATTAAAAATTCCTCTAGATAAGAGGCATGAAAATGTTTTGAAATGGGAAAACACGTACACAGCAATGCTGAGAAAAATTTATCTTCTCTGCTATTATTGATTCCTGCATGTGATTTTCACAAATGTTCTGAGAACACACTGCTATTTATAATGTTAGAGAACTCAATTACTATCGCAACTATTGCGATTTGCATACTAGGCTTCTTTGGAATCCTGGTAAAGAATGTGGATCAAAGAGTTGTGATGCAAAAGCAGAAGAAAACCCTGCTTTTTAATAGCTGATTATTAATGTGGGGCACTCCACTATGAACTTGTCCTCTTATTTAAAATTCACCATAACTCTATGAGGTTTGATGTCACTACAGTACTCATTTTCAAGTAAGTTGCAGTTTTAAGTCAATAAATCTGAGGCTAACCCAGAAAAGAACCAGGACAAAATCCCAAGCTTGACTTTGTAACCAGTACTCTCTGTTGTCATTTTACTCAGCTCACATACATTTCTAATAAAATGTATTTTCTTTTCCTTTCATTGAAAATGTTCTCGTATATTTGATACTTTCTACCCTTTGTTTATATCAGGGAAGTGAGTGGCAAGTTTACGGAGAAATGACTCTTATTTTTTAACATCAGGGAACTTCTTAATGGATTTGTCCTTCTGGGCACTATGGTCAAGTTTGTAATAAGGCCACATTTTGTCCATTTTTCGTATCTGTTGACAAAGCCCAAAGGGTTTCTTCATCACCCAATTTTACAAAGACTAAAGATGGCTTTGTCATCCCCACTCTGGGATGAAGGCATTTTAATATATCTTTCTATATAGTCCACATAAGCAAAGATATGTTCCAAACGTGTTAAAGTTCCATAGCAGAATCTGGTCTAAACTTAAGAGTTAATCCTCCTTCGGGAATTAGCAGAAACTCCACAGCTGAGGCGTGGTCTCTCAGGACAACCACCTTGACTTCCTCCAAGTGCAGCTCAATCAGTTTTCTGTCTTTTACTCTCTCTTTGCCCTTGCTGGTTGTTTATTCCTAAATGCCACCCTCTCAAGGATACACTTAATCTTCATCTCTTCTTATGCACCTGGACAATGTTCACCTTTAATTAGTTTGTCAGTGAAATGCCCCTTTCTCCACTAACTCAAGCAAATGTCTGACTCCTGGATTGCAAGTTAACTGGGAAACAACTTTTTGCTCTCTAGGTAAAGTTCCTTCTAGGCCTGTCTCTATAATCTCAGCAGTTGACTTTTTTCTGTCTACTGCTTTTTCTGTTATGGAGTGTGTGAGGAGGGGTGTAGTTTGGAGAAGGCAGCTTAACTCCTTATTCCCAAAGTTTTTCACTGTAAAGAAAAAAATATTGAATTTAATTTAACAAATTTATTGAAGGCTCTCAGTATTATCAAGTCTGGAGCATCACAAAGTACACAGTTATGTTCAAGACAATTTTAGGTAGAAGAAAGAAGGTTTTTGTTTGTTTTTTTAAGTTGGAATCTTATTCCATTACCCAGGCTGGAGTGCAGTGGCACACTCACAGTCACCCCAGCATCAGCCTGGTGGGCTCCAGCGATCCTTCTACCTCAATCTTCCAAGTAGCTGGAACTACAGGCACGTGCTACCACACCCGGCTGATTTTTTATTTATTGTAGAGACAAGGTCTCACCAAATTGCCCAGGCTGGTTTTGAACCTGCGGGCTCAGGCAATCCATTCACCTTGGCCTCCCAAAGTGCTGGGATTATAGACTGAGCCACCAAACCCAGCCTGAAAGAATTTTTGATGGGTATATGTTTAATGTGTTTTAACATAATTCCATTGATCACTTTTGCTTTCAAAACACAACTGGCATGTCCAAACTGTGATTTTACAGATAGTAATGTTATGACCAGGCGAATGCCATTCTGGGACACTTATGTAGACTATCACAACATTCAGGGGTACCCAGCTTGCTGGAGAATCTGGCAAACATCAAGAAGTAGGCTTACGAATCAGTGCAGTTTGAGAAATGCTGACCTGAATATGTGAATATTAAGACACACTCTGTGGGACATTGTGAATCCTTCCCATGATGTCACCCATAATGATTTGTTGGGCTCTTCTATTTACCCATTGCATGTTCACTCATATTATCTGGATTCAAATCTAGGCTCTTCCAATTTGCCTGCTGGGTCACCCAGGACCAATTATTCACTGCTATGAGTCTTAAGTCTCTTTATCAATAACCTGAAGGACTTAGCATAACCCCTACCTCTCTATGCTTTTGCGAAGTTAAAATGGGACAATACATGTACTTAGCCAACTATTTGGCATGCTGTAAGGGCTTAGTCAGTGGTCAAATTACCTCTAAAGGGGAAAACACATACGAAGTCATTTTAAGTTTAATACATCAAAATGTTAGGGTATTCTAAAAATGTGAAACTGACTTCCATGTGTTCTTCTAACTGAACCATGGGTTAACTGAACAGAGAGAAGTTAAGTGAGTTGTTTGTGGTCCTAGGCGAGCTCCGACCTAGGGATAGGGTCTATCTCTCCCCTTCTGACTATTCTGACTCCATGACCTTTCTCTTTCTATGATCCTAGTTCTCCTCTGAATCAAACTTGTCTCATTTTACTTACTTATAATCTGATTCCTATTCAATTAATCAAATGTTGTATGCTCCAACCCAGAGCCTCTTTCAGAAAATCTGATTGTAACAATTCCAAGAATCACAACAGGCTTAGTCAAAGAGTCCTGGGGTTTACTATACCCCTGTTCTCCACACCTCAGAATGCATTGTACAAATGCCTTTCAAAAAAGAAAAGGAGCTAGGGATATTTCCTTCTCTCCTCTCAAGGTAATAAAAAAATAAAAGAAGCTTTTATTAATATCACAATGGTGCTTTTTATCAAGGACATCAGCTTCACAATGCATTACCTTATTTATTGTTTCCTTTCTCTGGCCTGAGATAGAGGGTCCTGTTGTCATTTCCTCACATGGGCCGAATGAGGTAAGAGTGTTCACATTTTTTTTAAACATATAATCAGACCAGCCATTGTCATTACACTATTCACAAGGTGCTTCTTTCGGTTTTTTTTTTTTTTTAAATGTGAAGATTTTCTCGTACTCTGTGCACAGTTTGAAACATGCCTTCACTTTCTCAGATTTTAGGGGCACCATTAACACAAGATTTCAAAGTCTGTAATGAGAAGGTAAGGGACACTTATTCACCCAACCTTGATGCAATAAATGACAGGGATGATGGGAGCATTGAGTTGGGCATTTCTGAGATAGACGAAAGCAAGGTCCTCATTAGCCAGGGTAGTTATGCCATCTATAGGCTAGTTATGTGTAGCAGGGAAACCTGAAAGCCTTGCCTGGCTAGTGGTTATAGAGATCACACACACACACACACACACACACACACAGACACACACACACACACATAAACACGAATTCTCACCTCTTATTTTCTGATAAAGAAAATAAAGTTAAGATAAAGAAAAAAGACTCGTACAAGTTCACTTAGTACTTAGGAAAGTTCATCCAGTGTTCTTTCAGTAACAACTGACCACTACGTTTTAATAGCCTAGCAAGCTTGGACAAGTAACTAAAAGTTTCTAAACCCGCTTCCTCATCTTTAATTGGAAAGATAGTGTGTACCTTAAGGAGTTGTTGTGTGTGGTTATATGAGTTTCCATAGGTAACATGCATACCATGTAATGCTGGCTATGGATTAGGTGTCTAAAAACTTAAACCGATGCTTTACTCTAGCAGTCATTTGCTATGGTGGATGTTCTGATTATTTTCGTTCAACTTGTTCATGCTTTTATTAGAAAAATATCTGTGGAGCAAACTCTCTGTGCTGGTTCTGTGCAGTGCTGTTTATGCCCGAACGGGACTTCCAGTCCAGGATGACAGATGACATAAACATCAGTGTTCAAGTTGCATTATAAAAGAGGTATATTCTCTTAAAATGAGACATTGTTTTAGAAGGGTTTTTTTTTGCTTTAAAGAAATTATTTTTAAAGCTATGATATAAAATATTTTTTAAATACTAGAAAGATATGCTAATATCTAAACAAGCACATTAGAGCACTAATATAGAAAAAAATCATAACTTTGTTGGCTTTCTTACTCTTAATTTGGGTTTAATATTTGTGACAGAGACCGAGAATTGTTACTTTTATCCATTCATTTTATTTTTCATTATAATAGAATTTTTATCTGGACATATGGCATCCCAGAATTGAAACTATATTTTTCTCACTTCTGCAACTTTGAAAGCCCATGTAACTAAGTTCTGACTAATTAGAGGTAAGAATAGCTTCCAATTTTGTGAAGATTAATTTATCATTGTAAAAATTTATCAGTCATGGTTTTTCAGGATTACATATTTTCTATTATGTTTTCCTCCCACAATTTTATAGTTTTAGGTTTCACATTGAGATCTATCTTCAGTTATTTTTCACAAATAATGCAAACTTTAGTTCAAAGTTTATATTTATTTTGCATAGGGATATCTAATTGCTTGAGTACTATTTATTAGGAAGGCGATCCTTTCTGTACTGAATTAGATCTGCATCTTTGTTGAAAATCAATTATGTATACATGTGTGAGTTTATTTTTGGACTTTCTATTTCCTTCCATTGACTTATTTGCCTATCTTGATGTTATTACTATATTTTTCTGATTATTATAGCTCTGCAGTCTTAAAACCAAATAGAGTTTATCCCACAACTTTGTTTTTATTTTCAAAGATGCTTAGCCTTTGCGAAGTCTTTTGCATTTCCATATTGTTTTTGGAAACAATTTTCCAGTTGAAAAAACAACTACAAAAAACGTTTTCTGGAATTCTAAATAAGATTTCATTAGATCTCTAGATCAATTGGGGATATTTGGCATTTTAACACTACTGAGTCTACCAATTCATGAACACAGTATATCTCTCCATTTAAGACTTTTTCAGTTTCTCTCAGTGATGTTTTGCAGTTTTCAGTGTACAAGTTTTGTGCATATTTTGTTCAGATTTATTTCAAAGAATGTCAAATTGTTATGAAATGGCAAAATTATAGATGTTTTGCAAGGGTGTGTTTAAAAACTTTTGCAATGTTTCATTTTTAGAACACTTTTTAGATTTATAAGAAAAAGGTGAAGTCAGTTGAAAGTTACCATAAACTCTGAGTCCAATTTATTCTCCTATTAACATCGTATAGTAGAACATCCTATGGTATATTTGTTACATTTAGTGAACCAATATTGATACTACATGATTAAATAGAGCCCACATTTTATTCAGTTTTCTTAGTTTTTAATCTGTGTATTTTTTATTTGCTAGGTTCCCAATAAGGATATTTCATTATATTTAGTCTTCATATCTCCCTAGTATTCTCTTGACTGTGACACTTTCTAAGTCTTTTGTTTTTGATGAGCCCAACAGTTTTGAGGTCTGATGGCCAGGTATTTTGTTGAAAGTCCCTCTATTGAGATATATCTGATGTTTAAAAATTATTTGACTGAGATGATAGGTTTAGGGGAAGAAAATCACAGAGGTGAAGTGTCACTCTCATCACATCATATCAAGGGAACATAACATCAGCATGACTTACCACTATTATGTGTAACTTGACCATTTGCCTGAGGTAGTGTTTCTCAGTTTTCTCCTGGTAATGTTACTCCATTTTCCCTTTTTGAAGACTGTACTCTTTGGAAGAAGGTCCCTATGCATTGTCAACATTTAGAAATGGGAATGTTGTACCTCCTTTGGGCGAAATTGCTAATATTTAGCTATTTGGAATAGTTAGATTATTTGGAATTCTTCTGTATAGGGGATGTGTTTTTCTTTTAATTAATTAGTAAATAATTAATTAATTATATCAGTATGTACTTATGGGTATTTTGTACCTTGGCTTATAATCTGACAGTATTTGTATTGCATATACTATCTACATTGCATATGCCATTTATTTATTTTTTTGCTCAGATTTTGGCCACTGACAGCACTTTCAATTAGTGCCCTTTTCTCATACCCCCATTATTATGCTGTGTTTTTTCTTTCTTTCTTTTTTTTTTTAACAATTTCTTCTTTCTGGTATTACAAGATACGCCAAATCTTGTGTACTTCCTGCTCCAGTCCTATAATCAGCCGTTTCTCCGAGGAGATCTGGTTTCTTTTACTTGAAACTGGCACTAGAAACCAAAATCTGAATGCTAGGTCTGGCTGTTGCTGCTGGTGTGTTAGTACTTGTACGTCCTCTCAGGTGACAGAACAAGTAAATCATGTGTGTATTCTAGCCCATGCATGTACATGGGTCACATATCCATATTCCTATATGTAATCATCGGTATATATGTTAAATTAAATATAAGCTAATCTTTATGTCTCCAATTTTAATCCATTAACATATGGGTCATTTTAGCCTCTCTCCCTTCCTTATTTGTAAACTTACAGTCTAACCATGATAAACTTAGCTCCCAATATCTGTCAGTCATTTACTTAGCTGTTCAATTCCATTATAAATGTATAGAAGCATCAAAATTGTCAGTCCATGACTCCATGAGATGCAAATTCATAAGCTAGAGTACATTGCAAAACTACTCCTTTTTAGATTTACTTTTCTGATTGCTCATTGATAATGTATAAAGTTACAGTTAATTTTATACCATTTTTATGTTCCTCAGGTTTGTTTATTTATTAATTTTAGTAGGCATTTTTGTAAGTACTGTTAAATACTTTATGCATTGTTATCATGTCCTCTGGGGATAATGATAATAAAGACAGTTTTACTTCTTTCTTTGTATCTGGAAGCTTTTTATTTCTTTTTCATTCATTTTTTGCAATGTCTAGAAAATTCAGTGCAATGTTGAATAGTAGTGGTTAGGGCAAAACCCTTGGTTTCTTCCTTGTGTTTGGGCGAAAGTGTTCAATTTGTATATCTTTATCTATGATGTTTGAGAAAGTTTGTTTTCCTTTCACTTGTTGAAAGGTTTTTTTTAAAAAAAATCAGGAATGGATGTTGTATTTTGTCAAATAATGTTTATGAGTCTACAAAGATGATCATACAGATTTTTTTTTTTATTTTGTTAATGCGCTGACTTACATTTGTTGGTTTTTGACTGCTAAACCAACCTTGCTTTCCCAGAATGAGCTACTTAATCAAAACTTGTAATTTTTATATATTTTTCTCATATTTTGTTATGAATTATTCCATCAACATTCATAAGAGTCATTGATCTAGCCTTTTCTTTATAGTGTTTTTGTCTGGTTTTTGTTTAGGGAATGATAGTTCTATGGAATTAGTCCTATAGATTTAGTATTACCTTCTCTTTAATTATTTTGAAAAAGCTTTGTAAAATGGGTTTGAACTATAAAGTTAAAATTATTAGTAACTATAGACCTATTTGGGTTACTGTGTGAGCTTTGGTAGTTTGTGTTTTTCAAGGAACTGTCAATTTCCCTTAAGTTGTGAAATTTTTGACATAATGTTTTCAAAGTCTTTTATTAACTTTTAAAATATCTATAGGAGCTGTATTGATTTTAATACTTTTTGTCTTACCATTGGTGATTTGTTTCATCTTATTTTAGCTGGACAGGTATGACTAGATGTTTATCAAGTTTATTTATTTTAATTAAAAAACTGACTTCTGGTTTGATTTTTCTCTTTACTTTTATTCCATTTTGTTGATTTCCACTCTAATCTTTATTATTTCCTTATTCTACTTTGCTTTAAATTTGTCATTCTTTTTCTAGGTTTTTAAGATATAACCTGTGGTCTCTGATTTTAGATTATTATTCTTTTTACCTGAAGGCGTTTAGCGGTATCGATTTTTCTCTATGCATTAGCACTATCCCACAACTTCTGATATGCCACTTTTTTATTTTTATCCAGCTCAAAAATAATATCTGACTTATGATTTTTATTATTTCATTGATCCATCCTTAGAAACATGGTATTTGCTTTCCATATATATGGAAATTTGGGGATTTCCAAGAAATCATTCTGTAATTGATTTAGTTCCGTGTTACCAGTTAATATACTTTATATGATTTCAAGATATGTTTTTTAATAACAATAGTTTTATAGAGATGAATATGGTTATGTTTCTAAATAGTTTACATGTGCTTGAAAAAATTGTGAATTCTGCTGTCGTTGCTTAGAATTTTCTAAATCATCATTCAAGTCAAGTTGGTTCATAGCATTTTGCAAGTCTTTTATATCCTTAGTGATTTTCTGTCTACTTGTCCTATCAACTACTGAGAATGGAATATTAAACCATCACCTATAATTGTGAGCTTTCCCATCTCTTTTTGCAATTCTATGGGTTTTGCATGCTATATTTTGTTGGGTGGCTAAAGATTCAGGACTGTATAATAAGAAAGAGATTGGCAGTAGTGGATGTTGCCAGGGGAGGGGAGACACATAACACCAATAAGGGCCTGAAACCAGGTGAAGTGGGGACCAAAAGGAGGCTCAAACTTTACCTGCATGATGCCCACTTGTAAACCTAATTCTGAATTGTACCCTGCATCTTTAGAAATAAAAATAAAAAAGAAATATTAAATTTCTACCCCAAATAATGATATGGAGTAGTGTCCCCCAAAAAAGGTTCAGGATTGTCAGATCCTCTTGATACATTTGCCCTCTTGTCATTGTGAAATGAACTTTTTTATTATTATGCAGTGGTAATGGTTTTAGCACTAATATCTACATTGTCTTATATTGATAAAGTTGCTGCAGATTTTGAGGAGTATTTACAGGAAATTTGTTCATCCTTTGTATTTAACATGTATATGTGTTTATTTTTTGTGTGTTTGTTGTGGGCATTTTTATCCAGTTGATTAATCTCCGATTTTAATTGTGGCATTTGTTATTTATACTTAAGGTAATTATTGATATTTGGGTTACACTAGAAAATTTTTCTTCTTTGAGGGTAGTCCTGGCTGTTCTTTCCCCACCTTTCTTCTTTGCTTTTTCTTTAGGCTACCTGCATTTTTTAGGATTACAAATTATCTCCTCCAAGTTTCCATGCTTCCAAGCTGTGTACACTTCTATAATATCCTGCTTGTATAGTTTTAATTCTTTCTGTGATAACTGCATATTAGATTGCATGCAAGTAGCCCTTCTTACATAGGTATAGTCTCAGCAACAATCATCTATGTAATACTGGTGTTTCAAATCCTTTCATTTTTTTATTTAAGACATCTTTTAAAATTCCAAGAAAATTTCTTCTCTTTGTTTGTATCTATTTTCTAAATATCCAACAATTTATTTTTATTGAGTGTAATTGTGTAGTTAGGGAAAATTCCTATATACAACAATAGTATGACAACAATAGTATCATTTCTCATATGTTAGAAGCATTTTTTACATATTTATCACATTAAATTCTCACCATAGCCATTTGAGGAAAATGTAGGCACAGAGTGGCTATGGAACTTGCTCATGGTCACATAGCAGTAATCCTTGTGGTCAAATGTGGAGGTTTGAGATTTAGATTTTACCAGAGGACCGGGCTTGAATTATCATACACAGATTAACTTTGCATTCTATTATTTTAGCATCTGAAAGATCAAGCATACCTTACCATCTAAGTGGAATTACATCTAAAAAATCCTGAGATCTCATGGTCATCATTCAGGGACAACTGGAAGTAGATATTGTTGAAAAATTTCTATTCCCATTTCTGAGAATGGCCAGACTGACAGTGGTAATACTTCATGAAGCATCCCAGACTAGAATGCATATAAAACCAGCTAGAAATTCTAAGGCTAATCTTAACCTTGAAGTTGAAGAAGCTCTGGCCAGAGTCCCACTAAATTATTTAGGTTCTCTACCCAGGGGTCCCCAACCTTTTTGGCAGCAGGGACCAGTTTTGTGGAAGACAATTTTTCCATAGACTGTAGGGCTGTGGTTTTGGGGTGATTCAAACCCATCACATTTATTGTGCACTGTATTGCTATTATTATTACCTTGAAAAATATAAAGAAGTAATTATGCAACTCACCATAATGCAGAATCAGTGGGAACCCTGAGCGTGTTTTCCTGCAACTAAATGGTCTCTTCTGGGGGTGATGGGAGATAGTGATACCTGAAGTGTGTTGCTTATGTTCAGTATACTTTGTTATTTTGTCATGGTTGCTGTCACTGCGGAAAACTCTGCTTCAGAAAGATGGGATGTTGGAAATGGAAGCAGGTTTTCTGGTGCTTTTGTCTGAATCTCAGGATTCTGTCATAACTTTAATCCAGAACATATAGAGATTTGCAGTTGTCTCAAGCATTCTTTTAAGACCACTATCGTTTGCAACCTCAAGCCTTTGATCCTCTTCAAGCACGGACAGTTGATTTATCTGGCTTATTTGCAAAGGGGTCACAGATTCATTCCTTCCCAGTTCAGGGGTCTTTTGCAGTTGGGAAGTAATGCTCAGAATCCTTTAAAAGCTGAGATAGGTGATTGTGTGTCAGCTGGGAGAAAGAAGACCCTGGTTCAGTCACTTTCAAAATCTCTTCTAATGTTTGAAACATATGAAAAATCCCAGTGCTCACTCGTCACCCCCGTAATTCCAGGTTGGCTTTGAACATAACAACTTTATCTGCTGACTTGAACACAGTTGTTGTTCTCCCCTGAAGTGACAGATTCAGTTCGTTGAGCAGGTTGAATATGTCACACAAGTAAGCAAGTTTTGCAACCCATTCTGTGTCACTGAAATGTGCTGCCAGTGGTGACTGTTTTTCTAAAAGAAATGTCTAGAGCAGCTCTTGTAACTTGAAATCTCTGGCCAGTGATCTTCCAGGTAGATTCTACCTTAAGAAAGCTATCTTGCTTCTGTGTATAAGAGAAGATGTGTGCCCTGCGTCCATTTTCTTACAAAGCTGTGCAAACAGACATGAGTTAAGGCCATGGACTTTAATGTGGTTGATAATTTTAATCACATCCTGCAAAATATTGTTAAGTCCAGGTGTGACATTTCTTGGCTAGCCAGCATTTCTCTGTGGATGACACAGTGCATAAACCACATTCAGAAGCGACCTCTTTGACCTGAATAGTGAAGCCAAAAAGTCGAGTCATGGCAGTCTCTCCATCTGTGAATATACCAACACAAAATGATCAATTCAGTTTTCCTGATATGCAATCATTCAAAGGCTTGAATAGTTCTGCAGCTATGATATTGGATGGCAAAAAAGTGCACATAACATACCCTTGTGCACATCTTCCTGAAAAATATATTGCACAAAAACAGCACCACTATCTTGTTGTCAACATTGGTAGACTGATCAACCTGGATTGCAAACCACAGTGACTCACTAATCCTCTCTAACAATTGTGGTTCAATATCCTTTGCTTTTTCATCAGTTCATCTATGGTACTAGCCCAAAAGGGGAACATTTGCCACCTTTTGAACTGCAGCCTCTCCTAAAAATTCATGACAAATGTCCTTAACAGCAGGCAAGATCAACTCTTCTCCATTGGTAAAAGCTTTAGCAATGTGGGTAGTCATTAGGAATGATGCCTTCAGTGCAGACACATTTGATGAAATAATGGCCTTTAATAATTGCTTCTGTTCTTCAAGTTCACATTATTTTCTTTTGAAACACTCAAAAGCCTTGCCTTTTAATGCAGAGTACTTGGCCTCCATGTGGTGCAACAGTTTTGAAGGTTTCATGACTTTGTTGGATTTTTGATTGCCATACAAAGTGAGCTTGGGATATGTGAATCACCTGTTGCAATGAACCCATTATTTAAGTAGGACCTTTGGTATTTTCTTTTAAATGCAGCTTTCTTTTTGTTAGCAGTCTTAGAGTCCTCTGCTGTCTCATCATTTGGTCTTCCCCCTTTTCAAAGAAGTTCTCCAGTGACCTTTGTTTTTTACTCATTTTGTTTAGGGTTAGCTTGTAGGTTTACTGCAACTGTTTCTGAGCCAACTGTGCAGTTTGGGAAAAAGGTACAGCGTGAAGTGTTAAATAAAATAATGAGCATGCTATGCACAGATTGAAATAAATGTTGGATTCCGACTTAAAGCCTGCCACCAGATGCAGCTGTACAATTAAAGTACATCAAGTCACTTGCCACTCACGGACAGGATTTTGATATGTCTGTAGACAACTGATTTATTATGGTCTCTGTGCAGTCAAACCTCACTGCTAATGTTAATCTGTATTTGTAGCTGCTCCCTGATGCTAGCATCACTGTCTCAGCTCCACCGCAGATCATCAGGCGTTAGATTCTCATAAGGAGTTTGCAACCTATATCCCTCACATGTGTGGTTTACAATAGGGTTCACACTTCTATGAAAATCTAATGCCACAGCTGATCCAACAGAATACAGCTGATCCGACAGAAGACAGAGTTCAGGCAGTAATGTGAGGAATGGGGAATGGTTTTAAGTACAGATGAAGCTTCACTCACTTGCCCACTGCTCACCTCCTGCTGTGTGGTCCAGTTCCTAATAGGCTATGGACTAGTCCATTGCCCAGAGTTTCAGACCTCTACTCTAGAGCAACCTAATGGAATACAAGGAAAAAACATTGCAATGGCTTAAGTATAAGATCACAAGCTAGAAATACTGATAGTTATAAGTAGAACACTAGGAAACTTAACACACAGGTTGCAAGTCCTTGTTGCCATTGATTGTTGGCTTTTAATTATTTCTTCACATAAATGCATTGGACTACTCCCAGGACACATGTTAACATAATCAAAGTTATAAATGAAGCAAAGTGTTTTTACTCCTTGAAAACATAATGGCACTTAGCTTTTCAGTGTATTCTTTGTACATTTTCAGAGGAGATGATCTTGTTTAGAACCTGCCAAGTGCCTTCTTTTAACTACACTTAGTTTCTTAGCTAGAGGACACTTGAACATATCAAGTGTATTTAGACCTTTCCTGAGCTCCAAGATATATAGTCAATTATAACTTAAAAGGATGATAGTGCATAACCTAGGGAATCAGATTCTGTCAGAAGGAGTCCAAATTTTACTTTATCCCTTTATTTTCATATCTGCAGAACGAGTATACTGATAATATCACCTGTTAGCGCCTATACGAGTATTAAATTAGACAAATTACATAGAAAGCAGTAGCATATTGCCTAACATAGAAAACACACAATAAATGTAAATCATTATTGTTATAATTATCACTATCATCATCATCATCGGTTCAATTATCTTATACCTTGAAGTCAACGTATTTTGATTGCTGGGCCAGTTCAGACATTGTGATCTAGTTTCAGCAAATGAGCCTCTATTAGTACTTGTGGCAAATCTACCGTTCTTCATGAGAAAGATGCCTTTCTCATAAAGTAAGTGTTCGAGAAATATAATTAAATTATCAGCAAGAATACAAGCATTTGATGATAGTATGATGATAAAAATCAGAATATTTTAACCAGTAGGCAAAAATTTAATTTTTTTACTTTAATTCAATTAAATTTTTAATATGATATCATGTACCTATGTGAATTGCTGAGTTGAGCACGTTTAACTCTCCAATTCACCATTTAATATATTATTCCTCTTACCCCAGGGAAGAGTAAAGTTAGTGATGAAGATAAATCAGGATGGCAATGGAATTTCCCTCACACAGAGACATAGACAATAAGAAATGTGTTTTTGCTGTAAGTATTGATTGATATTGCTTGAGTTTGTTGTGATTCCAAATAATTCATAATTTTTTTAATAGGTTGCAAAAAACCAGGAAAATATTGTAGATTAAAATTTCTGCCGTTTATGTACTACTCTGTAACTATCACAAAAGTTATAGACAATACCCTTTGTAAACATAGGGGTATTGTAACTATTTTGAACTTTTCTTTTTAGGAAATTCAATACAATATTTAAAAAAATATATTAAAAAAATATTGTACCACGAAAGAGTAGGATTTATTTCAGGAATGCAAGATTAGTTTAATTGTTACAAATCTATGTAATTTATTTCATTAAGAGACTAAAGAAAAAAGACCATACATCATTTAACTAAACACAGAAAAAGACATTTAAAGAAATCTAACATCCATTCCTAATAAAACCCCACAAATATTAAGACTTCAGGGAGTTTTTTTTCAGTCTGACAAAGAATACAAGATCAACAGCCAGAAAATGCATCTATAAAATGCATATAGCTATCATCATAATTAATGGGGATGGTCTAAATGTTTTTCTCCTAAGACCAGGAAAAAGTCAAAGATATTGGCTCTTATCACTTCTATTTAGCAATGTACTTGAGGTTCTAACCAGTGCAATAAGGCAAGAAATATAAATAAAAGGCATATATAATAAAAAAGGAAAAAGAGCACTGCCATTTTAATTTTACATTATTGTCTATATAGTGAATCTTAAGAAATGTATAAAAAACCTATTAAGACTAGCATGCACATTTTCAAGCTATGAGGCAAAAATACAGAAAGGGAGGATTTTGGAATAAAAAAGCAACATACAAAAGTCAATTGAATTTTACTATTCTAACAACAAAAATTTGGAAATAGAAATAGAAATATAACTTTAGTAGTAATCACAAATATAAAATAAAGAGGGGTGAATTTGACAGAAGATGACTAAGACAGGTATATTGAAAACTTCAAAATATTAAGGAAAATTAAAAAATATCTGAAAATGAGGAAACATAATTTTTATGTATTCAAATATGCAGTACAATTATAATATCAGTTCTCCTTGAATTGAACAATTTTTTCAATCTAATAACATTTACAATCTCAGCAGGCATTTTTTTGTAAAAAAAAAATTACCTGATTCTAAAATTTAAATGGGAATTCAAATGACTTGAACAAATACTGATTTTTTTTTAAAAAGGACAAAGTTGAATGACTTAGCCTATTTGATTTCAAGACTTATATAAAGCTAATAACAACAAGACATCTCATTGGAATAAAGATAGGTATATAAATCAATAAACCAGATAGAGATTTCAGAACTAGATTCATCCATATAGCACCAATTGGTGTTTGAAAGTGGGTCATAAAATTCAACAAGAAAAGAACAATCTCTTAATAAATATGACTAAAAATTGGGGAAACATGTAAAAAAATTATTGAAGCTTACTTCTCATCATATTAAAAAAAACTCCAAATGGATCATACATCTAAATGATAATATAAAATTATAAAAATTCTAGAGGATAACATAGGAGAAAATCTTAGTAACTTGAGTGTAACTTGTATCTTATAGTTATACAAAAAAACTCTCTATTAAACATCTCATAATAATTAAAAATAGTGTTATCCAAAGACAGTTAGAAAAGTGAGAGAGCAAGTTGTAGATTCGAAATAAATATTTTAAATTTCATATCTGACAAAAATTAACATCTAGAATTGATAAAGATCTTTTTCAAGCCAATAATAAGAAAATAAGCCACACTATAAAACAGGTAAACTATCTGAACATGCATTTCACAACAGATATTATATGAATTTCAAATAAATCTGTGAAAAAAAAGCCCATTAGTCATTAGTCATAGCTAAATGTGGTCTAAGCCATAATGCTATAACCAATATATATCTGCTAGAATGATTAATCTTTATAACAGTAATTTAGTCAAATTACGGATGGCCAATGATAAAGCACAATATAAAGCAGTCAGAACAAGACATAATGTAGACAGGAAACAATAATGAGATTAACTGCTGCCTTCTCATCAGAAAATTATAGAAGTCAATAGAATATGAATTATGAATATCTTTATCATTATAAAAGGAAAATACTTCTTCCATAACTTTGTAATATGGAAACCCAGAATTCCCTACTCAGTAAAAATAACTTTCAAAAATGTAAATGAGATAAATATAGCTTAATACCATTAAAATGGAAAGAGCTGATCATCAGTTCCCTTGTACTGTAAGAAATATAAAAGTACAATGTTCATACTGAGGTAAGTTGGTACTACATGGCTACTCAGATTTACAGGAAAGAACATTAAGATCAGTAGAGGGTGGTTGGGTAGATGGCGACCAAGCCAGTCGGACTATGCAAGTTCCTCTTGTGAGTGAGTGAGTATAGGGGAAATTTTGTGTATGTGCTGGTGAGTGACTGGGCATGTGAGTGGCTGACTGGTGGTCAGGGCTCTCCTGGTGCAGTGGCTGGTGCCACAGTGGCTGGGCTTGGACCCTAAGGATTACTGGGATGCAGAAATCGAGTACCATTTTCTTTTCTTTTCTTTTTTAAAATCAACACACCCTCCCTGGGAAGAAAATGCTGGGAAACACTGTCTAAGTAGGGGCTCATGAGCAAATGGCCAAGCATGGTGCTGCAGCTTCTTACTTTGTCCCCAGCGCTTCCCAGGTTGCAGAAGCTGAGTACCATTATTTTTTTTTAAAAAAGGACAAAAGAGGTGGGGAGAAAATATTGCCCCAGGCTCTCCCTCACCAGGGCAGCAGGAGAGAGACTGCTGGCTACTGGCTTTGCCTCACCACTTCAGCACCTGACAAGGCACTATCTTGAAGGTGGGACAGAAAAGTGCTCTAACTCATTCACCACAGAGCAACAGACTCAATCTCTGTGACTGGCAGATCAATTACTGAGGGATTGATTGTGACCCAGAGGGAATATACTGAAAGCACAAACTTCGGAGGGACCTGATGAGTGCTGAGTTCTAGGCACTCCACCCCTCCCCTAATCCAGCCACCGGACAAAGGGTGTAGCTAGAAAAGGATGAGGAAGAACTCCAAAGAGATCAGTGGAAATTAATAACAAGATGACAAGCATGAAAAGCAGAATTAATCTAGCTGAAGAAAGAATCTCAGAACTTGAAGACCAGAATATGAAATTAACCCGAACTGTAAAAAACATAGAAAGAAGACTCAGAAAGAAAGAACAAAGCCTACAAGATGTGTGATTATATCAAGAGGCTGAACCAATGACTGATTGGTATCCCAAAAGAAGAAAGGGAAAATGAGAACAAATTGGAACAAGTGTAAGCCAAGAAAACATTCCCCATCTCACCAGAGATTGAATAGCCAAGAACAAGAGGTATAGAGAATCCCCACAAGACATCAAATGAGACCAACCCCTAGACACATAGTAATTTGTCTACACAAAGTAGGCACAAAAGAAAAAACCCTATAGGCAGCAAGAGAGAAAGATCAGACTACCTACTGGGGAAAACCAATCAGAATAGCAGCAGATGTATTGGCAGAAACACCACAAGCAATAAGGGACTGGAGCCCTATATTCAAAGTCCTCAAAGATAATCAATTTCAACTAAGAATATCCTATCCAGATAAGTTCAGTTTCATCAGTGATGGAGAATTAAAATCATTCCCAAATATCCAATCCCTAAGAGATTATGCAGCTTCCAGACCAGCTCTACAGGGAACTCTTAAAAACGTATTAAGCACAGAAGAAAGAAAGAAAAAAAATGACCATATACTTTCCAAGAGAGCAGCAGAGCACAGAATCAACAGAGAATACAGTGCAACAAGAAACTTGAGAACACACACATAGATTAACCCCAAAGCCAAAAGAAAACAAGCAAACAATGAAAAAACTTTATAAGAACATCATGACAGCAATAAACCATCACATTCAAAATCAGCCTGAATGTGAATGGACTAAATGCACCACTGTAAGACACAGAATGGTGAACTGGATAAAAATCATGACCCAATTATTTGCTGCATTCAGGAGACTCATCTCACTACAAGGGATGCACACAGACTCAAAGTTAAAGGATGGAAAACAAGTTTCCAGGCAAATGGATCACAAAAGAAGGAGTTGCAATCCTAATATCAGACAAAACAACCTTTAAGCTATCAAAAATGTAAAAAGATGCAAAAGGACACTACATAATGATAAAAGGTTCAATCCATCAACAAAAATATCCATCCTAAACATATATGCACCCAACATATGAGCACCAGCATTTATAAAGCAACTACTAAGTAAAATTATAGCAGGGAACTTGAATACCTCACTAACAGCCCCAGATAGATCACTGAGGCAAAAAATCAACAAGGAGATCTACAACCTAAATTTGAAACTAGACCAAATGGACTTAATAGATCCCTACAGATTATTCCACCCAACAACCACAGAATATACATTCTACTCATCACCACATGGAACGCATTCCAAGATTGATCTCATCACTGGCCATAAATCAAACATAAACATATTTCATAAGGTTGAAATCCTGCCATGTACACTCACAGACAACAGTGAAATAAAAAGAAATAACACCAACAGCATTTCCCCAAAGCTTACAAAGACATGGACACTAAACAGAATGATGCTGAACAACTACTGGGTCGACACTGAAATCAAAGCAGAAATTAAAAGATTCCTGGAAACAAATGAAAATTAAGAAACATCTTACCAAAACCTCTGGTATTTCATGAAAGCAGTTCTCAGAGGGCAATTTATATCTCTATGAGCACACATCAAGAAAATGGAAAATTCACAAGTGGAGAGCTTAAAAAATCATCTAAGGGAGCTGGAAAGAGAAGACCACCAAAACCTCAACTTTGACAGAAGAATTCAAATCACCAAAATAAGGCCCAAATATAGGACATGGAAGATAAAAATATAGAAAATATCAACAAAAGAAAAAGCTGGTTCTTTGAAAGAATTAACAAGATTGATGGACCTCCAGCCAGAATGACCAAGAAAAAGAGAGGAAAAGTCCAAATAAACACAATCAGAAATACAAAAGATCAAATCACAACTGACCCCAAAGAAATACAAAAGATTATTAGAGATTACTATGTACGCCTATATAGAAACAAATTCGGTAACTTAAATGAAATGGAGGACTTTCTGACATCACACAACCCTCCCCAGGTTGAAACAAGAAGACACTGAGATACTAAATAGACCAATAACAACGCAAGAAATTGACCCTGTCATTCAAAAACTACCCACAGAAAAAAAAAACCAAAACCAAAAAACCAAAACGCTGTACTGGATGACTTTCCAGCAGATTTCTACAAAATATACAAGGAGAAGCTGATGTGAATTCTTTTGAAAGTATTCCAGTTCATAGAGAAAGATGATATTCTCCCCAAATCATTTTACGAAGCTAACATCAGACTGATACCAAAAAAGGGTAAAAGATGCAACAAAAAAGAGAACTACAGGCCAATATCCCTTATGAACATAGATGCAAAAATCCTCAACAAGATTCTAGCAAATCGGATCCAAAGACACATCTCAAAAATCATACACTATGACCAAGTAGGCTTCATCCCTGGGATGCAGGGCTGGTTCAACAATTGCAAGATCATAAATGTAATTAAATACATCAACAGATGTAAAAACAAGAACCACATGATTATCTCATTAGATGCAGAAAAACCTTTTGATAAAATCCAGCATCCCTTCTTGATAAAAAACCTCAAACATCTAGATATAGAAGGAACATACCTGAAAACAGTAAGTGCCATCTACGATAAACCCACTGCTAACATACTGCAAGATGGAGAGAACCTGGAAACATTTCCCCTAAATACTGGAACAAGATAGGACTGCTCACTTTCACCCCTCTTGTTCATCATTGTACTGCAAGTCCTAGCTTGGGCACTTAGACAAGAGAAGGAAATACAGGATATCCAAATAGGAAAAGAGGAAGTCAAGTTATCCCTCTTTGCTGATGATATTGTCCTACACCTTGAAAATCCAAGAGAATCTGTCAAAAACCTGCTTGTACTGATAAAAGACTTTGGCAAAGTCTCAGGGTACAAAATAAATGTGCATAAGACAGTTGCGTTCCTATATACCAACAACAAGCAAGCAGAGAACCAAATTAAAATCACAATCCCATTCACAATAGCCACAAAAAAAAAAGAAAGAAATACCTTGGCATCTTCCTAACCAGAGAAGTGAAAGACCTTTATAATGAGAACTACAAAACACTGTACAAAGAAATCCAAGAAGATACAAACAAATGGAAGAATATTCTATTCCATGCTCATGAATAAGAAGAATCAACATTGTTAAAATGTTCCTCCTACCAAAGGAAATCTACAGATTCAATGCAATACCCATTAAGTTACCAACATCATCCTTCTCAGACCTGGAAATAGCAATACAGAAATCCATATGGAAACATAAATGATCACAATTAGCCAAAACAATCCTTAGCAAAAGAAGCAAAGCAGGAGGTATCACACTTTCAGACTTCAAGCTTTACTATAAGGCTACAGTAGTCAAAACAGCCTGGTGTTGGTACAAGAACAGGCACTTAGACCAATGGAACAGGATAGAGATTCCAAAAGCAAAGCCTCAATTTCTCAACCAACTTATCTTTGACAAAGCCTCCAACAACTTCTAGGGAGCGGAGAACCTATTCAGTAAATGGTGCTGGAAAACTGGCTGATCACCTGCAGAAGATTGAAACAGGATCCTTACCTATTCCCATCACAAAAATTAACTCTAAATGGATCAAAGACCTAAATATAAAACCTCAAACTATAAGATCTAAGAAAATGCAGGAGACACCCTTATGGAACTGGCAACCAATTCCTATTCAGAACCCTAAATACCCATACCTTAAGAAATAAGATAGACAAGTGGGACCTCATCAAACTAACAACCTTCTGCAAAGCAAAATAAACCATCAAGAGAGCAGGGATACAGCCCACAGAATGGGAAAAAGTATTTGCCAACTGTATATCTGACAAAGGTCTAACATTCAGGATGTACAAGGAACTCAAATGCGCCAAAAGGAGAAAATCAAACAGTCCCATTAAAAAGTGGGCAAAATACATGAATCGACACTTCTCAAAAGAAGACACATGACAAGCCAACAGACACATGAAAGAGTGCTCAGCCTCACTCATCATCAGAGAAATGCAAATCAAAACCACATTGAGATACCACCTAACCCCAGTAAGAATGGACATCATTAATAAAACAAACAACAACAGATGCTGGCTAGGATGCAGAGAAAAAGGAATGATTCTAGACTGCTAGTGGGAATGCAAACTAGTGCAATCTCTTTGGAAGACAGTGTGGCTGTATCTGAAAGAGCTAGAAACTGACCTTCCATATGACCCAACAATTCCCCTATTGGGAATATATCCAGAGGAACTCAAATCTTTCTTTAAAAAAAGATATCTGGCCTGTATGTTTGTTGCAGCTCTATTCACAATAGCAAAAACACGGAACCAACCATGTTGCCCATTGAAGCTGAAGTGGATAAAAAAATGTGGTACATATACACAGTGGAATATTATGCAGCCATAAAGAAGGCCAAACATATGGACTTCACAGCAACTTGGATAGATTTAGAGTCGATCATACTCAATGATCTATCACAGAAACAAAGAACAGAGTACCATAGATTCTCACTCATAAGTGAACCTTGAACAACCATAATACTGTAAGAAAGCAATTGGCAGTAATGGGAAACTGTCAGGGGATGGGGGGTGGGATTGGCAGTTGAGGGAAATGCTAGGTTAGGGAGGGTCATACTTCATCAACAAGGGTAACTGCATATCAACGTTTGTATACCTAATCCTGAATTGTACCCCGCATTTTAATTTTTCTAAAAAAAGATTAGCAGAAATAATACCTGTCCAGGGAAACAGAAAAGTCTATTTATCCTTCTTATATTTTCCCTCAAGAATAACTAACTGTTTAAAACAAAGATAATTGCACTGCAACATGAGGTTTATAACATATGTCAAACTATAAGATATAATAACATTGGCACAATGATAAGAACAATGGGGAAATAAATTATAGAATTTTAGGTTATTTCATTTGTGAAGTGTATAGTGGTGAGTGGCAAGTGTGAAGTAGGAAGTGTGAAGTTGGATTTGTGAAAAGTCATCTGTGCAGTGTGGTACATTATTATCTCAATAGATTTTGGTAATGTAAGGATGTATATCTTAACCTCAGGGGAACAGATAAAAATAAGTAAATTTGAGAATCGAATGGACAAAATAAAATGGAACTACATCAAAAACAAAACAAAACTCACCGGAAAGGAGCAACAGAGAAACAAAACTGAAGGGAACAGGTGAATTTTTAAAAAAGATTGTAACGTTAACCTTAACCATATAAATAAGCACATTAAATGTAAATGGTTTAAACACTTCAATTAGAAGTGAGAGACTGTTAAACTAGATAAAAACACAAGAGTCGATTATATGCCATTTACTGGAGTGGTGTTTTAAATAAAAGGTACAAATTCATTGAAAATAAAAGGATAAAAAAAGTTGGCACACAAACACTAATCAGAAGGACACTGAATTGACCATATTAATATCATAGAAAGTATACTTCAAAATAAAGTGGGATTAAGTGGGGACATTTTAAAGACACTTAGAAAAGTGAGAGAGTGAGTTACAGTTTAGGCTGAACAGGGCTGGAGCCAGGTCACAGGAGCGCTTCAGGATCTGCAGTCAGACCAATGTTGCCAGGTGTGCCTCTAAGTATCCAGGTGGGCATGTTTTCCAAGATTGCTTCTGGACAGTGGCTGGGAGAGGATGAAACTGAATTACAAGACTGTTTCAAGATCTGTGATACATCAAGACTGGCAAGTCTTCCTCCAAGGGCACACATGTATATCTTCTGCTGGTTTAGAGTCGGTAGGACTACTCTCAGAGCACAGTTGAAAAAGGAGCCTCCTGAGGTTTCAGTGGGTGTGACTCCTCTCAGTTCCTTTGGCAATGGTTCTGATGGCAAGATCAAGACCAAATGGGATGTAACTGAGTCCACAGGGGACAGAATCTTTTCTGGATCTGGAGCTGGGACCACAGTCGGCTTGCCTGCCACCTGAGTATAGGTCTGCCTTCTCAAGATGACTCTCTTTGGTCTTGGACTTCACTGGGCTTCATTTTGGTCTTGGGCTTTACTTTTACAACCTCCTTCCAAAATCCCAAAGCTCCTACATTGGCAGTTTTGTCTGTGTATATTGCCATGTTGGGATGCAAGTGCAGGATCCCTTATTCTGCTATCTTGTTCATGTCCTTGATGACCATTTAAAGTATACAAAAGTAGGCAAACTAGAGCTGAGTTAAAACTTACATAAATAACCCACATTAGTGTATGTTTTATAGTGAACTTTTGTCAGTTTTTGGTTTTGCTGAAAAAGTGAGCTCTTATAAGTTGCATAGCAATGGTAACTAAAACAGAGGTAGAATCCTTTAACCTACAGACTTTCTTTCCATCTAGTGAAGACAGGGAAAGGAGACATTATAGGTAAGATGAGGTGAGAAAATTCGAAAGAGAAAACAAGAAAAGAAATCACTGCTTTTACCAAAATTTATCAGATTTGGGGGGTAGTTTCTTCTTGAGTAAATGTTTCTCAATTGGATACATGCTTTTTATCATTTTCCAAAATCTTGAAAGAAATGTTTTGGTCAATGTTGTATAGTTTTATAATTGATTTTTAGAGAAAGGATTTGCTAAGTGCCACACTCAGTCATTCCTGAAGCAACATCCACATTTAATAGTTAAAAGAAAAAAAAAAAGAACACCTTTCGGGGGAAGGAATTAAAGATACCCATACTTGCTAATGAAAATGAAGAAAAGATACTAAAACAGCAGTAACATATTATTATGCTGGTTTTTTCTGAAGGAGAAAATATGAGGCAATTTTAAAACAGGAACATAGGAAAAATGAGTGCCTGAAAGAATGTCATTACATAACCTGAAGAAAGGAGAAGGCCCATCGAATCAAGTATTATATGCATGATTTTTAGAGTCTAAGGAATGCAAGTAATTAACATAAAGGAAATGCATCATTGGATATTTGTATCTTTATTCTTGTGATCCCCTTGAGTTACTTCAGACCTCTTGATTGCTTTTGTGCATCATCGGTTCCTGATTAAAAGGGGATAAATGATTCAAGTGAAAATTGCTCATATAAAAATTATGTATATTACTTCTGTCCATTTTCTTCATTTGCATTTCTCTTTTAGCTTTTTAGTCATAAATGATGGGAATGTAACAAGAAATTGTGCACAATAAAAAATTGTCTTCAGAATAAATCGGTTATAGAATAAGAATTCATGAGGGGGAAATTAAAAGAACTGTGATTCTGTAGTTTTGAATAGTGATTCCAGGGAAGAGATTTGGAGTTGGATAGATTCTCATACCTTTTTATTCATTCAAAAATCACTTATTGAGCTCTTACCAAGAGCCATGCACTGCTGGGGGACAAAGTAGAGGATAATAGAGACAGAGTTTCCTTCCTTTCTGGATTTGACATTCTAGTGGGAGGCAGGATGCAATCTTGGTAAGTAAATAAACTATAAAATATTCTAGAGGACATCAGTTTCATGGCTAGATATTAAATAATATATAGGGGAAGAGAAATAGTGAGAAATTATGCAATGTTAAATAGGATAGACATGGTAGATCTCATGGAGTTATAATTTGAAGAGAGGCAAAAGCAAGCTCTGTGAGCATCTAGGCAAAGAACATACCAGGCAAAAGGAAGGCTGGCGTGAAAGAGAAAGATTTTCTGGCATGTTAAATAGCAAAGTGAGTGTGGCAGTGGAGTGAGCACAGGAAAGAGTTGAGGAGATTAGTTCAGAGAAACAACAGAAGACCAGAGTCTGTAGAACTCTACAGTTTAATTCAAAGACTTTGGTTTTACTACACGTAAAATGAGAAGCCATTGGACAGAGAAGGAACAAGGTCTAATATTAATTAGCAAAGCTGATTAAGAGATCTGTATGTTATTAGGAAAAGGACAGGGACTCTTGAGTTGGTATCCTCTGTGTACCATTTTGGTTGAGCAATGAGTTGATATCACTTGTATGCCATTCTCTTAGTCTTTTGTTCATTCAATTTTTTTTTTGAGTTGGAATCTCACTCTGTCGCCCAGACTGGAGTGCAGTGGCCGCTTCCGGCCACCGCAGCCTCGACCTGCTGGGCTCCGGTGATCCTTCCGCCTCAGTCTTCCAAGTAGGCATGTGCTACCACGCCCGGCTGATTTTTTGATTTATTGTAGAGATGAGGTCTCGCTGCCCAGGCGGGTCTCGAACCCGCGGGCTCAGGCAATCCACTCACCTCAGCCTCCCAAAGGGGCGGGATTACAGGCTGAGCCACCGAGCCCGGCTTCATTCAATTTTTATTACCAATATTAGATAAAAAAGATCAAGTCCCAGCTTGTTAGTATGACATTCAAGGCTCATCTTGACATGTCCCTCACAGCTGCTTTTTAGTTCCATCACTCATTTCTCATCTGCTACTCCTCCTTCATCACCACTATTCACCACTCTGTATTTCAGATGTACTTTATGTGCTGGGTGGGCAAATACTAAATTTTGAGCATGCGGTTCTGTCTACCTTTAATATCCTTATTCGTCTGTGGAATTCCTGTTTCTTCTAGTGAGCATAGCACATCACATTTTATTGAAAATTTTCATATTCCTGTATCTTTCCCCCAATCCCCATCAACAATGCTTAGTATATAGGAGGCATTCTATGTGAGTATTGGAAACAGTGGAAACGAATCTAGCCATCTGATTCAAGTCGAGTCTAGTTACACTTATGCTAAAACTAATTCCAAAAAGAAATAAAGCAGTTTGCAATAAAAATCTATATTTCAAAGGATTTGTAAATGATAAACTTTGAGAAACTTTATTGAGAGTTAATGAAATACTAGGGAAGAAATGGGTATTGCACAAAACCTATGCTAAGCATATACTTTATTCAGTATGCTTATTATTACTTGATGCTAAATTGTATGCTGACGGCCAGGCATGGTGGCTCATTTTTGAAATCCCGGCTCTTTTTGAGGCCAAGGCAGAAGGATTGCTTCAGCCCCAAAAGTTGGAGACCCGCCTGAGCAACATAGCAAGATTTTGTCTCTACAAAGACATTTTAAAAATTAACTGGGCATATAGTGACATGTACCTGTAGTCACAGTCACTTAGGAGGCTGAGACGAGAGAATTGCCTGAGTCCTGGAAGTCAAGGATGCAGTGAACTGTGATTGTGCCACTACACTCTAGACTAGGTGTCAGAGTGAAACTCCAACTTAAAAAAAAATATATATATATATATATATATGCATTTATTTGCCTTTTATTTCTCTCCACCAGGATGATATCTCTATTAGAACAGAGACTTTGTCTATCTTTTGTAGTGCCATGTTCACATTTCCTAAAATATCTACTTATACATCTGTTAAATGAATAAATGATAGCAATAAATGAAGTCCAGGCTTAGATGTGAGCTGCTTCTTCATCATGCAATATCTTTTTTTTTGAAAAAGCAATTCTAATAAATTTCCCAAGAAAGATGAAATTGTTGACTTGTCATTAATTCCTTAGAGAAATCGCACTTAATTTCACAGTCTTACATAAAGACCTTTGTTGAAGATAACAATAATGTCTTTTTAAAAAAATTATTTTGCTATAACAATGGGAGGTACAAGTAAGGGTTAACTACACAAGTAGGCTGCATGGAGATAAAGTTTGGGCCTTCAACAGGTCGTCTCTTCACCTGGTTTAGGACCAGGTACCTTTGTGGTGTTACATGCTCTCTCCCAATTCTTCCCCTGGCAGTGATTGCCGTTCCTTCCCTTGTGCTAATGTGACTAGTGATCATGTCCCTTATGAGTGAGAACATGCAACAGTTAGTTCTTTGTTTCTGTGATAGATCACTGAGTATGATGGTCTCCAACTCCATCCAGTTCGTTGTGAAGTCCACAATTTTGTTCTTTATGACTGCATAATAAGCCATCGTATATGTGTACGTTTTCTTTATCAGTTCACTTTTGATGGACAGTGGAGTTGGTTCCATGTTTTTGCTACTGTGAATAGTCAGCAATAAACACGCACATGCAAGTATCTTTTTTGTACAGAGATGTATGCTCCTTTAGATATATTCCTAGGAGAAGTATTGCTGAATTGTATGAAAGGTCAATTTTTAATCCTTTTAGGAATCACCACACTATTTCTCATAGATGTTGAACTAGTCTTCACACTTGTGATCAGTGTAGAAGTATTCCCTTTTCTCTCTGCACTCTGGTGAACATCTGCTATCTTTTGATTTATTGATGTTGGCCATCATTACAGGAGTAAGATGGTATCTCATTGTGGTTTTGATTTTCATTTCTCTGATTGTTAGTGAGGCTGAGAGCATTTTTTAAATGTGTATGTTGGCTACTTATATATCTTCTTTTGAGAAATGTCTTTCATGTCCTTTGCACACTTTTTAATAGGATTCTTTTTTCTTTCGGCTCATTTGAGTTCCTTATAGATCCGGATGTTAGACCTTTGTCAGATACACAAGTAGCATTATTTTCTCATTCTATGGCTTGTCTCCCTACTCTCTTGATGGTTTCTTTTGCTGTGTCTTCAAGAATAAGTATTTAGAAATTTTGAAGTGCTCTTGAGGCAATTATTTTAACACTGATCCAACATTAAAGTCAACATAAGAGGTATTGTTAAGATTATATAAATTATTTATATTAATTATAATGACAATTAATTATGTTAACTTTTAATTGTATAAGCTTAAAGAAATATAACTCATAAGTAGATTTCTGTTTAATATTACTTGGGAAAAAATAGACTGCAAAGCCATGTGATAATAGGTAAGACCTCAAATCTTTAGTTTTCTTTCTCTGAAAGGATAAAATATTGACCTAATAATCACTGGTGTCTTTATTTCATTCATAAATTTTTGTTATTTTAAAGTTATAGATTGGAGCCAGTTTTCTGGCTAATGGTTAATTTTCTGGCTCCATATACTGAGTTCATTTTTACTTTGGCAACAGTCTTGGCACTGTTGCAATGTAATGGCAATTCTATGGGAATCACTTTATAATGTTTCAATATGATGATCTCAGGATGGGTTAATGAAAGGAAAATTGTCAGACATTCAGAAAGATGGGTTTCTTGTGATTCTGCCAATGGAGAGGATTTTTAAATTATTTTTGCCCAGAATGTACCTTGTCAGTGTTTTTTTTTTAAATTTTAATCAATATTTTTTATTATGATGTTGTGGGGTACAGTTAAGGGTTAGGTATAAAAATACATTTCATTCAGGCACCCTGTTGATAACAGGTGTTTCCCCGTCCCCAGACAGATATTTGCTACCATTAATCCCATCTCCCTCCCCATAGTTTCCCACTACTGTCAGTCATTTTCTTATAGCATTACATTGGATGCTCAAAGTCCATTATATGAGTGAGAACATGTGCTACTCGGATCTTTGTTTTTGCAGCAACCTGGATGGAACTAGAGTCTATAATACTGAGTGACCTTGTCAGTGTTTTCAGGACAATATTCTGATTTTGCATTGAGAGCATAGTCATTGCTTTTCTGGTCCACATGCATGAGGTGAATAAGGATGACTTGACCTCTCTTGCTCCCATTACAGGCATGTGGGCCTTGACTGGGCTATGCTGTTAACACATCCAATTCCTCCAGCAACAGAGGCAGGTTCAGGAGTAGAGAAGTGATTCAAGTCAGGCATTCGCTGTCACCTACAACCCAATTCTCTGACTTCTGTCAGCACTCTCAAGGAAGTGGATAGTCTCTTCTCCTGGAGAAGATGCTGTGGTGCTGATAATTTGGAGCTAATGGAGTCAGCCGGCAGAACCCATAATGTCTTCTACTCAGAATAACCAAAGAAAAAAGTAGATCCTTGGGGCATCATTTGGATTCACATACAACCAGCTCTAATCCTGGCTATATTAGCTTATACAAGCATCCACTTCTCTTTTAACTTAGCTCATTTGAATCAGGTTTTCTTTCCTTAGAAACTTAAAGAGTCCTAACTGTTGCAGGCACTAGGCAGCTTTATGATCGAAGACCCATCAGACAATCTTCCCACATTTCTTCTGTTTCTCCCTTGACTAAATGAAAATGCTAATTTCAATCCAAAAGTGATAAGATATAGAAAAGTATTTGAACAGACTATTAATTGACATATAAATTAAAGTCTGTGCTTAATATTTCTGGTTTTCATTTTTGTTTACACAGAAATCTCTCTGTATTCATGAAGGATATTGATTCTGGGACATTCTTTGGGTCCCCAAATCCTCAGATACTCAAGTCCCACAGTTGGCCCTAAAGACCTGTAGCTATGGAAAGCCAACTGTATTTAACTTTCCTAATGGGTTTTTGCTATTCTTGTGTGTCTGAAATGCACATCTGTAAGCTATCATTTATCTTTCTTCAATTATATGCCAGAAAATTTTTATAGTAAGGGATACACAAATAGAAGACATGGTTGGATTCCACAGCTTTCTCTCTGCTATGGGCAATTGAAGGGAGAGTACAAAAATGACTATTAAGTTGACATTGTTGAGTGTCCCAGGATAAGGGTAGAAAACATTTGGGAGTGCATGCTGAAGGAGGCAATTGCTTGTGGTTTGTTGGGAGACAGAATAAAAACACAAAAAAGTTCACGGGGGCAGAAAAGTTATTTTTCTGAAAAATTTGATTATGTGTCATGTACTGATCATATGTTATCTTGTTTATTTGTTGTCTAATTTATAATATAGGTAAGGAAATAAAGTTGATGAGAGTTTGAATAATTTTATTTAGATAATTCCTGAGTAAAAATTCAAACCCATGTGTAAGCCTAGAATTTATGTTGTTTATGACCTTTCAGGGTAAGGGGGATGTGGGAAGTCAGAGGAAGAGAGATGGGAAGTCTAGAGGTAATGAAAGTGACAGGGGTCCTTCATCAGCACTGGTGAGGTTTGGGCAGCCTCTGCACCAACGATAGCCAGTTCTGGGTATACGATGGGCAAATTGCAGGCCAGGTAATGGTGGAATAGAAATGGCTGTATTACTCACTGAAGATTTGGTAGTGTTCACAGTACCAGCTCGTTTGCAATTTCCAGGGCTCCAGTGAAGTATTTGAATAGTGCAGTGGCTCTGAAGAGTCCAGAATGAAGAAATGCATATCCGTTACATTTTGTCTTTTGGTTATTATCTGGATTTCCATTCTAATGCACATGCAATCTAAAATACAGATAGTTGCACCTATAGGCTCCTAATCTAGTTTTTATATCTGAAGTTTACTTTTCCCATTACAGTTGCAAGAAGAAGAATCATACAAGGTTTTACAAAATGCAGCTGTCATATAAAAGCCACATTTGGAGTTGCATACCTGTTAATTGTCTTTTTCCCCCGCTATGCCTAATTCAGAAAGGTTGAGGTCCTAAAAATAAATATTGTGAGAACTTTGATCTTAGGAATAAGATTTGCACAACAGTAGAGTTAAGATTAGTGCACATGAAGAGAGAAGAACTAACATTTAAAAATTTATTATATGTCAAGCACAGTGCTTGGGTTTGCAAGCATTGCATCAGTAGATTCTCTCAACAATCCTCTAAGATAACAGTTTTTAACTCCATCTCACAGATGAGGCTTAGAGGGATAAGCAATCTTTGCAAAATTATGGTGTATAAAGAAAGGGTAGCTCATTTTGAGTGTTTAACATGTGCTAGGCAGTCTGCTAAATGTATTACAGGGTCTGATATGATCCTCAGTGCACTATAGAATCCCCACCCTACAAATAAGAATTCAGGCTTGGAGGTCAAGGACTGCACAAGATCACACAGGGCTAATATTAACAGACATGCAACTCCAAAGTTGGCATTTATATGACAGTTGCTTTTGTAAAATATTGCAGGATTTGATTTTTATTTTTGTTATTTGAACCAGCAAGAAAACTCAACAATGTCAGTCAAGGTATTTGACTCTATTTGCCCCCAAACTGCCACTTTCTAAAGGCCTTTTTGTAAAATCCTGAAATGAAATGCATAGGTAATACAACCTAGCTACACATATAATTTCAGAAAAACCAACAGAAATGCCTGAATAGAATAAATAAATAAATCAGTCTTAATAGAACAAAATCTATAATCCAGTAGGTAACATGCTCCTGTATTGTAAATATTTTATCATGGCCATCCATATTTATTATTATTATTGATATTTTATGTGCAATTACTCACATGCGAACACTCTAGTAGAAGACTTAACAAATTGTTGGTGTTTCCAGTATTGTAGAATATGACAGCAGTCAACACAGACTGATCCGAGTGACAACTCAAATGTCATAAAGGCGTTACTGTCTGTAATTTTCTCAATGGGAAACAATTGTTAGTAACATTCTAAAAATATCAAATTACAAATTTTTTCGCTTTTGCATGTAACTGTACTACTGTTTTTGAGAACCACCGTCATTAAGTTATCAAACATCGCCTCTATCTGAATCCCCTATGAATGTAGAACCATAACAGGTAAGAGTCGGTAGAGATGGAGGAGCAAGCAAACTGCTACTTAATTGAGTCAGTATTTCTTAAATATTAGCTATATCGTTGTCATCATCAGGATGCTTGTCTTATATACAAAATATCATTATTTCATATTTTTTCTTTTAACTAGTTCACTCTTTGCCACACATTTTCACTTTAAAAAGAAATATTATTAAATAAGAATCACTTACCATAAGCGAAATGTAAACTTAAAAAAATGTAATGAATAAAGATGATGTTTTTGAATTCTAGCCAGATTCTTTTGCCAGGCAAAAAGTCTCAGCCTAATGTCTATTCTCCTGGTTAATCACCACATTAAGCCTAATTTGTCTCCTCAGAACTGCAGAGCCCTAGTTCTTTGTATGGTTTCCAGAAGACTATTATTCCCTTTACTTCATAATGATTCAGTTGCATTATTTCAATTTCTGCCAGATAAAGACAGTGTTTCCTTTTGCTTAATGGTAAAACACATCATTTTTTCCTGAGTATATCACCCCCTCTTCTTTTTTATAAAGATAAAATATTGTGACATATTTTTGATACTGAGCAGTATTTTACACATTTGAAACACATTCTTTCTAGTCTTTTGTACAATTCTCCAAGGTATGCCTCAAAACTCCCATCTTAAAGATGAGGAAATTAAGATATAGAACATTTACATTTAATTAATGTGCCCAAAGTCTCACAGCTGCTTAGTGGCAATGCCAGGATTCCAACTCAGTGCTATTACAAAGCTTAGAGAACTCTTACTATTTCTTATGTAAATTGTCCGTGGAGTTAAAAACCATAGTTACATAGACTTCCTTAACTGCAAGGAGAAAATAAAGTGAGGTTGTTTAAACTCCTCTTTGCCTAAACAGAGATATGTTAGCTTTAACCTAGTGGTGTATCAATAAAATCTTGAGTTTCATTTTAAGTGTCATCCCGTTAGTTAAGAAGAGGGTAACTAATACACATTAACCTGATATGATAGCTCTAATATTTCTCAGTTGCTCTAAAATATTCCACAGGTACTGCTTCTAAAGGGAGCCAGAGTCTAGTAGCAGATGAATAAAAACAGATGTTGGATGCTTGACATTAGCATGTCTCCTACTTCACTGAGAAAATACACATCACAGCTGCCATATTTTACCTGCATCTGCACGTTTTCTTCATTCCTTTCAGTCATAATAGACAATGTGTCCTTCCCTAAATAAGCTAATCTGCTTCCTGTATTGTGGATTTGATCCTCTCTCAGAGACCTTGCTGCAATGATTTGAGCTCACTATTCTTACATATTCTCAATCTCTTCTCTCATCTAACTCCTTTTTATCATAATTTATACATGCCAAATTCCTTTTCTCTCTGCAAATCCTGTCCTCTTTTGGGTTATTCCACCAGCTCCATGGCTTTAATTGTCATGTATTTACTAATTAAGCCCAAGTCTCTCTTCCAAGTCCAGACCCTTTTTAACTTCAGACCTATATATACAACCATCCAAAGGACATCATCAACTGGGTGTCTCACAGTAGTCAAATTCACCTTCCTCCTCTGAGTGTTGCTCATCCAGATGAGTTATCAACTTCTAATGTCTCTCAAGTGAACCCTGTCTAGAGGCTTCCATTACTGCTGCTACCTTAACTCCAATTCCATTGTCTTAGTCCTTTTTCTGCTGCTATAATAGAATATTCGAGTATTCTTTAGAACACCCGAGTATGAATTTATTTGGCTCATGGTTCTGAAGACTGGAAAATCTAAGCTCATGGCACCGTCATTTGGCAAGGGCCTTCATGCTACATCCACATGGTGGAAGGGCAAGCAAGCATGTGAGGCAGAGAGAATGGAGGTCAGGACTTCATGTTTTTGTCAGGGATCCCCTCCTATAATGCAAACATTAATCTATTTATGGTATCAGGGCCCTCATGACCTAATTGTCACTCAAATGTCCCACCTCTTACTACTATTACCATGGAAGTGAGATTTCAGCATGAATTTTGTAGGGGACATTCAAACCATAGCACCTATCATCTCTCCTTGTGCCTGGATGACTGCAACTGCTCTGCAAGCTCTCTTCCAGGAGCTCTATGTTTTCTATTCTATTCTCCATACGGCCATCAGAGTGGCCATCAGAGAAAGTCAGTCTGAGAATGTTCTTGCACTGCTTATAACCTCCAAAAAATGCTAATTACTAAGCATGGCACATAAGTCTTGTCTCTTTCCTGTATATCTGCCTCTAGTCTCTTCTGCTTCCCCTGATGACAGCAGAATGCCTGTCATTCCTCCTAGCTAAGGCCTATGACTCTTGTCTTCTCATGTTCCTCACACAATAGACCAACCTTTCTCTGTCCTGTCTATTCTGAGTACCCATCTAGCAGTTACAATGTTTAAGCTATCAAAAGGGCATAAGTATTTCCATTTACAAGAAGAAAATGGAATCATTAAAGAAGTAACACCAACTGCCTTTCGGTCCATGCTTAAGAAATATTAATTTTTTGTGTGTTTCAAATGTGTCATCTTCTTTATCCTTCTTTTGTATCTCTGCTCCTGTTTATGCCTACCGCCCTCTGCTTCCATCTAATTTCTCTCCACTTGTATGGGTAGTGCCCAGAAGGAAGTCAGTAGAATTATGACATTTTGGAAGAGATGATGCACAAAGATCCAGAGCTTATATGCTGGTCCAAGAATGAAATAAAAGGCAGTGGTCATAGAAGTATTGATGGGTTTGGAAGTGCAAAAGCCATTCAGGAACCCTAGATGTCTATGCACAGATTCTATACTAGGGAACATAGTTCATGTTCTAGAATGTTTCTTAAGAGCAAAAGTCTGTTTTTAATTACTTGAGATACAAATATTCACACTGCATTTCAGATATGCCTAGAAATTCTGGGAAGATAAGAAAAATAGTAGAGATAATACTAGTGGCAATAATAACAATAGCATTTATTAAGTACTTATCATCTGCCAAATACTTAGTGATTTGTACTTTTTTTAACCTTCACAGCATCCTTATTAATGTTCAATGACTTGGCAAAAGACACATAGCTAGTAAATAAAAAAACAGGATTCAACCAAATGCATTCAGACTCCAAAACCTGTGCTTGTAAGTATATTTACTGCAGCTTCACAGAGATGGGATGAAAGTGGAAGAAAACAATATATAATTACATATATCTCATAAATATGATATACACATATGATATAGTATATAATGTGTGCTAGTCATAATTTTAATACATATTTCCATACACTATATTATATGTATATTTTATATATTTATTAGCACTCTCAAGGAGGCAGGAATAGTGTTAAGCATACATTATCTCATAATTTTGATGCATTACATATGCTATTATTATACATAATGATAGGTGGAGCAAAGTTAAAGATATTTTGTTTAGATGTTTTTTTGTCTGAGATCTTGAAGTCAAGGAAGAGATTTTATTTGAATGCTGGGGTGCCTAGCATCAAAGACAATGCTTTGCCACTATGCCATATAGAACACATAACTCATAATACGACATGAACCAAAATATCTGAGAAGAGATTTTATGAGTGAACTAGAGTGATTCGAGTGATCCAATTCATAGTTTCTCCTAGGGTTGAGCTCAATTTTTTAAGGAACGATATATAGTATGGGTTTGCTTTGATGTGAGAGTGAAACATCTCCCACAATGCTATCAGCAGACTCTTGAAGTACTCAAAAAAGGAAACCCTGTGAACAGTAGTGCCATGCAGTGGTTAAGAACTTGGGCTTTTCAGCCAGAGTGGGAGTTGAATCTTAGCTGAGTTACAACTCTGTGATCTAGACAAGTTGCTTTACTTTGTTATGTCTCAATCTTTTCAGCGTTAAACTAGAGACAATAGTAATTCCTCTGTCCAAGATTGTTTTATAGATTATGATACAAAAGGAAAAATTTTCAGCAAGTGTCTAGAACCTATTAAGTGGTTAGTAAGCTTTCGTTATTATTGCTTCACCATGTAGCTTGAGATTAACCTTCACAGTGCTCATCTCTATGCCTGGATTTTGCCCTATCTTGCCATCATGAGCTCCTTTATCTCAAGATAAAGAAAATACATTCTTCTTCCTAAAACATCATCATATACCTATCCATTTATTATTTCGATGTGTCCGGCATTCCTCAAAAGACTAAGAATGAGTAACAGCATGGATTTATGTCCTCTAATGACTCAAAGACAAACAGAGGTAGGAAGCCACATATTCAAGTAGCATAGAACAGTGTGAAAATTGCTACAGTTCAGGTGTTCCATATGGCAATTTCTTGCCATCCTTCACAAAGAGTAAGTGTGGATATCACTTCCTATTTGAGTCCTCCTCTGATTTCCCCATGTGAGAGAAAAAACAGTTTTCATCTTCAGCTGTCACCATTATGTTACTTGCTCACTGAAACCACAATACTTAATTGCTCATATTAAATAAATGGCTATTTGAAGGCTGAGACCTAGTGTTTTGTTTGTTCATTTTATTTTTGGCCCTTTGTCAGGGCTTTATCATTTTGAAAAGTGTCCAGATGGCAGGAGACTATTAGATGTTGGATGATGGAGGGAAAGAAGGGGTTGACTGGGTGGATGAATAATTCCAATGGAGACACAGGGAAATAAAACATACATTCTATTGATAATAATAGAGAAGGAAGACTTTCAAGTATGGGGCGCTTGAGTTATGTGTAAAAGATGGGTGAGATTTCAACACAGGAAGTCGATATGTGGTGCTTGGAAGACAGGGTGGCAAAGGCAACCATTCTAGGCAGAGAAAAAGCACAGATTGAAGTACAGAAGCATGGGATTGAATGATATATCAACTGAATAGTGAGTAGATCAGTGCAAACCAAGTTGGGATTGAAAACTGGCAGGGAAGGGCAGAGGAACAGAGATAAAATTGGTTTCAGACTATGAAGGGCCTTGGAAACCACTAATGAATCTGGACCTTCAAACCAAAGCAGTTCCTCAACAGGTGAACCTGGTTGCCTTTTTAAAAAGCTTAGCCATAGTTGAGGACATTATTTTCTCACTTTCAGCTAAGTACTAAGTACTTGATTAAAACTGAGAACAGGACGACAGCTCCAGCGGTATTTCCGGGGAGCCTAAATCACAGGGTTTTGGCATCTCTGAATGTAAGGGAAAATTGAAATCACTTCAATACTCATTCATGCTGAAACTACTTTTAGAATTTCCAAGAAGAACAATTGAAAACACAAATCTGTCTCCTAACAATGCTCATGCTTTGAGATTCTTTCTGCTTTTATTCTGGTGAATAAGACAGGATGGAAGGAATAACAATACCTGGTATGTCCTTACATTACATTTGCAGAGCACTCTCAAAAATGATCTCATTTGATCTTCATAAAAACCTGTAAGCTAAGCACTATTACCTTCATTCAGCAGCAAGCAACAAGCACAGAAATAGTGAAGCAGGCAAGATTTGATTGTCTCACCTCTCCTTTTCTCTGACCCTCCCAGCTGGGCAAGGTCCGAGAATATCCACATACAGATAAAGACTCCCTCGGGTGTCCAAATCAACCACAAAAGAGGCAGAAGGTGAAGGGGCTATGTAACATGTGTTGACAATCTGCTCCATTGGACACTTTCCATGGTTATAATTATACAATCCCATCACTACTCCTGGACTTAAGTATAATTGTGTCTATTCTGTAGAAAATGACACAGAAGCTCAGAGAGGCTAATAAACTTGTTTAGGTTATCCCAGTTGCAAAATAGTAGAACCAGATTTGAACCTTGATCTGTGACTTTCAACATACTCTCCATTTCATCTCTCACAGTGTAGTGATGTTAAAGAGTATAAACTCAGAACTCAGACTACCGTGTTTGACTGCTAACCAGCCTTATGACCTTGAGACAGGCTTTCTAACCTTGAAAACCTGTGCTTCAGGTTCTTATCTTTAAAATGGAGGTTCTACTATTACTTACCTCTTAGAGTTGTTCTGTAGATGAACTGTGGTGTCACATAAAATTCTTAAGCAAGCCCTAGCACAAAGTCAGCACTTGGTAAATTTTGTCTATAGCTATCAATCATCTTGTAAGTCTTAGAATTAACTCCCTTCTGCAGACCCATACCTGATCCAGAAACAACCAGCTTCTCTGGTGCTAGATCACAGTTGTCAACTGCACTGGACACAGAATCTCAAAATGAATCAGCCTAGGAGCCCACCTGGTCCCCAGTCAAGTTCCCTACAACTCCCATTGTGCCAGCCCAAGCGAAATACCAGAATTTACCACATGGACTTCTTGTCTTCCAGTCTCCCAGAACCCCAGCTCACTGGATTAGAGTGTTTGAAATTCAACTAGCTTTTGCTAGACCCCTTTCACAGAACAATGTCCTAATGTCAAGTCTCTAACATGCTGTCCAGCGTTCCTTTTCTTTTACATATCCTTGGAACAATAAATCTTGCCCTATGTGGCATTTGCATTATTGAAGACTGATTTCGTTACCTCCTGGCTTTCTCCTCCTCCGTGTCAGGAACTATGAGATGTCACAGGAAAATAACTCCAGTCAACCAAGCATGGTTTCTGTACTCAGAGTGAGTAGCCAGATTTTAAGCAAACATACAAATAATTATTTAATTATAGTTAAGAGCATTTCTTAGAGGAGAGATAGAGAATTCTTTGAAAAAACAACCAGAAGACTTCACATACTTGAGTAGGTTAGGGAAAGGCTTCTCCTTTTTAAAAAACATTTTTATTTTTGAGCTGGAGTCGCACTCTGTCACCCAGGCTGGAGTGCAGTGGCATGCTCACGGCCACCACAGCCTCAGACTGCCTACTGGGCTCAGACTTCCACCTTAGCCTTTCAAGTAGCTGGAACTACAGGCATGTGCCACCATAACCGACAAATTTTTTGATTTATTGTAGAGATGAGGTTTCACCAAGTTATCCAGGCTAGTCTCAAACCCGGGGACTCAGGCAATCCTCTCACCTCAGCCTCCCAAAGTGCTGGGATTATAGGCATGAGTCACTATGCCTGGCCAGGAAAGGCTTCTTAAGGAATTAAAAACACAAATGAACTATAAATCTAAGGATGCAATTTCACTTATCCCTGCTTTATTCAGATATAGTATAAGTATGTGTTCATATATACACATAGTTATACACATATGTATATGTGTTTGCATATATGTGGTCTGACAATTAAGTTCACAAACTTGCCTCCATGTGCCTTTGTTGGCAGCACTGAACATGTAATTCGGTAAGGTTTCATGCGGCGGTGTCTTGCTGGGTGATGTTCATTATTATTTTTATTCTTTCTAAACAATGTTTTATTTTTCACCAATATTAGTATACTATTTTTATTTTCATAATACCATAGGCAAACTTAAGAGCTGATATAGTAATTTTAGCTGCAACCAAATTTTAAAACACAGATTACAGTGAATCACATAAAACTGTGGTTAAACATCACAGTTGTTTTCTTTTTATTGTTCTTTTAAAAAATAAGGGAACCAGGGGCTCTCATTTGGATATAAGTGTTGGAATCACTTGAGGAGTTTAAAACAATAAAACAAAAAATGTACTTACAGATTGAAATGTAGTAAAATAAATAATTCTCACTGCTTCATCAAAGACATTCTTAAATGAAACTTATTTTCACTTTGAGTGTGTGACAATGAAGAATAATATCTCTATTAGTACAGTTTGGTGCCATTGTCTTAATTTGTGCTCAGGACCAGCATTTTTACCCATCATTGCTTTATACCATTAGTGCAAACATCAACATAGTGAAAAAGACAAATAACATCTTGGTATTATACATTTGATCTCCCGAACCCCCTCTAAGTGCTTTGGGGACCAAGGAATTTGCAGAACACACTTTGAAACTGCTGGTCTCTATGAACTTGATAAAGTTCTAAACTAGGGCAGGTGCAGTAAAAATGGAAAAGCAGGCATGTACAGGAAAGAAAAATTTTAGTAGGTTGCATGGGATTTGTTGAAGTACATGTGAGAAGTAGAGAGGAAAGAGGGAACAATCTTGTTGAAGATAACTGACTACCTGCTATCAGCATATGGAACAAAAGAAAACTGTAGGCTAGATCAGCAGTGGGTCTATCTATATGTGGTTTTAGAGACACACCGCCAAAAAGTAATTTTTCCTAAGAGAAAAGAGACTTGCATTATTGTTGTTGCATGTTTTTGTGTGCCATCATGAGAATGTTGGAGCTTGAATTAGAACAACAAACAAACATTAAATTTCTTGTTAAACTTGGCAAGAGTGGAAGTGAAATCAGGGACATATTAGCCCAAGTTATGGGGATAATGCCATGATGAAAACAACAGTGAACAAATAGAGTAAACATTTTTCTGAGGGCAGAAAAGGCGTCACTGATGAAGAGAGGTTAGGACAGCCAGTATAAGCAGAACTGATGAAAACATTATCAATATTTTTCAAATTGTGTGTCAAAATCATCAGCTGACTGTGAGAAGCACAGCAGACCACACAAACATCAATAGAGAAACAGAACAATCTTGGCATGAGAAAGTTGTGTGCAAAAATGGTTCCAAAGAAGCTCTTGCATCATGACAATATACCAGCTCATACAGCATTGTCTGTGAGGGAGTTTTTAGCCAGTAAACAAATAACTGCATGGGAACACCCTCCCTACTCACCTGATCTGGCCCCCAGTGACTTTTTGTCTTACCCAAAGATATAGGAAATATTGAAAGGAAGACATTTGCTTTGCTGGGTGGACTAGGCATGGCATCAGTACATAGCTTCCCAAGGGGAGTCCTTCGAAGGTGACCATAGTAATATTCAGCAATGAGGTATGTAGCACTTTTTCTAGGATGAGTTTGCAAACCTAATTTTCAGACCTTGTGTGTGTGTGTGTGTGTGAGACAGAGAGAGAGAGAGAGAGAGAGAGAGAGAGAGAGAGAGATATGCATATTTATATTCCCATTATATATATGCTACTATGTGTTTTGCAAATAATGAAGAAAAGAGTAATAATCAACCTTAACAGACACCTGCAGCTGTGATACATTTTCAAGTTTACACATGAGTGAACACTATAACATTATTTTTAAAAAGTTTTATTAAGTACATGCCAGGTACCTTGCTAAACATGTTGCATTAATTTAATTTTCTCAACCTAATTAAACTCATGAGTAAAAAAATTACAGCAGAATGATCCTCACCACAAACTGGAACTGTGCAGCCATCTGAGTGGGCGAGGTTATGGTGTTGCAATGAATTCTCTCTCATAGCTTCATTATAAATGACCACAAACCGAGTAGCTTAAAACCACCTATTTATTAGCTCACAGTTCTATAAGTCAGAAATCTTTATGAGTCTAAATTCTTTCTGTAGGGTCCCATAAGGCTGAAATTGAAGGGGCAGGCAGGTGGGGCTTCTTTCTGGAGGTTCTGGTGGGGAGAATTCACTTCCAAACTTACTTGAGTTGTTGGAAGATGACAATTTCTTGCTGGCTTTTGATTTGAGATCACTTTCAGCTCTTACAAGCTTTTCTCAGGTCCTTCCATTTGATCCTTTTCATCTTAGCAGCAGAAAAAAATCTTCTCATTAAATTTTCCTCATGCTTCAAATCTGCCTTCTTCTACCACCCAATCAGAAAAAATTCTCTGCTTTTAAAGGACTCATGCAATTAGATTAGACCTGTCCAGCTAATTTCTTTATCAGCTGGTTAGTAGCCTTAATTACTTCTGCAAAATCCCTTTAGCCATGTAAGGGATCATGATGTTTGGAGTAACACCAGGGGGCAAAGGTTATGAGAGTACGTAGAATACTTCCTACCATGTGTAACAAACAACCCCATCATTTCAGTGGCTGGTACCCATTAAGGCATAGTCTTTCCTTATGAACAAGTCCATCATGTATTGGCTGTGGCCCCATTCTACAATTCCCTCCCTCTAGAAAACAGACTGGTGGAACAGACACTGTCTGGAATAACACGAGTGCACAGATGGGGATGTGCAAGAGGATGGATCACATACCAGTTCTTAAGACTCTGCCCAACAGGCACCTGTATCGCTTCTGATCACATTCCATTGACCAAAGAAAGTTACATTCCAGAACTCCTTCCACGAAACCAGGGAGGTACAATGTTACTATCTGCCTGAGGAATAGAGGACCAAGGAATATTTGAGGGACACAATTAGTACATGACACAGTTCCTCTTTTGCTCACCAAATCTGTGGCGCTCGTTCCTTCTAACACACAAAATGTACTCACACCTTCTCCCCTCCAAGGAAGACAACCCACCAGTCCCATCAATTGCATATCAATTAAAACTTCAGGGTTTAGGAATATGCAAGAGTCTTGACATCAAGAATTAAGCATGATATTCTCTGTAATAAGTCTAATGACACCCTCAGTGTTGTTGACCTCATTTGACAGAGAAACTTCACTTGGCTTCAGAAGATTAAATCATAACCGATAAGAGATAAAGCCAGGATTTAACTCTAGATCTCTGTTTTCACAATAACCTTGTTGCTTTATTTCCAATCAACAGAGTGGGAAGCAATACGAGGAGTGTAGCTTGCCTTCTAAGATCATTATTCTACATGGGAGCCAAGTAAATACATGAAAAGCCATTTTACCTTGTGGTCATACTATCATAAAAACCAGCACAGTGCTGTGAGGGTGATGGGAACATTGGACATTCTGCTCCTCCCGCAAGTGGGTGGTGAGAGAGGGTAGTGGAGCACATTTTTGAATAATTAGAAGTTTCCCAGGTAAGAGGAAAGCAAGAGAAATGAGGGGATTTTAGAAATAGGAAAAGGGATGGCATACACAAGGAATAGAAGAAGGAGTGGGTGGTGATCAGTGGGGTGTCTGGTTTCGTATGTGAAGAGCCGCAGCTTGAAATGCGCATTGGCTAGTACCAGCTGTACAGGACAGTGTATGCTCTGCTGAGGAACTTGAACTTAATCCTGTGACAATCACAGAAGGGTTTAGGAAAGAGACTCTGTTAATCCAGGTCTTCCAAGAAGGAGATGTCAAAATGCGATGAGACATGGAAGCATATAATTAGGAGAAATGCTTGTGAAACAAAACAAGAAGGGAGCCAGGGATGGCGATGAGCGTGACACCCAGTGGATAAGAGTTGGAGAGAAGGTTGGGTGGATGTTTCCTAGGGTTCTAAGGTCAACTGAAAATGTCTCAAAGTGATAAATTATGAAATAACGGTATAGGCATATTTCAAGAGAAGTAACTGTTTGAAAAAATAAAGAAGACTAAAGTAAAAGTACTTATCTGTGAGGAGATGGAGGGGAGTGAAAGTTATGGAACTGTGAGCCCTTGCTCAGTATCCTCCACGGTGTGAGTGTGAGTGTGTGTGTGCGTGTGTGTGTGTGTGTGTGTGTGTGTATGTGTAATTGAAAATTGTGTTCTTTTTCTAATCTGTATAGATTAGAAGACAGTATCATTCGTGATGTGGATTTGAGGTGTCTTCTACATGAGGCAGGTTCGGCATGAATTACCTAGCCTTTTTCTTCAGGTCATTTTCTTTTTCCTAGAGCTATTTGGGGATTTATGTACTATGCAAAAGAATGTATTTAATGTAATCTTTCCAAGTGTGCCTATTAGTTGCCATCCTTTCTTCTTGATGAATCCTCACCCATTTCAGCCTCTGTGTGCAATTTGAAAGAAGGTGCCTGACATGGCTTTAAAGGGAGAATAAGAAACCTCGAGTAAAAGTGGCACTGGGGCAGAGAGTGGGGACCTTGACAATGAGGACTTGAGCAGATGCGATGAGCTGGTGTCCACATAAGGGGATTTTTCAAAGGAATGACTGTGGAAAAAACTCTTAAGAAGCAAAAAATTGGCCAAGTACAAAGAGCATGGACATGAATGATCTGAGAAAACAAATGACCAGAGCAGGTTGATGAGTGAAAGCCGAGAGAAGACTGTGACCAGATACACCATGTAGGTCTGACTTCTCTCTCACCTTTGCACATGTGCACATGCACACATGCACACACACACACACACACACACACCCCTTCTATGCACACATTGTCTGTTTGTACGTGGTGCTGTGGCATTTGATTCTGATTATATCACATTACTTCGATAATGCCTCATATGGTTGAAATGAAGACCCAGATCCCTGTCTAGCCACCCAAAGTTCTCCCATCCATTCATTCAGATATTAGGAGAAAGCATCAGAGCCTCATGGTCTTTCCAGTTCTTTTTCCAGACTGATTATTTGAGTTCCTTTGGGTATATTTCCAGTAGGGGGATTGCTGGGTCATATAGAAGGTCAATGACTAATTCTTTTAGAAATCGCCACACTGTTTTCCAAAGAGGTTGCACTAGTTTGCATTCCCACCAGTAGTGTAGAAGCGTTCCTTTTTCTCTGCATCCTTGCCAGCATCTTTTGCTGTTTATTTTATTAATGATGGCCATTCTTACTGGGGTTTGGGGGTATCATAATGTGATTTTGGTTTGCATTTCTCTGATAATTAGTGAGGTTGAGCACTTTTTCATGTGTCAGTTGATTGTCTGTATATTTTCTTTTGAGAAGTGTCTATTCTCATCTTTTGCCCACTTTGGAATGGGCACGTCTTTCAGCATGTCTGAGTTCCTTGCAAATCCTGGATATTAGGTCTTTGTCTGAGATGTAGTTGGCAAATAGTTTTTCTCATTCTGTGACTGTCTCCCTGCTCTCTTGATGGCTTCTTTTGCTTTGCAGAAACTTTTCAGTTTGATGAGGTACCACTTGGCTATCTTATCTCTTATGGTATGGGTACTTGGGATTTTGATCAGGAATTGGGTGACAGTTGCAGTTTCCATAAGGATGTCTCCTGCATTTTCTAAGGTTCTTATAGTTTGAGGTTTTATGTTTAGGTCTTTGATCTATTTAGAGTTGATTTTTTGAGTATGGTGATAGGTAGGAGTCCTGTTTCAATCTTCTGCATGTGGTCAGCCAGTTTTCCCAGCACCATTTACTGAATAGGTTCTCCTCTTCCCGGTGATTATTGGTGGAGGCTCTGTCCAAGATGTGTTGGTTGAGAAATTGAGGTTTTGTTCTGGAATCTCTATCCTGTTCCAGTGGTCCGTATGCCCATTCTTGTACCAATACCAGGCTGTTTTGATTATTGTAGCCTTACAGTAAAGTTTAAAGTCTGGCAGTGTGATACCTCCCACTTTGTTTCTTTTTCTAAGGATTGTTTTGGCTATTCATGGTCGTTTATGTTTCTATATAAATTTCTGTATTGTCATTTCCAGGTCTGAGAAGAATGATGTTGGTAGTTTAATGGGTATTGCATTGAATCTGTAGATTGCTTTTGGTAGGATGGACATCTTAACAGTGTTGATTCTTCCTACCCATGAGCATGGAATATTTTTCTATTTGTGTGTGTCTTCTTGGATTTCTTTGAACAGCGTTTTGTAGTTTTCATTGTAAAGGTCTTTCGCTATACTGCTAGAGGTGAGGAGGACACAACATCAATAAGGTACCTGATCTCAAACCAGGCAATGTAGGGACCAAAGGGAGGCCCAAACTTTACATGTTTGATGACCACTTGTATACCTAATCCTGAATTGTACCCCACATATTTAAAATAAAAAAATAATGATATACCATTCTATTCTAGGTTTCTTTCTATTACTATTTAAGTTATATATAGTTTTTCATTTTTTCTACATTTAAGCTTTCTATATCTTTACATTTTAGGTGTGCTTTTGTAAAGACTAATAGTTAGATTTTATTGTTTACTATAACATTTTAATTCTGTATTTTGAACTAATCTTAGACTTATAAAAAAGTTGCAAAAAATGGGCAGTATTCTTTATATCTCTTGTTCCACTTCTAATGTTAGCAATTTACATAATCACAGTGCAATTATCAAGAACAGGAATCTAACCTTGGTAAAGTGTTATTAATTGAACTACAGACATTATTTAAATGTCTCTAATTTTTCCATTAATGTCATTTTTTCTATACTAAGATGCTTTTGAAGATCAGACTTTGCATTTGCTTTTTATTTATCCTTGATCTCCTCTGTTCTGTAACAGTTCCTCTGACTTGCCTTGTCTTTTATGACTTCGACACTTTTGAAAAGTACTGACCTGTTATTTTGTAGAATGACCCTCAGTTTGGGTTTGTCTGATGTTTTCTCATGATCGAAACATGGTTAGGCATTTTTAGCAAGAAATAGCACAAAAAAATCATGTGTTATTTTTAGTGTATCATTAAAAATTAAAGAAATATTTTAAAAACTGCAAAAAAGAAAAAGAGAAGAGTCTGATTACACAAATGAGGAAGAACTAGTGAAAAAACACTGGTGGTCTCCAAAACCTTAAAGATTTGACACCAACAAAAGAGCTTCCTTGATCCCAAGCAATGAAACCCATCGAGAATGACTTGTCACTGATGACAGAGCTAAAACTATGAATGACAAAGACAGTCAAGGAGAGCTATGAGAAGATGGACACACATCATTCAGGCATTAAAAACAGTGCAGGATGTGAAAGCTGAGCTGACCAATATAATAAAGATCCAATCTGAACTGGAAATGAAGAATTCTCTTCTAGAATTTCAAAATACAATGATGAATCACCTAAGCAGAGGAAAATATCTCAGAGCTTCAGAACTGAACCAATGAACTAACCCAGTTCATCAAAAATATGGAGAAAAGTCTCAGGAAGAATGACCAAATCCTTCAAAAGGTTTGGGATTATGTAAAGAGACCAAATCTATGATTTATTGGTAACCCTGAGAGAAAAGTGGAAACTGAGAACACCCTGTAGCAAGCCTTCCAAGAGATCATCCAAAAAAATTTCCCCTATCTCACCAGAAAGGTGGCCATGCACCACAAGACAGAACCCTGTGAGATACGTGAGATATATGAGAAGATCACTCCCAAGACACATAATAATCTGTTTCCACAAGGTGAGCATGAAAGAAAAAATCCTAAAAGCAGCTAGAGAGAAGGAAGAGACCACTAACCAAGGAAGACTCATCAGAACTGCAGCAGATTTCTCAGCAGACACTCTACAAGCCAGAAGAGTCTGTGGTTTCATCTTTAATATTCTTAAAGAAAAGTAATTCCAGTCAAGAATTTCTTACCTCACCAAGCTAAGCTCCATTAAGGAAAGAGAATTAAAATCCTTCCCAGACATCCAATCTCTAAGACAATGTGCTACTTCCAGACCAGCCCTCCAGGGAATGCTTGAGAAGTTTCTAAGCACAGAATTGAAAGAATAAATCCACCCATTGCAAAATCACAGGCGAGCACAGAGTTTACAAACCATGCATATCAACCACAAAACCTAAAAAGCAAAGTTGCCTGTTAATAGCAACATACAGTAACAAACCCCCACATATCAATAATTAACTTAAATGTGAATGGACTAAACACACCACTTCTTGGATAAAGAAGCATGATCCATCCTTCTACTGCCTTCAGGAAATCTATTTCACTGCAAATGACACCTGAAAGTTTAAGGTACGGAACTGGAGAAAGATCTTTCAAGCAAAAGGAAAGCATAAATTAGCAAGAGTAGCTATTCCTATATTAGACAAAGCATACTTTAAACCAATAAAAGTTCAACAGGACACTAAAAGACACTACATAATGATAAAAGTCTCAATCTATCAGCAAGAAATATCCATCTTGAATATATACATATGCACCCCACATAGGAGCACCCAGACTTATAAAACAATTACTAATTAAACTAAGAGTGGAAATAGGCAATCATATAATTATAGTCAGACACTTTAATACCCTACTAAAATCTTTGGACAGATAATCAAGGCGAAAAATACACATAAAAATAGCAAGAAAATCAGGAACCTTAACCTGACACTTGACCAATTGGACCTATTAGACACATACAGAACACTTCACCCAACACCCATAGATTATATATTATTCTAATCAGCAAATAAAACATACTCCAAAATAGGCCATATACTAGGACATAAATCTAGTGTGAACAAATTTCAAAAGGTTGAAATTACATCAAGTATCTTCTCAGACCATAGTGGAATAAAAATAAATATACTCACCAACAGGAACCACCCCCTCAACACACAAATACATGGAAATTAAACAACATGCTTCTGAATGACTTTTGGGCTAACACAGAAATCAAGGCAGAAATAAAAATATTTGTAGAAACAAAATAAAACAAGGAAACAACAAACCAAAACCTTTGGGGTACCATGAAATCAGGGAATTTTTTAAACTTTGCACACACATTTAAAAAAAACCAGAGGGATCTCAAATAAACAGTCTAACTTTACATCTAAGAGATGTGGAAAAACAAGAGCAATCCAGTTCTAGCATTAGTAGAAAAAAATGAAAATTATTATAATAAAGTCACAGTTGAATGAAATTGAGACCCCCCCCAAATCATACAAAGAATCAATGAGATGAAATGCTACTTCTTTTGAAGAATAAGAGTGACAAACCTCTTGCCAGATTAAGACAGAAAGAGAGAGAGAGAGAGAGAGAGAGAGAGAGAGAGAGAGAGAAAGAGAGAGAATTCTAATAAACACAATTAGGAATGAAAAAGGCATTATTACAACTGATCATGAATAAATACAAAAGGTTATCAGAGAGTACAGCAAACACCTGTAAGAAAATAGACTAGAAAATTGAGAGGAAATGGAGGAATTCCTGACATCATATAACCTCCCAAGATTGAAACAGGAGGAAATTGAAACCCTAAAAGGAACAATAGCAATCTTAAAAATTGACTCAGTTATGAAACATCTCACCTCTGAAAAACATCCTGGGCCAGATGGTTTCTAAGTTGAATTATACAAGATGTACAAGGAAGAGTTGATGCCAATCCTATTGAAAGTATTCCAGAAGATTGATAAGGAAGGAATTCTCCCTAGCTCATTTTATGAGGTCAATATCATGATATCTCAAATTGACATAGATTCAAAAAGGAAAGAAAACTACCAGCAAATTCTTCTGATAAACATACATGCAAAAATTCTCAACAAGATTCTAGCAAACACATCCAACAGCACATTTCAAGGATCATCCTTCATGACCAGGTAATCTTTATTCCCAGGAAGCAAGACTGGTTCAACATATGTAAATCAATAAACTTAACCCATCACATAAACAGGTATAAAGCCAAGAACCATATGATTATATCATTAGATGCAGAAAAAGCACTCAATGAAATCCAACATCTTTTCTTGATAAGAACCCTCTAACAACTGGGCATCAAAAGAACATTTCTCACAATAAAAAGAGCCATAAATAAAAAACCTACAGCCAACATCATACTTAATGGGCAGAAGCAGGAAGTATTCTTCCTAAGAACTGGAACAAGACAACACTGCCCACCCTATTCAGCATAGTACTGGGAGTCCTAGCCAGAGGAGTAAGGCAGAAGAAAAAAATCTGGGTTATTTAAGTTGAAAAAGAGGAAGTTGAGATATCCATCTTTGCAGATGATTTTATTCTATATCTAGAAAACCCTAGAGAGTCTACCAAAACCACCCTCTCATGGATAAGTGAATTTGTAAACTCTTGGGATATAATATCAATGCACAACAAGCATTTGTATTTCTATATACTATCAATAAATAGGTTGAGAACATAACTTAAAAAATACAATTCCATTCACAATAGACACACACCGAATAAAATACCTCAGTATCCATCTAACCAAAGAGGTGAAAGAGAGTTACAATGAGAATTACAAAGTACTGCTCAAAATATTAAGGATAACACAAACAAATGAAAGAGCATCCCATGCTTATGAATGAAGGAACCAATATAATAAAAATGCCCATTCTACCCAAGGCAGTCTATATATTCAACACAATCTCTACCCAGACCTAGAAAAGACAATCCAGAATTTCATATGGAATCTAAACATAGTTCAAATAGCTAAAGAACCCCTCAGCAAAACAGAACAAGTTTGGAGACATCACACTTCTAGACATCAAACTTTACTACAAGCCTACAATAGACTGCATGGTACTTGTACAAAAATAAACACACAGATCAATGGATCAGGAGAGAGAATATGTAAGTAAACCCATAGACATTCAATCAACTCATCTTCAAAAAAGGTGACAAAAACAAACACTGGAGAAAAGATAGCATATTAGCAAATTGTGCTGGGAAAAACTGGCTGACCACTTGTAGAAGAATGTCTGGACCCCTATCCATCACCCTAGGCAAAACTAACTCTAAATGGATCTAAGATTTGAATGCAAAATCCAAAATCATAAAAATCTTAGAAGAACATTTAGGAAACACCCTCCTGGACATTGGAGTAGGCAATGAATTCATGACTAAGACCTCAAAAACAAATGCAGCAAAAGTAAGATTGATTGGTGAGACTTGATTAAGCTAAAAAGTTTTTTCACAACAAAAGAAACCATCAAGAAATGTAAAGAGACAACCCACAGAATGGGAAAAAATATTTGCAAACTATGCTTGTAACAAAGGCCTAAAATCCATTATCTACAAGTAATTCAAATTAATTAAGAAGAAATAAACAAAATAACCCCAGTACAAATTTTTTGGACTATTTGAAATTTGTTCACACTTGATTTATGTCCTAGTGTGTCCATTTTTAGTTTAAATTAAATTAAAGTCTGGAAGTGTGGTGCCTCCTGCTTTGTTCCTTTTGATGAGGATTGTTTTGACTATTCATATCTTTTCTGTTTCCATATGAATTTCTGTATCATCATTTCCAGGTCTGAGATAAGTGATGTTGGTAATTTGATGGGTATTGCATTAAATCTTTGGGTAGGATGAGCATCTTGACAATATTGGTTCTTCCAATCCACGAGCAAATGATGTTTTCCATTTGTTTATATCATCTTTCATTTCTTTGAGCAGTGTTTTGTAGTTCTCATTGTAAAGGTCTTACATTTCTCTGGTTAAGTGGATGCCAAAGCATTTCATTTTTTTGTGACTATTGTGAATGGGACTGTGCTTTTTTATTTGGTTATCTGCCTGCTTGTTGCTAGTGAACAGAAATACAACTGTCTTTTGCACATTCATTTTGTATCCCCAAACTTGGGCAAAGTCATTTCTCAGTGCGAGGAGGCTTTTGATGGACTCCCTTGGGTTTTCAAAGTATAGAATCATATCGTCTGCAAAAAAGGAAGCTGTATTTAGCAAATGGTGCTGGGAAAACTGGCTAACAATGTGCAAAAGAATGAATCTGGACCCCTACCTACCTACCTATTACCATATGAGAAACAAATTAAAATGGATCAAAGACCTAAACACAAAACCTCAAACTATAGGAATCCTAAAAGAAAACATAGTAAACGTCCTTAGACACATTGGAGTAGGCAATGAATTCTTGACCAAGTCCCCAAAAGCAAACACCATAAAAGCTAAGATAGAAAAGTGGAACCTTATCAAACGGAAAAGCGTTTGCACAGCAAACGCTACCATTAAGAGAGTAAGGAGAATAGCTGGGCATGGTAGCGCGCGCCTGTAGTTCCAGCTACTTGGAAGGTGAGGCAGAAGGATTGCGAGAGTCCAGCAGATCGAGACTGTGGTGGCCGGGAGCATGCCACTGCACTCCAGTCTGGGCAACAGAGTGAGAGTCAAACTCAAAAGAAAAGAGAGAGAGAGAGAGAGAAAGAGAGAGAGAGAGAGAGAGAGAGAGAGAGAGAGAGAGAGAGAGAGTAAGGAGGCAACCCATAGAATGGGAGAAAATATTTGCAAATTATGCATTTGATAAAGGTCTAACATCTGGGGTCTACAGGGAACTCAAACTGAAAGGAAAAAAAATCAATAAATGGGAAAAGGACATGAACAGACACTTCTCAAACGAAGACATTCAAGCAGCCAACAGACCCATGAAAAAATTCTCAGCCTCACTGATCATCAGAGAAATGCAAATGAAAACCACAATGAGATACCACCTAACTCTGGTAAGGATGGCGATCATTAATAAGTCAAAAAGCAACAGATGCTGGTATGGGTGAGGTGAACAGGGGAATGCTTCTACATCTTTGATGGGAGTGTTAACTAATGTAAACCTCTATGGAAAGCAGTGCAGCAATTCCTAAAAAACCTAAAAGTTGACCTTCCATTTGATTCATCAATCCTCCTCCTGGGAGAACATAAATCATTCTATCAAAAAGAAAACTGCCCATGTTGTTTACTGTCACAAATAGCTAGAACATGGAACAAACCTACTGTCCATTGAAGTGGGTTGGATAAGGAAAATGTGGTACATATACACGATGGAGTATTATACAGCCATGAAGGAGAACAAAATCATGGACTTTGCAGCAAATTAGATGGAGTTGGAGACCATTATATTAAGTTATCTATCACAGAAACAAAGAACTGAATCCCGCATGTTCTCACTCATAAGCGGGCACTGAACAATAATCACATGAACACAATGAGTGGATCAGCAGTCACGAGGTACTGCTAGGGAAGATAGGGAGGGAGGAGGAAGGAGGGCACATGACAACACAGAGGATACCAGGTCCACATCAAGGGAATGAGGGCCAGTTCCAAGCCCAAACTTCACCTGCTTGCAGTCTACCTATGTAATTAATCCTCACTTGTGCCCCACATCTCTATAATTAAATAAGTAACTAACTAAATAAATAAACACCAAATGCTGTGCTCTTATCCAGAACTGGATTAGAAACTCTGTGGGTAGAGCACAGGCATTTTTCTTTCTTTCTTCTTCTTTTTTTTTACAAATCATAGTTGTCTATATTTATGGAGTGCAATGTGATGTTGTGATACATGTATATATGTTATAATTAAATCAAGCTAATTAATACATCCAAAAATTTTTTAAAAAATGGGAAAGGTCTTGAACAGAAATTTCTCAAAGAAGACATCCAAGCAACCAACAAACACATGAAAAATGCTCAGCTTCACTAATTGTCTGAGAAAAGGAAATCAAAACTACAATGAGGTACTACCTCCCACCAGTTGGGGCGGCTATCTTTAAAAAGTCAAAAAGCAACATGTGTTGGGGACGCTATGGAAAAAGGGAAATGCTTCTGCACTGTTGGTGGGAATGTAAGTTAGTTCAACCTTTGTGAAAAGCAGCGTGGTGTTATCTCAGATAGCTAAACATTGCGCTACCATATGATCCAGGAATCCCACTGCTGGGAGTATACTCAGAGGAATGTAAATCGTTCTACCAAAAAGACACCTGCACACATGTGTTCACTGTAGCATTAATCATAATAGCAAAAACTTGCAATCAACTCAAATGACTATTGAAAGTGGGCAGGATAAGGAAAATGTTTATATACATGATGGAATACTATGCAGACATAAAGAAGAACAAAATTATGTCCTTTGCAGCAACATGGATGCAGCTGGAGACTATCATTTTAAGTGAACTATCATAAAAAAAACAACCCAGAATACTACCATGTTCTCACTCATAAGCAGGCCCTTTATACTGGTCACATGAGTAAAAGGTAGGAACAATTGACACTGGGCACTACTAGCGGGGAAGGAGGGAGGAGAAATACAGGGCACACAACTGCCCATTGGGTACTATGTCCACTACTGAGCGAGAGAGGGCTTGCTAGAATCTCAAACCCCATCTGCACACAATTTGCTTATGTAACACATCCTCACTTGTACCCCATAAATATAAAATAAAGGACAATATGGACAATATGCCTGTTGAAATAGATGGTGAGAGTATAGTTGGGGGGAGGACCTCAAAAGCTTTGGAGTCACGAATACTAATTTTCAAATCACTTAATAAGCATGACTTTGTTAGAAGCTGGTAAATCTTCTGTGTCCCAGATTCTTATTCATAAAAGAGGGATTTCAATATTTAATTTGCAATATTGTCCCGATGCCATTAAATATCTAGTATCTTTCATAATAACATTTTATTTGGAGATATAGTCCCTTGTATTTAAACCCAACTTCACTACTTGGTAGCTATGTGACCAAGGTACTTAAGTGCTTTGGACCTGGGTATTTTGTATGTGAAATGGAAATAATAATGTGTACATTATGGGTCTGCCATGAGTATCAAATTAACTTACTTATGAATAGTGTCTGGAATGGAGCAATGATTCAATGAGTATTTTCTCTCTTCCCTCTCTTTTCCTCTTACCGTTTTCTCTTCTCTATCCCCTTGCTTTTTCTCTTTACTCAGGAAAAATATTAATGTGCCAAGACATTGTCCTCTTGCATAAGGATGCTAGTTGCAACAATGCAGCTCTCTCCTTTTCCCTGATTTCCAGATCTAGGGTCTCTGATTTTTCTCCTTCCTTTCCATGAGCAAAAGCTGCTCAGCCAGTAGAGAAAGCTGATGAAAAGCTACCGATTCTTTCTACGTCATATTTTTCTCCCTGTGGAGAAAACTTGAGGTTTAGGCCCGGGCTCCTCCTGTCACCAAGGCATTCTCGTGGGGTTTCAGGCTGGCTACACTCTACTAGACATCCGTCTTTTGCCCGTGCATGCAAAGAAGACAAACACATCAGCTCTCCTTGCTCTGAATGGAGCTTGCCCACCTCTAAGCCACTCTAACACAGCAGCCCAGTTATACTGAAAACAAATGCTGCTAAATGTGAAGGTTTAATTCCATGACATTCTTATCACTCATACGTTTATTGAAACATTACTTATAGTGCACTTAAAATATTCCAAGCTAGTTTGCATTCGGGGGACTCAAGAGGGACAATGCACAAGCAAATAAATAAAGCAAAATATTACAAAGTATATTGGCCTCTATTTGGATAAATAACTTAAATGGCATGAAATCAGGCAGACCTGGTTTTAGATCTTGAGTGTTCGAATTGTTTGTTATGTGGTTTGGAGCAGGTTTTAACAAAATACAGTGTGCAGGTGCCTAATATGTGTCTGAGATGTTCTTTTAACATTCTTGGAATAGAAGGCACCTAGTTTTGAGTCCCAGGGTAACACAGACACGGACACACATATATACATTTTTGCCCCACCATACTGTGAACTAATTTGTCACAATACGGCATTCCTATTCTTTTCCCACTCCGAGTATTCCTTTTAACACTTACTAGCTGCATAATTTTGCATGAGTTACTTAACTTCTCTGAGTTTGATTAGTGCACATGTAAAATGATAATATTTCACAGGGCTAGAGTTAGAATTAAGTCACTAATACATGTAAAGTACCTGCCTAATACTGAAAGCTTGATAAATGCCACTTTCCTTCCTTTCTCACTCTTTCAGCCTAAGAAATGTATGCTGTAGCAGTTTTGGCAAATGAAACAACAGGGAACTTCCTATAGTATAAAAGCACTATCCACAGTGCAAAAGGGTAAAACTAACCTAAGTGCTCATCAGTGGTGTGATGAATAAGGAAAATATGGCACATATACACCAAGAAATACAACACAGCCATAAAAAAGAACAAATACCGTACGTTCTCCCTAATTAGCAGGAAGTAAACACTGTATGCACACAGGCACAAGGATGGAAACATCAAACACTGGGGACTCCTACATGGTGTAAGAAAGGATGAGGGTTAAGAGCTGAAAACTACCCACTGGGTACCATGTCTACCCCTTTGGCGACAGGCTCAATAGAAGCCCAAGCCTCACCATCATGCAACAGTTCTATAAAACAAACCTGCACGTACACCCCTTGAATCCAAATAGAAAATTAGGAAAATATAAATAAAAATTAAACATTAAACTTAAAAAGAAACACTCAGACTTTTTTGATAGAGTGCCCAAAGCTTTCTGTGCATTTTTTTCTGCTAAACTCAAGGTCAACTGCCTTATTCTCAGGCTTAAATGCTGCATAAATGATCAATTTAGTATCTAATAATACCACTTGAAATAGTTGTATTAGTAGAATGCCTGCATGTGTATTAGGCACATGCTGAAGGCAGGGACTCCCAGGAGATGAACTGCTCTCCAAATCTCTAGCATGAAAATATGATGGTGGAATTTCATAATGAAAGAAACGTTCTCTACATCTAAGTTTACAGTATTAATTTGGCTCAAACAATTAGAGAAACAGGCATAAGCATTATATCATAATCTTCAAAGTACTGCTACTTAAGAATTAATATTTTAGTATTTATTAAATGGATAGACTTAGTTTTTCATCATTAACACAAAGTTGATAGTTTTCATTTATTATAAAATTAATATAAGCTTTTTTAGACTCCATCAATTCTGTGGAATTTTTTATAATTGAGAATTGGTCACTTTAGTTTTAAAACTTGATGATATGTTCATAAGAAGGGAACTGGTAGAAGATAGGATCTTAGCCGGGTTCGGTGGCTCAGCCTGTAATCCCATGTCTTTGGGAGGCTGAGGTGAGGTGGATTGCCTGAGCCGGCGGGTTCGAGATCCACCTGGGCAACTTGGCGAGACCTCATCTCTACAATAAATCAAAAAATCAGCTGGGTGTGGTAGCGCATGACTGTAGTTCTGGCTACTCAGAAGGCTGAGATGGAAGGATCGCTGGAGCCCAGCAGGTCGAGGTTGTGGTGGCGGGGAGCGGCCACTGCACTCCAGTCTGGGAGATGGAGTGAGACTCCAACTCAAAAAAAAAAAAAAAAAAAAAGAAGATGGGATCTAGATTTAGCATTGAATTATTGAATGACTTCCAGTGGTTTACAGGAAAATGTTTAACAACAAAGCCTTTTATTTAAGTGTGTTGGGGAAGTCAGATTTGTAGTGTTATCAAGTTCATGGTGGTTGAAAATATACCCACCATACTCAATTTCAAACTAATTGTAACAACTGATTTGTAAAATTTCTAAACTTGTCCCAGCACACTACTGGCTTTATGCAAAGTGTTCTGATGAGAACTAGGAATATAGATATAAACACTATATTCATTCAAAAATTTAAAGACTTCCCTAAGATTTCCTAAAGAATACAAAAAGCACTGAACTTGAAATAGAAAACTCTATATTCAGATCCTGGTATTTCCTCTAGTAACAGTAAGATTGACAGAATAATACATAGTCTAAGTGTTAAGATGCTCAAGTATTGCTGAAAACAACATTGAGGTGATTAAATGAGAATATATTGTGTAAAGCTGTAGTCTAACTGAAAGACTATGAAGTGTTTCAATAGTAATACCACCAATGTACTATAAAATGCTTGATGCCAGGACGCAGGGAGCAGCTTTTTATTGAACAATGAGAAATCCCAGAGATAAATTATTTCTACCATAAGGAGATAATCATATACCAATCTATATCCATATCCTATAATCACAGATTTAGAGGGAATAAACTCTAGAGAGTCCACATATTCAGAATCAAGCACTTGGATCAGGGATGTGAATAACATGATTAATAGTAGTTCATAATTATTTAGTGCTTATTTCATACATGGGAATTGTTTTATTCCAATTACCTCATATAATCACAAACAACACAAATGCATGAGAATTAAAAGTTCCATTGAAAAGCTATTTTCATTTTGATCCATTTTCTAGAGTCAGTGAATTTTCTATAAGGAAATGAAACTTGACTTCAACCATGTTTTCAGAAGCCAGAGTTTTGCTAGGAGGAGACACATCTCTCCACTTCTAATTTGAATTTTGACATTTCACCAAATAACTGGAATGCATCAAGACTTTAGAAACAATTTCTCACAGTATTTGCTAATTCATTTCTAAAACATCAGTTTTGGGGGGAATAAAATCCGTGTTTCTAATTTCTTCCACTTGATTTATTAAAGTACTAGGCTCTATTAAAAGCAATGAATGCCCAAAATATCTGGCAAGTTCAAGTCTTGCTAATGTCTATAGCTTTCTGATTTAGAGCAATGATATTTCTAAACAAAATTTCACTTAATTAGCATCTTAGCCTGTCTAATCCCTCCCCTACCTTAATCATCCTCTACTCAGATCTCCCAGATTATATTCTCAAAGTTCTAACTCTTCTCTTGTCAGCCTCATCCTTAAAACTTAAACTCCTCTAGTCTATAGAATAAATTAGAACAATTGCCAGGCTCAAATACCTCCTCACATTCAGGTTCTAATTTCCCAATACATACACACGTGGCATTCATGGTTGTTGAAAATATACCCACCGTGCCCAATTTCAAGCTAATTGTAACAACTGACTTGTAAAATTTCTAAACTTGTCCCAGCACACTACTGACTTCATGCAAATTGTTCTGATGAGAACTGGAAATATAGATATAAACAGTACATTCATTCAAAAATTTAAAGACTTCCTTAAGGTTTCCTAAAGAATACAGAAAGCACATGTGTGCGCACTTATACATCTGCATACATACACATATGCATACACATACAATCATGGACACACACAAGTCACTCATCTCATTTCCCAGTTTCCTCATTCTTATTATCCCATATTTTTTTGCCTATTACATTCCTCATTCCATGAATACTTTTCCATCTCACATTGACATACTTGTATAGGTGTAATCACTTAAGATCTCTCTCTCAGGTCATCTCTTCCAAGAAGTTTATCTAGAACCTTGCTCCACCACATTCACAGACACTGAATTATCTCTCACTTCAGAGCTATAGTAACATTTTATCTGGGGTAACAATTGACATTTGCGCTGGCTAGTTATAGTCTGTGGCTGATATCTATTTGAGTATTTATCAAAAAATGATTGTATATGCAATTCAACTTTGTATTCACAGGATATGTTGCAGAATTCTGGGAAAACACACACACACACACACACACACACACACACACACTCACTCACTCATGGCTGTGCATTATTTACCAATGAAGATACATTCTAAGGAATGTGTCAGGTGATTTTGTCATTGTGTAAACATCATCAAGCGTTTAAGTACTTATGTCTAGATGGTATAGTCTACTATCCATCTAGGCTATATGAATAATCTATTACTCCTAGGCTGCAAACCTCTACATCATGTTACTGTAGTGAACACTGTAGGCAACTGTAACATAATGGTATTTGCATATCTAAGCATATCAAAATACAGAAAAGGTCCAGTAAAATACAGTATTATAATCTTAAGGACCCATCATTGCATGCTGTCTATCACTGAGCAAATTATTGTTATATTGCCCATGACTGCATACACACACACACACACACACACACACACACACACACACACACACACACATACATATTCACACACATAACCATATGCATATAAATGTACAGACTTATTGAGCACAATTTTCCCAAAGTCTATCAGTTATTCTTTTTTGGGGGGTCACATTTTCTATCTTTCCTTTTTTTTTTTTGAGTTGGATTCTCACTCTGTCGCCCAGGCTGGAGGGGAGTGGCCGCTCCTGGCCATCGCAGCCTCGACCTGCTGAGCTCCAACGATCCTTCCACCTCAGCCTTCCGAGTAGCTGGAACTACAGGCGCGCACTACCATGCCCGGCTAATTTTTCTTTTGATTTATTGTAGAGATGAGGTCTTGGGTCTTGAACCCGCGGGCTCAGGCAATCCACTCACCTCAGCCTCCCAAAGACGCGAGATTACAGGCTGAGCCACCGAGTCTGGCTTTTTTCTATCTTTCAAAGTCAAAAATTTTTCTTTGAGATTTTGCAAAAAAAATTTTATATGCATATAAATGTATAGACTTATTGAGCACAAGTTTTCCAAAAGCCATCAACTAGCCTTTTTGGGGGGGGTCACGTTTTCTATCTTTCAAAGTCAAAAATCTTTCTTTGAGATTTTGTGAAAAATTTTTACTCATTTTAAATTTTTGTTTAAAATCTATATCACATAATAGTTGTACATATTTTGGGGGTACATCTGATATTTTGACACCTGTGTACAAAGTGTAATGATCAAATTAGGATAATTATAATATTTGTCATCTCAAACATTTATCTTTTCTTTGTATTGAGAAAGTTATGATTCTTCTCTTTTAGTTATTTGGAAATATATAGTAAATTATTACTATAGGGCTGGGTGTGGTGGCTCACACCTATAATCCCAGCACTTTGGGAGGCAGAGTTCGAGACCAGCTTGGGCAACGTGGCAAGACATCATCTCTACAATCAATCAAAAAATTAGCTAGGTATGGTGGCAAGTGTCCAGTAGTTCCAGTTACTTGGAAGGCTGATGCAGGATTGTCTGAGCCCTGCAGGTAAAGGCTGTGGTGGCTGTGATTGTGCTACTGCACTGCAGTCTGGGTGACAGAATGAGACTCCAGTTAAAAACAAACAAGCAAAACTATTAACTATAATTCCCCTACTGTACTGTCAAATACCAGAATTTACTCTTTGTATTTAACTGTAATTTTTTGTTTCTTCACTTAAAAAAAAATCACAGCTGATCCCTTGTATCAAAATGAAAGGGACAATATAGCATGGTAAGTACCATAATGAAGAACATCTAGGGTCTATAGACTCAGAGAGGACAGAAGACATTCATCCAGCTCTTGTTGGGGGAAAGGAAGAAGGTGGGAAAACCTCACAGAGATCTAGTGTTTACTTTGGGACTTAAACGTTCAATGTACTAGATAGTGAGGCTTAGAAAAGGATAGGAAGGATGAGGCAGTGTCATCCCAAGGGCAGAGAGATGAACTAAAGGAGTGAGAATCGAGTGTTATAGAGACTCATTGGAGGTACAGTCGTCCCTTGGTATCTAGGGGATTGCTTTTGGGACTCCCAGTACCTAAATCAGGTCGCTGACATAAAATGGTGTAGTATTTGCCTATCATCTATGCACATTCTCTCCTATACTTTAAATCACCTCTAGATTACTTATAACACCACATGCAACCTAGTGCTCTGTAAGTAGTTGTTATACTGAATTGTCTAGGAAAAGATTACAAGAAAAAAGGTCTGCACATATTCAGTACAGACACAATCATCCAAATATTTTCAACTTCCAGTTGGCGAAACCCATGGATGTGGAGGACTGACTGGTTTTACAGAACTCCTTGGAAAGTGACATGTGCTGTGATTTTTTTTTTTTTTTTATTTTTTTATTTTTTTATATAATCAGTATTTTTTATTATCGTTTTGTAGGGTACAGTTAAGGGTTAGGTGTACAATTACGTTTCATTCAGGCACCCTATTGATAAGAGGTGTTTTCCCAGTCCCAGATAGATATTAGCTACTGTTAGTCCCATCCCCCCCCATAATTTCCCAGTACCATCAGTCATTTTCTTATAGTATTACATTGGATGTTCAAGGTCCATTATATGAGTGAAAACATGTGATATTCTGATCTTTGTTTCTGTGAGAGGTCACTCAGTATTATAGACTCTAGTTCCATCCAGGTAGCTGCGAAATTCATGATTTTGTTCTTTTTCATGGCTGCGTAGTATTCCATCGTATATATGTACCACATTTTTTTAATCCAGTCCTCTTTTGATGGGCAGCATGGTTGTTTCCAGGTTCTTGCTATTGTGAATAACGCTGCGATAAACATACGTGTACAGGTATCTTTTTTATAGAGTGATTTGTGTTCTTCAGGGTATATTCCCAGTAGGGGGATTGCAGAGTCATAAGGAAGGATCTACAAGGAACTGAAACGTACTGAAAAGAAGAAAACAAGCAACCCCATTATAAAATGGGCAAAAGATATGAACAGACACTTCACAAAAGAAGACATTCGAGCAGCCAACAAACACATGAAGAAATGCTCAACCTCACTAATCATCAGGGAGATGTAAATCAAAACCACACTGAGATATCACCTAACTCCAGTCAGAATGGCAATTATCAACACTCAAAAAATAACAGCTGCTGGAGAGGCTGTGGTGAAAAGGGAACACTTCTACACTGTTGGTGGGAGTGTAAGCTAGTGCAACCTCTGTGGAAAGCAGTGTGGCGATTCCTGTGATTTTTAACAGGCTTATGACCAGGATGATTTCCTAACTATGTAACTAATTCATTGCTATGTCAAAACTAGCCAGGGAAGTGTGAGCAGCATGCATGTCACTAAAAGTCATTCTTTTGGGGCCTGAGTCTTCATCCACGTATGCAATTACTCCCACCCCCCACCTTTACTGAGTTAGAACTAGCATTTATTGAGTGTTGTGATGTGCACTGAGCTAAGCACTTTGCATAAATCATTAAAACAAGAGTAAGAATTACCAATCTTATGAGATCTTTTCTCTAGATCTGACAGCACTAGCCTATGTTTTTATTTAATCATGGCAAAAATTACATGAGGTAAATATAATTATTAGTTTTGTTTTTCAGTTAGATAGCTGATTATTGGAGAATTACAGTAACTTATCCCAAATCTTCCCTGTCTGATTCTACCAGATAGCTACCATGTTTTATAGCTTTCCCCCATAGTAATAGTAATTTATGGTTAAATAACACTGCCAGCATTCTGCAAACCGGAGATATCTTATTTTACATATATATATATGTGTTTGTTTTTCTTTTGTTTTTTATTATAAAGATGGGGGATACAATTCAGGGTTAGATATACAAACGTTGATTATGCAGGTACCCTTGTTGATGAGATATGCCCTTCCTTCCCCTTGCAGTTTTTCTCAACTGCCAATCCCACCCCCTCTCCCCTGACAGTTTCTCACTACTGCCAATCCCTTTCTTGTAGTATTATAATAATTGTTCAAGGTCAGCTTATAAGTGAAATAATTATATTTTTATCCTTTTGATGTCATGCATGGTAGATATCCCAGGTGATGAAATTCCCAGCTGACTTATGAAGATAACTTGACCCATAAAGTTGACGTGAGGCAGGCTGAACTGTCTGTGGACAATCCTTTTTGCAGCTCTATCATTTACTGCTCTGTGACCTAGGGACATCCCTGAAGACAAAACTTTATTGCCTTTGCTTTCTCAGCTTCTTCTACCCACGAGCCTTCATTTTCTCCATTAAACTATACTTGGCAGCATTAGTTACAAATCTGATGCTCACCAGGTACATGCCATATTCCAGACATCAGCAAACGCACTTAGCATCAATTACCTGATTTAATTCTGCTAACAACTCTATGATGTCAATACAATCAGTGCCTCCTCACTGTACAGAAGGGAAAACCAAGGTTCAAAGGATGCTGAAATGTCCCTGAGCCTCACAGTTAGTGACTTGCAAAGTCAGGCAACTTGCCACCTGAAATTGTAACCTATACACTAAGCTAATTACAGGGAAGGTTATGACAATTTTTTTTTAAATGGAAGTAGTTATGAACTTTAAAATGTTTTGTAAACGTTGTTCCATGGATAAATGAGTGGGTTCTTATTATGGAAGATAGCTGGGAAAAGGTGAAGTCAGAGTGAGTACTGAAATCCTGAACCCTGTTCTGTAGGGGCTGGAATCAGACACTTATTAGTTATAATATTCATTTTCTACCTATGTCATGTTGGGTCGGTCTCTTAAATGCACTGAGCCTCAACTTCCTCCTTAGTGTAATGGAAACGATGATATCTCCAGTCCTGGTAGGAAGAAGCATTAAACAAAACAATGGAGGCAAAGTGCCTGATACAAAGACTTGATAAGTGGATTTACTCTTTTCTGTGCCTTATTGCAACACAAAAATAGTTCCATAGATTCTCGCATTTCAGCTCCAAAGGAGTGATTAGGAACAAATCCAAATTAGGGCAAACAGACACAGGAGAGACCGGGAGAAAGGAGATAAAAATGGTTCCTGATATGTGGCAGAAGTCAAAAGGGACAGATTTTTTTTAGACTAGGACGTCAAAAGTGTCTATAAGCCTACACTAATAAGAAAATGTTTCATGCTGGGTTTCCCAGGAAATAAATGTTGTACAGTTTTAATTGGCTATTTGCTAGAGGCTATGAATGCTGGACCCTCACTATGGGACCTGGCCTTTTAACCACCAACATGAGTTATAAAATAACATGATTTAGTTAGGGAAAGTGAGATGAGTAGTGACCTTTTAGAAGAAACTTTTTATAAAGCACATATGTTTCCTCCAATAACAGATGCTTTATTTTGATTTTTTTAAAAAAAATCTTAACTTCTTTATAGTTATTTAAGGGTACCACAATAGTCAGGGTAAGTTAGGTTATTCTTCAGTTATAAATAAATCTTGACATGTCAGCAGTTTAAGTAAACATATAGTTTTTTTCCTGCATATATTTATATACAGTGCAGATTGGTGGAGGGATACTCCACTCCACAGAGTCACTCAAGGACCCAGGCTAATGGAGACTCCACTGTCAGCACATAACTTGACAGTTCACTCTGACAGAAGAAGACTGGAGAATTGTTGAAGTTCAATCTGGATCATAACTTTCCCTCACATTTCATGGACAAGAAGTAGCTGCAAGTTCCCACCTCTCTGTAAGAGGCTGAGGAGTCTAGTATTATATTGGTCAAGGAAGGAGAGATACGCAACAAGATTTGGTGGATACAGAATTGTCCGTGTGCCAGTTACCATTGCATACTTATGTGAATGATTTAAGCAATGATTTCCTTTTCTCCTTCACAGATTGTAAGTTTTGTGTCTCATGAGATCCACTGATTCTCTTATGCTTAACACAGGGCCTGTCACAAAGCTGGTGCTCAGGTTAGAGCTGTCAAATTCTAGCACTGAATATATACTAGCCATTCATGTGCTTCATCAATAAACATGTGTTATGAGATCAGTAACAGCGTTAAACACTGAGAAAGGGGATAAGACCCATGAAAAAGAGCTAGTGATATAGTGAGGGTGTGATCACATGACTTAGCATGATTACTCACAAGTCAAGGCATTGGAGATGCCAGCGAAATATGCAAGTGGAGATAGTTATTAAACATGTAGTGCTCTTAGGGAAGACATTAGGAAAACAAGCAAGGCCATAGTTATTTCTATACTTAGAAGTAGCCTCCACAGAAGGGCTGTTTTAGCATTTAAATTGCAGACGCTGTTCAAGATGTAGAAAGACTGTATTGGAAGAGAAGTGAACAAAAATGACTAACACTGATTGCATACATATTGCCCACATCATTATAATACTGAATAGTCCTACCAGCCCTGATTGTGTTGTTATTCCCATTTCATAATCATAGAAACTGAGGTCCAGAGAGGAGGAAACTGGGCCAAATTCACATAGTGTAAAAGCCAGGAGCATCTTTTCCTGCAAGCTCAGGTCTTCATTCCTCAGAATCCAGTCCTCATTTCCATACCTAACACTACCTAATGAGACTAGGACTCCCTGGTGAGATCATTGTCACTGGAGAAGTTTGAGCAGAGGCTGAAGGATCTTGTTAGGGATACTGCCAAGTGGGGATGAAACTGATTTGGATTTGCATGAGATATTCTTCAAAGTGCCTTTAGTGTCCAGAATTCAGCATCCGGTGCTCGCTTCAGAATGCAGGGCTCGTGAGATTCAGACTCAGGGATTCCTACATTCTGAAGATGGGAGGAGCAAAAGGTGTCAGTGATGAAGAAGCCACGCTTCCCACTGAGGCCCGTCTCAGACTCACCTAGGTTCTGCCTTTTTTCTGCTTCCCGCCTGCCTTTGAGCCTGGGAAGAGCCCGGAGAAAGGAGCCCTGGAGGAATGTAATTGCAGAATCTTTCAGATTTGGAGCTCTAAGTGTCCACTCACCCTCTAGTTTTCTTGTTAAGTCCATTCAAGTGGAAATCTCTTGATAGGTGTAATTAAGGTCATTTCAAGAGCAAATAAACACTTGTTTATTTCAATGTCACTTGCTCAGCAGCCTCTGTGGATGTTTGCAGAGCTGGGATACTCCTCCAGCCCCAGAAGCTGCACAAAGCAGTCAGCAGATTAGAAGAGAATGCCAGGTGTTCATGGGTCTGTGATTTGTTGCTCTGGGCACAATGCAGCATGTGATGCTAGGGTTAAGGATTATTCAGAGATAAGCGATGGCCCTGTCTATGGGTTGTCCCTAATCTACCAACTGTAGTAATTCTGGGAGAAAAATAGAACACTAATAGAGAGGTCTGGAGACCCCATCTCAGACTTTAGCTTACCAAGTGACTGTAGCTAAGTCCTTCCCCTATCCAGCCTCAGTGTTCTCATTTGTCATGTGCCTCTGGTTCTTACCAATATTTTTTATGTCCTATGTTATCTGGAGATGGAGACAATTTTCTAGAGCTCTGTTATCTGACATGTGGGATGGTCAGTAACTAGTGCGGAAGGCAGAGTAAGACAATGGATTTAGTATCAAAGAAATAAAGACAGGATTCTGGCTGTTACTCACTAGACGTGTTTGTTTAAAACACAGAAATAGTGTTATCTCTAGTATTGTGTTATGGTGAGGAGCCAATGATAAATGCACCTTCTAGCATAGCATTTTGCTAGACACATGGCACATGCTAGTGTGCCCCCTCCTTTCCTTATTTTTATTTTTTTTGAGTTGGAGTCTCACTCTGTTGCCAAGACTGGAGTGCAGAGGCTGCTCCCGGCCACCGCAGCCTCGACCTGCTGGGCTCTGGCGATCCTTCTGCCTCAGCCTTCCAAGTAGCTGGTACTACAGGCGTGCGCTACCATGCCCGGCTAATTTTTTGATTTATTGTAGAGATGAGGTCTCGCCAAGCTGCCCAGGCGGGTCTAGAACCCGCGGGCTCAGGCAATCCACTCACCTCAGCCTCCCAAAGCGCGGGATTACAGGCTGAGCCACCAAGCCCGGCTTCTTTATTCTCTCAAAACACCACAAAACAAATTGCCCTCCAGCATCTCCAGCAGTGGACTTCATGGGGAAAAAACTCATTCTGACAGAGAAACTTTCCAGGTATCCAGTTTGCCTAGGGCAGTGGTTCAAAGAGAGAAGCAATTTTGAGCATGACTCAATAAGCATCACTCATTTTGTCCTCTGTCCTAATTAGCTCACATCCTTTACTCCTTCACCAGACCTGTGGAAAGGCATTGCTATAGAGGTAGGAAAAAAGAAAGTTCTAGTGCTAAAGTCTTGGTCTCTGAACTGATTGGGAGGGCTTCCCAAATTAAGCAGATTTGAGCTGACTTTTAAAGAGGAGGAAGATGAAAATAAATGAACCCAAGTTTCAAAGAATGCAAGTCAAGCATGTGACTTTATAACAGAAGATACCTAAGCAGATGAGAACTTTTTCCCATTTCAGCCTATACAGAGGTTTCTGGGGACATAGCTCTAAGACTCATGCCAAGAGTGCAGTAAATATCTCTGCAAGAACTTATTAATCACTCATCTGGAGCCTGAGGAGACAAAAGGCCAAAACAGAATGTTGCATATGGCAGCCAAAAGGACTTTCATTTGGGAATACAAGTGAGATACTCCAGATGGACATTCAGATTTGTCCATGTGAGTTTTGAAGAGTGGCAGGGGTTCAACAATTTAGCTGTTGGGGATGAAAATTAATTCATCACGTTGTTATCATTATTACTTTTGCAACCTCATTGTATACCTTTCTTCCGCCCTATCAAATGCCAGCAAATCACCATAGTCTGGAGAATGTTCAGTGCTTACGAAGGTTCTAGTACTATCCTACAGATTTCAGTTGTATTAACTCATTTGTCATCAGGGTGTTAGATATTAATGTTTAAGCACAGACTAGATGATGATTAGGGTATGAGTCATGTGGATATTTAAGAGAAGAGAGTACCACACAGATGGGGAAGTCAAAGGCCCTGGACTCCCATGGGTCTAGTAGTATTGGAGGAGACAGAGGCTTGAGTAAGAGAAATAATTGTAAGATATGAGGCCAGACTGTGATAGGTTTCACAAAAAAGTAAAGTCGAGACACATTTTTGAATCTTGCTTCTCAAAAATTGTTAAATCTTCCTGAAGGTAGAATGAGAGTCATTTTGTTCTTTTCTAGTTCTGACAATATGTCTCATAGTAATATTTTAATTGAATTTAACCTTTATGCCAATGTGTTACCTTTATTATCCAAAGAAGAAAGTGGTGATGTTTACAGAAATACAGATTGAAAGTTAAAAAAAATCATACTATAAACATTAATCAGATGTATTACATTTAAGCTTTTATTTCTTTGGTTGTCTTTCAATTTTTTTTTAACCTAGGGAAAAAATGCTTTCATTCTAAGATAATTGAATGAATATTTAGATTAGGTGATGTTACTGTTATCTTTTGATCTATGATTCATAGATCCAATGGCCAACCTTGATGTTCATTTCAATTCTTCTTTTATTAACTGCATTATGTATGACACATCACTCAATCTCTGTTAGTCTCTCTGTTAGTATTTTTTTAATCTTTAAATTGGGAATATTTATACCCACCTTGAAGGGATGCTGTGAGAATTAAATAAAGTAATTAAGCCAAGGGCTTGCATGATTGATGGTAGCTCTGTTTATACCTGATGTGTCTCACTGTCATTGCTATTATAGTATTAGTTAAGACTCTAAAAGGTTTTTATGCTAGAAATTCAACACAAACTGTCTTAAATAAAAGAAAAATGTATTAAAAATAATCTTGGGATCTCATGAGATAGAAATACACATGGGCCTTAGGAAAAATCAGAACTAGAGACTTGAGTAGTATTAGGATCTCTGATCAGTTGTCTTTGAATATTATTTTATTTGTCTGTATTTTCTTTCTATTTAAGCAAGGTGCCCTCTACCCTCATTCTAGTTCCATTTCTCAGATTCACTATGTGTAATCAGTGGCATAAGGAGGCTTCTAAAGTTTTCATTTATTACTAATGTAATAAATGAAATTTATAAATAAATTTATTTATAAATTTATTTATTTATAAATAAAATTACCAATTCATTTACTACCAGAAACTTAGTGTTTCTGCTATGACTCTCTGCTTTCCAAGTCTAAAAATCTGAGAGAAGGGACTTATTGCCCCAACCAATCGAATTGTAAAAAGAGGTTGGATGCATATACAATGCCTGCCTATGTACAGTAGCTGCTTCTGGTGACTGAATAAAATGGGAGGGAGGTAATCTAAAAGGAACCAGCAGGAGCAGAGATGTCCTCAGAAGAAGGCAGGATTGCTTAGGAGAAAACAAAAGTTGCCTACTATAACCATCTTCCTTATTTTCATTTACCATTATTATCATATTTGCTGCCAATTTTCTGGTATTTATAAATTTCTAGGTCCTTAGAAGATGTAGATTGGGAGGGATTTTATAGTATTACTAAATCTACACCATCTGTCACAGAATTATTGCTGGTTCTTCCAAGGGAGCTGATGAATATGCTTCCACAAAGAAGACTCTCACCTCCCAAGGTCTGACTACTTTCTTCTGTGAAGACAGGAAGCTCTATCTTTTCTCCATTTTTTTTCCATTTAAAGGTACGTTCCTCTGGTGTTATTCTTAAAAATGGTAAAAACAGCTGGTGATCAACTTAAGTATGAGGGGAGACCCTCAAAAACCTCAGAATACTTTTTAGAGAGTGAGCCTTTGCAGGACTGGCTTCCCCTGCTAAGTAAGTGTTCTAGGAACTCATCAGCATCAATGTACTAGTTAGCATTGTGAGAGACTGTGCTCGACTTTAGCAAATTTTTTTTTAGATTCTTTCAATGCGATTGCTTATTTCATAATGGGAGATTTGCATGAACAACCTGGCTACACTGCTCAGTGTTCAGCAGTTTTTGACCAAAAATGGCAGGACCCCTGTTCCCCTATCTTACCCAAGTGACTATTGTATCGTTTGTTTCCCCAACTGAAAAAAGTTCTCAAAGGGAAATGTTTTGCCTAGGTGGAAGAGGTAAAACAACAAACAGCAGAAATACTCAAAGGTATCAAAATCGATGAGATCAAAAAAATGTTTTGAGCAGTGGAAAAAGCATCTTGATGTGTGCATCACATCCAAGGGAAAGTGCTTTGAAGATGACTGAAGTTTAAACATGCAAAAATAAATACACAATTTTAAATAAATAAATTCCATTGGGGGGTCCCCCCTTGTATAACAATATTCAATATGTCTGAAGATTTCTATTAAGGGAATCCCTTTGTCTCACATTAGACTAAATAATCCCTATACTTTGACTTTGCCTCTAAACCACATCATGATAATTATTACCATAAATGACTATTCTAGTTCCTTCTTTTATTCCCTAACTTGACCACCGGCCCTCAAAAAGTCGAGGGTCAAGTTGGCATTTCACTGCTTTGTTGAAGACTATTTTTTCCCTGGAATATTGTGGAGGGCAGAGTCAGTAGTGAAGAAGGCATTGTGTTCTGATGTGGGTGAGCTCTATGGCTAAAAGTTTTTGTAGGGTCTTTCTAACTTCTATTAGTGGAATGTCAATGTGTGTTGGACACAACATGAAGTTTCAAAGACATAAATTCACATCTTTACTCTGTCATCTATTAATCATGGTGGAAGATTCAATTCTTCAGTGAATTTTCTTTGTACTATAGAGGTAAGAATACTAATAGTATTTAGAGGTAAATGAGATGATTCATGTGAAGTGATAAAGTACAATATACATAAGAGTTGCTCAATAAATTTTAGCTCCCCTTCCTTTCTTTTTGTCTGAATTTTTAAAAAGAAAATCAGCAGGTGGTAGTAAGCCAGATTAACGAATAGGAAGAAATTTCAGTTTCTATTCTCAGCTCTGCTAGTAATTACATAAAAATTTAGTTTATTGTATGACACTCATCTCTAAAGTAGAGAGTTGGGAAAAGAATGAAGTTAATTCCTAAGGTTGTTGAAAACTCTAAAAAAAAAAAAATACTAATGCTCCGAAATTCCTGACATGGTTTGGTAATTTTCAGAGTTAGGATATGTTTAACACACACATATTTGCCATCAAAACAGCACTGAACAGAACAGAGTACCTTAAATTCACAGAATAATATTTCCTGTCTTTAATTATATTAAACATCCCCTACAAAGCAATCCTGTGCTCTTAAGTTTCCTGTTTTTTTTCCCCTGTACCCTATTGAGGGGCAGAGTCAGGGAGTGAGACAAGAGTAGCGACTAAAGTCAGAAGTTTAAGAAGTTTGTGATCAGTTTTGGGGAAGAGAGGTCAATGCTGAGCCCCCAAGTGACCATCAATAATAAAGGAAGGTCTTGAAGGCAAGATTCAGAATCCCATGCTGAATCAGCACAAGAGAGACAGAAAAAAAGGGTAAGGTGGTGAGTGTGAGAGTCAAACAAACCTAGCCTGAAATTCACTACTTATAAAATGAAGATCGTAACTCTTATGTCGAAGGGTTGTTGAAAGTATTAAATGAGTCTATATATGCAAGATATTTAGTGTATGGTAAGCACTCAGCCAGTAGTGGCTTGTATTACTAACAGAATCTACAGCAGGGGCTTGGTGGGATTGTGTTAGTAGGGCTCAGAAAGAAATTTGCTGGGCATTTGCTCCTCTTCCCTCCGGCTGGTGTGTTTATCCTTGATACACAACGCTTCCTATCATGGGGATCCCTGATCCCAATAAGCAGGAGATTTTTGACATTGCTTTGAGAATAAATAAAAATGCCTTTGCTACATTTGCCTTTTGGAATAAATGTTATTGGATGATTATTTTGGCAGCACAGCTGGTTCTTAACTGATATATACTAGCAGTCTACATTGACAATATTATGAAGTGAGCTTAACTTTCTCGGGCATATGCCAAGGGATATAAGGGGGAGACAGTCTTGAAGGCTGGGGTTAAGATTTTTGTCACAGACAATCTGTGAATAGCAAAAGAATGTCAAGATAATAAACATTCATGAGATCAGCATATTTCATAACATAGATTACCATAACTGACCCAAAAAAGTGTAACAACTAAGATCGTAAAACAAGTGACAAGCTCAGGAAAATATATTCAGTAAATTTTAAAAAATAAATAATGAGAAAAATAAAATTGGAGCTCTTTGACTGACCATTTAAATAAACAAAATGAATGCTAAGAGCCCCATAAATGCACAGGCAAATAACATTGACAGATGTGTCCCAGCTAGAAGACAAGCACGGGAAAAATTACTGTTATAAATAATCATGAGGCATATGAAATAAAACATGATAATGCTTGTTTTACCTATTAATTATCAACCACCCCAACAATTAGACTCAATGCTGATGACTGGGAGGCAAATGTAATAACCTCACACATTGTAGGTGACATTTTAAATCGCTACAGCAGTTTGGAAAAGCCATTTGGCAATGTGCCTTGTGCGCTGCTTCTGGGACACTGACCTACAGAAATAGTCGAAAATTGGGAAAAATGCACAAGAGATCAATTTTTAATAACAAAAAGAGGCAATGCAAATGCTAAAATAATAAACTATTGCAGATTTATTAGAATATTATACATTCATTAAAAATGTTAGTTTTGCGGAATCTATAATAACTTGGTAAGCTTATGCCATTATCATGTCCCAAGAAAGGTAAGATACAAAGCAATTTGTAAAATCTGAGCACATTTTAAAAATGAGAAGTAAACATACATAAAATCTGATAATTTTTATTGATGTTGGGGAATCTTTCACCTGAAAACAGTCTCCCTGTTGCCTTCTTTCATGAGCAACTACTAGCTCATTTCTTGGCTCTTCTTTCTAGCAGTCATTCCACATCCCATTACCACCCTTCCCACAGTTCTTGCCAAGGCTCCATTATTGTCTTATTTAGCAACTTTTCCTTTCTCATATTATTTGACTTTTCACCAGTCTTTGACAGAGTTGACCACCAACTTCATTTTGAACTCTCTTCTTTGGGCTCTCCTTGACACCACATTCTTTGATATCCCTATTGCCTTCCTCACAACTTTCAAGTTCCTTGCTATCTTTTCTTTTTTCCTTGATCTCTATATACTGGAGTTCTCCAGGTCTTGGTTTCTGGAAGCTATTTTCTTGTTCTGCTCTTTCTCTTAAAATGAGCTCATCCAGTGTAATAACTCTAGGTGCCATTTTGAGGGTTGGTGATTCCCAAATTCATATTTTCATTCCTTGTCTCTCACTGAGCTCCAGGCTTAGACATATAACTACTTGTCTGCCACCTTCACTTGTGTATTTTATGTGCATCTTAAACACAACATGACCCAGCTGAAACACTGATTCTCACTTTGCCCTGCCTCAATTTGTATTAATCCCAGACTTCTTGTCCCAGGAAATGGCATCACTGCTAACGTTATTGCTCAAGTTAAAGACTTAATAGCACCGTTCTACTTCATCAGCACATCTTGTCAGCTTTAATCTCCCAATCTGTACACTTCTTTACATCTCTGTGTATATTGCCTTCATCTATAACCCAGTAATGTCTCTCCATAACCACTGCTGTAGCATCCAAATGTTCTCTGCTTCTACTTTTGCCTATCTATACAATGGGTTTATTCTTAACAGGCAGCCAGTGTGAATTTTCAAGAACTAAATTAGATCGTATCACTCCTTCCAATTATTTTCTTTTTTTCTAAGGATGGAATGGGAGAAATGCCAGTTTGGTATATCTTCTTCCAGTAGATGGGGCTATTGAGCACCAATTTTCTCAGAAGTAGTGTTTTATATTTTTTAAGTGAGAAGAGTTCATCAATGTGAAGTTTTACTAATTGTGAAGCACTTGTCATGCTAGATCCATTAGGTTTGAAGCTATCAGAAGATTTTAAAAAACAAATTATTGGAAAGAATACAATTTGTTAAAAATATCTTACTGTTTGAAAGTACTGAAAATTTGCATGGGTCCTAAGACATGTATTGAAACTCAATCATAATGTCTGCTGGGGGAAAGGGGAAGGGGAACTTGTTCTTCCTCTATTGGTGAGTTTTACATTTATTTAAAAATGGACACGGTTCATAGCCTCCAATAGGATTTTCCTAAGGTTGTTCATCCATATGGATGAAATGGGATGATAACTAGGAGAGAGATTCGCACTTAAAGAACACTTTCTCTGTATCATTTTGTGTATTTAATCTGCAGTTGCCATAGTTATTTGAGTAAAATATTCTCACCAATATTTTATTAGATGGAAAAAACAAGGCTAAAAAAGGTTGAGAGATTTACCAATAAGAAAATACATGAAATACCTGAATTTTAATCCACTCTGGCTAGCTTTATGGACAGAACATGTGCAAACTCAAATAAGATTGTCACTGGTGTTCCATACAACACAGTTTCTGTAAAGTCCTGAACTGTGTGTGGAATGGACGAGGATCATGTTTGAGGTAAGATGCCACGAGCAGAAGATGTGTTGAGGTTGTTGTAGAATCACTTTGTGTAGGCATGACTGAAACCCGAGACAGAACAAGATGATAGGAGACAGGCCACGAAAGGCATCTGAAAGAACACCCCTGAACTGCTCTGTTAACTCTTCCACGTTACTGCTGATTAGTAGGTAGGGCAACTATGGTTGATTATGACACTACATACTTAGCAATCACTAACACATTAGTAATAAATCTTACATTTCATCTTAAGCTGTGGCAAGCCATTCAATTGGGTAGAAAAAGTATGAGCATTTTAGGATCTTGTATTCTAGACAATGTGATTCTGGATAGACGATTGAATTCAAGGACTTTGAAAAATTGGTATCTATACCTACCAACTGGTTTGAAGGAAAAACTAAGTGAGATCGCCATCTAAAAGTGAAAACTCTAAGCTTCACTGTTGACATTTATTATTGCTAATAGCAATCGCGTTAAGAAATATCAGTGACCCACAGTCAGTCCGTTGGTTGTTTTTGCCCAGGATGGAAACCACAGGCAGGAACAGTATGAGCACCTTATGCTTCTGGGGTTGGGAAAAGTAGACAGTGGGTGAAGAGTAAAGAAGCAGACACAAGATGGGCAAAACTATTCTCTACTTTTCATTTTGTTTCTGGTCAGCTCAAATCCCAGCAGTATCTGCTTCCCAGGTCAATGAAGATGAAACAGGTGGTGCTGACTGCTGCCAACTCTTGTATCTCTCATCTCAATAACTGGCAGAGGCTCTGCCCCTCTGCTGAGACTGCTCACCCCAGATTTAAATAGTGTAGTTGGAAAACTTCAGCGTAATCACAGTCTGTACCCACGTTGTAATTTTAGTCATGTATTGTGATGCAAATGCAAGTAATTGCAAACTATAGATTAGCAGCAAATCAATGCATGCATTTAACCATTATTACTGTTATTTTCTTCATTTTATTTTATCTGTAATTGACAAATAATAATTGTATATATTTATGGATTACAAAGTGATATTTGGATACAATGAATGTATACAGTGTGGAATGGTCAAATCAGGGTAATTAGCACATCCATTACCTCAAAAGTTTGCCATCTCTTTTTGGTGTGAACATTTAAAATTCTCACTTTCAACTATTTTGAAACATAAAATACATTGTTATTAAATGTCGTTGCCTCCCTATGCAATAGAACACACAAAACTTAGCCAGAGGACTATGGTTATATAAAGGAGAATTCTAGCCGGGTTCAGTGACTCAGCCTGTAATCCCACGCCTTTGGGAGGCTGAGGTGAGTGGATTGCCTGAACCCATGGGTTTGAGACCCGCCTGGGCAGCAAGACCTCATCTCTACAATAAATAAATAAAAAAAAAAATCAGCCGGGCGTGGTAGCGCATGCCTGTAATTTCGGCTACTTGGAAGGCTGAGGTGGAAGGATCGCTGGAGCCCAGCAGGTCGAGACTGCGGTGGCCGGGAGCGGCCACTGCACTCCAGTCTGGGCGACAGAGTGAGACTCCAACTCAAAAAAAAAAAGAAACAAACAAATAAAGGAGAATTCTAAACAAAATTTAAAAGAGAGAGAAGCCAGCCCTTATGTTTCAAAAGCAAAACCTTCAAAAATTATAATAGTTTCATGAGTACAGAGCTCAATCATTATTATTTTTGAAGGTTTTGCTTTAGAAACATAAGACTGACTCTTCCAAGTAACTGAGACGGAAGATTGCTGGAGGCCAGCAGGTTGAGGCTGCGGTGGCCAGGAACGGCCACTGCACTCCAGTCTGGGCGACATTGAGACTCCAACCAAAAAAAAAAAAAAAGACTGACTCTTGTTCCATTTTTAATCCTGTTTAAGAAACTCTTTTTTCTAGCTAGATTCCTCTGGGAGTACCAGATTCCTACACACTGCTTTTATTATCCACATTATGTTTCATTCATATATATATATATATACACACATATATATGTATATATATATTTATATAGATTTAAATGTACTGAAGAAATGCTCTTTGACATATTTCTGTCAGCCATAGGACCAACATTGCTGGTTTTTCCAAGAGTAGAGATTTAGCACGTTGTATGTTGGCTACAACAGAGTGAGGGTGGGTTAACATAGCATAGCTTTTAGAGTTGAGAGATAACAGTTCAAGGTGTAGGACTGAATTACAGAAGAGTTGGTTTCAGTACATCTACTGTGCTGGGTAAATGCCTGCCACACTTGCTATAGGTTAATTGCCTCTGAAGGCCTCAACGGGTGTTCCTATTACTGTCATGACTTAAATGAGAGCTCAATGCCTGAAGAGGAGACAGGTGACCAGGAATGCTTGTTATTCCCTGATAATGAAAATAATTTAGCAGGGAGTGAGGCAAGAAGAGACTATCTGAATGCCTGCTAATATCTGGGCACTTAAGCAGCTAAGGCTCTACTTTATGGCAGGAAAACCATTTATCAGCATATGGAATTATTCTTTACCCTATATAGTAGAATGGATTGAGTAATACAGGAAAAAAGTCCCCAGATTTCAGTGGCCTACCAGAATACATTTTTGTTTCTTTCATTTGCATCCAGTGTAGTGTGAGATAGGTGGCCCTGTGTGGTCGTCTAGCATCGGTTACACTCGGCCTCCAAGGGCACCATGGCTGCCAATGGGGAAATATAGGAGGGCGTATGACTTTGCATCTCCTTGGGTGGAAAAACCAGTCACCACAGTCCACTGAACAAAACTAACAACATGGCTCCGACTTCAGTGCAGTGGTCTTGGAGATGAAGGGACGCATATCCAGTATTTGGTGATTATTGTCTCTGCACCACCATCTCATCCCCTCTTTATAAGCAGACATACTTCCAAAGGAATATGTCCCATCACCATCGCCATCATTATCACTACCCTGATAAGCTCAGGTTCCTGACTTCTGAAAAAAAAATATGAACAACAACGTCTGTCGCACAAGAATTGGATGAAGTAACATTTGAAAGGCAGTTAACATAGGAGATCTGGCACAGAATAGATATTCAGTATGTACGACCTCCAGTGCAACACTCTTGATAGGAAATTAGGTGGAACAGTTCCATTACACACGATGAAACAACATAACGTGAAATGGAAAAGAAGGTAGAATGAAATTATTTATTTTGGTTTTTAGTCATATATTTTAAAGTGATGTTGCCGGGAACTCTGCTATGGCTGTTTGTTCTTTAATGTGTCTCTTTATTCTTTTTTTTATTATAAAGATGTGGGGTACAATTCAGGGTTAGGAATACAAACGTTGGTTATGCAGGTTCCCTTGTTGATGAGGTATGTGCCTTCCTGCCCCGGCAGTTTCCCTCAACTGCCAATCCCACCCTCCCTTCCCTGACAGTTTCCCACTGCTACCAATCACTTTCTTATAGTATTATAATTGTTCAAGGTCCGCTTATGCGTGAGAACATATGGTACTCTGTTCTTTGTTTCTGTGATAGGTCACTGAGGATGATCGACTCTAAATTCATCCAAATTGCTGCGAAGTCCGTATGTTTGTCCTTCTTTCTTAAAGGGCGCTGTCATCATTGCCTCAGATGTGTGGTTCTCAATGTGAAGCAAGGATAATAGCCAACAGAAGCTATTGCTTCCTAGCCTTCCCACTCCCACCCTGTTGTCTAAATATCACCTGGATATTGTAAAAGTAAATGTTAATTACCTCCAATTTTCTACGGCTACCACCACCACCACCATCATCATCAATATCAAGGGTTTTTCAGAGAGCAGTTTCTGAAAATAATAAGTCTCCATTTTCATTAAGACCACTATAACACTATATTTTCATTTATTAATTGATAAAGCATTTCACAGGCAAAGGTGTTTATTTCTTTTTATAATTAGGAGGCTATGGCTGAGGCACGGTGACTTTTGCAGCGTCTCACAGATAGTTAGGGCTCCACTTAAGGTTTTCTTACACCAATTCCTGTGCTCCTTTTAATTGTATCACAAGTCTCCTAAGTTTGGTATGTCTGGCTTTGAAAAAAAATTAGCAGGGGCTTGTAAAGGGTGATTAGCTTCAGAAGAACAAGTAAAGCATTTCCTACTGGCAAATCAGTGGTAACCTCACAAAGATTCAATCAGTTGTTCCAATTGTCTTAACACTCAGCTAACAATTAAAGTTTTAAATGGTTGCTAGAAACATTAAATGAACAAAGTAATTGGGCTGACTACTTGTGCAATGGTTATTTTGGTCGTTAAGAGTGGCCTACATGAAATGAATGTGTTTAACTGCAAATAACTTCATCCCAAAGCTCCCCAGATCCAGCCAGTCTCAAGAACTGAGCAAAGCAGTTTTCTTGCTATACTGAGTACATGTATTTACCAAGGCATCTTGAATGCCCAAAAAATCCAAAATAGATCTACTCTAATGGATTCCAATCTGATTTGCTTCCTTTACCCAAAAAAGAGTCAGTCAAGCAGGATTCTAAATTGATGAAAATTCTCCAGAGATCAGTACAAGTTAGACATGTCAGATTATACTTTAATGATTGACAGCTTACTAAATTTTGAGATTTAAATTGTGCTGGCATATAAATTTGGTTGGAGAGAATTAATAAGTAAAAGACAATGTTTTCTTAGAGTAATATAGACACTAAATTTTAAGGCAGATAAAATAAAAATAAGTTCTTGCATAGTCTACCCTAAAAGAAGGAAGCCATAATTCCTTACTCCTTGAGTGTGAACTGCATGTAATTAATTCCTTCCAAAGAGTACAGTATGGGGGAAAATGAATAAGGCTTCAGTGGAGAAACTGAGAAATCTAAGGAACACTGTGTCATCCAAGTAATTAATGGTCAAATCATATTGATAATGTGATGAAAATGGCACTTATCTCTATGATCTTCCTCCCCAAACCCATAACTTCAGTCTAATCATGAGGGAAAAAAAGTCAGGCAAATTCCAGTAGAGGGGAATTCTACAAAATGACTGACTAGTCCTCCTCTGAACTGCCAAGGTTATTAAGCGCAAGGAGAGTGTGAAAAAAAAGTCACAGCCAAGGGAAGTGTAAAAACACACAACAACCAAATGTAACCTGAGTTGGGCAGGATGCTAGAACAAAAAAGCAAGATTAGGTCAAAGCTAAAAAAATATGAATAAGCCATGGATTTTAGTTAATAATAATAATATATAAATATTGGTTCATTAATTGTAACAAATGTAACATACTAATGAAAAATATTAATATTAGAGAAAATGAGAAATTAAGTGTGCATGTTAGGGGATTATGTGGGAACTCTGGACCTTCTGCTCAATTTTTCTGTAAATATAAAACTATTCCAAAAAGTTTTCTATTAATAATACTAAAAAATTGCAAGGCAGCTCTTACATGATCCCAGGCACTGTTCTGAGTTGTGTTGCTATTGTATGATAACTCATTTAATTTCACAACAATGATATGAGGTAGGTAATAATACGGTTTCCATTTTATATAAGAGAAAACAGAAGCACGAAGAAAAGTTATCTGCCCAAAGTCATACAGGTAGGAAATGCTGAGGTTAGGATTAGAATCCAACGAGTCTGCCTGCATGATAACACTGTTAGCTATTAGGCTATGCTGACTCTCTAAAATATGCTTTCGTGTTTGTTTTATCCTATGTCCACGTTCATGGCCCCCTTTGAAGTCAACTTCTGTCTAAAACAACTCTCACTTTACCCTCTGGGGTGGGGATTTATTTTTGCCTTTCTCGAATTAATTTCCAATTCTTCCAGCAAAACTTACCCCTAGTCAGTTTCCCATCAACTTCTTCACTTTCAGATCCACATAGTCAGTTTCCCATCAACTTCTTCACTTTTGGAATCCACATATTTCCCAATAACAACCAATAATGTTTGGATTGTGTTGCCCTTACTTCCAGTTTTAGAGGCAGGATCTGATTGGTGTAAGCTACTCAGCCTGGAACATCTTTCTGGCTGTAGTGATTGGCTGCAGGATGGCCACATGACAAAATCATGGCCAATGAGCAGTTACAGGAACTTATCAGAAACTTCTGAGTAAAGCTTTTGTCTTCCTTGGATTTGACGAAGTAAGTGCCTGAGGCTTGTAGCTGCAGCCATGTTGCTAACCTTTGTCCTAATGGAGGAAGCCATTCTGAGAAAAAAGTTGACATTAAAAGAGGATAGAGGAAAGTGATCCAGAGAAACTGACTTTGATAAAAATGTTTCAACCTGTCTTGCCCATAAGTGTTCAGGATATTTCGATAAATTTGTGTTGAGTTTGAGACAGTATGACTGCTGCACCATGCCTCTCTGGAGCTTGACCTCTGGGAAGTCTACATTTTTCATCGACAGTCAACAAGCATCCTCTGTATGTGAGTTAAATTACCCAAACCCTATGGTACCCATCTAGGTCTTCTTGCCTTCTCTCTTTCAGCCTAGGACATGTCCAAGGACCACAGGTGGTTTTTTCTTTTTCTTCTTTTTTTTTTTTTTGAGTTGGAGTCTCACTCTGCCATCCAGACTGGAGTGCAGTGGCCGCCGCGGCCTCGACCTGCTGGGCTCCGGAGATCCTTCCGCCTCAGCCTTCCAAGTAGCCGGAATTACAGGCGCATGCTACCACGATCGGCTGAACACAGGTGGTTTTAATTCAAACTCATTACTCTTAAATAGTTCTGGTATTCCCTTTACCCAGAGTTTTTTTTTTTTTTCCTTTTTCCTTTTCTTGTTCCAAATGTTAACAATTCCTTTACTTATGGACTTTTTTTTTCCTCTCCACCTTTATCCTACTTACCTTCAACTAAATTTGTATCTCAAAAAGAGAAGGAAGAATTCATCCTCCATAAGATTTATTTCTATTGTTATCTCCCAATCTCACTGAATGCTTCCAGCACACATCTAAATCCTCAAGCCAGAAACTGGGCATCATATTTTTAATGGTGATTACCAGAGGCTGGAAATAAGAGCACCATTTTTTTTATTCCTTCCCATCCTCTTCCACACCCACACATGTAGTCTATTCCTGTATCCTTGGCCTTTTATTTCTCAAATAGCTCTCAGATCCATTGACTTTTGTCCATTTATCCACCAATGTTCATCTACTATAATCAACCATTACCTTGAAGACACAGCAAAAACTTCCTTGTTTATATTTCTACCTCAAACATTCAGAATAATGAATTCTCAGATACTTGAAGTTGGGAGAGACCTCAGGGATAATCTTGGCCAATCCTGTGCAAGAGTCTTGGATGTACTTGCTACATACCACAATATCACCTCAAGGTCCTCCACCCCTTAGAGTCTGTGCAGCTCTAGCCTCATCCTTCCAGGCCCTCATGCATACCTGAAGGACTGCCTACTAGCATCTTCCCAAGTAGAACTAGTGCATTTGTGTTTCTGCACCTTTTCTCTTGCTGGAAAACGAATTTAACCTCTTTTGTTATCTGACATCTAACATTCACATTTCATAACTCAGTTCAAGTGTCACTTCCTGATAATATTCTCCCTGACATATTTGTTTTTCCTGTGTAATATTGGATTCTTACAACTTACATGCCCCAGCTGTGGTTTCTGCAGACTGATATAATACCTAGTACATTTTATCACACCCAGTCATTTATGCACCTGTCTCTTTATTTATACTGAGATATTTGCAGACTGAAGTTATTCCTGTTTGTATCTGTGCCCCTGTACCAATAATAATCTGTCATGTAGCAGTCACTGTTGAATAAATGAAAAAGTTAATGATTGAACATTAGTTATCCTTCCAGGAAGCTCGACAAGGCTGGGGTAATGTCTCCTAGTTCTTTATTCTGCCCTTGAGTTACAGAAGAAAGCTGTGAGGTCTCCTTGATTTACAATGATTTATTTCTATTCCCTTCTCAGAACACAGGGTCCTCAAGGACAGCATCTACATATAAGTCGTGTTCAAAGTGTTCCACATAGCATCACCTGAGAACTTGTTAGAAATGCAGAGAGTCAGGCACTACTGTAGCCTACTGAACCATAAATTCTGGATGGGAAGTTCAGAAGTCTGCACTTCAAGTTCAGGTGATAGTGTTGTGCCCTGATACACATCCCAGTATGAGAATGAACACCATATGCTACTCCTTGCTGTGTTGTCAGCATTAAGAACTATGAAGTAGAAACAATTACTGCTTTCTTTTAATTTTCTAGCTACCAATATCTAGGGACTGGCCTAGACCACTGTTACATTCTTCAGGTCTCTAATTCTTCTTCATACTCCCACCTCCTCAGCAGAAGTTCTGATCATTTACTAACCTGAGAAGATAGAGACTGTCCTAATAACCTAATAGGACCACCTAATAACCTCCCTCTGTTTCTCATTTGTTCATCCCAACAGTTTTCACTTTCAGCCTTTAAATAAAGATGAAACCCTTTAGCATTGCTGACCAGACATTCATCACATACAATAACTCCATCCTCACCTCCACCACTTACCCAATCATAAGCTATTGCCCAGCCACACCCAAAGATAGGGAGTCTCCAGATATAAAGACAATGAGCATTGTCTCATTAGGAAAACAAAACAAAGCAAAACAAAACAAAAACTACTCTTCCCTAGTTCCACCTCTGTGTACACACACACACACACAAGGTTTATTGGCTCATAGTTTGGACTAAAAATATATGTGTTGAGTCAAGAAATAATAAAAATGAAAGTTAGAGCCCTTGATTGCAAGGAAAAAAATCACTTAGCTTAAGCCAAGAAGAAACTGATTTTGGAAAAAATATATTTAAGCTTTCTGACTTGAAGGAAAAGCTAGACCATCACATGCTGGAAAAGACAGTTATCCAGATCATTCTGAAGGCTTTGGAAACAGTAATCACAAGGCAATTTCTGAGAGACAGTAATGTTAGTCAGCCAATTCCAACTATTCTCTATCATTTCATCACCATTCTAGATTTAATGTCATAGGAGGGGAGGAGGTTCTAAACTGGCTGAACGTGTGTCACCTATAACATCCAAGATACAGGAGGTGTCTTAAATGAGATATCTTCAATGGCAAAGCCAGAATCAAAACTTCAGTGCTTGCAGTTTATTTGGGAGGTGATGCCACTAACTAAATATAAGTAAGAAAACTGGAATAATGAGACAGGAAAATAATAAATGGCCTCCTGCAAAACTATGTAGGAAATCTATGAATCATCCTCTGAAGGATGGGAAGCTGAAGGATTTATTCACAGACTGCTAGGGTCCCACTGAGATTTTAAGTGCCTTGATGTCCTACACTTCTGGATCACTCTGGTGAGAAAACAAATTCCTGTTATGGGAAATCTAAAAGGACCATAGAGATATGGGTAAGGAATCAGCAGAATCTTCTAGAACAAAGTATTGCACCTCCTTTAAGAATTCCATTGAGGCTTCATGACATAACCAGGCACAGTTCTTCTGAACAAAATCAAGATGCTGTTACTGGGAGAGCTTGGAGACCAGATCCTGGTCAGACAGCAATATCAGCTATACACCTCAGGAAATAAGGCAAACCATGAGTAAGAGAATTTCAGAGAAAAGTACTTGGGGAGGGCCAAAGAGTGGAAGATTTTATCCAGTTAGGGAAAACCATAAAAAGCCTTATGGAAAAGTTGTTTTTCCTTTACCAAATGTACTCCCTTGTCCCCCAAAGAAAAGTCTGCCTTTCTGGTCTCTTGTCTTCAAGCATTCAATGCATACATGAGCTATACTAAATTCACATGATAACAACATAATTCAAAGATAACATATGAATATAGCAAATTATTACTGCTGTGTGTTTGCTTAGATCTCACTGATGCTATTTTCAGGTGAATAATTGCTAATTTAATTCTTGCTGGGAGAATAACATTTCACTCCAATTCCTGTGTGGAAAAGAAAGGTACTAATGACTAGACAGACTCCGGTTTCCATGGTAACATATAGCTATCAAAGATCAAGTGGAATAGTAAAGCAGTGGTTGGTTAGGTGGCACAGGATTTAAAAAATATACAGCATCTTGATACATGCATATTACATATGTCATATGTAATGTATCAATAAGGTAGTTCACAATTTTGGCCTCTAATACACCCTAAAGAGAAGTGAGAGAGTCTTAGTTTTTAAAAATCATTTCCCTTTGTAAATAATCACTTCAAAGCTGCAGCTGTATCATTACTTATCTATTCATATAATTGTGAAAAGACCTGAGTATGACTAGCCATTAGCACCATGTCTTCTGTGTAGTTAAATATCTATTTATTTATTTCTATCCATCTATCATCTATCTATCTATGTATCTATTTATCTATCTACCTGCCTACCCATCTTTGTCATTTATCATTTCTCTTCAATCTGGATATCTGTCCTTTACCTAGAAAACTAGAGAAAGCTTGAGAAGAGAGAAACAAATCTCTCTGAGTATATGAATGTTTATTGTTCAGGTATTCAGTGGGCTTGGCATTCAGAAGTCTCTGGAATTTGGCATCTCACTGTTCCATTCACTTGCATCCAAATAAGGTCATCCAAGCGTCTTCAGTCATGCTCCTTGCTTTATATTCTGCAGGTCATTGATCAAGTGACATCTTCCTCCAGGAACATTCTTCCACCATTCCTTTGCTTATTGAGAGTCTACTCATTCTTCAAGGACCAGTTTCAATGTTCCATTCTCTGTCCTCTCAGACCTTCCACAAAGACCTGATTTAAAAAAAATAACTGATTCCCTGTTCTGGTTCAAGATGCTTGACTATAAACAGATAGTGGATGCCTTACTCATGAAGAGGAATTAAGCTAGCATGTAAACACTAGCATTTCCAGCGGATCACCTGAGAGAACATGCTGAAGTCACCAGAGAAGCAACTGGAGCCACAGAGAGCGGAGGAGAGCAAATCTTGGTAGCCTACCAAGCTGGGACCTGGGCAAAACTGGGAGAGGATTCCTAATGTGGGGACAGGATTAGCGAGTGAGAAATCCCTAGGGTTCTACTCCTCTGCCATAGATCTTTGCAGTCCTAGTCACTGTCCCACCTGGTCTTCAGACTGATGCAGGGAGCCACCCAGAGATTGAGCAGATGTACTGTGTGCACTCACATGGAATCCAGCGAGTTCTTTTCCCTTATCATCCAGGCACTGGCTACCACTGTCCCACTGAGGAGAAAGGCAAGGCACTTTTGTGCACCCCCAGGTCAGTTACCACAGCATTGGTAAGAAGGAAAAGCCTAACAATGCACTGCGTGACCATACCTCCACCTTTGCTCATCCCTGACAAACAAGGCTTGCCTTCACCAGGGACAAGTCATCACTCAATCCACCCCATCCCCACCTAAATACTACAGCTGTGGCTGAATTTCTGGAGGTCATAACTCTCAGAGGTTACTGATGGCCTCCGTCACCACTGCCCACCATGGGCCAGAAAAGAAAAGGGGAGGCTGAGCACTTTTGCATGGTCCCAGGATGGAAGTGACAGCCATAGGGTGAAGGAGCAGGCAAGCTGCAAACCAGATGGCCCTCACATCCATGGCTTTCTACCAGGCGGGGCTTTCCTGCTTCCACGACAGGTTTTCCAGTGCAGTGCAGTTGCCTTGCCCTTTCTTGAACACTACAGCTATGGCTCAGTGCTCCTTTGAGGGCCCGACTCCCTGAGGTCTCTGCTGGCCCTCCCAGTTGTTGCCAATGCTGCCTCCACCCCTGCTGCCGGTGGGTTAGAAAGAATGGGGAAGTGGGCACTAAACAAAATCAATTGACTATATCGAACATATATACAGTCATACCTACATGAAAAAAGAGAAAAATATATATCAAGAAACCCCATCCCTAACAAATTCAAAAACATATCAGCTTACCTAGGTAAGAAATCAGCACAAGAACTCCAGAAATACCAAATGCCAAAGTTCTTTGATACCTTCAAAAGATTGTATCAGCTACCTGGTAATGGATCCTAACCAGAATGAAATGTCCAAAATGACAGATTTTAGAAAAAAAATGAAGATATGGATGACAAAGTTAATCAGTGAGATCCAAGAGAAAGTGGAAACCCAAAACAAAGAGTCCTGAATGAAAATCCAAGAGTTGAAAGATGACCTGGTCAAACTAAGAAAGAACGGAACTGAACTGAACTTCTGGAATTTCAAAACACAATTGCAAGCTTAACCAATAGATTAAATTTTCTCTGAAGAAAGAATTTCAGAGCTTGAAGACCTGTCCTTTGAATCAACCCAGTAAGACAAAAATCAAGAAAAAATTAACGAAGCTTTCAAGAAATACGAGAGTATTCTTTTCTTTGAATTGGAGTCTCACTCTGTCTTCCAGGCTGGAGTGAAGTGGCATACTCACGGCCACCCCAGCGTCAACCTGCTGGGCTTTGATCATCCTTCCACCTCAGCCTTCCAAGTAGCCAGAACTAAAGGCACATACTACCATGCTTGGCTAATTTTTGATTTATTGTAGAGATGAAGTCTTGCCAATTTGTCCGGGTTGGTTTCTAACCCGTGGGCTCAGGCAATTCATTCGCCTCGGCCTCCCAAAATGGTGGGATTATAGACTGAGCCACTAAACCTGGCCAAATATGAGAGTTTGCAAAGAGACAAAAGCTATGACTTACTGACATTCTTGAGAGAGAAGAGAATGGAATCAACTTGGAAATTGCATTTGAGGCCATAATTCAGGAAAACTGCCCCAATTTTGCAAAAGCAGTAGACATGCTGATACAATAAATTTAGAGAGTTCCTATGACATACTATATGAAGTGACTGTTATCAAGCCATGTAGTCATCAGACTATCCAAGGTCAGGACAAAAGAAAAAAAAACAACTAAAGGTTGTAGAGAGAAGGACCATAACACCTTTAAAGTGAGACCCATCAGACTAACAGCAGTCCTCTTAGGAGAAATCTTACATGCCAGAAAAGATTGGAAGGCTATGTTTAGCATTCTTAAAGAAAATAAATGCCAATCCAGAATTTCCTACTTTGTTAAACTAAGCTTCATAAATGAAGGAGAAATAAAGTCTTTCCCAGAGAAGCAATTGCTAAAAGAATTGGCCACCACCAGACCAGCCCTACAAGAGATGCATAAAAGAGTTCTAAACATTTTTTTCCCATTCTGTGTGCTGTCTCTCCACTCTCTTGATGGTTTATTTTGCTTTGTAGAAGCTTTTCAGTTTAATGAGATCCCACTTATCTATCTTATCTCTTATGACATGGACATCTGGGGTTTTGATCAGGAATTGGTTGCCTAATCGATTCTCATTAGGGTGTCTCCTGCATTTTCTAAGACTGTTAAAGTTTGAGGTTTTATGCCTAGGTCTTTGATCCATTTAATTTACCAAAATACTGTAAGAAAGGGATTGGCAGTAACAGTAAACTGCCAAGGGAAGGGGGAGGGCACACCATATCAATAAGGGTACCTGGTCTAAAACAGGCAAACTGGGGACCAAAGGGAGGCCCACACTTGACCTGTACGTTGACCACTTGTATACCCAATCCTGAATTGCATCCCGCATCTCCCAAATAAAAAAAAGAGTTCTAAACATGGAAATGATAAACAATATGTCTTAGCAAGAAAACACATATAATAAGCACATAGCCCATGGACTCTCTAAAGCAACCATACAAATGAAACAGCAAAGCAACTAGCTAATAACATCATGACAGGAACAAAAGCTCACATTTCAAATTTTTTTTATATGCAAACTTTTTTTTCTTCGTTTAATTTTTATTTTAAATTGTGGGGTACAATTCAGGGCTAGGTATACTGTGCAGGTACACTTATCGATGAGGTGTGCAGGTACCCTTATCGATGAGGAGTGCCCCCCTTTCCCCAGGTAGATATTTACTACTGTCAATCTCACCTCCCTACTCCCCCATCCCCCCCTCAGTTTCCCACCACTTTAAATTTCAATTTTAATATTGAATGTCAGCAGCCTAAATGACCTGTTAAAAAGATATGAAGTGTGAAACTGGATTAAAAACAATTAAAGAAACAAACAAAAGATTCATCCTCTACTGTCTTCAGAAGACTCATTTCTCATGTAATGACACCCATAGGCTCAAGATAAAGGGATGGAGAAAGATCTACCAGGCAAATGAAAAATGAAAATGACTAGGGGTCATCATTATTGTATCATACAAAACAGACTTTAAAACAGCAACAGTAAAAAAAGGGCAATGAAGGACATTACATGATGATCAAGAGTTCAATCCAAGAGGAAGTCTTCACCGTCCAAAATTTATACACACCCAACGTTGAATTGAGATTCTAAAAACTGGTATTTATAACACATTTACTACTAGGATTAAGAAAAGACTTAGACAGCCACACAATAATAATAAGGAATAGATAGATCATCAAGGCAGAGAACAAAGAAATTCTGAATTTAAATTTAACACTTGATGAATTGGACCTAATAGAAACCTAAAGAATACTTCACCCCAACTACCAAAATACATTCTTCTCCTCTACACCTAGAAAATATTCTAAGGTAGATCACATGCCTTGTCGTAACACAAGTCTCAATATATTTAAAAATATATAAATTAACCAAGCATCTTTTAGGGCCACATCAGAATAAAGATAGAAATCAATACCAAGAGTAACTCCCTAAACCACACAAATACATGAAAACTAAACAACTGGCTCACAAATGGCTTTTGATTAAACAACAAAGTTAAAGCAGAAATTAAAAAGAAATTATTTGAAACAAATGAAAATAGAGATATAACATATTGAAAAATTCTGGGGTGCCGCAAAAGCAGTGTTCAAAGGAAAGCTTATAGCACTAAATGCCCGTATCTAGAAGATAGACAGCTTTTGAATAAAGAACTTAATATTGCACCTAAAGGAACTAAAATATAAGAATAATCTAAATTCAAATCTAGTCTGAAAAATGAAATCATAAAATCAGAGAAGAATCAAATAAAATTAAACAAAAAAATACAAATGATGAATGGAATGAAAAGTTTGTTATTTGAAAACATAAACAAGATTGACAGAATACTGACCAGGATTTAAAAAAGAAAAAAAGGAGAAAAGATAAAAATAAACACAATCAGAAATAACAAAGCCAACATTTCAATGGATCTCACAGATACAAAAAATAATCAGGGACTGGTATGAACAGCCTAGTTTTTTAAACTCTATATGTGTAAACTAGAAAATGTAAAAGGAATGTATTAATTTCCAGAAATACACAACTTTCCAAGATTGAAACAGAAATAAATTGAAGTCCTGAACAGACCAACTACAGTGGTTCACAAAACTGAATCAAGAATAAAAATCCCACCAACTAAAAAACTCCCTGGATCAGACCAATCCACAGCTGAATTCAACCTTATGCAGAAGGAAGAGTTTGTAATAATTCTACTGAAACAATTCCAAAATGTCAAGAAGGAGGAATTCCTCCATAACTCTTACTACAAAGCAAATATCCCCTTGATACAACAATCTGGGAAAGGCACAACAATAACAACAACAAAGAAAATTACAGGCCAATATCCCTGATAAATGTAGATGCAAAAATCCTCAACAAAATAATATCAGACTGTATCCCCCAGTATGATAAAAAAATTATTTGTCATGATCAAGGGGGCTTTATTCTAGAATACATGGGTGGTTCACCATACACATATCAGTAAACATGATCCACCACACAGAAATAATTAAAAACAAAAGTCATATGATTATCACAATAGATGCAGAAAAAGTATTTGACGTAATCCAACACCCCTTAATAATCAAAACCCTCAACCAACTAGGCATCGAGGGGACATACCTCAAAATGTTGAGTGAGTTACCTATGAAAAATACATAGCTAACCATACACTGAATGGGCAAAATTTGGGAGCATTCTCCCTAAGAACAGGAGCAAAACAAGGATGCCATCTCTCACCACTTTTATTTTACAGCGTACTGGAAGTTGTAGCCAGAGCAATCAGGCAAGATAAGTAAATAAAAAGCATCAAAATTCGAAAAGCACCAGTATCATTTTTCACAGAATTTGAAAGAACAATTCTGAAATTCATATAGGACCAACAATCTTGAATAGCCAAAAAAATCTTAATAAAAAAGACTAAGCAACCCATTACCCAACTTCAAACTTTACAAGGTTAGAGTAACAAAAACCAGCATGATATTGGTACAAAAATAGACACACACACCAATGGAACAGAACAGAGAATCCAGAAATAAAACTGCTAATCTAAAACCAACTGATCTTCAACAAAGTCAAGAAGAATAAAGAGTAGATAAAGGACACTGTATTCAATTATCTTTCTTTGCAGATGATGTGATTCTATATCTAGAGTTTTAATGATTATGCCAAAAGACTCCTAGATCTGATAAGCAACTTCAGAGAAGTTTCAGGATACAAAATTAATGTTCAAAAGTCTGTAGCATTTTCATACACGGACAACATTCAAGCTGAAAACTAAACCAAATCAAGAATGCAATCCCATTTGCAACACAAAAAAACACAATACCCGAGACTATATCTAACCAAAGAGGGGAAAGATTTCTACTGCTGAAATAAATGAAAGATGACACAAACAAACGAAAAAACATTTCACACTCATGGACTGGAAGAATAAATATTGTTAAAATGTCTATACTGCCAAAAGTAACTTATAGATTCATGCAATCACTATCAAATTATCAGTGACATTTTTCACAGAATTAGAAAGAATAATTCCAAAATTCATATGAAACGAAAAATCTTGAATAGTCAAAACAATCCTAATAAAAAAATAAAATAAACCAGTGGCATCACATTATCTAACTTCAAGTGTCACAAGGTTATAGTAACTCAAAACAGCATGGTATCAGTACAGAGAAAGACACATAGACCAATGGAACAGAATAGAGAATTCAGTAATAAAATTGCTCACCAAAAACCAACCAATCTTTGACAAAGTCAACAAAAGTAAAGACTGGAGAAAGAACATTCTATTAAATAAATGGTACTAGCAAAACCATATGCCGAGTAACAAAATGGGTCCCCTACCTCTCACTATATACAAAAATTAACTTAAGATGGACTAAAGACTTAAATATAAGATCTCAAGCTATAAAAATTCTAGAAGAATACCTAGGAAATGCTTTTCTGGACATTGCCTAGGAAAAAAATTTATGAAGAAGCACAGCAAAAAGAAAAACTGACAACTGAGAATTAAAGAGTTTCTGCACAGTAAGTATCAACAAAATAAATATACAACCTAAAGAATGGGATACATTATTTGCAAATTATGCATCTGACAAAGGACTCATATCCAGAAAGTATAAGGAACTTAAACAAATTGACAGGAAAAAAAATCAAATTACCCCATTTAAAAATGGGCAAAGGCCATGAACAAACACTTCTCAAAAGAGGACATACAAGCAGACAAGAAACAGGAAAAAAAGGCTCAACTTCATGATTCAAAAAAGAAATGCAAATAAAACGCATAATGAGATACCATGTCATACTTGTCAGAATGGGTATTACTAAAAAGTCAAAAAACAACAGATGTTGGCAAGATTATGGAGAAAAGGAAAAGCTTCTACACTGTTGGTGAAAATGTAAACTAGTTCAGCCCCAGTGGAAAGCAGTTTGGAGACTTCTAAAGGAACTAAAAATAGGTATACCATTTGACCCAGAAATCCCACACTGAATATATACTCAAAGAAAATAAATTGTTCGACCAAAAAGACACCTGCACTCACATGTTTACTGAAGTAAAATTCACAACAGCAAAGACATGAAACCAACCTAGGTTCCCATCAGTGGTTGACTGGATAAAAAAATGTGGTACATACACACCACAGTATACTATGCAGCTCTATAAAAGAATGAAATCATGTCCTTTGCTGCAACATGGATGCAGCTGGAGGCCATTGCCAAGTGAATTAATGCAGAAACATACATAAAAACAAATACTTCATGTTATCTCTTGTACTGAGAGCTAAAACTGGGTATACACAGACAGAAAGAAGAGAACACCAGGTACTGGGGACTCCTAAAGCAGAGAGGCAAAGAGAGGGCAAGGGTTGAAAAATTCCCTCTTGGATAATATGTTCATTATTGGGGTGACTGGCTCAATAGATGCCTAAACTTCACCAGCACACAGTGCACCCATGGAGTACCTATGCACAAACCTGCATAGGTACTCATGAAGCAAAATATAATAACTGACTTCCTTTTTGCAGTTTACAGGTGTATTCATCTGTGTTTTTCTGATGGTTCTATCAGGTTGGTCTATTGGTCATAATGTGAATCAATGTTAGAGATACTTCTGAAACATTTGATTTCATAGTTTGAGTCTTTCCTCTCACCCATAATATACAGTGCTGAAATCAGACAGATCTGATTCTGGTTTTCTCCCCAACTCATTGCCCATTTTTTCTTGAAAAAGGTATTAACTTTTCTAAGCTTCAATTTTATCTCTGTAAAAATGGTTTTAGTACTATTTTCTATATGATAGAGTTGCTGGAAAGATAAAAAGGAAATGCTAATTGATGATGTTGATGATGATCATGACAATGAAGAGGATGACATGACTGGCTTAGGTGGACTTGAAAGAAAATTTTAATTTTATAAATAGTGAATACACAGGGGAAGGCACAACTGACTTAAAAGAGCAGTAAATAATACATTAATTTCCTAAAGAATGAATGCATCCCTTAAAATTCGTTGAGCATGCATTTGTTAATTATTTTTATGTGCTAGCCTTAGGGAAAAAATAGATATAGTGAGTACTTAGCATTCGCCAATGAGCTCCAGTCTTTCAAAATTAAATTCTGTTTCCTAGCTTGAAAGGTAAGCATGGGTTGAATCCTGCTAATATCTCTAGTATGTCCTTTTTATTATTTTCCTATATTTTATAGTTCTCTCAAATGTTTATATTTTCCCACTTACAGTTTCTTTTTCATATAATGTTTTTGTTCACCTTCACCATCCTACTCTCTAATATTCCTTCAAGATTTTACTCAATGATTATGACTTACATCCTATGGAAAAGAAAAATCACAAAAAACAGCAGCAACGAAAAATCGTCTCTTTTTATTCCTATAGTTGCCTGTGCAGATCTGTCACTATACTTTTTCTGGATTTTAATTGATATTACTTACTTGATTTTTATGCAAAAACAGAATTATTTCTTTATCTTATAACCCCAGCACTTATAGTGTCTGGCACTTAATGTGAACTAAAAAAAAGCATATGAATGAATATGAGTAGTTATGAGTGTTATTTGACACAAATCACATATCAGATTTTTGTTCTGTAAATATTCACTCTCATCCTCTTCACCTTCGTGGGAGAAATGTATTTTCTTGCCCCAGCAATAATAGGCTTGGCCATTATGACTTATTTTGGATGTTGGTGGACACCATGCAAGCAAAGACTGGAAATTTGCTTTTGTGATCTGACCCTTTTCTTACATTCTTGCCTTCTGCCATGAGTAGACTCTAGCTTAAGTAACTATCAGTTTGAAGGAGAAATGAATGTGAATCCTCCTTAGAATTGATAGTTACCTAAGAGCTAGATTACTTAAGATACATATATATATGCATATATATATCTCCAGAAGTAAAATTGTTACATCAGCTTATTTACAGCTGCTATTATCAAAATAAACAAAAAGCAAATGAACAAAAACAAAAGATACGTGTTAGTGAGAACATGGAGAAATTTGAACTCTTATACACTGCTGGTGAGAATGTAAAATGGTGCAACTATTAATGAAAATGACAGGGAGGTTTCACAAAAATATTAATAATAGAAATAATATACAACCCAACAATCTTATTTCTGAGTATTTATTTAAAGGAATTTAAATCAGGTTCTTGAAAAGATAGTACGCTTATGTTGTACTGTACATAATAGTCAAGATAAGAAGTAATCTAAATGTCCATTGATAGATGAATAGATAAAGACAATGTGTTGTATATATACAATGGGACATTATTCAGTCTTAAAAAAGAAGGCAATCTTATCACATTTGGTAACGCCCTTGAGGACATTATCCCAAGTAAAGTCAGTCAGTCATAGGACATATGATTTCACTTGTATGAGGTTTGTAAAATGGTCAAATTCATAGAATAGAATCAAGGAGTGAAATGTTGGCTTTTAGAAGATGGGAGGAGGGGGAGATGGGGAGCTGATAGTCCACAGATATAAAATTTTAGTTATGCATGATGATTAAGTTCGGGAGACCTGCTGCATTTAACATTTAACCTACAGTTAACAATTCTGCAGCATACAGTTAAAACTGTTAAAAGGGTAGATTTCATGTGTAATATTCTTACAAGAGTAAAAAAAAAAGAATAAATCTGAAATATTCCTTGAGAAGAACCACAAAGTTTACGAAAAATCTACACTGAAAAACATACACACTCTGGTTAAAAGAAACAAGATCAACACTGAGACTGTTGATGTAAAAATAACTCTGATCCTTCAACTTTCTACAAGGAAGGAGCAGGCTGAAAAATTTGCTCAGCCACCAAAAGGTTATATTCTTCAATTCCTTCTCCAGAAGAAACCGAGGAGGAATTGCCACAGGTAGAATCATGAGCAGGGGAGAGCAGTGAACTGAGGAGCTATTTCCAGAAAGTAGAATGAGACCTAATCAAAGAGTAATTTTCACCAGACAATATTTTCCCAGTAAGCTTTCAGAATTTCCCCAAACTATTTACTGCTCTGTACCTCTTGCTCTCCTTTTTTTCATTGTGGTTACCCTCTCTGTGTTTCAACACTATATGTTGGGTGTGAGGGATACCTTGTATTTTTATTCATTAGTCCCTATATCAAGGAGTATTCAAACTGGCCTTAATATAGAATAGATGATTCTGGACTTGAATATGATGTCCTGATTGTATAAGATTCTGTGAGACTACAGAGTTATGTCAGTGTATTTTGTAGGTATGAATAATGTGAATATTTATGATTGTAGTAGATTTTGTGCTACCCTACCCAGATCTCCTTAGGCAGGACCACAGTACTTATTTTCCTATAGTTAGGGCTTTTGTCTACTGATAGCTCAAGGCTGAGGCTCTCCCAAGGACCTACCATCAGCCTAACACAGAATCCCCAACACTCCGCTGTGAACTGGTACTGGCCCATGGCCTGTTTGGACCCGGGCCGCACAGCAGGAGGTAAGCAACAGGTGAGCAGAGCTCTGCTTCTAGCATTGATTATCATAGGAGCACAAACCTTATTGTGAATTACTCATGCAAGCGATCTAGGTTGCATCCTCCTTATGAGAATCTGATACCTGATGTTCCCTCACCCTCGCATTCATGGAAAAATTGTCTCCCACAAAACCAGTCCCTGATGCCAAAAAGGTTGGGGCCTCTGGCCTAGGGAATCTGCCTGACCAAGTATACATCTTTTGCCTGCTTGAGACAACCCCCATTGATTCAACTGAGGACAATTGAATTGCCGTTTCAGATTCAGACCATCCCAGTGGGCCAACTGAAGTCTTATTTGAACTGCATCACCACTGATTGCATCCCTTTGCCTAACCCTACTTTCTTCATTCTCACACATATTCTTCCTAAGAGTACTGCCAATAAATTTCCTCTAAGAATATATTTTTATCACAGTTAGTTGCCAGGAAACATGACCAAAGAGAACTGGATCCAGGAGTGGTCTAAGAAAGTAGAATCTAAAATAAGATTTTATAACTGGATAACTCATCTACTGATTGACAATGAAGACCCAGTAATTAGTGGAATGGAGAGTATGGCTAACATTTGGCATGCTGTAGCAGTGCAATCTGGAAACACTTTTACAAACAATGTACTGGGATAAAATAGTAGTCAGAAGGAATGTACTGGCAAGTAAATACCTAAGGCATTTGAGAAGTTCAATCAAAAGTGATACATCTTGAGTGGAAAGAGAATTAGATTGGACACACATACCCACTCATGAGCAGTAGTGAATTATTTGAATGGATCACCAAGTTTATGAAAAGAGAAAGATGGGACAGTCAGGGGTAAGAAGATCTGAGAAAGAGATATGTGGATAGACTTATAAGAATGGAAACAAGTAGGGAAAATATTTGTATCACATTTTAATGCAACCTAAAGTATGTCCATCACGTAACGGGACTAAACAACCAAGAGGAAAGATAACTTGGCTAGTTGAATAAGCCAGCAGAATAGCCACAGTGGCAGGAATAGTGGCCATTCCTGAGGATACAACTATAACTACCTCTTACTGAGGTTCACTTAGCTAATAGTGCCATCCAATATCCAACCTGCCAGCAATAGATACAAATGCCAAGACTCTACACAGCACCATCTCTCAAGGTGACCAATCAACCACATGGTAGAAAGCTGATCACACTGGACTGCTGTCTTTCCTGGAAAGGGAAGTAATTTTGACTAGAATACACATATTCTGTGTTTGCATTTTCTCTCTTAAGAGTTTCAGCCAGCAACATTTTCTAAGGACTTACAGATTGTTTGATCCACTAGCACGGGAAGCTGAATACCATCACATCAGACCAAGGGTCCACTTCTGGAACAGAAAAGATGAACAGTGGGTCCTTGCTTCACTGGCCATATCATATACTGTGTATCATCCAGAATCTACTGACCTGATAAAGAGATGGCACAGCTGGGATGCTAGCCTGATATTGCTACCCTATGATAATAGGGGGCCATTTTTCAGGAAGCAGTATGAACTTTAATCAATGACCATTATATGGTACTTGACCCCTCAAAGGTAGAATATACATATTCATAAACCAAGAGTGAAATGGGAGTGATTCAGCACTTTGGGAATTTAAGCTTTCAGTCCTACCAACTTTAGGCTCTGTAACAGTAGAAAACTTGAATTCTATTGAATGAGTTCTTCCACCTGGAGGTAAAATAGGAGCCCCCATTCAATTTATGCAATAGTTGTGGCTGTAACTACAAGCTCCTGTGGCAAGAGACCACCAAGTAGAGTCAATATCTTGGTGGAAGTACTTTACCCTGACAGCCCAGAAGAAGTAGTGTTGCTAGACATTGGGGGATAGGGAGGCATACATTTGTCACCTAATTGATTTACAGGTCTATCACATACCTAACTTTGACTGTTAAAATGTGTGGCAGCCATGGCTTGAGACAGACAAAATAACAAAGAGCTCAGACCCTTTGTTATAAATGTTTGGATCACTACAGCAGTGAAGCTACCTAGACCTGTAGAAGTGCTAGCAGAGATTGTTGAAAATCTAGAATTGATAGTAGAAGAAGGAGATAAAAGCAGTTTCTACTCCTAGAAAAACTGTAGTAGTAGGAGCTATAGTTCATCCTATTACATTTTTCCTGTAAATATCTCCAGGAAAAGAGATAACCCAGCATTCTTGAAGATTTGTTCCCAGATAAGCAAACTGATTAGAAGAAAATAAATGTGATTGGTTCAAGGGGTGCTGTTCTGCACTGCTTCAACTTCTTGGAACAAAACGTTCCTTGCTTATAAGTCACAGCCAAGTCTTAGGTGAGGGAAGATGCCTCATCTAAATGTGCATCACATTTCCTTGGGAAACTCTAACCTAATTGGCTGGTCAACTCAGTGGTACACAAGCCTAGCCTCTCTGCCTCAATTTTGGTGATCCAAGCTCCAGAAATCCCGGTATTAGCTGAGGATTCTTTTTAAACAACACCACAGTTCATCTCCTACTTATTCCTAATCCTGCTTCCCACTTCCCTGACAGGTTTAGTTCTGTAAACAATTGCAGCAACCTATTCATATGCAAATCCACATATCAGACTTTTTCTCATGGAAAGAACTGTTATATGTTATTGCTCAGAAAATAATCATTCCTATCCTATTACTTTTTTTACATATCCTATCCTTATTCATGTTGAACTTGGCCAAGTGACTGGCTTTGGCCAATGGGATATTTATAGGAATGATATAAGCAAAGAATTGACGCATGTTTATGACTTTGCTCTGTTTTGTTAATGCATGGGGAATGAGAAGCACATAAGATTAACCTAGACCTGATACAAGCTTAGAACCAAGCCAACTTAAGCTTAAGTAAAAACAAACAAAAACAAACAAACAAAAAACAAAAACACCCAGGTGACCTGAAAGATTAAGAAAATTATTGTATTACGCAGAATATTTGTGGTGGTTTGTAAAACATCATTATTTCATGTATCACTGACTAATGCACTCATTGTTTCCAATTTTCTTCCATATTGGACACAATAGAATAGTTGCTCTTGGCCTTATCACATGGGCTTAGACTATGTGACTAATTCCAGCAAATGGATTGTGAGAAGTCCATGTGTCATGTCTGCAATGCGCATTCATTTGTTGTCTTAAAATCCTCCAGAATTTTCTCTTACCTTTGGTACAGTGATTGGCAACTTTCAAACTGGTGGCTGCATTACCAGCTTAGGTATCCCAGCAAATACATTAAACAGAATCCCCTGCTGACTCAGAATGGACATGTGCCATGAAAAGTAAACCTTTGGCATTTCAATCTTCTCAGATTTGGGATGTTTGGTTATGGTAGAATAATCAAAACTGTGTTGACTAATGAGATAAATGAATGCTTGAATGATTAAATGAACACGTGACCCCATATGAAGGACATGGCGTCCACTGTCTGTTGTTCGAAAAACCAATTAATCATAATCCACCATATATTTCAAGTCCTTAAGAAAGCCTTGATCTCCTGATAATGATGATGATGATGATGCGATGGCATATGGTAACTACTATATTTTAGAAAGAGTTCTAAGTGCTTAACGTGTTGAGTCATTTGCTTTTCATAACAAACACACAAAAAAGGCTTTAACTTTCCCTGTTTGGCAAAAGCGACTTAGTCAGAAGTTTAATGAATTTCCTATCTCAGTATCTGGTACGCAGCAAATGCTCAACACACATTTATTGAATGAATACTATCTTGTATCTTGGGGATTCGTTGTGCAAAAGCAAATAAGAAAAATAAAGAAGAGGACCCCTTCATTATAATTATGGAGCCTCAAGAGATTGCAGGTTGTGGGTTGGGCTCTTGTTCCCTTCATAATCCCTAAATTATAGCAATTTCTACCTTTATTCCAGAATGCTGGGGCTGGCCTGTATCAGTTCACGAGAGGTGATATTTAAAATTTTAAATAATTTTGTGAGCCATTTGACTCATATTGATGACTTGAAATTGGTAACTTGGAAAGTGGGAGTACTTACACCATGGGAACTGGCAAAATAGAAATCAGAATCTTTTTCTTTTCTTTAGTTCTTGGACTGGGGGCCTCAGTGTTGTATCTGTTTACTCATGCCTTAGATCTGCTCCCCCCACCCCATAGAAAACTGACACACCAGGAGTACTGGGAAGGCAGGATTAGGGAGAAAGTGACTTGTTCAGGCTTACTTAGTAACAAGTAAGTTTCAACTCCTTTGCCAATAACTTTTTCCGACACAGCTATATTTACAAGGGCTTAGACAGTCTTCATACACTTCTTCACCTGTGTGGGTGCTACCCTCTGCAGTAGCAGTTTAACACAGCTGCATACCTCCACCTTGACCTCTGTCAACGAGCTGTGGTAGCCACAAAACCTGACTGCTCTTAGGAATCTGAGATGGTAGTGCTGATGGCAATGTTTAATATGTGCTGGGCCCTGTATTGAGCATGTCCCTATACAGTGTAATTTAACCCTCATGGCAACCCTGCAACAACAATGACTGCTAGTATCTGTTAAGCAAGTATTTTGTGTGTCAGTCCTAATGCCAGAGTCTAAAGATAATGAGGTGAGTTAAACAATTTCTGCCTTGACGGAGTTCACAGTCTAGGAGTCAAGATAACTTATGAACCATTAATCACAGCACATCATAATCCACTCAGTCTATGACTCAGCAACAATAACAACAAGAAAAAACAATTATAATAAATGGTTACTTGTTGCTTACCATGTGCCAGGTACTGTTCTAGGCATCTTGCTTGCAGTCTCATTTAATTCTACCCTAAGGGTGAGCCATCATTATCATACCCACTTTAGAGATAAGGAAAATTAGGTATAAAAAGACTAAGACTGCATTTCTTACCACTATACTTTGCTACTGGTATAAAATAAATTCCTGATCGGCAAATAAGGAAGCCGAGAAACAAATAGATAAAGTAATTCTCAAGGTCACACAGATACAAGTGATGGAGATGGGATTTAATCCAGGGCTGTCTGGCTTGAGAGTCAGGGATTTTCTTCGTAATATTTGTCATGGAGCTGCTGATGGTGGTAATAGAGAAAATACTGTCACCCCTTTCGTGATTGGGCTCATTACGTGGACATGGTCTCAGAGAAAATGAGCTAGATATGAATTTCTTTCCACACAGTAATTCAAGCTCCACAGTCAGAGTTATAGACCTGGTTAACACTGAGTCAGAAGCCCCGGTCTCTGGTCTTAGATCTCTCCTCTCATCCTTGGGCCCTATTTTATTGCTTTCTCAGTGATTGTCCTCTCAGAATGACAAGTATCACAGATCCTTAGATTACTGGTCTGCTCAATATCATGTCTTAGGTATAAATTGGCTGGGACTTAGAAGTCTTGAGTTAGGGGCTGTGGTTTCTAATAATTTACTGTTTGATCATAGCCCTGCTCCTTCTCTCATTGAATTTACACCTCCTGAAGGTAAAATGGTGTGCACTGGAGGACAGATTTAATAACCCCAAAGGTGATTTTCAGAGCTAATATTATATTCTAAATTTAGTTGGGGAAATAGAATTTGCTAAGAAAGAGTCACCCTCCACATCTTTCGATGGGAAAGAGCTTTATGATATGAGATTTAGAAGAATTAAGAACTCAGCTGAGCATCATCAAGTGAGCTGTGAATGGAAGATGTTGGCAGATCCCCAGGGACATGGTAATTAAGCCAGAAGCAGATTAAAGTTCTTCTAAAAGAGATGTCAGCAAAAACTAGCGATGTGCCTGGCTGTTTCTAAGAGAACTGCTCAAAAGTCTGTAGGAAGAAAAACTGGGCCAGAGCCTAGGGGATGGAAAATTCTGATAGGGCAATTTGAGTAAAAGAAAATTCTGAATAAGGTTCATAGCCGTACTATGAAGCAATATTAGAGGACTTTAACATCAAATGCACTCCTACTTTCACCAAGTTTGATCAAGAGGAGCAAGTGAGATGTGAGACTTAAGGAAAACTCTTGTAGTCTTTGCTGAATTTCCATCCCAGTAATTTTAATAGAACGCCAGAGCTTTCCAGGTGTTTTATTTTCCAGTTTATAAGAGAGTAGAACTACTGCTTTAGAACTTTGGCAACACTTGTTGGACATGCAAGTGGCGGTACCTGAGAAAGAATCTAATAAGTAAGAAAATTAGCTGAGAAATCAAGTAAGATCTAAAGTATCACGTATACAGCTGCCAAATATTTTTTCCCATTCTGTGAGCAGTCCCCCACTCTCTTAATTGTTTCTTTTGCTTTGCAGAAGGTTTGCTGTGTGGTGAGGTCCCACTTGTCAATCTTTTCTGCCATGGGCTATTGGTGTTTTGAGCATGAATTGGTTGCCTATCCCAATTTTTGTAAAGGTATCTCCTGCGTTTTGTAAGAATCTTATAGTTTGAGGTTTTATGTTTAGGTCTTTGATTCATTTAGAGTTAATTTTTGTGTGTGGTGATAAGTAGGGGTCCTGTTTCATTCTTCTGCATGTGGTCAGTTGGTTTACCCAGCACCATTTATCGAATAGGTTCTCTCCTCCCCAGAAGTTTTTTGTTGGAGGCTTTGTTAAGATGAGTTAGTTGAGAAATTGAGGTTTTGCTTCCAGAATCTCTATCCTGTTCCATTGGTCTATATACTTGTCCTTGTACCGATACCAGGCTGTTTTGATTATTGTAGCTTTATAGGAAATTTTAAAGTCTGAAAGTGAGATACTTCCCACTTTGTTTCTTTTGCTGAGGAATTTTTTTTGACTATTTGTGGTCACTTATGTTTCCATATGAACTTCTGTATTGTCGTTGCCATGTCTGAGAAGAATGACATTAGTAATTTAATGGGTATTGTGTTGAATCTGCAGTTGCCTTGGGTGGAATGGACATCTTAACAATGTTGATTCTTCCAATTCATGAGCATGGAATATTTTTCCATTTGTTTGTGTCATTATTGATTTCTTTGAGCAGTGTTTTGCAGTTTTCATTGTAAAGTTCTTTCACTTCTCTGTTTAAGAAGATGCCAAGGTATTTCATTTTTGTGTGTGTGGCTATTATGAATGGGATTGTGCTTTTTATTTGATTCTCTGCCTGTTTGATGTTGGTGTATAAAAATGCATCTGTCTTTTTGCTCATTGATTGTATCCGGAGACTTTGCCATAGTCCTTTATCAGTGCAAGGAGATTTTTTGACAGGTTCTCTTGAATTCTCAAGTTATAGGATCATATTGTCAGCAGAGAGCAATAACTTAACTATATATCTGACAAAGGCCTAACATCCAGTATCTACAAGGAACTCAAACATGCCAAAAGGAAAAAAAAAATGTAAGAGTCCTATTAAAAAGTTGGCAAAATATATGAATAGATACTTCTCAAAAGAAGACATATGAGCAGCCAACTGATACATGAAAAAATACTCAGCATCACTAATCATCAAATAAATGCAAATCAAAACCACACTGAGGTACCACCTACCTCCAGTCAGGATGGCCATCATCAATAACTCAAAAAACAACAGATGCTGGAGAGTATGCAGAGAAAAGGGAACACTTCTACACTGTTGGTGGGAGTGTAATCTAGTACAACCTCTGTAGAAAAAAGTGTGGTGATTTCTAAAAGATCTAAAAATTAACCTTTCATATGACCCAGCAATCCCCCTTCTGGGAATATACCCAGAGGAACTCAAATCATTCTACAAAAAAGATGCCTGTGCATGCATGTTTATTGCAGGACTATTCACAACAGCAAAAATATTGAACCAACTGTGCTGCCCATAGATAATGTACTGGCTAAAAAAAAAATGTGGTATATATGATGGAATATTATTTAGCCATAAAGAAGGACAAAATAATGGAATTCACAGTAACTTGGATGGCTGTAGAGTCTATCATACTCAGTGATCCAGCACAGAAACAAAGAGCTGAGTACCACATGTTCTCACTCATAAGTGGACCCAGAGCATTTATCATAATACTACATGAAAGAGATTGGCAGTAGTGGATCACTGTCAAGGGTGAAGGGGCAGAGGTATAACATTGATAAGGGTACCTGATGCCAAACCAGGCAAAGTGAGGACCAATGGGACCCAAACTTCAGCTGCATGATGACTACTTATGTACCTAACCCTGAATTGTACCCTATATCTTTAGAATTAAAAAATAAATAATTAAAAAAATAAAGTATCATTTGAAGTCCTGGAACTAGCCATTCTTGAAGCTGTATTTTTTTCTTATAGGGATAGTCAATATCTCTCACATCATTTCTTCCTTAAACCTCTTGGGTTATTTACCTTTTGGTTGCAATCAGAAGAGTCCTGATTCCTAACATAAACCAATAATTTTATGTAAGTATGTATACATACAGGTTTCATTGAGAAAGCCTAGAAAATGGCATCTCATAGTAATACATATTGTGTTGCCTATGCCTTGGTTTCTCAATACCATCACCCAATAAAAAAGCCAGAGATCCTTGGACGAATGGCTGAGTACATTGAAGGAGGAGAAAGTACAAGGTAAGCCTAGATGATCTTTTCCCAGAACACAAGAAAGAATTCAAAGACTGGTGAACCATGTTTACAGCACAAAGACACAGAGGGAAGAGGCTCTCATTGGCTAATTTTTGGAATTTAAGCACCAAAAAGAATGGCTGTAATTTATGTTCATGCATTTAATTTTTTAATCCATAAATCTATAATGATATGGGACAGAGGGAAAAAAGAGAGAAACAAAAGGGGAAAACAGTGCTTCTATGCAGAAGGATGGCAGATTCTCCAACTCTCCCAACACCAACTGAGTATCCAATGGTTTAATTCTGACATTAACTATCTGGAGTTAGCATCAAACCTCATAGGTGCAAACTGCAGTTTCACAAGATTGCCCCCATTTTGGATGCCAATTCAAAGTCCCGGTACCTCTCTTACTTTGGGCTGACTGGCTATAATCCTAGGGTTCCCACAACTCTCTTCTTGTATTTGATAAACTGCGGGAACAGTTCACAGTACTCAGGAAGTTACTTCACTAATAGTTGCTGGTTTATTTTAAAGGAACAGAAAATGGAAAAGAAGCATAGAAGAAGGCATGGAAGGATGCAATATCACATACATAATAATACTTAAAAAAAAAGTTTTAAGGAAATCAGATATCCTATAATGCCAAAAGAATTCCCCCACCTTCACCAACCCAGGCAACCCCATAGATAACTAATGGCAAAACAAAGCATGCATCCTTCCTTGGAGATATCAGGTTGACCATCACCTGAACCGAATGATCAAACTTTGCCTCACTAGTATTTGGAAAACACGACATTGTTTTTCTCTTTCTGTTATATAATATGGACTTGCCAAAAATGTGTAACTTGGAGCTGAGTCTTTAGAGCCAGTGCCCAATTTATAGAAAATGCAGACTGTAGAAAAAAATAAAAAGGTTAATGACACTGGGAGGAATTCTACAAATATGGTTAAATACGGATGTAGAATCTTCTACAAAACCATTGATTTAGACTCTTTCAGAAGCCAATCAAATCAAGAAGAAAAAATAAAAAAGGTAACAGGTTTATTTTAGATAAACGGGTTTGAAGAAACATAATGATCAAAGATAGTGCATAAGATTTGATTGGCTATAGATTTAATTTTTAAAAATATATAGAAAGATTCTAAGGAAATTGAGACATTGTGGCTGTGGCCTCTCGAGATTAAATCACGAATATTTTAAAATGTATTTTTGTGTTAAAGACATTGTGGAATGAATGTTCACATTTTGGATGCCAGTTGAAAGTCCTGTGGCCTCTCTTACTTCTAACTGACTGGCTATAATCCTGGGGTTCCCACAACTCTCTTCTTGATTTTGATAAACTGCTAGAACAGCTCACAGTGCTCAGAAAGTTACACTTCCAACAGTTGCTGGTTTATTTTAAAGGAACAGCCAAATGAAACAGACGCATAGGAGAAGGCATAGGAGAATGCAATATCATGTACATAATAATTATTAAAAAAAACATTTTAAGGAAATGTTTACAGAAGAATGTCTTTATTCTCAGCATAGGCATGTTAGGGGTTTAGAGTGGAAATATTGTGATATCTGCAACTTACTTTGATATAGATCAATATATACATAGTACTTTATACAATATAATAAATAACAAACATTTTATACTTTGTCGACCATAAGTTCTTTGCCTCAGCTACTCAACATTGTCCTTACAGTGCCAAAGCAGACAGTGCATTCAAGAATAGGCATGGATGGATTTGGCCCTCAGACATAGTTTGTCATTCCCTGAACAGCAGCACTTCTTTATCCAAGACTCCCAGTGAACACCTGAAATCCCAGATACTCCCGAATCCTATGCATAGTATATTTTTCCCTAAACATACACACCTATGATAATATTATAAACTAGGCACAGTAAGAGATTCCCACCAATAACTCATAATAAATAAAACATTATATAATATACTGTAATAAAAATTATGTCAATGTGGTCTTGCACTCTCTCAAAATATCTTATTGTATTATACTCATCTTTCTTCTGGTGATGATGTGAGATGATAAAATGCCTTATGATGAGATGAAGTGAGGTGAATGATGTAAACATTGTGACCAAGTGTTAGACTATCAGCGATCTTCTGAAGATACTCCAGTAGGGGTGTCATCTATCTGTTCCAGGTAATCCTGGATCATCAACCATGCTGATGTCAATGGCTGGATTTCAGCAGACAATGGGATGTCAATGACTAATGGGTGGGAAGTATACACTGTGTGTGTATGCTGGAAAAAGGGGTGATTCATGACTCAGGCTAGGCAGAGAAGGAAGGTGTCAGATTTTATTTGCAACTTAGAAAAGCTTGCATTTCTTCGGGGTTGGTTTTGATTTGATCTTTTGTTTTTCTGATTGTGTTTATTTGGGCTTTTCCTCTCTTTTTCTTGGTCAGTCTAGCTAGGGGTCCATCAATCTTGTTATCCTTTCAAAGAACCAGTTTTTTGTTTTGCTGATTTTTTTTTTTTTTTTTTTTGAGTTGGAGTCTCACTTGGTCGCCCAGACTGGAGTGCAGTGGCCGCTCCCGGCCACCGCAGCCTCGACCTGCTGGGCTCCGGGGATCCTTCCGCCTCAGCCTTCCGAGTAGCCAGAATTACAGGCGCGCACTACCACGCCCGGCTGATTTTTTGATTTATTGTAGAGATGAGGTCTCGCTGCCCAGGCGGGTCTCGAACCCGCGGGCTCAGGCAATCCACTCACCTCAGCCTCCCAAAGGCGTGGGATTACAGGCTGAGCCACCGAGCCCGGCTTGCTGATTTTTTTTAAAATTGGAGTTTCACTCTGTCGCTTAGGCTGAAGTGCAGTGGCACACTCACCGCCACCCCCCGGTGTCAACTTGCTGGGCTCTGGCGATCCTTCCCCCTCAGCCTTCCAAGAAGCTGAAACTGCAGGCTTGCACTCTCATGCCCAGCTAATTTTTTTTTTAACTGTAGAGACGAGGTCTCACTAAGTTGCCTAGGCTGCTATTGGACCCACCGGCTCAGGCAGTTCACTCACCTTGGCATCCCAAATTGACATCACCATGGTTGATGATCCAGTATTACCTGGAACAGGTAGATGATCTTTCTACTGAAATATCTGGGATTACAGGATGAGCCACTGAGCCCAGCCAATTTTTTTTTGGTATTATATCTTTGTCTTCTATATCCTGAATTTGGGCTTTTATTTTGGTGATCTGGATTCTTCTGCCGAAGTTAGTACTTTGGTGGTCTTGCTTTTCCAGCTTCCTTAGGTGATTTGTTAGGCTGTGATCTTTCCATTTTCTGCATGTGTGTTCATAGAGATATGAATTATCCTCTTAGTACTGATCTCCTGGCATCCTAGAGGTTTTAGTAAGATGTTTCTTTATTTTTATTTGTTTCCAGGTATTGACCCAAGAGTTGTTTAGCATCATGCTGTTTAGTGTCCTTGTCTTTGTGGGTTTTGGGGGATATTTTTTGGTGTTGATATTTATTTTTATTCCACTATGGAATAAAAATAACTGACAAGGTGTATGGCAGTATTTCAATCTTATGGAATTTGTATATGCTAGATTTATGGCTGAGGATGTGATTGATCTTAGAGTATGTTCCATGCGGTGATAAGTAAAATGAATAGAATGTATATTCTGTGTTTATTGGGTGGAGTGTTCTATAGGTATCAATTAAGTCTAAGTAAGGTCACATTGAGGTTCTGGATCTCCTTGTTGATTTTTTTTGTCTTAATGATCTGTCTAAAGTTGTAAGTGGGATATTTAAGTCCTCCGCAATGACACTGTTAAAGTCAATCTTTTTTAAGTTTACCTAGAAGCTGTTTTATGAAAGTTGATCCTCCTGTGTTAGTGTATACATGTTTAGGATAGATATTTCTTGCTGATGGATTGAAACTTTTATCATTATGTAGTAACCTTCCATATCTTTTTACATTTTTTATAGCTTAAAGGATATTTTGTCTGGTATTAAGATTGTGACTCCCGCTTTCTTTGTGTTCCATTTGCCTGAAATTTTGTTTCCCATTCTCTGATTTTGAGTCTGAGAGTTTCCTTTCTGGTAAGATGAGTCTCTTGGAGACAATATATTTTTGCCTCATGATATTTTATCCATTTTGCCACTCTATGCTTTTTCAGTGGTGCATTTAGTCCATTCACATTCAGGATAATTATTGCGATGTGAGAGTTTATGCCTGCTATGAGGTCCTTATAGAGTTTTTAGTAGTTGCTGCTGTTTTCATGTTTGTCATCTTTCCTTTGATATTTAAGTTGATTCATGTGTGTTTTCAATCTTTTTCCTGCATACTTGGAAAGACTGTTGCTGTTCTTTTTTCCCTTTCTTCTGTGTTTAATACTTTCTTAAGTGTTTCTTATAAAGCTGGTCTGGAGGCAGCATAAACTCTTAGGGATTGAATATCTGGGAAGGATTTTAATTCTCCAATACTGATGAAGCTTAGTTTAGCTGGGTAGGTAATTCCTTGTTGAAATTGTTTATCTTTGAGAACTTGGAAGATTGCCCTTCAAGCTCTCCTAACTTGAAGTGTTTCTGTAGAGAAGTCTGCTGTTATTCTAATTAGTCTTCCCCAGTAGGTAGTCTGACCTTTCTCTCTTGCTGCCTTTAGGATTTTTTAATTTATACCTACTTTGTGTAGGGTAATTACAATGTGTCTAGGAGTTGGTCTTCTCATTTTTTGTCTTGCAGGGATTCTCTGAGTGTTTTAATTGTTGTGTTAGTTTAAAATGTATGAACTGTTTATGTCTATTTTTTAATGTAATACTTTTAGACTGAGCCTGACTATGTGTAACTGAAACTTCAGAAGGTGAAACCAGGCATCAGGAGTAACTACTGTACTACTCTTTTAACTCTGTACGTGTTTGTAAATTCTCATCATAAAAAGTTTAGAGAAAAAAAGTGAACCCTGCTGTTCATCATCATAGTGGTTATCAAGGATAAAATATGCAGCATGTATAATGGAGTCATGATGTACATAGGTTGGTGGGAGGGCACCTCATGTTCTCTGCTGAGGACATCAAGCTTTGTGAGTGAATAAACAAAGCCAGTAAAAGCATTCTCTACTCTGCTTTCAACTGCTTGTTTTTATAGCTTGAGCTCCAAGTCACTACTATTTCACATTTGGTCCTTTTTTATGTTCCTTGGCTTCTTGATGTGTTATTCTTGTTTTTTCTTTGCCTTCAATGCTAACTGTATATATTGAATAACATTCAAAGTCTGTAGATTTACTGATCTCTTCAGTTACTAATTGTGTAAAACTGAAAGAAAGGCGTTGAATATATGTGAACCAATTGCAAAAGATTACTTTACTTCTACAGGCTTTATCTCAATGTTTTGTTCTTCAGCAAGCCTTATTTACTTTGACAGCTTGGTACTGGGACTTCCTTCTGCCTGACATGAACTTCAAGTAGATGTGAAACTGTTAAGGGAGTTCATTAGTTTGGAAGAGAAAACACGAAAAGTTCTCAGGTAAATAGAAAGTGCTAAAATGCTGTCTCTTCAGTATCCATCAGCTTTTAGCTAGTGTTTTATCCAAGTTAGCATTAGAGAGAGAGGTGGAGTTTCTTCTGCTTAGTCAAACTGATCTCCATATACCTCAGCGTGCACAATGCCTCTATCTGTGCCTTATCTGGAGTTGTGGCAGTCGCATCAGACAAACAGCCTGTTAGAAAAAGTCAGTTAGCCTCATCTGGCAATTAGGCTGAAGATATGCATTCATCCCTTTTGCATTTGCAGATGAAATCATGCTCCCATTCACGGGGTTCACTCAGGATAGATGGCATTTCGGATAAAATGGCTTTGACAGCTATTGTTGACCCTGGTCCAGGAATTGAAAGGTCAGAGTTCTGCTCATGACTTAACATCTTGCCCTCCCTTGGCCTTGGAAAGACAGTTTACTTTTCTGAATGGAGATTATCTTTCAGTTAAACAAGGTAGGTAGACCTGAGGACATTCAACCCATATTTCCTATTTGACTACAAGTCTATTCCCATATTCATTTTTTGTTTTGTTTCATATTCATGAAGCTTATTTTAATGTTTCAAAATGAGAATCAACTTCTAGAAGAAGAATCTGTTAATGCAACTGTGCTGTTTAACAGATGAGAAAAATAATGACTAAAACAAATACACACACATGCACACACACACACACGCACACGTGCACACCTGCATACTTCAGTAATAATATCTTCTCAGAACAAATGTATCAGAACTTGTTGAGACATTTTGTTAAATTGTCATGCCATTGTTGTGCTCAACAGAGTAAAAGAAAAGACGTAAAACTGAAATGTTTATTTAATCTGTGGTGCATCTCTCAAAATTCTTACCTTAATGTAGAATATGTGCATGTATCATAACTGACCTTTATGTATTATTTTTGCTGCTGTGTTTTTTGTTTCCGCCCTACTCCACTTTAAGCTGAGCAAAGGTCAGCAGAATCCCTCAAAAACCATTGTATGCCCAGTGTCCTGCACAGTTTATGGTGCATGTGCTCAATAACTATATGTAGAATAAAATAAAATGGAATTATGCCAACTCCTTCAATAAAATGATTTGCTGGGGAATTCCTGGTAAGATGGTCATGGGCCAGGTCAGACTATGAGAGTCTCTGAAAAAACAAGTGTCCATAAAGATTCTCTGTGTGAGTGGATGTGTGCCAGTGGATGAGTGAAAGTCCATCTGAGGGGAGACTCGGGTTCATGCACCCAGGGCTCTCCTCCAGAGGTGACTGCAACCACCCCACCACCCTGAGATTGGAGCTGCCAGCATGCAGGATCATCTGCTGTTCTCAGGGCTCTCCTGAGAAAAGGCTGATGAATAGCTGATTCTCATCACCTAGTGCCCAGCCCACACCATTGACTTTGCATGCATAGCAGCCAGACCTATGGAGAGAGCAGGTGAGGGAGAACTGGAGAAGAGTCCCACCCCCATTGAGGAAACACCAGCCGGAGCCATTTTCTCTGTCCTAGGACCAGAAGCCTGCATTGCACCGCCCAGGTCTACCCAATTTCCAAACTGGGACCTAGAGGTTATGTTATCAATCTTAGAGAGATAGACACCTTCCCCCATGCTAAACACACATAGACATGTCAGATCTGAGTGAAAGACTTGACAACAGTGGCAGCAAACAGTGGCAGCGAGCAGACTTGATCTATCTTTCTCCCACAATACTCCATGGGGCATTTGACCCATGCTGAGAGCAACCCTATCAGCCTGTGCTGAGAGTAGAGGGGAGGAACTGGAGACCAGAGCAAAAAGGAAGTTGAAGTCATAGGAACTGCCTCAGAGTGAGTTTTGTTTTTATGTTTTTTGTTTGTTAGTCTGTTTGTTCTGCTTGGTTTTTTTCTATTTTTTTGTTTTAGTTTTTTTTTTTCTATTTTCTCTTTCTTTCTGTTTTTGATTACATTTTCATACTTGCTTTATTTCTGTTATTTTATTACTGTTTTTTAGACTTCCTGTTTGTGTATGGGTACTTTTGAGGGAGAGTACATCAACGGGGAGCTTTTGTCAGTTTGTATGATTGTCTGTATTTTTTTTTTTTTTTTTTTGAGTTGGAGTCTCACTCTGTCACCCAGACTGGAGTGCAGTGGCCGCTCCCGGCCACCACAGCCTTGACCCACTGGGCTCCGGCAATCCTTCTGCCTTAGCCGTCCAAGTAGCTGGAACTACAGACACGCACCACCACGCCCAGCTCATTTTGATTTATTGTAGAGATGAAGTCTCACCAAGTTGCCCAGGCAGGTCTCGAACCCGTGGGCTCAGGCAATCCACTCACCTCAGTCTGTATGTTTTTAAAAACATCTTTTCTGTCTTTGTTGGTGTCTCTTTTCATTTGTTAGTTGATGCACCTGTTGGTTGTCCCTCTTCTTCTTCTCCTCTCTGCCTTCCTTTCATCCCCTTCCTTCCTTTTTCCATTTTTTCTTTTTCTAACCTCATTATGAATTCAGGGGGGAGGGGGCAAACCTATACCCCCACTGCATGGACAGATTGTAAGACAGTGGGAAGTGCATTCCAGGGAGCCCACACAGATGTGAGTAAATACTGGGGTCTACACATATTTTCTGAATCACATCTCCCTCCTCAATTAAATCTCAAAACTGCAAAATGTGAAGTACCCCTTCCACAGTCCAGCTTCAGAACTGAACAAAGCCAGAGGATCAATATGAGGAAGAGTAGGAGATTGAGCAAAGAGAAGTAAAAGCTCCGCCACAACCCTGAACAACAGAATTAAAGAAGAGGTAAAAAAATGGTGGGAGGTGGGGGGCGGGGAGCTACACAAATAAAGAAAAGCCAAAGGAAGAATATGGGTCTCACACACACCTCTGGGAGGTCAGACATTGACAATAAGACATCGGAACACAGACAATGAAGAATCTCCAGAATGACTGATCTCAAACCATATACACAGATGTCAAGACATTAATAGAGAGAATAAATATAATTGAGGACAGACAAGAGGAAAGAATGAAAGAGTTGATAACTGAGAAAATAACAATAAAGAATACAGTGAATGAAATAAATAACAAACTGATAAGCATGGACAGCAGAATTAATCAAGCAGAAGAAAGAATTTCAGAGCTTGAGGACCAAAATATAAAACTAACTCAAACTGTTAAAAACATAGAAAAGAAGTTTAAAAAGATTAAAAAGACAGAACAGAATCTTTGAGAGATGAGCGATTTTTCAAGAGGCCAAACCTAAGATTAATTGGAATTCCTGAGGCATAAAAAGAGACAGAGCTCACCCTAGAACAAATATTACATGAAATTATCCCAGAAAACCTTTTTATCTCATCAGTGATGCAGCCATCCAAACACGAGAGATTCAGAGAACCCCTGCAAGACAGCAAATGAGAAGACCAACTCCTAGAAACATAGTAATTCACCCACACGAGTAGGTATAAAAAAAATTCCTAAAGGCAGCAAGAGAAAAAGGTCAGACTACCTACTAGGGAAGACCAATTAGAATAGCAGCAGACTTATCTACAGAAACACTTCAGTCTAGGAGAGCTTAGAGCCCAATCTTAAAAGTTGTCAAAGATAAACAATTTCAACCAGGAATTACCTACCCAGCTGAAGGAAACTGCACCAGTGTTGTAGAATTAAAAACCTTCAATGTGGTTTTGATTTGCATTTCTCTGATGATGAGTGAGGCTGAGCACTTTTTCATGTGTCTGTTGGCTGCCCGTATATCTTCTTTTGAGAAGTATCTATTCATGTCTTTTGTCCATTTTTTAAAGGGGTTGTTTGTTTTTTTTCCTTTTGGTGCATTTGATTTCCTTGTAGATCCTAGATGTTAGGCCTTTGTCAGATATTCAGTTGGCAAATATTTTTTCCCATTCTGTGAGCTGTCTCCCTGCTCTCTTGATGGTTTCTTTTGCTTTGGAGAAGCTCGTTAGTTTGATGAGGTCCCACTTGTCTATCTTATTTCTTAAGGTATTGGTCTTTAGGGTTCTGAATAGGAATTGGTTCCCAGTTCCAATTTCCATAAGGGTGTCTCTTGCGTTTTCTAAGATTCTTATAGTTTGAGGTTTTACATTCAGGTCTTTGATCCATTTAGAGTTAATTTTTGTGTATGGTGATAGGTAGGGGACCTGTTTCAATCTTCTGCGTGTGGTCAGGCAGTTTTCCCAGCACCATTTACTGAATAGGTTCTCCTCTCCCCAGTGGTTGTTATTGGAAGTTTTGTCAAAGATGAGTTGGTTGAGTAATTGATGCTTTGCTTCCAGAATCTCTATCCTGTTCCATTGATATATGTTCTTGCTCTTGTACCAATACCATCCTGTTTTGATTACTATAGCCTTATAGTAAAGTTTGAAGTCTGGAAGTATGATACCTCCTACTTTGTTTCTTTTGCTAAGGGTTGTTTTGGCTATTTGTGGTTATTTATGTTTCCATATGAAATTCTGTATTGTCATTTTCAGGTCTTAGAAGAATAATGTTGGTAACTTAATGGGTATTGTGTTGAATCTGTAGATTGCCTTTGGTAGGATGGACATCTTAACAATATTGATTCTTCCTATCCATGAGAACAGAATATTTTGCCATTTTTTGTGTCTTCTTGGATTTCTTTGAGCAGTGTTTTCACGGACATTCAATCCCTAAGAGTTTATGCTGCCTGCAGATCAGCTTTACAAGAAACACGTAAGAAAGTATTAAACACAAAAGAAAGGAAAAAAAGAACAATACCCTTCCAAGAATGCAGGAAAAAGATAGAAAACACACATGGATCTACCCAAAAATCATAAGAAGGACAACAGACAAACAAACAGCAGCAACAACAGCAAACTCTCTAAGAACCTCATGACAGGTATGAACTCTCACATCTCAGTAATCAGCCTGAATGTGAATGGACTAAATACACCATTGAAAAGACATAGAATGGCAAAATAGATAAAATATCATGAGGCAACAATATTTTGTCTCCATGAGACTCATCTCACCAGAAAAGTCACTCACATACTCAAAGTCAGAGGATAGGAAGCAAAATTTAAAGTGAATGGAACACAAAAGAAAGCAGGAGTCACGATCTTAACATCAGACAAAATACTCTTTAAGCTATCAAAAATTTAAAAAGATATGAAAGGTCACTACATAATGATACAGAGGGCCACTATATAATGATAAAAGGTCGAAACCATCAACAAGAAATATCTATCCTAAACATATATGTACCTAACATAGGAGCATCAACTTTCATAAAGCAGCTTCTAGGTAAACTTAAAAAAGATACTGACTTTAACACTGTCATTGCTGGGTACTTAAATACCACACTCACAACCCTGGTCAGGTCATCAGGAAAAAAAATCAATAAGGAGATTAAGAACATCAGTGTGACACAAGATCAAATGGTCTCAACTGATACCTACAGAACACTTCAACCAACAACCATGGAATAAACATTCAACTCATCAACACATAGAATGTACTCTAAGATCAACCACATCTTCAGCCATAAATCAAGCATAAACAAATTCCCTAAGACTGAAATATTGCCATGTACCTTCTCAGACCAGAGTGGAATAAAAATAAATATCAACACCTACAAAGTTCCCCCCAAACCCACAAAGATATGGAAACTAAACAGCATGAAGCTAAACAACTTCTGGATCAGCATGGAAATCAAAACAGAGGTCAAAAGATACCTGCGAACAAATGTAAATCCAGAAATATCTTACCAAAACCTCTGGGATGCCAGGGACACACTGCTGCAAACACACATGTAGAAAATGGAAAGATCACAGTCTAATAAATCACCTAAGGAAGCTGGAAAAGCAAGGCCACCAAAACCCTAACTTCAGCAGAAGAATCCAGATCACCAAAATAAAAGCCCAAATTCAGGACATAGAAGACACAAAGATAATACCAAAAAACAATGAAACCAAAAGCTGGTTCTTTGAAAGAGTAAACAAGAGTTGATGGACCCCTAGCTAGACTGACCAAGAAAAAGAGAGAAAAAGTTCAAATAAACACAATCAGAAATGCAGAAGATCAAGTAACAACTGACCCTGAGGAGATACAAGAGATTATCAGAGACTATTATGTACCCTTGTATGGAAACAAACTTGAAAACCTAAAGGAAATGGAGGACTTTCTGGGATCACACAACCTTCCCAGGTTGAAACAAGAGGAAATTGTGACCCTAAATAGACCAATAACAATCCAGAAAATTGACTATGTCATAAGAAAACTACCTACAAAAAAAAAAAAGGCCTGGGTCAGATGGCTTTCCAGAAAAATGCTACAAAACATACAAGGAGGAACTGATACCAATCCTATTGAAAGTGTTCCAGGCAATTGAGAAAGATGGAACTCACCCCAAATCATTTTATGAAGCTAACATCACATTGATACCCAAAGCAAGTAAAGATCCAACAAAGAAAGAGAACTACAGACCAACATCCTTGATGACATAGATGCTAAAATTCTCAACAGAATCCTAGCAAACCAGATCCAACAACACATCTCAAAAATCATCCACCATGACCAAGTAGGCTTTATCCTGGGGATGCAGGGCTGGTTCAACATTTGTAAGATCATAAAGGTAACTATATACATCAACTGATGTAAAAGCAAACATCACATGATTACATCATTAGATGCAGAAAAAGCTTTTGATAAAAACCAGAACCCTTTCTTCATAAAAACTCTTAAACATACCTCAAAATAGTAAGAGCCATCTATGAGAAACCCACAGCTAACATACTGCTAAACAGACAGTAATTAGAAGCATTTCCCTTGAAAACTTGAAAAAGACTAGGATTCCTACTCTCACCCCTCCTGTTCACCATAGTTTTGGAAGTCTTGCTAGAGCTATCAGACAAGAGAAGAAAATCAGGAATATCCAAATAGGAAAAGAGGAAGTCAAGTTATCCCTCTTTGCAGATGACATGATTCTATATCGCAAAATCCCAAGAGAATCTGTCAAAAACCTCCTTGCACTGAAAAAGGACTTTGGGAAAGGCTCAGGGCATAAAATAAATGTGCAAAAGACAGTCACATTTGTGTACACCAACAATAAATAAACAAAAACTCAAATAAAAAGCACAATTCCATTCATACACACACAAAATGAAAGCCACACACACAAAATGAAATAACTTAGCATCTTCCTAACCAAAGACCTTTACAATGAAAACGACAAAACATTGCTCAAAGAAATCAAAGTAGATACAAATAAATGGAAAAGTATTCCATGCTCATGCATTGGAAGAACCATCCTACTCAAGGCAATGCACAGATTTAACGCAGTACTCATTGATTTTCCGGCAGCTTTCTTTCAGACCTGGAAATGACAATACTGAATTTCATATGGAAACATAAATGATCACAAAAAGCCAAAGTAATCCTCAGGAAAAAAGCAAAACGGGAGATATCACACTCTCAGACTTTAAACTTTATTATAAAGTGTCAATAATCAAAGCAACCTGGTATTGGTACAAGAACAGGTATATAGACCAATGGGACACAATAGTGTTGCCAGAAGCAAAACTTCAATTTTTCAACCAACTTATCTTCGACAAAGCCTCTACCACCAACCACTGGGGAGAGGAGAACCTATTCAGTAAATAGTGCTCGAAAAACTGGCTGATCACACGCAGAAGATTAAAACAAGACTCTTACCTATGACCATATACAAAAACCAACTGTAAATGCATCAAAGACCCAAATGTAAAACCTCAAAGTATAAGAACCTTAGAAAATGAACATCCTTATGTAAATTGGATCTGGCAACCGATTCCTGATCAAAACCCCAAGTGCCCATGCCATAAGAGATAAGATAGACAAGTGGGACCTTATCAAACCGACAAGCTTCTGCAAAGTCAAAGAAACCATCAAGAGAGCAGGGAGACAACCCACAGACTGAGAAAAATATTTGCCAGCTTTATATCTGACACAGGCCTAACATCTAGGATATACAAGGAACTCAAACATGCCGAAAAGAAAACAAAAAAAACAAAAAACAGGCCCATTACAAAGTGGGCAAAAGATGTTACTAGACACTTCTAAAAAAAAGACATACAAGGAGCCAACAGATACATTTAAAAATTCTCAGCCGGGCTCAGTGACTCAGTCTGTAATCCCAGCTACTTTGGGAGGCTGAGGCGAGTGGATTGCCTGAGCCTGCAGGTTTGAAACCAGCCCAGGCAACTTGGCAAGACCTCGTCTCTACCATAAATAAAAAATTAGCTGGGCGTGGTAGTGCACGCCTGTAGTCCGGCTACTAGGAAGGCTGAGGTGGAAGGATTGCTGGAGCCCAGCATGTAGATGCTGGGGTAGCCATGAACGTGCCACTGCGCTCCAGCCTGAGCGACAGAGAGAGACAACAACTCAAAAAAATAAATAAATAAAAATAAAAATTCTCAGCCTCACTAGTCATCAAATAAATGTAAATTAAAACCACACCACTACCTAATTCCAGTCAGGAGTTAATAAATTCAGTAAACTCAAAAAACAGCAGATGCTGGAGAGGATGTGAGGAAAAGGCAACACTTCCACATTATTGGTGGGAGTGTAAACTAAAATACAACCTCTAGGAAAAGTTTGGCAATTCTTAAAAGATCTAAAAATTGACCTTCCAGAAGACTCTATAAACCCACTACTGGGAATATACCTGGAGGAACTCAAATCACTCTGTGAAAAATATACCTACATATGGATGTTTATTGCAACATTGTTCACAATAGCAAAAACATGAAACCAACTGTGCTGCCCATTGAAAGAGGACTGGGTTTAAAAAAATGTGGCTCATAAACACAATGGAATATTATGCAGCCATAAAGAAGGACAAGATTATGAACCTCACAGCAGCCTGAGTGGACTGAGAGTCTACACTACTGAGTCATTTATCATAGATACAAAGAACTGAGTTTCACATGTTCTCACTCATAAAAAGACCTTGAACTATTATCATAATACTAAAAGAAAAGGATTGACAGTAGCAGGAAATTGCAAGGGGAAGGTGGTGGGGTGGAGACAGGATGGCAGTAGTGGGAATCTGCCGGAGGTAAGGGGGGCACACCTCATCAGCAAGGGTACCTGCATAATGAACCCTTGTATAACTAACCCTGAATTGTACCCTGCATCTTTAAAATTAAAAAAAAAATTAAAGTTAAAAAAAGTGAGTTTGCAATTTGCAAATAGTGAGAATGAAAATCAGTGGAATCAGGGGTTGTCTTTAGAGTAGAAAGAGATGCAATTAGGATTTGAAATTAGGTATGCTATACTCTAGTCTACATTCATTTCACCAAACTATTTTGTCTTGTAGGGCTGTGCACAGAAAACCCTTGACTTACCCACACCACCCCCACCACCCACACCAAGAAGCCCATTTCAAATCTAGCTGATACCAACAATTCTACCATGGGATAACAATTTCATCTTATGAGTTTAAAGCTCTGAATACCATTAAAATGCTAATAATCTTGGGAGATCTCAAGACAAATTATTAGACATCCATTCTTTTATTTAAATAAAGCATCTTATTCTAATAGCACATGTTCCTTCTAAGAGTTTCAATATCAAGCATTATGGAGAAACAGAAGAGGGATTAAAAATCAGGAATAAGGGGGAATTTAAAAATGTAAAACAATCTGACACAGTTCTCACAGCGACAGTGCTTTCTTTTTCTCTCTCAGCACTCTGCTCCTGGTGTCAACGGTATCCATGTCATTAGCTGGTAAAGCTTAGCATGTCACGGAGGGGTGTGTGTTATTTCACTCTTCAAAACAGAAGAGTTGTCAAGACCTAAAATAAACAAGCCTTTGTTGGGAAGAAAAGGGCTGCTATTTTGGGATTTGGGGTTCTGCCCAGCAACCCCCAAGACACTTTTTTTTAAACTATGGATATGAGCTCACTAGAGATACACATATAAATGCTTATGTGAAACGAAATTATTTAGAACAAAATTAAATGTGTATTTCAGAAGAAAACATTTACATGAAGAGGTATGTCTTTTCTGATTCATTTCATTTTTTAAAATTGTTTACGTGTAGAATGGAATATCCTTTATAATTTTATAACCACAAAATCATATAACTCAATTATTCAATTTCATGCAGAGTATATTCTTTATCAAAATATGAAAGCCCTTGTCTTTGTTTTGCAAAAGAGTTTTTCCCAAATAAAATGGTTTCACCCTGTGGCATAAAAAGTTTAGTGAAACCCTAGAGGTGTTCAATCATGCACTAGCTCATTATTTGGCAAATACAAAGGCCAATCCTGCAAAATATTCAGTGGTTTTCAAAGTGTAGTTTATGGTTTATATCTAGAATCACACAGGATATTTGGTAAGAAAGTAATAATTAAAATCTCCGGGAGTACAGTGCAGAAATGTGCATTTTAAACAATTTAGCAGGGAAATTCTGATATAGTCTGACACTAGGAAATACAAGTAAAGAGAAATGAATCTGATGATAATAAAGTCCCCTTTTAAAGCACATTCCCTTTCTGCCTTCATGTTAGTCCTTAATAGAGTTCTGTTTGTTCAAAACAAACAAGGGTGAAGTAGTACATCTCCTAGGGTTCCTGAGTTATGAGCAACAGAAACAAATTCTGCTTAAGAAAAACCCAGAATCAAAGAGAAAACAGTTCAAACTCTCGCTGTTGAAAGCACATGACCTGCAGTCACTCTTATGAACCTGGGCAGCAGGAGATGTCCCTTCATGACATTGTTGCCGGGATACTTCAGTTCTGGTCAATTTCAGTTTCCCAGATTATAATTCAAAATTTTAAGAGAGAAAGGATCCAAATTGGAAAGATAGAGGTAAAACTGTCTCTACTCACAGATGAGATGGCGTTATGATTCCAAATAATTCACAAGAAAGCTACTAGAGCTAATTAAATGGTCAGCGAGGTTTCAGGGCACAAGACTCACACATAAAATCATTTATGTTTCTATACACCACTGGTGAGCCACCCTACAAGAAAGTTAGAAAAACAATTCTATGTATAATACCATTTAAAAAATTAAATACTTAGGAGTAAATCTAAATAAGGAATTGAAAATCGTGTACACTAAAAACTATAAAACATTGCAAATAATTAAGGAAGAGTTTTAATAAATGGAAAGACATCCATATTCATGAACAGGAAGACTTAACATTGTTAAAATATCAATACTGCTCAAAGCAATCTACAGCTTTAACACTATTTCTATCAAAATTCCAGCAGTACTTTCCACCAGAGTTCGTAACAGTATTATTCGCAAGGTGGAAACAACCCAAGCGTCCATCAACAAATGAGTAGATAAATAAAATGTATATACACACCATGGAATATTATTCAGTCATAAGAAGAAACACATTTTTTTTTTTGAGTTGGAGTTTCACTCTGTCACCCAGACTGGAGTGCAGTGGCCCCTCCCGGCCACTGCAGCCTTGACCTACTGGGCTCCGGCGATCCTTCTGCCTCAGCCTTCCAAGTAGCTGGAATTACAGGCACGCACTACCACACCCAGCTAATTTTTTATTTATTGTAGAGATGAGGTCTCACCAAGTTGACCGGGCAAGTCTCGAACCCACGGGCTCAGGAAATCCACTCACCTTGGCCTTCCAAACCGCGGGATTACAGGCTAAGCCACCGAGCCCAGCTGAAGACATGCAATTTTAATATAGATTACAACATGAGTAACCTATATTTCTGATCTTGCAATAGATCAGAAACAAAAGGATAAATATTGTATGATTCCACCTATATAAGGTACCCAGTGTAGTTGAATTCACAGAGACAGAAATGTAGAATAGGGGTTCCCAGTATCTGCAGAAAGTGAGAAATGCAATAGTTATTGTTTAATGAGTATAGAATTTTTGTAAGGGATGATAAATATTTTTGATATAGATATTTGTGATGATTGCACAACATTTTAAATATATTTAAGACTGCAAGACACATTTACAAATGGTTAAAATAATAAATACATGTTTTATCAGGTTTTTTTAAAGACAAAATACCGTAAGATAAGAATGATATTCTTAACCTAGTGTTAGATCCTATGCCCACTTCTTGTCTGGAGGCAGGGCTTTCAGGGTAGGGGTTAGGGGCAAGGGAGAGTAGTAAACTTGATTTGAAGCCCCTACCAGACTATCAAAATTAGGAACTGTTTCCCCAAAGAAAAATGAGGAGGGGGATGAGAAAGCAAAGGCAAATGTTGTTCATGGCAGAGCTATTTGAATGGAGATTAATTATCAGTATCCACACACTATTAATCTCTTAAATTCTTCTCTGTATAAATAAAAGAATGATTCAGTTGACTCAAGCAAATGTAATTTGTATCTGCTGCTCTAAAATATCATTTGTCCTTGGCAATTTAACACATACCTCAACTTTGTCACTGAGAGTGAGGTATTTCATATAGGAAGGATCAAAACCTGCTCTCCCATAGATGAGTGACTTCCGAACAATGATGCTTGAATTTGTTTAGTGGAAAGAAACAATATCCAGTACACCTCAGGCCCCACAACTCCTCTGAAGTCTTATACATCATCCCTTCACCCACGTCACTCACTGGTGTTATCTACATGGTCCATGTAGCTGTTTATATTGCAGCTGTAGGCTTATGATGAGTTGGCAAGTGTGTGTGAGAAAAATTATGTTGACTTCAACTTTGATCCCAAGGGAAGAAGTGTAATATGTTTTCTCCAGCTCCTGATGTCTGATGATGTTGAAGATTCTAGAAGGAAGGGGGACCTTACTTCTTCAAAGTGTTGGAGGAAGGAGGGAAATGGGCAGAAGGATGCTCCAAAACCCTCCCATGTACTGTCTTCTACCTGTAACAATTTTCAAGGTCTTCTTTTAGCTCTTTTTCACTTTTTTTTCCATAGCACTTATTACTCTCGCAATGAAGTATATTTATTAGCTTACTGTCTTTTTTTTCACCCAGAGTTTTGTGGCCGGGCTCGGTGGCTCAGTCTGTAATCCCACGCCTTTGGGAGACTGAGGTGAGTGGATTGCCTGAGCCCGCGGATTCGAGACCCGCTTGGGCAACTTGGCGAGACCTCATCTCTACAATAAATAAAAAATCAGCCAGGCACGTGCCTGTATTTCCGGCTACTTGGAAGGCTGAGGTGGAAGGATTGCTGGAGCCCAGCAAGTCGAGGCTGTGGTGGCCGGGGCAGCCACTGCACTCCAGTCTGGGCGCCAGAGTGAGACTCCAACTCAAAAAAAAAAAAAAAGAGGAGTTTTGTACGTTTGTTTGTTCTTCACTCCTCTACTTGAAGCACCTAATACGGCTTGGGTACACATTGCTAACACAAATTAGGTAGACTACGAATACTTGGTGAAAGTATAAATCTAAATCAACATTTTGAAAAGTCAACTTTCTTCAATTACCTCTAGCACCTCCCTTCTCCACAAAACAAAACAAAAAAAGAATAGTCATAAGATTTCATATAATAATATCTACTGCCTCCTACCATAGTAGATGAGCAGATACAACAATAAACATTGTTCACTTACATGTCTTCCCACTGGATTCTCAACTATCCAAAAACAGGAGCTGTGCAAACTCTTTCAGTGAATATTTATGGAATGAATGAAGTAAAGCATGATTTAGGAGATGGACTTTAACTAAGAGTGAACACTAACAAATGAAATTAGAATAAAATGTAATGCTTTTCTACTTTCACTACTTGTCAAATTCAAGGAAGTACATTGGTTCTGATTTGTTGTCCTAGTTATTTAAGCCTTTTGCTTCCAACAGAGGATATCTAGATTAAAAGATAAAGATTGAGATAAAGATGGATTGTAGAATGCCAAAAATAGCTGTTATTGTCTTTTGAACAGTGCTAGTATAGTAGGATGTAAATTAATCCTGGATTACTAATATTTGTTGTCAATCATATGAGTGATAACACAAAGGCCATATTAAAATTTTTATCTGTATTAACTAACTACTGAAGTTCAAGTTCAAGATTATATGAATAAAAGAAACATTAAAAAAACTATTATGAAGAAAGTTTGTTTCTAGTTGTAGAAGAATATATGCATTTATAGTTTAGAAAAATGTAGAATATAAGTATATGCATGTATATTTTACCATATATTATATATAATTAATATTCTGTATATAATTTGATGCTTTATATATATTTGTTGTTTCCATTATCTCATTTCATCAAATATTCTTCAAAATTGCCATAGCTGTTTATGATTTCAACACTTGCATCATTCAATCCTTCACTGCATGGAATTTATAACCTAATATTGAAAAAAATGGCCATGCATCTCTACCCTTCTCATTGTCTTCACTATTCTAAAGAGTGGCTTTGAAGCGCCTTTTCCCAAAAGGTGCAGTCTGATTCCCCACTGATCTGTATGGCTTTCTTTGATCAACAGAAAGTGTATCATCTTCAAACCTACACACCCAGCAGTTTTGCACACTTCTGTTTCCCTCCTTGCACCCTGACAAGCCATTATGTGAGCAAGGTTAAGCTCCCCTTCTGGTAGTGGTACATGGATTAGATGAGAAACATGGGGTCAAATTCTCAGACTGTCCCAGATGATAGCCAACACATTCCTGGAAGCAGAGCTGTCCAGCTAATTCTCATTGATTGCAGATGAATGAGCAAGCCCAATCAGATGGGGAAGAAATGACCAGGTGACTCGTAAACAATGTTTTGTAATGACTATTTATTGATATACCTCACATTTCATTTCATTCTCATTCTTTAAATAAAAAAGACTATTTTTTCTTATCGTGGTGAAATATATTATATAAAATTAATTATTTATACTTTAGCTGCACAATTCACTGGCATTAATAGTATTTATATTGTGCTATGTTCACAATTATTTCCAGAATTTTGCATCATCCAAAACAGAAACTTTATACCAATTAAGCAATAATTCTTGATTTTTGCCTACCCTTAGACCCTGGTAATTTCTATTCTACTTTCTGCTCTATGAATTACTTAGATACCTCACATAGTGGAATCATACAATATTTGTACTTTTGTGTCTGACTTATTTCACTTAGCATAATGTTTTCAAAGTTCATCCATATTGTAGTATGTATCAGACCTTTATTTCTATTTATGGCTGAACAATATACCAAGATATGTATATACAATATTTTATTTACCTGTTTATTTGTTGATGGACACTTGAGTTGCTTCTATCTTTTCACTGCTGTGAATAATACTACTGTGGATGCAGGTATACAAGCATATGATTGTGCTCGTGTGGGTATATATCTGGAGATGAAATTGCTGGGTCAAAGGGAAATTCTTTATTTAACATTCTGAAGAACTGCCAAACCTTTCCACCATGGTAGCACCATTTTATGTTCTTACCAGTGGTTCACTGGGGTACCAATTTCTCCACATCCTTGTTAACACTTGTTATCTTCAGTATGCTTGATAATAACCATGCTAGTGAGTGTGAAGTAGTAACTGATTATGGTTTTGATTTGCATCTTCTTAATGACTAATAGTGTTGACTATTTTTTATGTGGTTATTAGTCATTTGTATATCTTTGAAAAATGTCTATTCAAGTCGTTTGCTTGCTTTTTTGCAGTTTTAAAATTTTGTTGTTGAGTTGTAGGAGTTATTTGTGGATTCTAGATATTAATTTCTTATCAGACATATGCTTTACACATATTTTCTCCCATTTTGTTGGTTTTCTTGATGGTGTCTTTTGATACTCAAAATTTATTTATTTATTTTTATTTTTAACTTTAAAATTGTGGGGTACAATTCAGGATTAGGTATACAAATATTCATTGTGCAGGTACCCTTGTTGATGAAGTGTGTCTCCCCTTTCCCGGCAGATATCAACTGCTGTCGATCCCACCTTCCTGTGCACCCCCCTACAGCTTCCTGCTACTGTCAATCCTTGTCTTATAGTATTATGGTAGTTGTTCAAGGTCGACTTATGAGTGAGAACATGTGATAGTCAGATCTTTGTTTTGGTGAACGATCACTCAGTATTAAAAACTCTAATTCCATTCAGGTTGCCGTGAAGTTCATGATTTTGTTCTTCTTTATGGCTGCGTAATATTCCATTGTGAATATATACCACTTTTTTTTTATCCAATCCCCTTTTGATGGGCAACATGATTGGGTCTATGTTCTTGCTATTGTGAACAATGCTGTGATAAACATATGTGTACAGGTAACTTTTTTATAAAGTGATTTGAGTTCTTTTGGGTATATTTCCAGTAGGGGGATTGCGGGGTCATATGGAAGGTCAATTTTTAGAACTTTATTATAAAGCTACAATAATCAAAACAGCCTGGTATTGGTACAAGAACAGGCATATAGACCAATGGAATAGAATTGAGATTCCAGAAGCAAAACCTCAATTTCTCAACCAACTCATCTTTGATAAAGCCTCTACCACCCACTACTGTGGAGAGGAGAACCTATTCAGTAAATGGTGCTAGGAAAACTGGCTGACCATATGCAGAAGATTGAGACAGGACTGCTACCTATCCCCATACACAGAAAGTAACTCTAAATGGATCAGAGACCAAAATGTAAAACCTCAAGCTATAAGAACCTTAGAAAATGCAGGAGACACTCTTATGGAAGTTGGAACTGGCAATCAATTCCTGATCAAAACCCCAAGTGCTCATGCCAAAAGAGATAAGATAGACAAGTGGGACCTCATTAAATTGACAAGCTTCTGCAAAGCCAAAGAAACCATCAACAGAGCAGGGAGACAGCCCCAGACTGGGAAAAAATATTTGCCAACTCCATGTCTGACAAAGACCTAACATCAAAGATCTATAAGGAACTCAAACGTGCTGAAAAGGAAACAAAAACAAAAACAAAAAACAAATAGCTGTATTGCAAAGTGGGCAAAAGATATGAAACTCAAATTTAAAAAAAATTGATAAAGGCTAATTTATTTATTTTTATTACTTGTAGTTTTGATGGTAATACTTTGATACATTTATCAAGTCTGTGGTAACGAAATTTTTCCCTATGTTTTATTCTAGGAATATTATAGCTTTAGTGCTGAATTTAGATATGTGACTTTTCTTTTTTTTCTTTTTTCTTTTTTTATAATCAATATTTTTTATTATGATATTGTGGGATACAGTTAAGGGTTAGGTATACAAATATGCTTCGTTCAGGTACCCTTCTTGATAAGAGGTGTCTTTCCATCCCCAGACAGATATTTGCTACCATTAATCCCATCTCCCTCCCCTCCCCATAGTTTCCCACCACTGTCAGTCATTTTCTTATGGTAATACATTGGATGATCAAGGTCCACTATATGAGTGAGAACATGTGATGTTCAGATCTTTGTTTCTGTGAGAGATCACTCAGTGATTATAGACTCTAATTCCATCCAGGTTGCTGTGAAATTCATGATTTTGTTCTTTTTTATGGCTGCGTAGTATTCCATCATGTATGTGTACCACATTTTTTAATCCAGTCCTCTTTTGATGGACAGCATGGTTGCTTCCAGGTTCTTGCTATTGTGAACAAAGCTGCAATAAGCATATGTGTGCAGGTATCTTTTTGATAGAGTGATTTGAGTTCTTCAGGGTATATCCCCAGTAGTGGGATTGTGGGGTCATATGGGAGGTTGATATTTAGAGCTTTTAGGAATTACCACACTGCTTTCCACAAAGGTTGCACTAGTTTACACTCCCACCAACAGTGTAGAAGAGTTCCCTTTTCACCACACCCTCTCCAGCAACTGTTATTTTTTGAGTTCTTGATAATTGCCATTCTGACTGGAGTTAGGTGGTATCTCAGTGTGGCTTTGATTTGCATCTCCCTGATGATTAGTGAGGTTGAACATTTCTTCATGTGTCTGTTGGCTGCTCGGATGTCTTTCTTTGAGAAGTGTCTGTTCATATCTTTTGCCCATTTTATAATGGGGTTGTTTGTTTTTTTCTTTTCAGCACATTTGAGTTCATTATAGATGCAAGATGTTAAGCCTTTGTCAGACCTGGAGATGGCAAATACATTTTCCCAGTCTGTAGACTGTCTCCCTGCTCTCTTGATGGTTTCTTTGGCTTTGCAGAAGCTTGTTAGTTTATAGAGGTCCCACTTGTCTGTCTTAGCTCTTATGGCCTGTGGGTTTCGGGTTTTGTTCAGGAATTGGATGCCAGTTCCAATTTCCATGAGGGTATGTCCTTCATTTTCTAAGGTTCTTAGGGTTTGAGGTTTGACATTTAGATCTCTGATCCATTTGTAGTTAATTTTTGTTTTTGGGGATGGATAGGGGTCCTGTTTCAATCTTCTGCTTGTGGTCAGCCAGTTTTCTCAGCACCATTTACTGAATAGGTTATCCTCTACTTTATCCTCTACTCAGTGGTAGTTGGTGGAAGCTTTGTCGAAGATGAGTTGGTTGAGAAATTGAGGTTTTGTGTCTGAAATCTCAAATCTATTCCATTGGTCTAATGCCTGTTTCTGTGGCTATTGTGAATAGAATGGTGCTTTTTATTTGGGTTTCTGTTTGTTTATTATTGGTGTAAAGAAATGCGATTGTCTTTTGCACATTTATTTTATATCCTGAGACATTGCCGAAGGCCGTTCTCAGTGTAAGGAGGTTTTTGACAGTTTCTCTTGGATTTTCCAGGTACACAATCATGTCATCTGCAAAGAGAGATAACTTGACTTCCTCTTTTCCTATTCGGATACCCCTGATTGCCCTATCTGATTGCTCTAGCCAGGACTTCCAATACTATACTGAACAGGAGGGGTGAGAGTGGGAATCTTTGTCTTGTTCTAGTTTTCAAGGGAAATGGTTGCAATTTTTGTCCATTTAGGAGCATGCTGTCTGTGGGTTTCTCGTAGTTGGCTTTTACTATTTTGAGATTTTTTCCCGGTATGACTAGCTGTTCGAGGGTTTTTATCAAGAAGGGGTGTTGGATTTTATCAAAAGGGTTTTCTGCATCTAATGATACAATCATGTGGTTTTTGTTTTGATATCTGTTGATGTATTTAATTACATTTATGGTTTTACGAATGTTGAACCGGCCTTGCATCCCAGGGATGAAGCCTACTTGGTCATAATGGATGATTTTTGAGATGTGTTGTTAAATCCGGTTTGTCAGGATCTTGTTGAGAATTTTAGCATCTATGTTCATCAAGGATATTGGCCTGTGGTTCTCTTTCTTTGTTGGGTCTTTACATGACTTGGGTATCAATGTGATGTTAGCTTCATAAAATGACTTGGGGAGAGTTCAATCTTTGCCTGGAATACCTTCAGTAGGATTGATATCAGCACCTCCTTAAATGTCTTGTAGAATTCTGCTGAAAGCCATCTGGTCCAGGGCATTTTTTTGTAGGTAGTTTTCTTATTACGTAGTCAATTTCCTTGATTGATAATGGTCTATTTAGGGTCTCAATTTCTTCTTGTTTCAGCCTAGGCAGGTTGTGTGATGAAAGAAATTCCTCTATTTCCGAAAGGTTTTCAAGTTTGTTTCCATACAAGTGTACATAGTAGTCTCTAATGATCTTTTGTGTTTCTTCAGGGTCAGATGTGACTTCATCTTTTGTGTTCCTGATTGTGCTTAGTTGGGTTTTTTCTCTCTTTTTCTTGGTCAGTCTAGCTATGGGACCATTGATCTTGTTTATCCTTTTGAAGAATCATCTTTTTGTTTCATTGATTTTTTGTATTATCTTTTTGTCTTCTATGTCCTGGATTTAGGCTTTTTATTTGATGATCTGGATTCTTCTACTGAAACTAGGGTTTTTGTGGTCTTGCTTTTCTAGTTTTCTTAGGTGGCTCGTTAGGCTTTTAATTTGTGATCCTTCCATTTTCTTCACGTGCGTTTGTAGGGATATAAATTCCCCTCTTACTACAGCTTTTGTGGCATCCCAGAGATTTTGGTAAGATGTTTCTTCATTTTCATTTGTTTCCAGGTATCATTTGATCTCTGTTTTGATTTCATCATTGACCCAGGAGTTGTTTAGCATCATGCTGTTTAGTGTCCATGTCTTCGTGGGTTTTGAGGGGACCTTGTTGGTATTAATGTTTATTTTTATTCCACTGTGGTCTGAGAAGGTGCATGGTAGAATTTCAGTCCTTTTAAATTTGCTTATGCTTGATTTATGGCCAATTATGTGATCGATCATAGAATACATACCATGCGTTGATGAGTAGAATGTGTATTTTGTGGTCTTTGGATGGAGTGTTCTGTAGGTATCAATTAGGTCCTTTTGGTCAAGAGTCACATTGAGGTCCCAGATCTCATTGCTGATTTTTTTGTCCTGATGATCTGTTTAGGGTTGTGAGTGGGGTATTAAAGTCCCCAGTTATGATGGTGTTAGAGTCAATATCTTTCTTTAGTTTTCCTAGAAGCTATGTTGGGTGCATATATGTTTAGGTTAGATATTTCTTGTTGATGGAGTGAACATTTTATCATTATGTAGTGGCCCTCTGTATCATTTTCAATTTTTGATAGCTTAAATGGTATTTTGTCTGAAATTAGGATTGTGACTCCTCCTTTCTTTTGTGGTCCATTCGCCTGAAAATTTGTTTCCCATCCTCTTATTTTGAGTCTGTGCATGTCCTTTCTAGTGAGATGGGTCTCTCAAAGGCAGTATATTGTTGCCTGGTGGTATTTTAACCGTTTTGCCATTCTATGTCTTTTCAGTGGTGTATTTAGTCCATGTACTTTCAGGCTAATTATTGAAATATGAGAGTTCATCTCTATCATAGAGTTCTTATAGAGTTGCTGTTCTTCCACTTGGTTTTTTTGTCTTTCTTTTGGTTTTGGGGTTGGTTCATGTGTATTTTATTCTTTTTCCTGTACTCTTGTGAAGAACATTGTTCTTTTTTCCTTTTCTTCTGTGTTTAGTACTTTCTTAAGTGTTTCATGTAGAGGTGGTCTGGTGGCAGTGTAAGTTCTTAGGGATAGGATATCTGGGAAAGATTTTAATTCTCCCTTGCTGATGAAGCTTACTTGTTTGGTAGGTTATTCTTGGTTGAAATTGTTTATCTTTTAGGACTTTGAAGATAGGTCTCCAAGCTCTCCTAGCTGCAGTGTTTCTGTAGATAAATCTGCTGCTATTCTAATTTGTCTTCCATGGTAGTTGATCTGGCCTTTTTCTCTTGCTGCCTTTAGGATTTTTTCTTTTATACCTACTTTGTTTAGGCCAATTATTATGTGTCTAGGAGTTTGTCTTCTCATTTGTTGTCTTGCAGGGGTTCTCGGAATCTCTTGTGTGTGAATTTTTGCATCACTGGTTAGATGAGGGAAGTTTCTTGAATAATCTCATGGAAAGTTTGTTCCAGTGTGGTCTCTCTCTCTCTCTTTGGGCATCAGGAAGGCCAATTACTCTTAGGTTCGATCTCTTGAATTAATCGCTCATCTCTTGAAGGTTTTGTTCTGTCTTTTTAGCTTGTTTTCTGTGTTTTTACCAGTTTGGGTTAGTTCTATATTTTGGTCCTCAAGCTCTGAGATTCTTTCTTCTGCTTAGGTAATTCTGCTTTCTATGCTTATCAGTTTGTTATTTATTTCATTCACAGTATTCTTTATCACTGTTATCTCAGATATCAGCTCCTTCCTAGTTTCTTCTTGTCTCTCCTCAATTCTTTTTAATCTCTCCGTTAATGTTTTGATATCTACCTTTGTAGTTTGAGACCAGTCATTCTGGGGGCTCTTCATTGTTTGCATCCGAAGTCAGTTTTCTCAGTCTGCCCTCCCAGGAGTCTGAGAGAGACCCATATTCTTCTTTTGGTTTTTCTTCATTTGTGTAGATTTTTCTCTCTCTCCCCCTTTCCCTCCCCTTCTTTAATTCTGTTTTTCAGGGAAGTGGGGTTGCTTTTGCTTCACTTGTGCAATCTCCTATTCTTCCTTATGAGGGTCCTCTGGCTTTGTTCACTATTGAGGTTGGAGTGTGGGCTGTGGGTGTACTTTTTACAGTTTTGAGGTTTAATTCAGAGGGAAGCTGTGATTCAGAATCTATATGCTGATTCCAGCATCCACCAGCTGGTGTATGAACCCACTGGAACCTATTTCCCACTGCCTTAAATCTGTCTGCGCAGCGGTATGTAGGTTTTGTCCCTGGAACAAAAGAGGAAAATAACCTAGGAAGGGTGGGGTCAACAGTAAGTTAGAAAGAGAGAAGAGTGAGAGGGAAAACAGACATACATTACAACTAACAGGTATAAAAGAGACACAAGCCTGGAGAGAAGTGAAAAAAACATGCAAGCAAAATTTCCTAAAGAATACTGGTAGCTACACAAAGACAGACCAATAAAATCATGACTTTTGATGTGTTTTGCCTAACACAAACAGATAGGTAAGTCAAAAAGCAAACAAAAGTGAGCAAAACAAACAGTCAAAACGATAAAATCAAAAGTCAAAATAAGAAATCAGACTAGCTCTGGAATCTTTCCTGAGTGTCTAAAGTCTCTTCAGTTCTTATCTCCAGCCTCTCCCCTATGTTTTCATTGCAGACAGCTAAATTTACTCGCAGCTTGGGTTTTCTTTTAGTCTGCTGCCTGGGAGGTCTGCGACTCTTAGTTGCCTTTGATCCAATGTAGGGGAGTGGCTTTGTCTCCTGTTTAGCAATGTTACCTTAGGAACCAAGGTGGATGCTGCTCATAGGTGGGTGGGGCAATGCAAATCTGTGCCCGGAGAATGGCAGAGGTGGCAGTTTCTCTTTCTTGGATACTTTTTCTCCGCTTGTCTGGGTCCCTGGGCGATCCACTAGATGGACTGTGGTGGTGTGGGAGGCACCGGGGATCAGCTGCACAGCTGGGTGCTGGATCTGGGGTGTCACCAGCGGGTTGGGGTGGAGGAGGGGTCGGGAGTTCCCTACTCTGTAGCTGAGAGCCTCCAATCAGCACCTCCTTAAGATATGCTGTTCCCTTACACAAGCATCAGGTCACACACTGAGTACCTCAGCCAGGGTGGGCCCAGAGCTTCAGAGCTCCAAAGCTCCAAAGGGCAGGCAGTGAGTGGCAAGAGTGGTCTTGGGTCGCTCACAGGGTACTTCAGCCAGAAATGAAATCAGTATCTCTGAGGGGCAGGCACCCAGAGCCTCCCTGGGTGACCAGCAGCTTGGTGCTGGGTGCTGGGTGAGACGATGTAGCCAGGGACGGAGTTGAGACTCCCACACAGGCAGGAGTCATGTATAGTGGAGCAGCAGCAGCCAGGGGCTGCAATATTCAGCTCTGCGTGGGACTGAGGGTCCCTGGGCCTTGGACCAGTGCAGCTGGCAGTGGGCGGGCGGGTGGGGGAAGAAAAGTAAGAGTCTTTTTGGGAACTCATATTCGGAGAATCTCAATCTCACAATTCCACCTATGCCACTGCCATCTTACTGGAACTCCCCTCGATATGTGACTTTTCTAAACTATTTTTTCAAAATATCTATTTTTTCCCATCGTCACTGAAGTTTCTGTTCTATTATATTTGCCATCAACCAGTAACCTGACCACATGAATAATAATTCCTTAAATAGCTGACTCTGGAAAGGTAAAGAACATTATAAAAGTCCCCCCTCCTCAGATCTTCTTAAAAATGCTTCTTGAGCACGTTGCTTCTGTTGAGAGGTCCAAAACCAAGGCAAACATTTGGGCAGATTCCTCAGGGCACTGTCAGATCAACCTAAACACACAATCCAAAATTCTTAGAGGACCAGTTCCCCCCTGACTACCCTGGGACCAGATAGCAACTCCAAAATGTGGGATGCTATGCCCACGGTTTTGAAGGGTCTGAGAAGTGAAGGATGGTAGTGGTTTCTAGCATGCAACTCACAAAAGATCAGCAGCCTCTCCCTTCACTGAGCACTGCCCTTGTGGTTATAAATGTCGAATCAAGTTCCAGTGGTTCAATGTAGTTGATTCCAATCACTATTTTTAGCTCAATAGTTAATTGGAGGAGAAACCAATTTCTCAACTGCATAGTGGAATTTCCTACTCTGTTATTGCATGGCATCATTCTCTCATTTTTAAATTAAACATTTTATTTTGAATAGTTGCTTTTAATTTAATTATTTACTTGTAGAGATGTAGGGTACAAGTCAGGATTAGCTACACAAGTAGGCTACATGCATGTAGGGCTTACATCTGGTCATCACTTCCCCTGATTTAAGACCAGGTACCCTTTGTATTGTTATGTGCCCCTTCCCTCTCCTGGTAGTGTCCAGCGTCTGCTGATCCCTCCCTTGTTCTGATGTGATTAATGTTCAGGTCCCACTTTTGAGTGAGAACGTGCAGTATTCATTTCTTTGTTTCTGTGTTATATCACTAAGTATGATGGTCTCCAACTTCATCCAATTCACTGTGAAATCCATGATTTTGTTCTTATTTATGGCTGTGTAATACTCTATTATGCATATGTACCACATTTTTTTAGTCCAGTCCACTTTTGATGAGCAGTAAGGTGGGTCCCATGCTTTTGCTATTGTGAAAAGTGCAGCTATATACATGTGTTTAGGCATCTTTTTTGCATAACCTTTTATATTCCTCTGGGTATATTTCCAGAAGAGGGATTATATGGAAGGTCAATTTTTAGTTGTTTTAGGAATCTCCACACTGTTTCCCATAGAGATTGAACTAAGCTGCACTCCCATCGACAGTGTAGAAGTATTTCCTTTTCTCTGCACCCATGCCAGAATCTGTTTTTAAAAAATTTTTATTTATTAATGATGGCCATCCTTATTAGAGTTAGATGGTATCTCATTGTGGTTCTGATTTGCATTGCTCTGACGATTACTGAGGCTGAGCATCTTTTAGTGTACCTGTTGGCTGCTTTGCTTGTATCTCTTCTTTTGAAAAGTGTCTATTCATGTCTTTTATCCACTTTTTAATAGGATTGTTTGTTCTTTTATTTTTAGCTTGTTGAGTTTCTTGTATATTCTGGATGTTAAGCCTTTGTTAGATATATCATTAGCAAATTTTTTTCCCCATTCTGTGGTTTGTCTCCCTACTCTCTTGATGGTTTTGTTGTTGTTGTTGTTGTTGTTGTTTTTGTTGTGCAAAAGAAACGCTTTTCAGTTTGATGAGGTCCCACTTGTCTATCTCAGCTTTTATGGCATTCACTTTTGGGGGTTTGGTCTATAATTTGTTGCCTACTCCAATTGGCATAATAGTGTTTCCTACATTTTCTTCTAGTATTTTTATAGTTTAAGGTTTTACATTTAGGTCTTTGATCCATTTCAAGTTGGTTTTTGAATATGGCGATAGGTAGGGTCCTGTTTCATTCTTTTGTGAGTGGTCAGCTGGTTTCTCCAGCACCATTTGCTAAATACAATCTATTTTTCTATTGGTTGTTATTGGCGGTTTTGTCAAAGATTAGTTGGTTGAGAGATCAAGAATTTACTACTTTAATCTTTGTTTCACTGGTCTATGTGCCTATTCTTCTACCAGTACCTGGTTTTTTGGTTACTATAGCCTTGTTGTAAAGTTTAATGCCTGGAGCGTGATACTTCCTGCTTTGTTCCTTTTGCTGAGGATTGTTTTGGCTATCTCTGCTCTCTTCTGCTTCCATATGAATTTCTGTATTGTCATTTCCAGGTCTTAGAAGAATGATGCTGGAATTAGATGAGTGTTGTATTGGATCTATAGATTGCCCTGGATAGTGTGAACATCTTGAAAATATTGATTCTTCTGATCCTTGAACATGGAATGTTTTCCAATATCTTTGTGTATCCTTGATTTCATTGAGCTGCATTTTATAGTTCTCATTGTAAAGGTCTTTCACTTATCTGGTTAGGTATATGTCAAGCTATTTAATTTTTTGTGTGACTATTGTGAATGGAACTGTGCTTTTTATTTGGCACTCTGCTTGTTGCTGGTGTATAGAAATACAACTGTCTTTCGCACATTGATTTTGTAACTTGAGACTTACCAAAAAGTCAATTATTAGGGCAAGGAGGCTTTTGACAGATGCCCTTGCTTTTTCATGATATATAGTCATATCATCCTCAAAGAGGGATAGCTTGACTTCCTCTTTTTCTATTTGGATACCCCTGATTTCCTTTTCTTGCCTGGTTGCTCTGGCTAGGACTTCCAATACTACGTTGAACAGGAGGAGTGAGACTGGTCATTCTTGTCTAGTTCCCATTCTCAGGTTGAATGCTTCCAATTTTGCCCATTGAGTAAAACATTGGCTGTGGGTTGTCATAGATGGCTCTTACTTTTTTGAGGAATGCTCTTCTATGCCTAGGTCTTCAAGAATTTTTATCTAGAAGGAATGCTGGATCTTGTCAAATGCTTGGTCTGCATTTAATGATATAATCATGTGGTTCTTGGTTTTACATCTGTTGATGTGCTGAATTACGTTTATGATATGGCGAATGTTGAACCAACCCTGCATCCCAGGAATGAAGTACATTTGGTCATAGTGGATGATACTTGAGATGTGTTGGATCCTATTGACTAGAATCTTGCTTAGATTTTTTGCATCTATGGTCATCAAGGAGATTAGCCTATATTTCTCTTTCTTTTTTTGGATCTTTGCCAGGTTTTGGCCTCATAGAACAAGTTGGAGAGCATTGCATCTTTCTTGATAGCCTGGAATACTTTCAGTAAGAGTGGTAACAGCTATTTCTTGTATGTCTTGTAGAATTCAGTTGGGAAACTAGGTCCAGGGTTTTTTTTGGGTAGTTCAATTTCATATAACAGAGTCCATTTCCTGTGTTGTTACTGTCTGTTTAGAGTTTCAATTTCATCTTGTTTCAACCTAAAGAAGTTGTATTATGTCAGGAAGTGCTCCATTTCCTTTAGGTTTTGTAGTTGATTTGCGTGCAGGCTTTTTTTTTCTTTCATAATCAATATTTTTTATTATGTTATTGTGGGGTACAGTTAAGGATTAGGTATACAAATATGCTTCATTCGGGTACCCTTGTTGATAAGAGGTGTCTCCTGGCCCCAGACAGATATTTACTACCATTAATCCCATCTCCCTTCCCCTCCCCCCCCATAGTTTCCCACCACTGTCTGTCATTTTCTTATGGTATTATGTTGAATGATCAAGGTCCACTATATGAGTGAGAATATGTGATACTCAGATCTTTTTTTCTGTGAGAGGTCACTCAGTATTATAGACTCTAGTTCCATCCAGGTTGCTGTGAAATTCATGATTTTGTTCTTTTTTATGGCTGCATAGTATTCCATCATGTATATGTACCTTTTTTTAAATCCAGTCCTCTTTTGATGGGCAGCATGGTTGCTTCCAGGTTCTTGCTATTGTGAACAATGCTGCGATAAACATACATGTGCAGGTATCTTTTCGATAGAGTGATTTGAGATCTTCAGGGTATATTCCCAGTAGTGGGATTGCGGGGTCATATGGGAGATTGATATTAGAGCTTTTAGGAATTGCCACACTGCTTTCCACAGAGATTGCACTAGTTTACACTCGCACCAACAGTATAGAAGTGTTCCCTTTTGTCACACCCTCTCCAACAACTGTTATTTTTTGAGTTCTTGATAATTGCCATTCTGACTGGAGTTAGGTGGTATCTCAGTGTGGTTTTGATTGCATGCAGGTTTTTGTAGTAATCTCTGATAATCTTTTGACTTTCTTCAGGATCAATTGTGGCTTTTTGCTTTTCTAATTCTGTTTATAAGGGCTTTCTCTCTCTCTCTCTCTCTCTTCTTTTTTTATAGTCAGTCTGGTCAGGAGATCATCAATCTCATCATATCAAAGAATCAGTTTTGGGTTTTGTTGATTTTTTTCCATGATATTTTATCTTTTATGTCCTGTAACTCTGATTTTATCTTAGTGATCTAGATTCTTCTTCTGAGGTTAGAATTTAAGTGATGTTGCCTTTCCAATTCCTTTAGGTGTGACATTAGGCTGTCTACTTGTGATCTTTCTGTTTTCTTCATTTATTCATTCATTGCTTTAATTTTTCTTCTTATTTTGGTTCCACGGCATCCCCAAAATTCTGGTAAGATGTATTTTTGTTTTCAGGAATCTGTTTATTTCTGTCTTGATTTCCATGTTGACCCAGAAGTTGTTCAATAGCATATTGTTTAGAGTACATGTCTTTGTGCGTTTCAGAGAGATCTTGCTGGTGGTAATATTTATTTTTATTCCACTGTGATCTGCAAGGTGCATGGCATTAGTTTAGTCTTTTGAAATTTGCTCATGCTTGGTTTATGTATGAGATTGTGATTGGTCTTGAAGCAATGAGCAGAAATCACTCAGTGTGGTGTGGGGAGGTGCACTCGTAAATCACTCATCATTAAATGGGCAGACGCATTGAAAGAATCTCTGAAAAAGAAAAAAAATGATGCCGAACACAGCCTTTCACAACAACTCTAGCTGGTAAACTGATGCTGATGTGTTCCTAGAACACGAACCTAGTGGGGGAAGCCTGTACTATCAGGGTCTGCCCTCCAAAAAATAATTAAAATTTTGGGTCCCCTCTCGTACTTAAGATGTTTGTGTTTTCATTGGCAGTGGTGATGGGGTGTGTGCGTGCATGTGTGTGTGTGTGTGTGTGTGTGTGTGTGTGTGTGTGTGTGTGTGTTTGGATTTATCATGCTTGACATTCTCTGAACTTCTTGGGTCTGTGATCCAGTGTCTGTCATAAATTTTGGAAAGTTCTTGAATACTATTATTTCAAATATTTTCCTGCTTGATTCTCCTTGTTTTTCTGATATATGCATATTCCACTTATGCATACATCACTTTTAGAAAGTGTTCCACAGTTCCATAATCTTACTTTTTTTCTGGGCTCTGTTTATTTCATTGAAATATTAGGGCTGTCTGTAAGTTTTTGTGTGTTTGTTTTGAGAAAGCAAGATTTATTGAGAGGACAGAAAAGCTCCCACAATGGGAGGGGACCCAAAGGGGTTGCCTCCATAATTTCTAAATCTCAAAGTTCAGTCTTTTATTGGGTCTGTGTCTCAGGATTGAGACTTTCTGACATGCTTCTCCAATGGGACCACAATTCCCCTCTGCTTCCCTCTCTTTCCAGGTGCGGTGTTCCCAATTTATTTCCTTGAAGTCCCTACGTTTTTGACTAAGTTTTTCCCTTCATACAGGAGACAGGAAGTCAAGAACGGGTTGGAGCAAAAGAAATACTTTCCCAAACTGGAATAAGGGTCTACAAAATCTCTTCCTCTGGAGGGTGGGCCTTTGTTATGGAAAACGTTCTGAGTGTATTTCACAATGTTGATTCTTCCTCACTCTGTGCCATAGCCAAGAAAGATCTTTCTCACATCTTTACTTTGAAAATCTGATAGGATGCCTTGAGGTAGAGCTCATGAAGATATGAAAATAAGAACTAAGACTGTGGTCCCCCAAAGATTCTCACTCTTAGGCTAGTCCACAGTTAGCCTCCAGCCTTTGTTAAAATTACTGTGTCCATATCCCTACCAGATATGACTCCACAGATTCAGCTCCAGTGTTGCTGTAGTTTTCAGACTGGACCTGTCTCTCTAGATTTTAGATTGTAGTTTTCCCTCTGACCTCAGTTCTTTGATGAGTACTGTACAAGGAAAGTCAGTTTTTACAGTTTTAAAACTTTTCTTATTATCATGATGAGAGTGAGAAACTTCTAAACTCTTTACATATTGGAGGCAAAATTAGTATTCCCATGCATGGAGTTTATGAAAAATAGTAATCATTCATCTTGAAAATAACACATTGACATCAGTTTGACTAAAATATACTTAAGGGAAAAAAAAACTTTTTTTGGTTAATGTCAGACCTTGTATGGCCCTTATTCTTTTCTTAACCTTGCAACTAAGGAAATATGTCTTCTGTTATCAAATACTACCAATTAAGAGGGAGATTTCAGGGGCCCAATTTTTACATACCACTGAATTCAATCCCCCTTTAGCTATTACACTATTTTGACCCGATTTCGACATTTCTAGTTCTTGAAATTGTTTTCTCCAACTAAGAAATTCCTCATCAAGTAAGAAAAATATTTTTTTCTAATCTTCTGAGTTCCTCTTCTCTCACCTGTTTTTAAGAATTGATTCCTACATCTAAACTTCAGCTGAGTGCTTGGCCTTTTGAGCCTAATTCTTGCGTTTCTGAAAGCCAGTACACCCTACCTATACTTCCACAGAAGAGGACAAATCATTGTGAACTGCAAGCACTATAGTTGTTGCATTTATAGCAATTGCTGAAGATCTTTTTCATTTTATTCTGCTCCAGATCAGCCTGCTTCCTGACCAGAGGCATCCTTTGTATCCCCCAACTCTCCTAAGAACTTGAGGAATTGAGGGCTGCACTGGAACCTATCTCGCCTTTGTGCCACACACTTGATCTCCTAAAATCAGTGATTTCTCAATAAAATCAAGATCTCAATGATCTAAATAGTATTGTTCTTCAAAAATCCCATTCACCGGGGGTCTAGATATTTGAGTCTAGCATACTGAGAGAGATGGAGACTGACAAATTTTGTTCTTTAATTGGCTAGACAGTTAATTCAGTGTTGTATTTGCTGTGCATAGACAGAGTTGTTTGTTTGTTTGTTTTTGTTTCTTGAGTCAGAATCTCACTCTGTCACCCAGTCTGGAATAGTTGCATGATCACAGCTACTGCAGCCTCGACCTGCTGGCTCAGGTGATGCTTCTGCTTCAGGCTCCCAAGTAGCTGAGCCCACAAGTGTGAGTGACGACATCTGGCTAATTTTTTGATTTGTTGTAGAGCCCAAGTCTTGCTATGCTGTCCAGGCTGGTCTTGAACCCCAGGGCTCAGGCAATCTTCTTGCCTTGGCCTCCCAAAGTTCTGGGATTATAGGCGTGAGCCACCATGCCCAGTGACAGGGTTGTATAGTGGTATATTACTCTTCCTTTTTGTCCCTCCAAATCAGTCATTCTAAACAAGTTGCATGCATTTAATCCCATCACATATACTTTAGTGAAAAAAAGTATAGACTTTACAAAAAAAAGTAAGATGTGCTTGAATTCTGCCTCAACTACTTATTAACCGTGTGATCTTAGCTAAATCACATACACTCCACATATCTCTTTTCTTCGTCTTAAATAAGAATAACACACATTAACTGCTCAGGAAATAGCAACTCTTGATTACTCCTGGACACACTGCTCAGCCTGTACTTTGCCTTTTTTGGGCTTTACTCACGTTTGCCAAAGAGTGATCCACTATAAAAGCAAGTGCCCCCAAATAATTTGTCTTTTCAAAAACTTTTCCTTTGTGACTACCCCACTGGTATTTTTGTCAAGCTCATCTATGCCTGAATGCTCACAAACACATACCTGCCTATGTTCTTGCTTCATATCCT